>JAWMRA010000041.1:19592456-19604813 GCA_035584735.1 Pseudotriccus pelzelni | reverse complement strand
ATCAGTGCGCTTGTAGCAAGCGTGGGTAGAGCCCTTCCCAAATCTTCGTTCGCGAAGCCTAGCCATGATGATGATGAGTCAGGTATATATCAGTGCGAATGAGACACTAAGTGCTCAGGCAGGATCAGCACTTAAAGGCCTATAGACTAAGTTATAGGGGCACAAAAAAGCTCAGCAAGTACTGGTAGCTGACTAGGCAGGAGGTCATTTAAATCTTTGCACAAGGGCTAGGCCAACCTTCATATACCAGCACTTCTCCACAAGACAATTTTTATTTTGCCCCCTCCCACACCAGGACTGATCATTTCCAATCAAAAATTACTGCTATTATTAGTAGCATTTTCACAGATTTTCCTGACAGAAAAAAAATAAACAGAAAAACCCTCTTCAGACCTCTGTTTCACAGTCTGGATGCATTTGGGTCACACAATACAGAACGTAGCAGAAGAAGCCTTTCTTCATGAGAATTACTGAGTTGCCCCCTTGCTACCATTTCAGCCCAGACTCTGGAATTCTCAGCTCTGCAGAATAAACTGCCAGAAAGATAATTAAAATAAGACTTTCATGTCATGTGAACATCAACCACTCCTTAATACAACTCCTGTAAAAAAACTCTATAGCATTTTTCCTACATTTCACAGAAAATAAGATGTTCAAGTCCCAAACTATTTCATTTCACTATTCAGGTGCTTACTAAGGTCAAGGAAGCTTCCCAGGCATGTGGAATTTTACCTGAAAGCAGCAGCTGAAGTTTCAAAATAAAACAGATGATCAGAAATGTGGTCTTTTCACATACATCTTTTTTAAAAAAAAAACTTCTATATACACACCTACACATTCTCAAGAAATAAGGAACACTTGAGATTCTTCTCACACTGCATCAGTTTCCACATCTTATCTCACTTCAGCTCATGCCTGCTGTAGAAAGGAAATCTAAGAAAAAAAATTAACATGCACAAACCTACCATTTAATAATAAATTCTTGGTGCATGGTCAGAACAGATTAATTTGTTTTATCTGTTTAGAATGCAGAAAGCAGGATGTTAAATACTGAATTCTGTCTCCGAATATGAAAAAATATATTATACTTTTTATTGACTGAAAACATTCAATCTAAAGAACAGTTGGAAGGTAGAGTCTGGAATACCTGCTTTGATTAGTCAACAGATGTTCTACGGAGTCAAAACTTACTTACTCCCCGATTTTTGACTTTTATTGTTAACTGAAACAATAACAAAATAGAAATCTAAGCTGCTTTTTTTTCCTCCAACTGACTACAGCCACAGCAGCTCTCTAAAAACTATCTCTGCTCTAATACTTCATTATAGCTGCTTAAGGGAAAGTCTCCTATATCTCAGATAATTTGCACCTGCTTGTATGAGTCACCTGTTAGTACAGCTGCTTCTTAATGATAGTGCCTTGCAGCTGAGATAACAGTGAATTCAACAACTAAAGATCAAGAGGTGATTTGACAGTCTAATACATTAGTTTCTTCAACCCACAGAAAACTTATTTCCTTATAAAAATAAAATCATTAAACAATCTAGTAGCTAAAATAAGGAAAGTAAAAAAACTAGGACTAGAAATCAGATAAAGATATTGAATGCCAAAAGTAACAAATAACTGGAAAACTTTTCTGGACTCTACTTCTTGATATCTAGTGTATGACAGCAGAATACAATCTGAACTTCAGATCAGCAGACTTCAACTTATTCAGGAAACTGCTGGGTGTGATCCTATGGCAGCTCTGAAAAGTAAAGGAGTTCAGGGAAGTTAGCAGGTCTGTCAGACAGCATCCTACAACTGCAAGAGCAGTCCTCACCAATATTCAGGAAGACCATCAAATTTACCAGAAAATCTGCCTAACTGAAGGGAGAACTTATGGTGTGGAGACTTTAAAGGCAATATACAGGAGAAGGATGCAGGGATCAGGAACAGGAGTTTAAAAACAAATCATGCCTGACCACCCTGATATCTCTCTACAGTATAGTCATGGGGTAAAGGAGAGAGCAAGGGATGCCATTTACATTGACTTTAGCTTTTGACTCCATATCCCACAGTATTCTGGTATCCAAGTTACAACTTTACAATATGCTGGTGAATAACTGAACTGGTAAAAATCCAGTCAGACTATCAGGGGAGGGTCATGACTAAAAGGCCATACCCCATCTGGAAGCTAGTAACAAGTTAACCACCACCAGGGGTCTATCCTGGGACCCATCCTGTCTCACAATTTCACCAGTGACCTGCAGGCTACTGAGATGATGGAGTACACTCTCATCATTACACCAAACCGGGGGAACACTGGATATGCTGCAGGGCAGGGCTGTCATATAAAGGGACACACACAGGCTTGAAGGACAGGCCAATAGGGTCCTCATGGGGTCCTCACAAAATTCAATAAGGACAAATGCAAATCCGTGCCTAGGAGCAGTACATAAAAGGAAGGGATTACCACCCTCCATTCATCACTTGTTAGACCATACTTGGAATACTATGCAAAGTTTTGGGCCCCCCAGTACAAGACAGAAAGGGATAAACCAGACCAAGTTCAGCAGAGGGCCACGACAATGATTGGGAGCTGAAGTCCTTGCCCTGTAAGGAGAATTTTAAGTAGCTGACCTTGCTCAGCTTGGAGCAAGGCTGGCTCCAGGGGAACTGAACGCCAGTCCTCCAGCATCAGAAAGTATGGCCAGACTTCACAGCTAGATGGTGGCAGGGTGAAAGACAACAGACAGAAGCTGAAACAACAAAGGCCCAGACTGACATGAGGAGAAACTTTTTCACCATAAGGACAGTCAGACAGTGCAACACACTGCCCAGAGAGTCTCCCTCTATTCTTGAGGGTTTTCAAGACCCAACCAGATAAAAATCAGACCTGAGCAACTGGTATGATCTCATAGCTGACATTGCTTTGAGCAGAAGACTGTCTCATCCTACCTTACTGGTGACTAGACTGAGCTTTAAGTTGTCCTTGGTGCCCTCTGTAGTTCATCAAGAGAGACAGAAACCAACACTGAGCAATTCACCTCTAAATGGACTAATAAACCTCTACTGGAGACCTATTGGTCTCCAGTGACTGCAGAGAGAGCTTAGATTAAAGTCACAGCCTCAATAATATCCAGATATCTTTCTGTGTACAAAAGAACCAGCAAATATTTGTTTCAATTCTCATTTAAATATAGAAGTTAAACGGAAGTAGGCATCATCTGACCTAATTTTGGTCCTTCTCTATGCCCTGACAGAGGAAAGTAAATATAATACAGTCACTGAAAACACGAAAGAACCTAAACCTGTACAGATTTTATTGCTACCTTAAGAATTGCAGATGCACAGTCAGGTTTTGGGGTTCCTTTCTCTAAAACTTTCCATAGATAAAAGAAGGTATATTAAATTCAATACAGTAAATCATGAAAATTGTAAAGGAGATTTACAAAATGCTGCAGAAAACCTCAGCAGCAAACACAACCTGAAATTTTTCATAGTAAATAAAGAGAATTCCAACTGTACGGGCAAGAATATAAAAGAAGGGGATACTGCATTGAACCAAGAAATAAACCCCCATGATTTCTTAAAATATGCACATAGTGTAGGAATAGACCACAGCAAGAAGTGAGGTCCAGTGACTGTTAGTAAGAGTGGTACTCCTCCCTGCAGCGGCTCCAGTGGCACTCCTCACTAGCAAAATGCCAAGGAATTTCCAGGCTCCTCACTCATCCTGATTTTGATACCATAATACAGGCAGTAAATAACGTAAGGTGCCTCTCTCTGTTAAGCTCCAGTTCCCAGAGGTACATGGTGTTCTCACACAAGGGGCACCACTAGCCCTGAAGACCACTAAGAAAGATGACTTCCAAGACTTCCTTCTCTTTTTCATATACAAAAGCAGTGTCTTACTGAGAAAGACAGTCTTCACCATCTAGAAAACTCAAGATATTTTAGCAACATGCTCCTTTTGTATTTAAAAAAAACAAAACAAAACGAAAAAAAATTTCATCAACCAGCTAAAAGGTCAATTTCACTGCAGTAAAGAGATGAAAAACCTTATCTGTATTTCTACCCTTTCCACATCATTTTGAAGATGTTTTTCATAAAAGATGTCCATCTCATCTAATCAGTTTCTTTCTCTTAAATACAGCTACGTTAAACAGCTCTTGAAAAAATTTATTAATTTTTACAAGCATTTACCTCTTCCTCCAGAATACATAATATCAGATTTATTTTGCTTTCTAATCTCAGCCTTTACAGCTACTATTCCAACACAAGTGCCACTTCAGCTCTAGCCCCCGTAGCATAATGAGCTTTTCCTTGTCCTAGGTGTCCTAGACCACAAAAAAATCTCTATAGTTAAGCGATTGTGAAAATAAGTAAGGGGTCTGGTTGCTAAATATTTCTGAAGGTAAGAAAGATCATTTACTTGTTGTCATGCTTACCATCTAGAAAGCAAAAATAATGTCATTAAGATATAAGGTTTCCTTTGCCCATTGTCCGCCTTTCAGGAATGATAGAATTCCACATTACCAAAATGGTCTCAATTTTGTCAAAACTAAAAATAATTCTAAATACATGCTTTAAGAAATCTTCAGTCTTTGTAATTAGGAATCAAACTCCTGTAATTTCTTTAATAAAGCAACATACTAACTATGCTACAAATAAATCAAATAAATTAGGCACAACAAACAATTAAACAGATGACATTTAAAATTAATTTTCTCTACTGAAGGGAACACGATCTAAATTGGTGCTGAGCCTAGCGCTCTCCTTCTGGGTATTCTTTCAAATACAGTGACCTTCATAACATTTTCAGAGACAAGTCCATTTCCATTTTCCAGTATTAGAGGTTTCGCTTTTAAGTCAGGTTTTTTCAATTACCAAACTTCTCTAGAAATGCTTCATGTCTTGAAGTTTCTGCTCAGCTCCATAGTATGTAATTGCAGAACAGCTGCACAGTCATACCAACCACTGATAAAAAGGCATTACAAACTTCTAAGCAAATCATATTTATAATGCATAATATTAAAGGCCAAAGAAAATCAGTAGTACTTCAAGGCAAACTTCTGAAAATAGGGCAAGAGCATCTTGGGAAAGTGGTAAACACTGTGCAGCAATGAAAAGATGCAGCTGTCTAAAACATAACTTTTGTACAGCACACTGAAAAGAGAATTACCTTACTTTTGACTATACTTTGTCTCCCAAATTAAAGCATTATTGACAGTTAACTGCTTCAACAACTGGACTCAAAAACTGTTAAGAGTCCACTCCAGCAAAGAGTAGGCACCTGTAGGAGTTACCCAATTCTATGCACGTGGGCTCTCCCCCTGACTTCACATATTTCAATATAGTAAAAATTTGCCACTGTAAGCTATTTCAGGTGACCCAGAAGCCACAAAGGAAATGCTCTATTTGCTACTCTGAAAGCTTTTCTCTAATACTTCATCTGTAATGCTGTAAGTGAAGAGTGAGTCTGTAGGAATCAGTGGATTAAGGCTCTGTACAGGCAGTCAGTAAGGAAATCTAGCAGGTGCACATTTCACTTGCAAGCTTTACTTAACAATTGTCATCACATGCATATACATTTTCTGTAAAGCATCAAATGCTAAAAACAAAGCAAAGACATTTCATATTCAGTGGAAGGTGACAGACGAGTTTTTAGAAGCTGCAAAATGCAGTAGAATATTTCACCCAGACCATTTTCAAGAAAAAGAGGAAGCCAAAAATGAGACGATGAATTTAATTTTTGCTCTACTGCCTGAAAGAACTAAATGTAGAATGGTATCTTCTTCTTGGACTGTATATGTGACTCCCATCAGCAGAAAGGAGTGCTACGCATGTGAATTGAGGGTAGAACAACTCTGGCTCTGTACATGCCTTCTGGAGTGTGAGAAGGGAGCAGTGAAATTTCTCTAAATGAAAGAAGTGGGAAGCTGAAGTGGCCATTTTTGTAGCTAGCACATCGCTAGAGATGTTAAATTGAAGAGATAGTTGAAGAAACCTGTTTCTGACACATATTATTACATCCATCGGTTTAAGACTAATCTTTTTTATACTGGCACATATATATAAATATATATTAAAAATTATAAAAAATAGGTTTTTAAAACGTTTGAATTATGACATAAATAAGACTTTTTCTTGAGAAAAAGCCTCAAGGGAACAGTTCTACAGACAAGTCCCCGCAAGGAAAATGCTTCCAGGGAATGCCTCCCTAGACAAATCTTCTGCTAAGCAAAATGCCTCTGGCAAAATGCTTTTGGTAAAATGCTTCTGAAAGATGATGACTCTCTTGACAAAACCTGTGCTCTCTCTCTCAGAGTGTCCAAAGCCAGGCTTTCATCGCTGCAAGAAGCAGCCCATCAGTGAGATGAGCTCATTGTCTCTAACCAATAAAAACAAAAACTGGAACCAATTACTGCTGTATGCCAGTGATTATAAAGCCAGAGATTTCCATAATCACAGTTATTATAAATATTTGTACTCTGATTAGGTAATAGTGACAAATAACTGTCAGGAGTATGGGATTTATGCATGATAAAGTTACTGAGAAATAATCATACTGAAGTTATGCAAATCAGTCCTCACCAACCAATTTGACTGCAAGGATTTGCATAGGTGATTACAAATGTGCAGTAATGCATATGTAACTCTGGGCTCTGTCTGCCTGAGAAACCACTACTTCTGTGGAGCGCTCAGTTATCTGAAAAATCCTGAAGTTACACTGGTACTGAAATTGTGTCTTGTTTTTCACTTTCTTTGTGTTATTTGGTACAAATATAACTGTTAAGAAATTCTTGGGCCAAAGAAATCTTGAATCATATACTCTCAACAAACAAGATTACTACAGTTCCCCTCTTTCTCACTAATCTATTTAATCTCTCACTATCCTCTTGCTGCAGCTACATCCCTTGAGGAAAGCCTTTTCAGTCCCTATGAACACTACCTAAGAGTGAAAAAACAGAAAGTAGGAAGTATTTACTTCAGGACTGTATTTACTACAGCACAGAGTAAGGAGACCACAGCACACAGACAGATAAACATGCTGTACAGATATTCAGGAAATGTCAAGTGTTTTTAAAGAGATGTTTCAAACATATTGCTATACCTAAAACACAGTAGCCATGCATTTTTACACAAACCCCTTTAGGGCTAGAAAATTAATAGCAATCTTCAAGTTATAGTATCAATTTTCCCTATTTTGGATTCTCTATCTCTCCAAGTCAATACGGTATAAACAGCCTTACAGCACTAGCTTTTTGGTACTGGAGAAAAAAGCAGGGTGGGGAAGGAGTATAACTTTACAAAAGATTAAGCATTTTCATCACTGTTCTACCTAAAATGCTTGTAATTCATTTTAATGCTCAATCTGAATATATCTGATACATCAATTTTTCTGCACGTAATATTGACAGTGTTGATATAGAGTAACAACCTGGAATATCTGGTCACATCACAGTTTAGACTTGAGGCCAGATCCTGTTCTCATAAATCATGTCTGAGCCAGAATGCAAAAGTACAAATTCCCCTTATACTTCCAAAAGAAATCCAGCCTTCCAACCTGCGTGCACAACCCTTTAAGTACTTTTCTGCTTGTCTAAAAGTTCCTTTGGCATCTGAAGTATGTCTTCCATAAGAACATATCTATGTTGAAATATACAGTCAGTATTTCTGTTGACCTTTTTTGGGAAAACAGCATTTATTCTCATAATGCAGGGAACTTCAATTTAAAACATCAGCTCTTCCAACACTCATATTTCCTAATGCAACCACAAGGTATGTTGATCTTACATGGGCCATTTCTTATTTGTACCTATCATGCTGTTCTTTTCTATTGCCAGTGCACAACTACAAGGAAGTAATTATATGCACTTTGCAAATAGAAATATCATTGAAGACACTTGAGGCTAATTACAAAGGATCCTATGGTAAGCTCTTTGCAATACTAAAGACAATTAATACAAAATTTTCAGACATACTTATTCAAATAGTTTACAAATAAATGCTGTCAGAGCTGAGTGAGAAAAGGTTTCTTTACCCCAAAAATAATTTCAAGATTTCAAAACATTTTTTGTTCTGCATGAGGATAGAAACACAACTTGTCCAACTTGTCCACCAAAAAAAACCCCAAAACTATGGTTTACCATATGAGATGTTTCTAAGAGGTGGAAAATCAAAATTTCAATGTCTAACTCAGAACCCAAAAGTGTTACAGTGATATTTCAGTTGGGTTCAGGGTTATCTGGAAGCTATACATATTTATAAGCACAGAAACTGCCTAATGGATCCGGAAAACTTTCCATGATTAGAGTTTTAGCAAAACTATACACTTCCATTAAAAAGTTTGATTCAACTAGTTGTCATTTTCAAACAAAAAAGGAAATGTTCATCACAAAATTCAAGACAAGCAGTAGTTGCTAGTATCCAAATGTTGATATAGTACTCATTTTATCTTTATGGAGTTTTTTATTATTATTCTGTAGCAAGTGAATCATTTGTCAATCAAAATAAAATTACAGTCAATTTCAGACTGTGGTGCTCACTCAAACCAGCTATCTAATTAGAAGTAGTCAACGTTATGACTCATAAACTAATGAGATCTCCCCTTTTGATTCTGTCAAAAAGGAATAGGGATTAACTCACTTGAGAAACCCTTTTCCCACTTTGAACCTTAAACCACAGTAATCATCAGACCAAAAGCAATCTATTAAAAGGGTCTATTCCATATGTATTCTATAAACTTAATGCATAATATCCTATTAGGAAATTGTGAGTTCTTATCTCATACTGGAAAACCATTCCAAAATTCACTTACAGAATTGCTCTTCCATTGATTTCTTATATTCAGAAGAAATAAAAACTGTCACTTTAGCCATGGCAAAGGCTAACGTGTAGGCACAGTAAAGCTCTTTCTCACAAGACTGAAAAAGTTGCAACTGTTCTGCCTATATACCAAAAAAACAATTGTGGGGATAACATCAATATGCATTGGTTGCTTGTCATCACCAGGTACTGAAAACAGGTTTTAGTTCATTTTTTCTATCACTAAAAAGTGCTAAGAATATCTGAGGGTTTCTCTGTTGTTTTGCTTTTTAGGGAAAACCTTTATCCTTTTAAAATTAAGTATCTAGAATACTAATGCATAGTTAATATTCTGAATCTATTTTTTACACTGATTTATTTTAATCTGCTCTTTTTTTGTTAAAGAATGTAAGCCCACCCCCAGAATGACTAATTTAGGTACTGGTGTATATACATTTCTAGTGCCTGCTGAACTTAGGTGTAATCAGTGTGACCAGGTTTAAACAAATTCCGTACATGAAGGTGAGTGTCCTCGCCACACAGCACCAGGGTACTGTCAAAGAGGACAAGTGTCAGTATGCTGCCTAGTAGGGTACAACTCAGGAAGGTAGCTCTTACTCCTGGAAACCTATGCTTAGTTTTCGTGACATTACCATTGGTGAAAAAAACATGTAAAAATAAATGCAGTATCACCTAACTCATCTTGATTAGAATCAAGTTGCCTTTGTGGTGGCTCTTTTGCCTCATGGAACTGGTGCTCCTCGTTGCACAAAGGACCACAGTCTGATGTGCTGCAACAGCTTTGCCCCATAGAAATCACAAAATTGTTTAGGTTGGAAAAGACCTCTAAGATCATCAATTCCCATTGTTAACCCAACACTACTAAGTCCACTGCTAAATCATGTCCCTAAGTGCCACATCTACATATCTTGTAAATAACTTCAGGGATCATAACTCAACCACTCCCCTGGGCAGACTGTTGCAACACTTGACAACCAAACCAGGCAATTGGCAACCCCCAAAGATGAAAGAAATGTGTGGTGAGGTCCTGACCAGATTAAGACAGACTTGTGATATCCCATTTTTATTGCTTACAATCCCACCAGGTCCCATCCCTAAAAAACAGTGAAGTAAACTGGGATATTTGACAAGTTGTTTTGCCATGATCTCTGCAGGATATACGGTGAATTCCATCAAGTAGCTGCCTACAGTCCTCTCTGTTCTCTGCCTGCCTCCTTTTCAGCACACAAGAGTATTTAGTACTCCCTGCATTATGGGATGAATATGAAAGCAGGAAAAAAGTTACATTCCTGGAACAGACTTTCAAGCATTTGGGGATTCCCCTTCAGAATACTTGCAGTGATCATTATTCCTTGGTTAACTTTCTGCTGCAGGAGCAGAGCTGGTGTTAGTGTGGAAAATTTATGAATCTCATTACATAAAATTAAATCAGTGTGCACTGGGGCTGCGCACACAGTCTGTCTGGGGATGACCCAATCAGTCTTATACAGACTTGAGTCTCAGGTAACACAGAAGGCTAAAGTCTCCAAACCTGACATGTCAGATACAGACTACTCTGTTTGGTAAGTCGGAAAACCAGTAATATTCTAAATGCTTACTCATCTCTTTTTTTTCTAGCAATGTTTTAAGCTTCTCTACAACAAATATTCTTCCAAACTTCTCTCAGTATCACTGATATGTTTTAGGAATAATATCTGTGAAGGGTTTCACAAAGTATGTTAGCTTCAATCAGTACTTGGTAAGTAAAAACTTTTATGGCTTTGAACATGGAAACAGAAGGTTCATGTGACAGCTCAGCTTGATTTGTAATTAATAAATCCACAGGTCACTCAGCAAGAGTTCCTACTGCAAAGGATTGTTCTTTCAAATATTAGGGCAGGAGCTGACTGCAGCAAGGTTGAGGCTGATGGCCAGCTAATTTGGGCAGCACATGATGCTGAGCATCTGCTCTGAAACAGATGTTAAAGCTTCTTTCTCTTGCAGACACACTCCTGCCTTCTGTCTAGAGGTTCTAGTAGATGGTGCAAATAGAAACAGCAGGGGCATACTGGAGAAACCTTGATGGTCTTATTTATATCTATTCCACATAGCTCAAGTTCATGATTCCATCCAAATACTAAGGATCTATCTCAAAGGACATCCATACGTGTGCTCCACTTCAGACAAGAGGCCTGATTTTTGGGAGCCTGATCACCACAGTGGGACAGCTGACCACTCAGGACCTCTGCAAAACAGGCCAAGATGAATAAACATTGGTCAGGATTAACCCATTAGACATTATGAGTGTCTTCATCCAAAATACTTCAAAAAACTTTAAATACATGAAAAAGCTGTTAATCTGCTGACCGCAGTTACTGAATGATATCTCTAAGAGCTTTGCAGCAAAAAAGCCAGCAACTTTCTGGCAGCTTATCTACTAAATCTTCATTTTGGCATGAAATTTGTTTACAAGATTGAGATAATATCCTTCAGTACTGTTTCCCTGAATAGCTTCTAACTCATTCTACTAAAATTTTAATCGTAAGCTATGACAATGTCTCAAAATCCAGTTAGAAAAATTAACTCCATGAGCAGCATATAATAGGGATAAATCTTATTCAAATTAATTCACATTCAGATATCACATATGAAAAGAACTTTACAATGGTTTCTTGTAAAAATGAAATCTATTCAGTCTAAACACTAAGAGCTTAGATGTTTAAGCTTTATGTAGACAGAGAAATAAATGTAAATGCTTGGGATAGAGGAAACCCAAGAAACAGACATTTTTAGTCCTTAAGTCTTGAAAAGCTAATTTTTTATGTTTTATTTCGCCTAATTTTCCCATAAACATTTTCTTCTGATCTTAAATGACCTGCCAGAACAGGACCTAGTATCCTATTGAACTATGAACTGAAAAGACCAAAGTTTCTTCACATACACTAATTAACTATCACAAGTGAAGAATTTTGAGTCACTATGAACAGCAGATAGTTTTGAACTTAGAGGTGAAAGTGTACATACTACAAAGCTCAAAAATGTCAGGGGGTTATATTAACATCTGATTCTTTCTCAAAAAAAATTACTACTGGCGTTGAAGAACAGAAGAAATCATTGCCCTCTGGTGGCCAAAATGGCATTTTTAAAGCATCAGAATTTAAGCAGAGTATATAGGGACAATAACCCACTATCCCATATATACAATAAAAGATCTTACAGGACGCTAATTTTTATTGATATAAATTAGAGAATAGTATGGTCCTGTCTTTCATAGTTTCAGGATACATGCTCTTATTAAATCCTTAATCTAGGTGGAGATTTTCTCCCCCTACAAAAGTTTTTGCCAGTTCAAATTCAATTTGTGTGAACATATATCCATGAAACGTACTATACACCTTCATCCAGTGTCAGGAGCAAAGCATGCTAATCATCTCTGTCAACAATAAAGTAAAGTAAATGGCCAGTCTTCGCGAACGAAGATCTGGGCAAGGTCTTTACACCTTCCAGCCTGCGCATTGGATTTTTTAGGTGAGACACAGTGTGCGCGGAACTGAGCCCACCCTT
>JAWMRA010000041.1:19555310-19592356 GCA_035584735.1 Pseudotriccus pelzelni | reverse complement strand
CCCTGGCTGGAATCGAACCCAGGCCTCAGCGGTGAAGGTCCTGCGATCTAACCACTAGGCCACCAGGGGCTCCCTCTGTCAACAATAGTTTGCATTTAAACATAGTAATGCACAATTGTACCTGTGTCTGAGAATGCCATTATTTTCTGGAGAGCCCTACAAACAGATGGGAAACGTGAGCTCAAGCAGCACAGCCAACGTAACAGTGGTTCTTGCACAGGGAACAGTCAGGCAGGTTTCCCCCAGTCCACAGCCAATTACACTCCTGGTGCCTGGGACTCCATGATGAGAAGAGAGATCTGCTGTGCTACAGGAACAGGGAAATGCAGCTCCTCCACTCTGCCAAGGGCATATGCACACACTGTACCATGAATAGACTCAGAAAGGACACTGCTTTCTGTTGCACAGACTGCCCACATGCCTCCGTGTGATACAATGAGTGATACAAATATGTATCACAGCTCACTGCAGACCACCATCTTATATGCTAGAAGTCTTAAACCAACCCTCAATAAGAGCTCTGTGATCATCACCAAGCATCGGTTGACCTCCCGGTTCCTCATCATTTCACAGGTGCAGGAGAGACCCATTAGGTCAGTTCCTTGCTTAAAAGCCGCAACTGCTCTGTAAATACAGCACAGGAGAGGAGTAATCTGAACCTCTCACACTTCTCTCACAGCCCATCTGAACAGGCCCCACTGCAGTTAAGTACATCTCCAGGGGTCAGTGCAGAACATGCAGCCTTCAACCACCCTTTTGTGTCCCCAGCTGCTCCAGACTGTGAGCCAAGACTCCTGCACCTAGAAAACTCACAGAAAATCTGTATCCAAGAGCTAATTTGCCAATACAAACCTACATTTTTTTTATCCATGGGAAATTTAAAGCCTAAATTTCCTGGTTTAGCTTAACAATTTTTGGGGGAATTAATACTGCTGTTTCATTACTTTTTCTCTTAACTTTATTCCATCACTGTAATTACAGATTCTGTCGCTATTTTAAGCAAAGAATAGAAATGACAACTGAGCAAAAACACTTCACAAGTAAAAAGGGGGGAAAATAAATAAGAATCCAAGCCAAGAAAGAGCAAAAGCTGCCTATGTTAGAAAGGGGTTAAATTAAGCAAGAGAGTGTAAAGGTTATGGTTTTACAGTCTATTGGGTGGCTTGATTGAGTTCTTAAAGAAGATAGAAACGGGATGGAGAACTCCTTCCTGAATGGAAGGGTAAGATCTTTATCCTCCAGCCTTAATGCTTATTCACATAAGCAGTTACTTATTCATGTCAGAAGACGCTTTTTGTGTTGCACAACTGACTTCTGCGTTCACACCGCCTGTAAGCTTAAGCTGTTCTTACCACCTATTTAAATAGGGCTGCTTTTTAACTAAAACATTTGTGTACCTAAACCTGACCATTTTATCTACACTCAAATATTGAATATTAATCTTCATATATTGCACCAGTTAAAGATTTGAAGTATGGCCTGTGGTTTGTTTTTTTGTACAAGTGAAATGCTTTGATTGAATCTTAATTTCTCTAAATGTCTAATTAACTTTTGAAAGAACAATGACAAAGGCTAACAACAATCAGCTAAATTTTATTAACATTATGTTGTCTACAACAAGTGAATAATCTTTTATTCTGAGTAAATCCGGAAATAAGACAATTGTCATCTCACAGTGCTATTCATTTCACTAGAGAAGGATAAGCTTATTGTACTTTGGAAAGCATTTTTTGATCTTACAGCTTCACTACTTAGACTGCTTTCCTCTGTCTTTTCAGCAATCAAACATGCTTTAGTCTAACTATGCCAACAAAGTACTAAATGCAAGTAACACTCCTATTGATTACAGTGCATAAAAATAGTAATCAAGCACTTCAGGATCTGATCCAGCATCTAGGGTTTCTGGAATATTGACACTGGAGTAGATGTTATGTAATCATTGTGAAAAACTAGTGTTTTGACCAAGATCAATGCAGTTTTTAAAAGTGTTATCATTTCCCCTAATTTTCATGAAATTAAGAAATGAATGGACAATTATTTCAAATTTAAGAGGCCACGCTTAAGCATAAGCACGTGTCTTCCAAAAATGGGACCAGTGCTTCTTTATTAAATATTATCCACCCCAGATATATGCAGAGATTATTTTTGGAAATGCTTTTATCTTTTTGACCAAATAAAGTTAATTTTTAGATACAAATACAGTTATTTTTAAAATATTTTCCATAATCTTATAAGCAATTGCAAAAATCTTTCTTTTGTGATCTGATCCTTCATGTGCATGTTTCTTATAGCAAAAGTTACAGGGCTTAAAATACCCATAAAATTATAACTGCAATTGCATCCACATCACGAAAGCTTTGCTCTGGGAATTTCCTTGCTAAGTAGTCTTAACCTTTACCTTATGTTAAAATAGAGTGCCTTCTGCTTTAAAACTGTGTGAGATGTTTGTGCTAGGGAAGACTCAGCAGAACAGAACTGCACACATCAGCAGGACCCTGAGCATTTAATCAGGAAAATCTCCCGGGGAAACAAGAATTTCAACTAGAACGGCAAAGGCAAGATGGGGCTTTAACAAGGGGATATGTGCTGGTGTGGCTGAGATGGGCCACACCTGAAGGGTCTGGGGGTGGCACAACCAAAGCCCTCACAGCTACACCAGGACCAGCTGGCCGAGTTTATCTCAGGTAACTCTTTCTTTCTGAACATATTGCAGCAATGGCAGGGTTTAGCAGGTTCATCAGGCCAGACAGTTTGCTCCTTAGTTTAAATGGATTTTCTTAAACACCGTAGATCACAAACAGATGTTATTACATCCAAAGATATTTTGTTTTGTTCTAAGTATAACTCATAAGGATTCCAAAGCAGTTCTCAGCAGATTGTTTTAAAACTTTAAAAGACGAGCCAATTTTCAAGCAGTCTGGTACATTTTAATTGCTGACACTCCTCTTAAAGCAGTGCTAAGTCCATTTCACACCAGTGTGTATAGATACTGTGGTTACATCACATGCCACTATGCACTCTCAAAAGTAGCTGTTATGTTACTTAAGAGTAGAAGAGGTTAGCTGAGGTCCCTGGTTAAGGTCATCTACTTATGCATGGCATTTCTTCATTCTAAATTTCCAGGTCTACTCACAGGCACCTCAGAATGAGCCACCTTATATAGCTGTACCAAGGATGCCTCAGGTGAAGATAATCCAGCTGCTTGCATATGGTTTATTTACAATGCAAAACCATAGAAAAACAAGGCAGAACATTCTATTCAGAAAAGTTGGTAAAGGCCACACTCTGATGGAGTGAGATTTTAGAATCCAAGGCTCAAATGTCATTGCAATACTTTTTTTAAAAAGTACTTCTACTTGTAAGCCAAAAGCTATGTGAATTGCTGGGTAAGACACCTCAAACAATTGAAAGTTAGGATTTCTTCCCTCCTTTCTTGGAATTTGTTGTGATCAATAGAAAGATTTCTATTCACTTCCTTCCTTTTCCTTCAGCTTCTTCCATTATATGCAGAGTCTACAGCCATTCTGATTAGGAAACTTAAAAAGCTTAGACGTTAGCTGCTTAAGAATTAACTTCTTAAGATTTAACTTCTTAAGACCATGTATATTTAGATCGCCTCTGCTGTGACAGCAGCCCAACAACTCAAGCAAATGCGTATTTGATTAAAAACAAAAAAAGAGGAAATTCATACAATTCATATGGTAATTATGCATCTGCACATACTCAGAACTGCACTTTCTGTTTTCTAATACTCATTTATTTCCAGTAACAGTTTTACTAGAAAGGTGAACAACCTGAGAGCAAAGCTGATCAACTGTAAGTCTTCCAGACTTTGTGTTCTAACCACATCTCTGTTCTCCGGATCATTAAACCAACAGAAATGCAGAGTCAACCGTTCCTTTTCCTCCATCACGACTCACAGTTGTTTTCTCTGATCTACTACTGACATGTATATACCTTCTGTGAGAAATGGATGTGACTCTTTTGGGAAACTGACAACGAACAAATATCTGGTGCAGCTTTAAAGGCTTAAAAGTTACAAATAAATTAGCCCATGTGTAGGGATAAGTGCAATCACACATGAGTTTTTAACAGGAAGCTAGAACTTGTTTCACTTAGAAAAACTGCAAAATGTCTTTTCAAACGGGTTAGATGCGGGTTTTTTTAACTCCTTCTGCATTTCAGAGAAAGTTGCAGGCGAAGTTGTGAGCAGCTCTCTCTCTCTCTGTGGTATACAGGAAGACAATGTGTTTGCAGACATGTACGAGGTCTCCTTGGGCCAGAGAGGGTGGGGTAGGAGAGAGAGAAGATACAAGAAGCCTTGGAGAAGGTGGGGCATTGCATTTTGTCCCTGAAAGGTCCGATGTGCTGCACCGTAAAAAAAGTGGTCCTTGCGTCTGAAAGAAACCTTTTTTTTAATCCTTCCACTGCCTTGGCATTCTTGGGAAGAATATTTGCGTATGTTTACCTTACACCATATCATGCTGCTTTCAGATACTGAAACCTTTTAAAAGAAATTTGGTTTTCATTGAACCATTGATATTTTAGCTCAATACCAAATTTTTTTAATGCATTTTTATTTCTAAAAATTGATTAAAAAAACTTTTGCTTTTGGATATGCTGCTTTCAGGCTTGAAATCCACATGTCCAAGATGAGAAGGACATGCCTGAATATGACTGAATTTAAACACTGAATACCGAGAGGGGTGCACAAACTGAACCAAAGAAGCAGGATAGAATAAAAGGGCCTAATTCTATCCTTAGGACTTCCTGTACAATCCTCTGCTTCTTCAATAGATCTATTATATTGAACTGTAAGACTTAGATAAATTAAAAACAAAAAGAGCTATTATCTGTTATAAGCAGATCATATATCAATAAAAGTATTCTTATTATTATTATCCATCTACTCCATCCATCTGTCAGGACAGGATTATCTTTTGAAAGGGCATTTTCTGCCATTTTGCTCAGTCCAGGTTAGATGTCACATGAGATATGACATATTCTCTTCTCAGGAGGCTGCTTGGTCTCAAAATATTGCAGATAGAATAACAAAGATAGTCAAGGTCAATGACTATGTACTTCATTTCATTTAATTACTGGTTAAAAACTCTAGGACAACTCTAAATCATCTAGAATCATTTATCTGCAAAAATATAAAGCATGAAATCTTATCTACTGATAAATCAAAGGGATCAAAATGTCACTCTATCACATGGATTCAGTAATAGGCCTTCTCAGAATAACTGCTGCATCCAACCAAGTTAAATGTAGACTGAAATTACTGACTTCTTTGAAAGCCAGTACCCAAGGCTATCAACTCTTGCAAAATTTTATTTCAAGTTGATCAGCCTTCTATTTCTATGATCTCTCCTCTTTCCTAACTGAGGCTTTCCTGTCTGTGAGTCTCTTGTGAAGACAATGTGCCTGGAAAGGCTGGCAGCCACTCTGCTGAAACAGGACCAGAAAAGGAGTCATTATACTCCCCTGAGTTATTTGATGCTGTTCAGTCTCATGTTGTACAAGCTGCTTTTGCTCTTTTCCTACACTGCAATCACTCATCAGATTTGCTTTCTGTTCCATTCTTTTGTCTTCCAAGGTTTTGTCATTTTTTGCATCACAAAGAACATCAGTACATTTCCCTGGACTAAAATCCATTAAATTTTGAAAACTAGAGGATGAAGCCTAATTTTGCTTGTTTTCTAAGAAAAATTGGGCAGATATTCTTCTTCACTTTCTTGCTTATTTGTTCTGGTTTGGAGTTTTTAATTCTATTCTTGGTATCTCCTTCTACCTTTTTATTTTCTTTTATTCTCACTTAGCCTTTAAATAAATCTTCCACTTTCTCTTCTTCCCTTTCTTGCTATCATCTCTTAATGTCATCAGTTGCTGTCAATTCTCCCTCCCAGATCATTTCCTGTAGGAAAGGGTTTAATGATCTTTCTGGCACTCTGCTAGACAGCTTCCCCTAATTTATTGCCTAGATATTTATTATTATCTTTCAATTGTGGTCCAGTTACTAAATTCTCACATCAAAAGGCTAGTTGAATTACCATAAAAATTAGGATTTCATGAGACATTATAAAAAAGCCTTACTAATAATAGCTTCATTGTCTCAGGCTGTAGTTGTGCCAAGATCAACAATTGCCTTTGTGAAGAGATCATTACAAGACCTCTTAAACTTTACAGACCATTAAATGGTTTCTTAGACATATAAGGTGAAAATTTCAGATCTGCTGCACAGTAGAGGTACAATGAGGTATAAAGAATGTCCCACTTGGGAGTGCATGTGGATTTTTCAGTAGCTTTCTAAAAGGTGGGAACATGAACACTCTATCTGTATGTGGATCTGTCTGACCTAATCATGCACATAATTTCATTTCTTTCATTCAGAGACACCAACATTGTCCTTGTTTTTGCTCCCCAAGAGTCATGCAGTTATGTGACACAAAGTGTGGTCAAGCACAGTCCAAAGTCTGGACTGGTATTATGCCAGTTCCTCTTAGAAGTCTTTTTGAAGCTTTTGGAATAAACATAACAAGGCTAAAGACAGACTCATCCTGGCGTAAAATCATCTATATGGTAGAAACCTTAGAAAGTCCCATGACAGAGTTTTGGCTTAATTCAACAGCTACCAGTTCAGAATATGTTTAGTCTTAACGTGGGGAATAACCTGAACTAAGTACTGGCCATCCTAAGCAGGAAAGAATTTTGCTATACAGGTGTGAGCACCTGGCACAAAGGACAAAAATAACAATTCAGAGGCTGAAAAACAGAGACAAAATAGTTCAAACCAATTTTGTCCATATTTTACAAGGAACAAGAGCATTCAGTTTCATTCACCATCAGGATTTATGCTGAATATCTGATCTCCAGAGGTCTATGACATTATTTGCTGGTTAAATTGAACTAAATGTTGACAGATCTGACCTACTGAAGGTAGGGATGGATGAGATTTATGGAATTTCCTTACATGTCTCTGCCAGGGTAAAGACTCATAGTAATGCTCTATGACCTAGTAATTTCCTACAAAGAAACATATCTCTGGTCTTCTTTCATCTCATTGTTCAAATCTTCCAAGTAGTCATTTCTTCCTGTATTTTCTTCTCTCAGTCATTGTATAACTGCTGTACTACTTTAGCTCCTTAAATCTTTCCTAACAGTGATTTCTCTAGAACACAATAATTTCTGTTGTTCACCTTTGAAATGTTGCTCTAATTTGTCAATACAGTAAGGAAAATACGGGTGAAAGGTCATAAAAAAATTTGACATAAACTGCCATCTCTTTCCTTTGTGTTCTGATCCTTTCATGAGAGCACAATAAAATCACACTGTCCTTTTCTATACCTTTACCACACAGTACATTTTATCTATTTGCTGTCCTTAGAGGATAGTAATTGCTGTTATCACTCTTCCCTTTTTTTCTGTTCTGGCACTGGGCAATAACTTTTCTTTTCTTGAGTCTCTTGTGCCATGCCACGACTAGTGGTCTTTGTGAGTGGTCAGACATTTAGAGAGTTTCAGTGACTAAGCATCATCTGAAATTATTTATTTCCCTCTGTTTACGTTTCCCAAGTACTCCCAAATCTGTTTACAGTAGTTGCTGTTACATTATCTGAATTGTCCTCTAATTGCCAAGACTTTCTTTTCTTTCATTTCTTGTTAAAGTCAGTATTTTAAAAAGGACTTCAATGCCTTGAGTATTTTTAAATCACATTTAATTTTATATGCTTATTTATTTTTTTAGCTTCCTTTGTCTCAAATGAAGTTTTCAAGTTACTTTGTTTTCTTCTGAAAAGCCTCGTATGACTGAGTCATTTTTGAGAGTTTTTGCATAGCTACCCTTCCAATTCCCTACTTTTTCCTCTTCAAATCTTTTTTTTAGGATCTCACAGGTTTTTGAAAACAGGAAGTAATTTTGCTATTTAGAAGGAATACACTTCTCGCTTCAGGTCTCATGTGTGAAGGTCTATCTGCTTATCTTTCAATGCCATCCTCAGCTCAAAAGTCTTCCCTTCTGCACTTTGGCAACCACTGCTCCAGACAATACTTTTTATTTCACCTTTTACTTATTGTTTCTTAGTACTGTCTGCCTCCAGTCCACACTTTTGGGCTGCAATCACAGACATGTAAAGGTAATAATGATGCTATTGCAATTTAGCATGGCTCCAACATGGATGTCAGGGATTTACTAGATCTTAACCCAAGCCAAAGGACACTTACCTACAGCTTATCTTCCCCTTAACTTCGTCTTTGGATTGGTGTCTTTCGGTAAACAATTGTTAAAAAAAAAAAAAAAGGAAAGCTTTAAGAGCAGCTTCATTTATGAAACTGGCAGACTCAAAACACGTCAACAATACCAAATGAAGTAACTTTTCAAATCACATGTAGTAATGCAGATGTAAACCAGACATTTGACTAATATGGAAGGTTTAAAGTAATCAAATGATCTTTTATGGGAAAGGATCTCCTAGAGAAGAAAGACTTTTTTCACTTGATTGGGAAGAAAAGCATAACAGAGAAAAAAAATGGGAAGGTATAAAGCAGGGCTTGTGGAGTCCCATTGTGCTTCTATTTCAGAGACAAATTTCTTTGACAAGAAGAGGCCCAGACATTTCAGCGAATAACATTTCTTGATGAAATGATAAACAAGTTGCAGCAATAACCTCAGAGTATCTCTGAATGCCATGGGATATTAAAATCTGCTTTTTTGCTTTTGCAGAGATAAATCTATTTTCAAAAAGGTGCTCTTTAAGGGAAAAAACTTTACTCATGTCAGAAACATCAGTAACTTTAATTTATAAGCTATGCCATTTGACACAGTGACACTTCTCCCACTGAAGCTGGGACCGTTATATTATCATTTTTATTATTACTATCAGACAGGACTAAACCAAAAATAATCATCTGGTGTCTCAGATATGTGTATTTTAATTAGTTCCCTCTCTCTTTATTGCTATAATGACATCACCATTTTCATCTTCTCTTGCTCCTTTGCTTGTTTGAATCTACGTTGCCCAGAAATACAGACCATACCCTTCAGCATGGTCCTGTGATATTCACCCTTGCCTGCCAGCTGCCACCCAGCAAGTGAGTACTAACAGCTAGAATTTAAATACTGGACTCATAGCCAAAATCCTTACGAATTTCCATTCCTCTAAAAGAGGGGCAGCACCTTTGGTTTGTGCCTTTGCCAAAGCTATCATGTGAACAACAGGGCTGAAAGGAGATGAAAACAAAAACTTTCCAACTCCTTTGACATGTTTTGAATATCTGAGGTTCCCACTCTACTTCCAGAGCTGCCAGCCTATTTAGCACAATCCTTGGCAATGACAGAGCATTCCCAGACACGCCAAATGACCTTACTGCATCAAGCTACAGATGTGACTTACCAGGGCTGTAACAGAGCAGTGATATCAGAAAAGTACCTGAGGATTATCGGCAAGGAAACAACGTGTTTCCTTGTTAAAAGGGTGGGACTCCAGGCCTTTGCCAGTGATAGTACTCATGAACTGCAGTATTCCACAAATGCCATGCTTACAAATCTGTCTCAGAAGCACAGAAACCATCTATCCAGAATTGCTGACAAGTAAATGATCACCACTATTTTTAAGTCAATGCAAAGGGTCTTCAAGTGGTCTGTCTCACTCCCTGACTGTTGCAAATCTGACTTCATTGCTTCATTTTGCAATGGCTTTGGCACACATGAATTGCAGGTCAAATGTCTGAGACTGATGACTGCTAAATTTTTCTGATGTTTTCTGCTAAAGCCTATTGACAGCTGGGCCTAAGCAGTTATCAGATAATAAAGCACTCTCCACCAGATAAAGCATTCCAGACAGAAAATACCTGAATTAATTTTTTGCAGGTACTTAGCAGGCCAGGTAGTCTACAAAATTGGATAATTTAAAAGCTATTTTTACCTTAATGGATCCATTTTAAATGTGCATAGCCAAGGTCAGCACATTAAGATAAATTTCTAATGTTCATGGAAGGAGAAAATATTTTTGGAACTTAATTTTTCCGCTAAGACAATAGAAGTTACAATTCCTCTCTATTAACTAATACAGTAATATTTGAAAGGATTTTGTTTCACCTCCATTAATGACTTTAAACACCAGTCTGGAGGACAGTATATAGCCAGAAAAAGAATTAACAGTGACCACTCTGCCTTCTTAATCCTTACAGAGAACAAATTCACAGTTACGCAAGAAAAATCACTACAAATGCTCTACCTAATTGTGCAATTAACATTTCCTTTCATAAAACCCTGATCTGTTCTTCTTATATATTGTTCAAGCAATTATTTATTTGGAATACCATAACTGAACTAGCTTCATCGCAGAGTGGACATTTACTTGTTTCAACACAATTACTGTAACCAGTAAGTTAATGTAAGCTCATAACAGAGATGCCATCATTACACAGATTTATGAGAAGAGCACTAAACATAAAATTGAGGTAATTGCCTGTGTGCTGCCAGGCTATTTTGCCAGTTAATATAAATAATATCATTCTTAGCATGAGCCACCAGAAGGACATCATCCTTAAAACTAATTCTTCACCTGCTACCGTCAGAAATTTTCACTATAAACTTGATAAAGAATTTGTTGCTCAGTGCTACTGAAAATCATATCTTATCAGGGAAAGGTGGTTACCTCAAGTACCCAAAACAATCTGTTGTTTTGTTATGTTACCACATAAAATTGATTTAATGCTGCAATTTTCCATTTCTCTCTAGAGCACAGACTGCTAATTTATTAGTCATGTATATTGAAATTTCTCCTTTTTCCATTCATGTATAAATTTCCATAAGCAAACTGAACGGATAGTATTTGTTTGGTTTATTTTTAAAACTTGAAAAAATAAATCATATGTGAAGTTCTGCTACTCAAGCTATTCAAATGGGTCTTATGAAGCAAGCAAACGTTAAAAGCCACATGGAAGATCAGAGACAGGAAATGCTGGTATGCAGGAAATAAAGACTTACATGTTTCCTTGGTTTATGCCAGAAGTTAAACAGAAATACCAAGCAGAATGAAGTAGAGGAGTGGGGTTTTTGCTTGCTCTTAGTAAACAGTGCAATAGCAGATTTGAATGGCTGCTACTAATGTACTTGATTTTTTTTATTTAATGTAATTCCTAACTTCTTTTTTCTTTTAATTGGAAAAAAAAATTAACTACATTTCTGAGACAATGAGTATGGAAACTTTTGACTTTTGACAAGAGCAAAAGCAGGTCCCCCAGCACTCAGGGATTCTTGTCTGACCAAGGTCCTCCTTACCAACCAGGCTCAATGTTTATCATCATAAAGTGTAAACATTGTTTCAACTGAGCAAAAGAGATTTAGAAGCCTATCACACACCAGTGCATCCAAGCCTTCTGAAACACGGGATGATGCTCTGAACAGAATCACTGGATCACTGTCATGCTTTTGGTCACTGTGGAACCTGTAGAGCAGCAGACACAGATGAACCCAGGACTTGGGTCTTGTACTACTTAAAAGTAATACTGAGGCATACTGAAGGTGTAGCTGAGAAACACCTCAAAGAACTAAAAAGCAATAAGCCTGATAGCAAATTGCTCCACGCTTGATTGCTCTGCAGCCAACTGCAGAGTGGTACAAAGTAGTTTAAAAGCCAACAGATTTTAGGAGAACAGCTAAAGAACAATGAATAGGCTCTGTTAAAGCTAGGGAATCCTAAAGCAAATTTTGTTTGTTCCAGTGAAGTTCATGGTATTAGAAAAGGTCTGATATTATTATCTTACAGGGAATGGACTAAAACAGCAATATTAATAATGCTTGTTCCCTTATAAAAGAAAGTTGCAGAGTGACTGTGACTTTTGCAATCTCCTATCTTCCCATCACCCTGCATATGCCAGAAACCTCCCAGGTGAAAAGAATAACAATCAAAGATGTTAATAGCCTTTTCAAGAATAGAATCCATGCAACTCTTGAATGCATCTAGTCTATTCTTGAATGTCCAATAAATGTAGAAAATTTCAGGGCAAGTAACTGTCTGAAAACTAATACATCTGTTTAAGACTGCAGGTGTGGCCAAAAAAACTCTAACCGTGGAAGTTTGTATCTCACCATTTCATGCCATCCTTTATAATATTATGTTTTATTATAAACAAGCACTTTCTGTGCTATAAACACATCTATAAACAAATACTTTCTGTGCATTTGGGGAAATTGAGTTTCCAGCCCAAAAAGACATTTCAAGTGCATAGAAGCTTCAGACTTTATCTATTTGAAAGTTGAGCAGCAGAGATAGATTTCAGGTGCCAAATGCTTTCCAGCCAAATAATCTTTTAAATAGTCCTCTGGCTCAGGACCCTGCAGGCCACAGTATTGCAGCAGTAAGTTAGTATTGCTCACATGGCAGTTGGAGGCTGAAACAGATGTGTCTTCTATCCTCAGCCTCCTGCTGTAATAGCAGTGGTACCAATAGTACCATGCTCCGACAATTTTGCCTTCTATCCACTGAACTTTCAATAATATATTCTATGATTCTATGACCAATTTTCAAATATTCTTTCTGACTACTCTTTCCCAACCTTGTATGTGCTACTGATCACTAGGATTAAAGCACAAACTAAGTAGTAGCTGTTATCCTAATGTGATGAAAAATCATCGTTTTGATCAGTCTCACTACAGGATGATTCTCGCAACAACTTCTGGATCAAGTCAGTATTTGCTAATTTTTTTTATGTTTTTTTTTTAGTTATAGACACAATTTTACATTGTAACATACTGTGATGGACTGAAATGTTGGTAATGTATTAAACATCATCAAAATCATAAACTACAAGGAAGCAACTGCCTGTCTTTGGCCATTGAAGCCTGACTGGAATTTGGACTGTGAAGGGCGACTTAAGGTAAGACTATCGTCTAATCATCTCAGGTCTGAGAAGTAAACAAGGCCTAGGGTGTGGTGGAGGAGAAGGGTTTTGCGTGCTTGATGTTCTCCACACAAAACCAAGGGAGTAAACCCCCGTGACATCCCAACCCCCCTACCCCGCTCTGGGAAGACCACATACACATGGGAAAGTGGCGCAAGAGGCAGCTGAGAAGGGATCATAAACCATCTAAGACCTGCCAGGTGCCTCCCCAGCTCTTTCACAAAGCTTTCCACCACTGCTCATGATCCAAATGCGGCAACAAATCCAGAGCCTGTTGCAAGAGACTGCAAAGCTTCACCCCCACACCCCTGGGGGGGTGCCTGTGCATCTCCTGAATGTGCATTAATCCACTGGACCCCATGTTTTGTTTATCCCTCACCACCAAGATCAGAAGAACTGGACTGATGGGATGCCACCAGGTTACATGGAGTGCTGATACATTTTCTATTTCAATCTCTCTCTGTCACTTTCTTCCTGCCCCCCCACTTTTTCCATTTCTTTCTACTTCCCTTTCTCTTCCTCACGTTTACCACTAAATAAAACCCATACTATTGCCTTTGGTATCTGGTCTCATTTGCATCTTAAGTCAGGTAGAGGCATTTCTAACAATCTAGATAACCAGATCATAACACATACAGAAAACAAATAATCTTGACCCACAAATGCTATTTCTTTTGGCTCAACGTGTATGTCTTGAAATTGCTTAGGTGACTGAACTAACAGGAAAACAATACTTTCAAATTATACAACTAACCGGTATCAGCTTGCCAAGCTGACGATAGGAATGTAAGATAGCACAACCAACAGAGACCAGGTATACTTGCTATAATTTTTCTGTAGGTTTCCTCTCCTACACAGTCTTATTTCCTCACCTTTCACAGGCAGTTCCCTCTCCTTTCCTCCACACTTCTAACTTCTCTCGGAGGCCATAAGAGAGCTCATGGCAAATACAGAGACTTTTAGTTTCCACCAGCACGCTCTGTTTCTGTCTCACAAATGTTCAAAGAAAACCTTAGAAACGAGCTGGGTAATTAAAAAGGTCCAAGGAAAACTCCTACAACAACCCCCCAATTTGGGGGTTTGCCCAGAGTGGCTGTAGAAGAGCACTGACAATCTGGGAAGAAAACATTTCCTTCACTGTGACAGGCACTACCACAAGAACATCAGCAGTAGATAGCAGAGAAGTACTTTTCCCCATGAACCTTCCTATCCCTGACCTGAAGCTTATCCAGATAAACCCCAAGCAACCACTGGTATTAATGTAAAAAATTGAAATAAATAAAAAATAACAGTAACAGTACCTCACAGAATGATACCTGGCACCAAGGTTTACAAGAGTCCGTGCTGTTAGCTTTACAACTCCAAGTCTTGCTAAAAAGACATTTGGGTTTATTTACCAAGACCTATTTTCTATCCCTCTGCACAGGCTGGCATTACAATACTTTCATTGTACATTAATATTGGTTTATCTCAGTTGTTGCATTATTTTGCCCCTGGCAGGGACTGGTTGCCAAATTCACCATTTTTTCCCCTTCTTTTCAAAATATTGGCTTACTCTAGTTCCCTGGCAATGTTCATGCAGTAAAGCACAGCTTAGCAGGAGGGATAAGGCAGACACAGACATTTCCTGACAACAGGAAATAAAAATCAATTTAACAA
The DNA here is from genome assembly GCA_035584735.1 of Pseudotriccus pelzelni. NCBI lineage: Eukaryota > Metazoa > Chordata > Aves > Passeriformes > Tyrannidae > Pseudotriccus > Pseudotriccus pelzelni. The sequence continues at coordinate 19,577,791 of JAWMRA010000041.1, read as the reverse complement.
TCTACACAATATTAGCAACCCCATTGCTTTCTCAGTGCTGCAGTAAGACAGAGGGTGGGGAAGATCCCAGCTGGGAGTCTTGAGAGCCCAGCCTGCTGCCGTGCTCAACGTCTGCAGCTAGCCTAGCACATACAGCACCAATCATTTGGGGATATCTCAACCAGCACACCTAGCTCCTCTTTTGCTGTTCCTCTTCCTAGCAGGATCTCAAGCGAACGAATCACCAGATCTCCAGGTCTTGAGCCTTTTTACTCAGTTTTCTAATTCAAATTACAATGAACGTTAACACACAGTGTAAACAGGTGAAAAGGGTTGTTGCTATTTAAGTTGTGTATATTAATCACTTGTGGAAGATTGGTAACAGTAATAAAAATAAGGGGTAATAAAAAGCATGATAAACACTTACATAACTACATGTGCAAAAGGTAACTGAAAATTAAATGTTAACTGCATGCATGTACCTGACCTTTTGCTTTGCAAACATGCAATAATTGGTGAGTATCTGCAGATGTGCTGTTAATGGTACTCAGGTATGTTCTGTCTTATTGAAAGAAAGATTTTAATGAAATAAATGTCAAGATGATTTCTTGGATGACTGCTTCCACTACGATTTGATCTCTTGTTTATACTTGTTTAATATCCATAAATTATGGCATATGTTTCAGAAGCATGTAATTACACTTGTCATTCTGGGTGTTAAATTCCTAAGCACTGCAGACAAACTGTGCAATGATAGATGGCCAGTTCAGACATCATTTACAGCAAGTTAAATCATTTTAAAAAAAAAACAAACCAAAAAGCAACAACAACAACAACAACAACAAAAAACTAATGGAGCACTGTAAAATGATCAAAGACACATGGAGGTAATGCTACTTTGGGTTTTACCAGCAACAGAATTCTACTAACTTTGCTTTTCTACTGGTGCCTAGTTGATAATTCTTTTCTTAAAAATACATTAAGTAGCTTTTCTAGGACAAGTGAATTTTGCTGTATTATTATCAAGGTTTGTTCACTTCTTTGTTAGAGATTTTCAAGTCACTCTTATGATCATCAGCAACACCAAACTGCTACACTGGCCTGTCTGATGAAATTACTAAGGTATTCCTTTCACCTTTTCCTAAGGTAGCAATAAATGCTTCTTAATTTATACCATTCTGTAATGTTTTCAATCAGTAACCAAAGGAAGAGGAAACTTTCACATATGATTTTGTACTAAATTTCAGTGAGTCACTGAATGCCCGTAAACCAACTCCAAATATCTTCATTGCTATGGATGGAAATTGAGCCTATGCCCACGGGAGAACACCGGGCCCAGGATACTCAGACATTCCTCCTGCAAAGCCACTGCTCAGCTGCCAGAGGCTTTCCTGACACTAAGGACAACCTTTCACTGTAGTCAGGGTGGATGACTTCTAACTTGTTGGCTTAGGGTAGGCTGCTCCAGCACATCCAAGAGCACACACGACTGGTTTTTGTAAACCAAAGCAAAGACTTCATTTGATACATTGCCAGATAAAATTTTATGCTAGTAGCAGCATATGTAGAAGCTGGTTCAAGGCACAGGGCAGCTCTACTTCTCCAAACATGTATCTACTTCAATCTAGTGATATTGCATTTTTCTTGTCCTCAGGCACCCTGGTGCACTGCCCACGGGTGGCAGCTGGGGCTGTGGAGCATTGCCTGCACTCAGATCTCAGGCTCCTGCCATCATTTGCTGTTCTCCTTGGCACATGACATGGTGCAGGGAGTGCAGAATTCAGCTCTTACAAAGTAGGAATAATTATGTATATAATGTTTCTTAACTTTTTAACTTTTTGCCCTTAATCTTTACAACAGAAGCTTTTATTAAATCAGATAAATTCATATGTATTGACATTTAACTCCATAACTCCAGTTTTTTTAAGTCAGTGGTTCTGAAAAGTGTTCCAACTAAAGTCATATCTACTGTATTATTTCATTATGACTTGCAGAAATGTTGGCTGTAAGCTCCCAACGTAGTCCAATTATTTGTTTTATTTATCCATTTGACATTATTTTTTGGTTAATTTTTTGTGTGTTTTAATATTTTAATGATCTGTAATGTTTATAGGGATGTGCCTGGAGCACTGCTGCAAATAGGAGCTGTAAAGTAAAATACAACATTAATTATTATCATGAATCAGTCTGCCTAAATAACTATAGCATCTACAATATTCACAGTAGCCTGCAGAAAGAAGGAATGAAAAATATCACTGTCAATAGCTACTGTGGGGACATCCTCCAATTTTCAATATTCAGAACAAAAATGTCTACACTCCTTCTATAACATCCTATGTGTAAAACAAATCAAAAATAATTACAACTCTGTATGTCAAGGACAAAAAACATCTATATTTTATGAGAGTAAACGAATAAGACAGTTCATGGCATGGGTTTTGCACTGCAGAGATATCAGCCCTAGAAAGGACCTGCTTGGCACTTAGGCAGCTCAGAAATGAGATAGAAGCAGGCGGTTAGAAACTCCTAGTCTTTGGAAATCACTACATCTTTTTCTATGACTAACAAACATAGATAGGCACTTCCAGAAGTCCACTTGCACTTCAGACTCATGTGGGTTGATTCAGCCATTTGTATGAATACATGGGTCTATCCTTGAGGTCTATGTTAAACTAGGCAGAGGAAGACAGGGGTGAGATAAATTTTGTGTTATCATTCTGGCCAAGACTTTCAAACTTAATCTCAAAAGAGAAAGCTTGGAAATTCATGGCTAAAGCATATAAAGGAATGTTCCAGTATTCAAATGTTCTTTACTGTTAGGTCTCCCCATGGCACTCAGCAGGACTTCTTTGAAGGTTTTTCCTTTGGTAGTGGTCTCTGTCATCCATATCTGTCATTTTCTTTTTGGTAATTTATCCTCTCAATGCACAAATATGTTCCAAAAGTTAAAACGAGGTGGTAGGATCTGCCTGAATTATATTTAATAGCCTGGTGGTTAGAGCACTCAGCTGGGAACAACTAACCATTGAGTTACAGGTGTTTGGGACATGAAAGTCTCTCCTGCTGAAGCTGCTCATGTTTCCACAAACAATTAAACTTCCATTGGACTCACCTGAGAGTAATTCACTGCATAGTCCGGTATTCAGCAAGGAATGCGAATAGCTAAGTTCAAATCATTACTCTAACAAACATTTAATGAATTTTAGCATGGATGAAATAAAATGTTCCCATTGTGCAAGCTTATCAGCAGTGAATAGACAGCATCTGGCAACAGCAGCGTTAATGTGCATACAGCTGTTCAGGGGTAGAAAAGCAGGCAAGAGTCTTCAAGAAGATGCACAATTACAGGCCTGTTTTGACCAACAGTCCTGAGATTAGAGACCTCCAGGGAAAGTCCTGCACACAGGAGACTGCTGAGATAAGACCTGTTCTGGCAGAAAGAAAAGTCAGAGGGTGGAAGTTCAGCACACACAGAGTGCCCTGGGATCCCTGTTTCTGCAGAGCTCTCACCCTCTGTGACCAGAACTCTTAATTTTACTGTAAAGCAGTCTTGTCTGTTGCTGTGGGGATTGGAGTTGAACTGTCCCATCTCCTAAGATATATTTGATTCCCTTCTCTGAATCCAGAAGAAAGAATTTGCTCAAGAGCATTGTGTAAGCCATGAGTAAACGCAGTTCAGTAACAGGGGCACCAGCACTTAATGAATGGTATCTAAGACTGTAATTTCAAACTTCTCACTTGTATTTTACATTATGAAATTCCCAAAATAGACCTAAAACATTTTGTTTTACATGAAATATAAGTTATCATTTAACACAAAAAAGAGCATTTCGGAAAGCTTTTCAAAAAAATAAAACAAAAAACAAAACAAAACAAAACAAAAAACCCACCGTCAAATAAAGAAGCCTCTAAGTTCCAACTCCCACTTCTACATGATCATTTTGGTTCAGAATAAAATTATGCTTATTTTCAGTTTAGCTGTCAAACTGACTAATTATTTGCACACCCTGGCTCACAATATTGCATTCACACTTCGGATATATTAAAAGCAACTGAAAAGGAGAAAATTTAACATTAGGAATCAGCTTTTCTAAAAGATGTGGAAGCCCCTCTTAGCTTCTGATCCACTCCTGGTAAACAGATGAGGTAGCTAATCACCACACAGCTGACAGAAGTTGCACTATTCTTAGGGATTTTTACTCAATTTAGAAATAAGCAAACAAACTTCTAATGAAATCAACCTGAAAAATTAAACAAAAAAATGGTTCCTGAGACACTAAGAAATAAACTAGTATAATTGCCAGCTAGCAAGTCTTTTACAAAACTAATTTGCCTGTCTCTCTTCTCAAGCATTCAAGAACAAAACAAATCCATTCACTTAAGTAGAACATACATTTGCACACACACCTATCCTAATTTTCTTTCATCCTGCACTACTTAATTTCTTGCTTTGTCATAAAAATGACAGACACTCATTTTTCCCAATTACTCTAGTAAAGACTGCAGATATGAATTTTAACAATTTTCATTTTGTTGGGCAATAATCCAAATACTTTTTCCTGACTCCGGGGCTCTCCTTGACTGTCTTGGTTTCCTAAGGGGGATGTACAGCCTCTGATTACAGGTCAAGCAGGCTTCACCACTTGCTCCTGAGACCAATGACTTGCATATTTAAACCATACTGTGAGTTGGATAATCTCCTTTCATAGCAAAACCCAGGGGAGAGAACCGTGTAAGAGGATACAAGGAATCCCTCGTTAAGAACTAGCTATCTGAAGTACTTATATGCCCCCACCCCTTACTCTTATATCTGATTATCAAGGAGCCTTTATATTCACAAATCCCTTCAGCCACAAAAGTGCTCTAACCAGGGAAGCAGGGGGCGGGGGACCCTGGACATCAGTCCCCCAGGGCCACTGGGCACCCAGCTCCACGGGCATCAGCCATCAGGCTGAAGATTCGCTGCTGCGTGACTTGCCCAAGGTCACGGAGAAAATCTGTGCTGAGGCAAGACAAAGGATGTAAGGCTTCAACGGGCACTACCATACAGCAAGGGAAGTCTGTCACACTCAGACAAAGCTTTGCAGCTTGCCATTGAGCCAAGTGATTATGTGATCCATACCAAAAATACCTTGCATTTTCATCACCTTTTTACATCTTTACTCGCATTCTCTCCTGCATGCCGGAATCAAACATTATTTGATGCATATGCAAAGGCACAGTAAAATAAGTATAACCGGAATAGTGAATCTTCATTCCTGAAGCACAAGTTCTTTGCTATTCAGCCTAAAAATAGAAATAAGGAGAGAAAAAAGAAACACAAGCTTTGAAACTTGGCAGAAATGGCAGGAAATCATACCTTGAGTCACAGGGCACTCTCAGCATCTGTTCCAACTGCAAGCTTTTCATGCTCCCATATACAGCACAGCTACCTTCCCATCTTATTCCAGTCTCCAAAACTAGCCCTAAAGATACTATTTTTTCTCTGCAATCTCAAATGCCTTACACATCCAGCTTCCAAAATGCTGTTCAGTCAGTACTGGAGATGTGAACCAGCTCACAGATTATGAGTTTTTGCTGTTCAGATGATATTTGGCAAAACAGTTCCCAGTGGGCTGAAACAACAGCTCTGACTGCACTTAGGATTTGCAAGTTGAAGTGTTTATAATGTGCACAAAATAATGCTGGCTAATAAGACAAATGTTTACACTTTAAACTTTCTAAGGACATCATCAAATCCGGTCCAACAAAGAAGACATAAACACATTATTTTTCTTTTATGTTTCATGCTTTTCAATAGCTTTAAGTTTCATTACAAACATTTCAGGTCTGCCTGAACTGAGCACAAAGAGAATCAGCCCTTTAATCCTCAGGACAATACCCGTTTTCTTCACACTTTGGAAAGAAAATATAGCAGCTGGTAACTTTTAAATCCTGTGCTTTGTTATGCAAAGAATAGTAAACAGAATCATCAAAGTTAGGAGAGAAAAACACTGGCTTCTTTGCCTAGAAAATTTTCCTACTGATACAAAAATGTATATTTTCATACTTCTATCCAACTTAATTTTCAGAAAGGTATGAAGTAGGAAATTTGGCATTTTTCTCATAATACACAACTGGATGGAACTTTAGACAACATATAACAGGGTACTTCTTGGCAATATTTTTTCTTAATAGTCAACCCATATATTCATTCATGAAACAATATCCTATCTCTAGCTATGTAAGTGTGTGCTCTACTAACTCCTCTTTATGAGTAGAATTTGAACTGTTCGGTTTATAGTGTAGCCAGCCCTTTCTTCAGCTCATTTTTCAGACTTCATTTTTGGAAGTGTCAGGCCTACAGACAACTATTGCAGGATCCACAGCCTCTCTGAAATGTTTCTCTAGTGAATAGCCTAAGTATAACTGTGATGATCAGTTTTCACTAAGACTTTAGTATTTCACAGTACTTTGCAAACAAAAAACAAAGAATATTTATCTGAATAAGAGTAACCATCACTGTAAGGGATCAGTGTTACCGTAACGCAATGGAGTTGCTTGACAAAATTGTGCCCTGCCTGGAAGAAGGCTGTGATGGCATTTTAAATGTGACAGAGACACTACAGAAGTAAAAATCTAATGGAAGTTGTTAGGCACTTTTCATGGAATGATACCCAAAATGGACTATCATCCTTTTTCTAGTTTTCAATTTATAGAAAAGCCATGTGCATAAATGCACAACTGAAGAAGGAATGAAGATTCAGATTCAGCCTCTACAAATATTACTGCTATGTATCTAAATGCTGGAGGCACCTTCTGTGAAAGAACATAAGCCAAAACTCAAAAGATGAATTATTCCAGCTCAGAGAAGTCAGTTTTGTTCCTGTCCCCCAGTCTCAAGCTGTAAAGAGTAGAAAGAGGGATCTCCATAGATAAGTCCCTCTCCTAAGCTGTCCAGTTTCCAGCTCTTCCTCCTGCTGACCTGCTCATCCTCACAACCTACAAAAACTGAGACCCAGTCAGAGTCTTGCTTATTCAAGCATGTCTGAAAAAAAACTTTCTTTGGACACTAGGGAATGAAATAGTCGCTTGAAAAATACTGGGACCAGTGGTCAAAAAGTAGCTTTTTTTCAGATAATGAGAAATAGAGCATGTGTGAAAGGGAAGAGAAAAGGAGATGAGTAAGATTCCTTCCAAAGAAAAGTGAAAAAGGATTTAAGAAAATGATACCACCCTTGCAGGGGTTTAAAATCTTATAAAGCCACCCATCACTTTCCTCCAGGGCTTCCATAACCTTCAAGTGAGAAGAGATTCTGTCTGTTGCTAGTGCAAGCATGGATCAACCCATCAACTTTCTGCAAACATGAAAGATTCATCAACACTCATAGCCCTGATCCAGCCCCCTTCTGAAAGCATTTTATTCTCTCTATTGAGGGCACAGACAGCCAAGGGCCAACAGCCTCCTAATTTAAGGCCTCACTTAAATGCCTAATTGTCCTGTCAGAAGGATAGGAGACATAATATCTTGCTGGGAGCATATGTAGATTCCAGCCCAGAGGAGCATTTTGCTCTTGGCTATTTAATTCATTCCTGTGGAACTAGTGTCCCTCAGTAAGACTTTTGTTTGGATGACTACTTTTCTCTCATAAATGCTAGCAAACACAAGGATATGCATTTAAGCCCTGTAAACCAGTTTAATCCTAAAAGCACAATATGCTTTAGGGAAAATAATGAGAATGGAAATACACAAACCCCCAAAATATACCACTTGGCTGCAACACAGTAGCGCCTGGTTTCTGATGACAGTCAGAATGCAGGACTATTCATATTGCCCTGTACTGTCACTGTACTGAAAAAATTAAACACCAAGGGAAAGGGTTGACTTCATTTAGTTCTCATTGTGGCTAATACAACTAACATTGCTGTACAAAAGCATTGAAACAGCATCAATGATCCTTGCAGTGTTTTGGCTTCCCTTCAGCATGACACAGGAGTAGAGGAGCTCTGTCCCAAGAAATCAGCAGCAATGTCTATATTGGTTAATCACATCATTTCAGAGCACATCTCTCAGAAACAGCTCAGCTGCCTCCACTGTCAGACTGTCAGGACAGCCCATAACTCGGCCACGACCTGTGCAAGCCATGTCTTTGAATTTCCTGACAGGCTTCAAAAGTCAGCATGGGCCAGGAATCATTACCCTCTGGTAATTTCCATGCAGCCCCATGATTCAGGGGAATAAAGAAGTGTATGATGTGGGTGTGAATTTTCTGTGTCAGCTGGCCTCAGTGCCAGGTGCCAGGTACATTTTGTTTACTAGCAGATAAAGTGCCTCCTATTAACATGAGATCTTTAGAAAACCTCACTGCAGAGTCTGTGTTTCTGTGCATAAGTGAGCTCTTGTAGAACTGCTAGGCTCCTCTCAGGCTTTTGTTCTTCTCAAGTTATGCTCTTCCAAAATTATGACTGATATCTGTATTACTACAGGTATTATTTAGCAGATAAGTCAGGGACCTCTGTCATTTACAAACAACCCTAATACAGTGGTAGAAGGTCAGCAAAGCTTCATGCGTGAAAGAGTGAAACAATTTTCTCTGCACATGCAGTTTCCTTCATGTGAGGGAAAGATGTATGTGTATATATATATATATATATATATATATATATATATATACATATGTACCAAACTGCCCTCAGAGAAGTAGAAAGAAAATCAGACTGCTGGTCTTCCATTACTGCATTCTCTTTGTAAGGTGCTCATGTACTGTGCTTATGGAATGACGTAAAAGCCTCAACATTTTAGACAGCTTCAGAGTACCTATGAAAGGAGGGGAGACATCTCAAACATTTAAAAAACATTAATCAAGCTTCTGATTGTTCCTGTGAAATGCTTAAACACAAGCAAATCAAAATGACAAAAGAGAAGCACAAAAAGGTCAAGAGATTCTCTCAAGCTTTATAGCAAATGAATTACAAACACGGAAAATAACACAGAAAAGCAGATTGCCCCTTTGCTCTAACCATTGGTTATAGCTCCATCTAGGAATGTTAGAAGACTAAAATCATTAAATCTTCAGAGGAATAGTTAAGGAACCAATATACTGTAAAATACTAAATTAATGCATCAAGTTGCTTTTGTACTCCCTTGCCTCAAGCAGTTTAGCACAAATAAAAGTTGATGCTAATCAGTGCTAACAGTTTTCACAGAATCTGAAAACCTATTATTTCCTCTGGCTGCAACTAAAAAATTTGGCAACTCTTTCATTATTGACAGTAGCAAAGTATCTCTTGTTCCTATAATTTTATCTTGGTGCTGACCTGGCATTTGCCTCTGTTGACCACAAAACATTTAACCTAGTACTGGCAGAAGAATCATGGTTGAGTTAAAAGGGGTTTTTTGCATAATCAAGTGTCTACGCCATGGAAATAACAAGAAAGTATATATAATAAAGGTATTTTTCAGCCAATAACAAGACAAGATGCTCAGGCACTAAACAGATATGTGCTTGTACTGAGCGCTACAAAAAACACTGTAAAATTAAATGGGACGTATTGGCAATGGGTTCCTTTTATAATTAAAAATTATTCAGAAAGTGCAAATATTATCTAGAGCAAAAGTAAAATAAATCTGTTCATCCTAAGAGCTGATTTCAAAATGTTTCAGTAGTCTTCTCCCTACTAACAGCAATTTTGCTTCACACTTCACACAAAATTTTCCACATGTTTTAATCACCAGGAAAGAAAGTCAGCCTATTTCAAATTTCAAATGCCATGCAGCAGCAAATGTTATTGACACATGTAGGATGACACAGTGAACAGAAAATGGATGTATTCCAATCAGTGTAGCACATTTTTTATTAATGAATGTCAATATGTTGTGTAAAATTCTTGAGCCACTTCTTCATTAAAGTATATGATAAAGCAGTTCCATTACAAAAAGACTCTGCAGTCAGACATGGAATAGACTGACTTCTGCACCTCCTTAGAGCCTTTAAAGTCTGTAATGCTCGTGAGGTGCAAATATTTCCATAGATATAGAATCAAGATCAGGATCTGTATGTGGCTCAGGTTGCCTCACAAAAACATGGTTGTGATCTCTGAAATTATGTGGTAAGATGTTATTAATATTACATTTTATTTACATCATATTCCCTTCAAACATGAGATGCACTCCATTGCCACAATTTAAACACATAGCCTGCATTTATGAAGTTCAGTGAGGTTAGCCTCTGTACAACGGTAATACCCTCATTTCTGGCAGGCCCGTCTGCTGCTTCATATAGGTCTAGAACACAAGGCAGCAAAAGTGCCAAATGGCAGCCAAACATAAAAAGACCTGCAACTAAGCATAAAAATAGCATCATCCAGGTACAGCCCTGGTAACTGCGCAAAGCTACCAGCCAAAGATCCAAAACGAGGCAAGGAAACAATCAAAGCAAACAAACAAAATGCAGGTGGAACTAATATATTCCCTTCTAGATTTACTGAAAGAAACTACCCCTTGCATTTTGGATGGCTGCCACAAACTTGAAAGAGCAACTTCATAATGTCATTTGTACTTGTACTTCTGAAGAGGTAAAAGTGTATGAAATGTATAAGGCAAATGTGCATGAAGTGAATATTAGTCCCATCAGACAGTAGCTATTAAAGTGGGCTACAGCGGTGCAGCAAGAAGGGAATTTGACCAAAAGGAGCAAATAATTAATTTAGCCTTGGGAAAAGAGGAGAAAACAGAAGGCGAGGCAAGACAAAATAAAGCAAGGCAAGGAAAAGAATAAAACTGCTGATGAATATTTTGGCTTTGTACACATGTACATAAATACTTAGATAAAAGCTTAAGATCAGAATTCACCAAGCATACTGTCTACCCCTCTCAATTTGCATGCAAGCCATCATCTCTAGGCTGCTCCTTGTGTGACACTGGCTAGAAGATGTGTGAAGGTGACAGATGGAGTGTACCAAGGAGTTCAGAAATAGTATGAGGTTTTTAGATGTGAGAACACTAGCATAAACAAAGGTCTTTTTTATTTTAACCGTTGATTTTAACTATTGACATGAGTTATTCAGACATCAAATAAGCACACGTTTGAATATAGGGAACATAATACATGATTAAAGAGTCTCTTGTTTCCTCCAGGTTAAGTTTTGGGGACTGGGAAACAGCATAACACTTATAAGACAAAGAATACCACCTAGTCATGCCTGAGCACCCTACAGAAAACCAGAATTTCAGAAAAATAAATATAAGAAAGGATATAAGAGTAATATTTTGACAGACTGAGTTAGCAGAAAGGTTGACTTCGTGACAGTGAAAGCTACCCAGAGACAGCCAGCTCCTGAATAGACTCTGTCAGCCTATGGTCCCTTGTCTCTGTTTCCCTTGTGAAGCTGTCCACTCCTGATGTTCGCTGATAAAAAAGAACTTTAAGAGCCAGCAACTTCAAGTGGGCACAATCTGTCCTGAGATCCATGATGAACTGGTTAAGTGGGCAGTGGCTGTGTTACTACCTAGCATAGTCCTCTGCTTGCCTTTCTTCCACTACATTTGCAGTAAGACCAGGTCTAGGTTCTGAAAGTTTAATAAGCAAGAGTTTCACACAATCTTTTTTTACCAAGTACCAGAATCATACAAGATGAAAAACAATCACCTTACGGTAATCAAGGCATAAAAGGTCCACTTCCAAGCAATTAATTCCATGATCCAGAGTTTTCTGTGCATAAAGTCCCTCTGAAAGGTCTAAAACCACCAAGAGGTGAAATGTAGTCTGTCCAAATTTGAACCTTAATGTTTTGGATCTAGTAACGGTAAGACCTACAGAAAATCACCTGCTAAGCAGCAGAGCACCTCAAAAGTCACAAAAGGAGAAAGAAAAGAGAAGAATTCAAGGCAAGCCATTTGATCAGGAGAAAGCCTATAGATCAAGGCTGTTTTCTGTGGTGCCCTCCCTCCCCTCTTCTCATGAAAACACTTAGATAAAAGAATACCATGACTATCAATCAGTTTATGCTATCCACCAGATCATCAGATAGGACTATTGACCTGTATGTTTTCTGTTGTAAAATCAATAAAAGAAAGAAAAAAAATGGCAAGAAAAAGAAAAATAGCAGCATAAAAATTCAAGATGCTGAGCCTAGTATTTCTCAGTATATCTTTGTGCATTCACATTGAGTGATATAATATGCTTCTCACATTTTCATCCAAGATTAAAATTCCACTGAATAATAATGGTCTCAAAAATATGTAGTCCTAACATTTAAGAACTTCAGAGCAGGTATCAAAGCACTACTGAACTTCAAATTACAGGTTCAACTTGCTAAATAGAACTGTATCATTCTGGATACAATGGAAACAGGTGATCACTGACTTTATGAAAGTACAGGCACTTACCCCAGCTGAGTGACCAGCCTTGACATATCTTGGTACGTGTCAGGGCTGGTCACTCAGCTGGGGTAAGTAATGCCTGGAGCCTTTGTGAGGATGGGCCAAGGTCCAGATCCTCAGCTACAGAGCTGTGCAGATGCACCACCTTAGAATTTCAGCCTATGTCTTTGGTCTGAGTACAACCCAAACTGGATTATACATCTGTGTTTCTGGCAAATGACCCTTAATTTCCTAATCTTCTTGACTATAACCATTGTGAATAGTTTCTGTAGTGCTGCTAACCAAGGGCCTTATTCAGAAGCCTTTACACATGAAGAGATCGACTTCTGAGAAGAAGGTGTAAAAACAGATTTCAGATGCTGGTCCACCATCAGACATTAAAGGGTATAATTTGTCATTTTTTTACATTATTAAGAATATTTGTGCAGGATCTATAATTAAAACTAAAAGAGATGTCTCCTCCTTTTGCCAGCAGCTGTGTTACATCAATTAAATGGGTAAATAAGATCTTTCCCCAGAGGGGCTATCACGTGGCTCTCTATTGATTAAGACTGCAGTAGAACGTTATTTGCAATCTTATTGCATAATGTAAATCAGAAGGTAGCTGTCAAGGTTTCAGAAGACAAATTGCTGCTATCTTAGACAATTCATAGGCCTCTTTCCTTCTTGCTGCTCTTAATTCACAGTTAATGCATGTCTTACAAGGCTTAGTTTCTTAAATCAGTCTACAGAACCGTATTCAACTCAAAACTGGGTGTAAGCCATAGTCTGTGTGGCCCTGCATTATAATGCGTCTTAAACTGATCATTCCACCTATAATTACTTCAGAACTATGCATTATTTTTAATAGGGTAGCACAACTTCAAGAAAGAATATGAAATAAAAAATAAACCGCTCCCACAACAGGCATGATTGCTCCCAGGAAAGACAGGTCTCCCCACCAGGCATAACTCCAGAGGTGTTCTCCACGTAGAGCACTTTTAAAATCTCAGCTCAGTTTTGTGTACTTGATTATCACAAGCAAAACATATGACTGGAACAAGTCCACTACTCTCAAACTTGTGCAGTAACTGCAGCTGTGGATTAGTTTTGAGAATGAAACGAACACTTGACCACAAACCAGCAGACACTTTGCTCTTCCAATGAATCCGTCATTATACCTTTTGTGGGATAACCAGAGGGAAGAACAAAAATCTCCATTCAAATGACTGAAATATTCTTTGCTAATGTGAGAAACCTTAAAAAAAAAAAAAAAAGCCAGTCTTTCTTTACTACTGATCAATCTCTCAGTTACAACAATTAGAAAACAAGTTCAACATTTTTCAAAATATATAACAGCAATATTTAACATTACCAGAATTTTCTGCACCAAAGTCAAAGAAATAGTCTTTAGGTGGTTTTTGTTAGTTGTAGGAAATAAGGCAGGGTGTCTGAGTGGATGGAAGAAACAGTAGGTGGTAGGACAGTAATAGATTCAGACAAAAAAGTGCTCAACTTACCATCTTCTGTTTGCCATTGCATAGGGTTAAAAGTTAAATATCTGTTGCCCGAGTTCTTCCATCTAAGTCGATTGAGTAGAATGTGTTCATCTTACTATCTAACTCAGCAAATTTAAAAGTTGCAGGTTTATTTTTCCATTATTTAGAATGTCTGAGCTTATAAAGTACATGGAAGGAAATGTCAGAACTGTTGCCTAGAAATTATCGCTTACAAAGTGATAATAAAGTCTGGAAAAAAAAATATCACCTTGTAAAAAATATGAAGGAGGTTAAGACTTCAAGGAAATCAAAGGTATTACACTTCATTTGGCTAGACATTGCCCATCAGTGGTACCAGATTATTACTGGCATATCTTTCTAGGTAAGGAAATTATCTGGTCCTCCTACAAATGTATTTGTGTTAAAATCTTATATTTCATTCTCCTGGAAATTTGAGAAATCAATCCCATCCTAGTCTCGATGAGCATAAATGCTCAATATGGAGCAAATGTGAGTAGTAAAAAAATAAGGATACAAATCTCTAAAGAGTTAAAATGAGCCTTAGTTGCCCAGAACTCCACAGAAACATTTGGGACCTTAAAATAGGGTCTGCAAACATTACTTTGGGGTATTTTTCCCCTCTTTGCTTTGAAAGGGCAAACCAGCCAATTCAGATTTCTGAATATGGAAGAGTCCTTTCTTTTAACAAAGCACAACCACCTCACTTATTTCATTGTTCTTGTAATTTAAACAAAGGATAGAAAATGTTCCTTACCTTAAAAAGTCTTAAAATATTTGCCACCATAATGGACACAGAACTTGCTGCAGCACCTATTACACCTGATATCTTGTCTGGCTTAGTGAAAATAGGTGGGTCACCATTTGCACACTTCACATCTGAACCGTCTTTTTCTATCAGTGCTTGCACAAATGTTAAGGACTGCTCCAATGCATAAGTGTCCCTGGAACACGTATCAAGGATCCGGACACCTAAGGTGATATTGGCAAGAAGATCAGGGTCTTTGTTAATCTGATCGACTGCATACAGCATTGCCTCTAGTCTGTGGATTCCCTTCTCCTTCTTGAGCTCCCCACAAGGCACCCCTCTATCCCCTTTTGCATGAACAGGGAACAGTCCTCCCAAGATGATGTCCCCATCCAGTCGGATGGAGTGGGCATATTCCTGGCCATGAGTTCTTTGCATCAGAGTGAGTATCCAGTAGAATTTGGCTGTTAACAGGAAGAAACAATGGCAGGAAACCAATCGTTTCCCTTCGTATACCATTTTCTCTGAAGACGTCGTTGCTATCCAGTATCCAGATTTTCTTCTTGCTAAAGGATGAGGCTGACCATTTGAAGCTGCACTTTCTGGAGGCTACCATCAGTGCCCAATAAGTCATATAGAACCATGCGGTAGGTAGGTAAAAAAAGGATCTCAGCAGAAGTCCATGAAATGTTTTACAAAAGATGTCCACTGATGTAAGGGGTTGACCAGCTTTTCTGAGATGTGGTTTTCAGTTGCTCTTAATTGATGGTGAAGAGTAGGGTAGTATGTCTGGTCCTGATGCTAAAAGGAAGTCAGTAGCTTATGTCCTTTTATTTTGCCCTACAGCTGAGGTACTTCTGGAAAAAAAACAAATAAACAAACAATGAAAAATACCATTAAGTTCAGCAGTTTTATACCTGTCACAGAGTGTATTTACTTTTGAATAGAGTTACATTGCCTAGGTTTTATTTCCATATTCTTTAAGTGAGCAATTCTTGGCCTTCAGTGAATTTGAACACCTGGCTGCACTGTACTACAAGCCAGGAAACTGATGATGCCAGCAGAGCAACAGCCGAATCAGGGGAACTAAACTTAGCTTGGTGTTCAGATTCTGAACAGTAGTTCATATTTACCTTCATGTTGCATGACATCCAGAAACAGAATTGATCCATAACACATTGTATTTTCTGTTTTGCTGTATCATTCTATTCCAGCCTACAAAAATGTAGTAACTACTGCTCCTCCTGTAGAGGTCCCATTTATGACAGTGGAGTAATCAGGGCTCCCGAATTTAAGTACCCTCTTCAGCCACTGCAGTACAAGCACATTCAATTCATTTGGATGTTAAACTGATGATTTCTCCAGTGGAATTCACTTGCAGGGGGCTAACTATATATCTAAATCTCCTTCAAGATAATTTCAAACACTCAATTATTTTTATGAAAAGGTAGTTGATTTCTTAAGCAAAAGCAGCACAACATATTATGTTAGGAGACCAGCTGAACATCCAGTACTCCCTTTCTGACATTTTACTTGAGCTGAGGTCCAACATTAACAGGGTCTCTGCTTGCATTTGGACCACAATAATTAGAAACAATGTTGTGACCGCACTGACATTTGGAGAAGTCCCACTGATTTTAACAAGATCAGGATTTCAGACTACATATCTAAACACCTGACTGACTGTTATAAATATCTCCAAATTGCCCACACTTTAATTCTCAAATTAAGGCATTTATTTATTTCAATATTTAACAAGATTACATATGTCTGAATAAATTTTTAAACCTCTGAGAAGAAAGAATTAATTTTACCTGATACTAGGTAGGCACCTATGGGCAACTGCATCTGAGGCAGTCTCTCAAGAAATCTATTACAGGCTATGGAAAGCAGTGGACGTCCTAGGGTGTAATTCACCTCATCCTTTCCTTTACAGAAGTTTTACTTATTATGAAATTGATCATACTGACCAAGTGCCTACCTCACTGCCTATACAGAAAATCTGGGCATCAGGCTCATCTGCAGATATGTACTTTTTCCCTAGTGATCTGACTAGTTTCTACCAAAAATATGCTTACACTACAAGACAACTACAGACAAAATCAGAAGACAGTTCTATATTGTTTCTCAAAAGCATTTTGAATTATTTTCCACAAAATTTTTATATATTATGTGGCAACAAAACTAAAAATGTACATTGATAATGTTTAAATTTATAATCCTGTTTTTACATTTATTTTGTTACATGTTTCTCTCCAAATGATAATACTAGGCTCACAGAAGTTGAAGCAGAGTTTTTAAATAGTGGCTATTTGAAGACCTGAGAAAAAGCTTCACAACGGAAAGTCTTCTTATAAATGTGAACATATGTCACTGCAATTTGGTAACAGAACGACTTGGAAAATAAACATGTTTAATGTGTGTGAATAAAATCACTGCAATTGAGAGCAGCACACACGACTTTCAGTGCCTCTTAACATTTAATTTTGCTTGAATTTGGCTCAGGGTTCAATCTAAATGAAACAAAGTCTGTGCTGTTTTATGCGATAATCCCATTGTTCTTCTTTGGCTCCTTTAGGGCACACAGATCACAAAGCTGCCTGGGCTTCAGCTCCGTGAGCCAATCTTAGTCACACATGGAACAACTTGACTCACACTACTGTGTGGTTTGATCCAGGCCCACAGGATGCTTCTTATATGCCACACATTATAGAGAAAAGACCGAACTATTACCTAACCACAACTATCTGTTGTTTTGATTGCCTTAGTAGAAAAAAACAGTTAAGGGTTCAAATACTAAAGAGCAGAAGTTGTATCTACACCTAAAATAGGTATGGAGGCAATTTTCTTTACCATTACTCAGTGAACAACCAACTCATTAGTCCATGCGTGTATGTACAAACCAGACAAGGAGCAATTCACTGACGGAATAAAAGATAAGACTACTCTTATTTAACACTGTATGGAAAACAAGAAATCACCACTGGAAAATATTCATGAAGGAAAGAAACACTGTTTTTTCTCTTTCTCAGCCACAGGTCAATTCCTTACGGACAAAGAATGATCAGAAAATAAAGCAAGTGTCAATCTTTGTGAAAACAAATAGTGATGAATTCAACTATAGCAACACAAATTCTAACAACAATGCAGAAGCTACAGTGAGCCCAAGATCCTCAGTCCAATACTTTATCTAGAAGTGGCTGAAAATCAAATGAATTGATAATTAGCATTTTTCAACATTATAGTCTACGTAAGCTCTGCCTCAGCTTGCATGGTTTCCTGAAAAAAATGTTTCTTTGCTGCAAGTGTCCACAGCTTGTCTATAAAACAGAAATAAAATTTTAAAGTGTTCTTTTTAAAAATTTAAGACCTTTTAGTCTTTTTTTATGTTACCTAAGAAATAAAAGCTTCTATTATACTGCCTAATTTATTCATGCCACACTGCTTTTTATATATTGATTAATATTACTTTTTATAGAACATCGCAAGCCTGTGTAGCTAAGCAAAAAGCATATGATCTAAATTAATTCCATTTTTATCAATGAATTTTAGTGAAAAAGTATGGGCTTCTGGGCTATAAAGCCTGAATGAACTTTTCTCTTGTGCAGAGATTCCATCTGAACTAAAATGTTGTCCTTTTCCAATTGACCATAACAGTTAAAACTAATGCAAATATATTCTTGATTTACTAGGTTTCCCACTGTAGTAGTTGGTGTTCACTAGAAACATGACTTCAGAGAAAAAATTCATACATTTCCTAAGCACAGTCCAAAAGTAAGTGCATCACAAAGCCTCTCTTCCAGTCACCTTGTAAAACATGCTTCTTTCGGGTTTAATTCATTAAAAATATCTGGCATTATCAGAACATATTGCTATTTTTAAAGCAATTTCAGCACAAACCTCCACTTGTTCTGCTAGAATATATATGTATTTTTAAACCTAAGGAGGCGGAGTACTGCAAGACAGGGGAGATGGAAACTTCTGCATGTAGTGTCTGGTTCTGAAATTACTTCCTTCATAAAATCATTCAGCATTATCAGATACTTGGTACTCAGGGTTGAGTATTTTGGTACCACATTGCCAAGTCAGTGCAGTCCCAGACCAGTCACTACTCCAACCACAGAATCACTGCAACTGAGAGACAGGCTTATTATGAAATCTCTTTATGTTAATGAAAAGGTCTAAATAATGAGTTGAGAGTGACATATAAATACCTAAATAAATACAGGAAATGTCTCTATTTTGTTAACAAGGTTCCTGAAAGAGCCATCTTCAGCTGGCACTGAAGTCTTGGCTGAAAATATATAAAAAGATTCAATATGTTCATCAGGAAATATATTTTAAAAAATCTCACAATTACAGACAACCACAGGAGCAAGCAGTACTCTCTGCAGGATAAGGAGGATGAATATTTTACGACTGATGTTGCCAGACAGACACATCTGAACCCTTCACTGAGGGACAAAATAAGCTATTTACTGAGAGACAAAAATACCGGAGAAAAAAATACTTTAAATTTTGTTGAGGCCAAAACCATTAATTTGTCATTGCATTTGAAGCACATTGGAACTGCACTAAAATAAAATAAAAAATAAAAAACCCACAAATATTCTGTGAACTAGGACAGGAGGAGTCCTAGGGTGAAACCCATTCACAAAATATCAGATTGTCCAGTCAATGCAAAACTGATCTGGTTTTACTGAATGAAACCAAAATAATGGTAACTTCCATTCTTAAATTCTGAGAAAGAAAAATAAAGAAAAAATGTGACTATTTTGAAGTTTTACTACTGGTATGTTACTTCTGAACTACAAAAGAATTATCTTGCTAATGCTCATTTCAGCATTCATAATAGTTGCTTCTTTCTCCCATACAGCATTCAGCAATGAACAAACACAGACCAGCTGAAGAGTTGCCACCTGCATACAGTAACCTGACACATACAGAAGATTAATGGCATTTGCTGACAGCAAAAGGGAATTTGGAAAACCTTTGGCCTTGGCATCACAACTCCCAACTTACAAAAAAATTCTTCACTGATGTAAGTAGTCTTATCTACCTCAGCTTTTCTGTAATGGTTTGCTGTGCCCCTGCCACGGAAGTAACCTTTACACAATGATCAGGACTTCAAGGCGAATCACTCGCAGCATCTGGTTTACAGGAACTATTTCTTCCCTGTGCAGTCTGATGTCTCCCCTCAGTCTGATCAGCCCCTTTTCAAATACCCTAGAGCATACCCTGCAAATATCCATTCCCCAAACAAGCTACCCAGCGAAAATCCACCACAGATCCTTCTGCCGGGGTGAAACTAACTGGAGCTTACAATTTATAAAAATGAAACAGCATCGCATATTTTTCTCTGCCTTTGGTTGGACTCAGACCTGAATGAACCCCATCAATATTAACACCTTTAGAGTTGGTTTCACGTCCGGTCTGGCAAGTGATGATAGAGGAGATTTTCCCAGGCACCCTAAGAGAGCTTTGTCTATTGGTTTTGCTTTCATTTGACCCTCTTCGCACTAGACTCCCGCTCCCCAGCCGGCACAGCTGGATTCAAAGCAGGCGCTGCTGGCATAGTCCAGTGCTCCGCGTTAAGGGCTCTGCCCCCAGACACGCAGCCGCCTGCCGAAATCGTCCCGGAGCACGCTGGGGGAAAGTCTCCCACTGTGTCCGCGCACGACCCCGGCGGCGGCTCCGGCGAGCGGTCGAGTCCCCCGGGCGCCCAGGTCGCGGCGAGCAGCGGCTCCGCGTCCCGCGCTCCGCATCCCGCACAACGCTCCGCACCGCGCCCTGCGAACCGCACCCCGAATACCGCACCCGCGCATCCCGCACAGCAGCCCGACCACTGCACCCTGCACAGCACCCTGCACAGCACCCCACGCATCCCACACGGCATTCCGCACCGCACCCTGCACAGCAACCCGCGCACTCCGCACAGCACTCCGACCACCGCACCCCGCGCATCCCGCAAGGCACTCGGCAAGGCACCCTGCAGAGCGCTC
Source organism: Pseudotriccus pelzelni (assembly GCA_035584735.1). Classification (NCBI taxonomy): domain Eukaryota; kingdom Metazoa; phylum Chordata; class Aves; order Passeriformes; family Tyrannidae; genus Pseudotriccus; species Pseudotriccus pelzelni. The sequence goes on along the minus strand of JAWMRA010000041.1, from coordinate 19,557,205 downwards.
CGCACCGCACCCCGCGCACCCCTCACCCCGCTCTCTGCCCCTCCATCCCCCTCCGACCGCCGCCGGCGCACCCCGCCGGGAGCGAACAGCCGGCCACGCACCGGCTTTCCGCGCGGCTTCTCCGTGCTTTCCCAGATCCTAGCGTGCTCGGCACCTTTCCCGGGCCCAGAAAGGGCTACCGCAGCCCGGCCGGCCCCGCCCGGTGGAGGGGCCCGGGGAGCGCCCCCGGGCTGGGAGAGCCGGTTCTCCCCGCGCAACTCCGCGACCATCGCCCATCATCGCGGTGCTTCTCTCTTGAAGGGAGCCCCCTATTGTTCTCCACTTTACTTAGAATAGCGATTTATTATCTTTTTTTTTTCTCTTCCCTGGCTCATCCGTACCCCAGCTGGCGTCTGCTATTAAGGGATTCCGGCACAGCCTCGTCGCGGCTCTCCCCGCGGCCTCGCTCCTTTCCAGCCTGCGGCCGTAGGACGGGTCTGAGTCGCCTCCCGCCGCGGCCTTGCAGCCGAGGCGGCCCGTGGGCGGGAGACGGCGGGCACATGCGGATCTCTCGGCTGGAGCCGAGGCTTCGGCGCTCCCCTCCGAACCCTGTTCCCCGGCACCTCCGTCAGCGGCGATGCAAAAACAAGCGTCGCCCTTTATTTCCAACCGCCGGTGATTCCTTCCTCTCCTTGCATCAACTGGTCAGTTTTAATGCGCTTCTGCTCCCCCCCTTGATGCAAACCTAAGTCTCTTTTAATGAATCCCTGGTCCCAGAGGTCAGAAGGTTGCAAACTCCAAAATGCCAAAGCCGGATTTCCATGCACTTTGGATCACTGATCGATTTTTATTACTTGAGTTGTGTTGTAGGTTTTTTGGTTGGTTGGTGGTTTGGTTTGGTTTTTTAACCGTGTCGTACATTCACCTGCCAACACTTCGAATTCCTGGGTGCCAGCACTGGGGATGCTGCTCCACGATGAGGACAGCTAACCCCTTTCCTCGTGCCGAACAGCGTTTCGCCCTCTTCCTCCGGGGAAGAAGCCCCCGGAGTCCAACGGGGATCCTCCTGTCCCTTCCCTTCTCAGGGACACGGGGGTCTCCCCTGCGGAGCCAAGGGAGCGGAGCCCACCCGACAAGGTATGGGCTTGTCCGACCCCGGCCCTGGAGAACTCGACGGCGGCACAGAGGGCTTGTCCGTCCCCCCCGGAGTGGCGGGAGACCCCTCTTCCCTCCCGGCCAGCGAAACGTGAACAGGGCGACGGGGAGCGCGGGGGAACCCCCGTGTCCCCCTCCTCCCGGGAGGTGGGAGACGACCCGGCTAAGGCGGCCAGGGGAACATCTCACTGCTCGGGAGCTCCGAGAGTCTCCCTTTTTGCTTGCTGCTGTGACGGCACCGTGCCCGGGATCTCTCTCGTTAAAGCTGATTGGGGGAGGATATCGACAAAAAAATGATAAATATTTAAAGCAAAAATATAAAAGACCCCGGCGCCACGAAGCAGGCGGAGAGTATTGCCCAGGATTCCCAACCCAAAAACCTTAACTGAGGCAAAACTCGCATTATTTGAGTGCTCTTCTCTCCTTAAAATAAGAATTAAAGGCGACACACACAGATACATAAATACCTTGATTGAAAAGAGTTGCATATCCGTATTACTGTGGAGGTCACTAGAATTATATTCGGCGCCGATCGGGAATAGCATGAGGTAATTTCTGTACAACTCTCGTCTCAGACAGCTTCCCCCAGCATCGTCAGTTTAATATGCGAAAGCTCAGCCTGGGACAGGTATCCAGGAGAGCGGTTTCAGTCGTGCTGTATAACACTTGCGATCAGCCAAGCCGAACCTGCTCCACTGATTCCTTCCTCACTTCTCCTCCCCTCGCCTTAAAAAAAAAAAAAAAAAAAAAAAAAAAAAAAA
>JAWMRA010000041.1:19542188-19555300 GCA_035584735.1 Pseudotriccus pelzelni | reverse complement strand
AAGCCAACTTTTTGGGACTAGTGGCTCAACCCCTGTGACGCTACCAGCCCTGCACCGCCTCGCCGCTCAATCGCAGCGGCGGACACACGCACCGGCCCGGCCGTGCCGTTAACAGCCGAAACACCCCCAGACAGTCCGTGTGCGCCGGCGGAGCGGTCCCCGCCAGGAGCCCCGTGGCTCCGTGCCCCCGGGCGCCTTCGGGACCGGAGCGGCACTGCCTGCGCTTACCGCGGCTCCGGCGGGACGGGCACGGCACGGCTCAGCTCGGCGGGCCACGGCAGGGCAGGGCAGGGCTCTGCTCGCTCAGCGGGGCCGCCGCGGCGCCACACTTGTAGCTGTTCTTGGTGCTGAAGGCGGCGGCGCTCCCCGGCACGCCACAGCCCGGCACGGTTCCACGTGAATCCCCAGCTGGCCATGGGATGCGGCTCCCGACCCGCCCGCCCGCCCGCCCGCGGCCGGCACCGCCCTCCGCCGGCACACCCGCTCCGCTCGGGGCGCGGGGCCGCGCACGTGTGTGCCGCGGGATTCCTGGGCAAAGGGAGACAGTAAAGGCTGAGGCGGTAGCGGTGGGCGAGCGGGAGCAAAGAGGGAGACAAGGAGGGGGCCACCGGCGTGAGCTGGGACTGTTTAATGCGATCTCCCCGAGGGTGCGGGGCCTCCATCCCGCCTCCCGCGAGCGGCGGAGCCGTATCCTCCGCCATAGGATCGATGGCATAGGGTAAGATTCCCGACGCTCTTTGTCCCATCCCCGGTTTCGGCTCGCAGCTCGGATGCCGCGTGGCAGAGTTCCCATTTATCTCCCCAGGCACCAGGGAGGTTTCGGCAGCGTTGAGCCAGGCCCCCGGAGGGTAAGGGGCACAGTCGGGAGTACTTCGCCGGAAGAGGCTGGAAGTTTGTTCCTCTTCTCAAGGGCGCTCCGCACCGCACGACTATCGCACAGGGATGCCCTGCGCCGCCGGGTGGGAGCGCCCGGGCCGGCCCCGCAGAGTCGGGAGCGCAGCCCCGGCGGGGCCGCTTCGCCCGCCCGGCAGCGCTGCCGCAGCCTCGGTGAGAAGGTTCCACCTCGAGGGCGCCGCCCGCAACTGCACCCGCGGCGCTCAGCCCCCGCACGGCTTGGTGGAGCTCGGCACGGCTCAGCCCCCGGCCCCGGGAGTGCGAGCAGGATGGCCTGACATCAACCGGATCTTTTCCATCTTCCCATTTCAAACCAGAAGACTCGAATGGGTCTTTCAAGCCTGTAACTTCTCTCATGCAAAAGGTCTTGTACAATTGCAAAATGGCACTGGGAAATGAGCCAGGTCTTAGGATATATTAACTCATGTTTGCATTTGTTTTATGTCAAAATCTTCCATAACAGAAAACTAAGGAGCTGTGATTTCAGTGATCTATCATAGAAATCAGGAATATATTCATATAGATTAAACCCTGATGTTCAACCATGAGCAAAATTCTATTTTAAAGTGGATATCCTCCTTTACTCACATCGGGAAAATAATCCATGCATGAGTTATCATCCGTGTTGGATAGACCAATTTCCAACTTCATTTATACTGTGCCTCTTCAGCAGCTTACGAGAAAGTTCAGCAAAGCAAAACCAAGTGATGTCCTAAGGGCACAGCTGATGCTTGAACTCTTGTGTAAATCTTGCAAGTGGAGAGCCAGGCTAAGGTCAAAAGATTAGGTTACCGAAACCTCCAATGTGCTTCTAGTTTGGCCACCAACCTGAATGTAATTTGATGCCTTGCCCTACCTCTTCTAGCCACATCTTTTCTATAGCACAGTTTTGAGGGCATTGTTACAGGTTTACAGTGAGTACCACGATGACTTTGGTGGGAGTATGATTAATAAATGCATAACTGAAGTTTGTTGTGTTTTAACTACATGGAAACAGAGAAAATTATTGGGAGGGAGGGGGCAGAATGAGAAGCTTTACATGAAAATAGCCATTTGGTAAGGGTAGATTACCAAAAAAAAAAGAGAGGCAAAACACATCCCTGATTCTTTGAGCAGGATTCATTCTTATTCAAACCCAAGAGTAGCTAATGTCAGTTTGCAGAGAAGATTAATGTCAGAACTGGTGACAATTACAACTTGCACAACGAACTTAGGAGACAAGAAACCCAGTTCTGGAGACCAAGCTGTCATAAAGCAGTTCTTAAATTACCTTTTTTCAAGTGAGATCTTCTGACTCGCACAGGCAGCATCTTACACATTGGAAGACTGGCATGGTCAGACTGAAATGTCAGGGCTGTAGAGTCATAGCCTGAGAGGCTGCAGTTCTAATTACTGCCTAGAATAAATCCTTGCTGGAAACACCTCTTTAAAGCCAAGCAAAACCAAATGAATCAGTCCAGCCATGTGCCTCTGTTTCTCCTGTACAGAAGACATTGAACCTCTGTGCATTTAAGCAGTGATTTTGGCAGAGCAACTCATGTTCCAATGGCTCTGTTCCATAACTGCACTCATCAGTAGTTTTAAATGACATTCAAATGGGGCTGATTTTTTTAACTTTGAAATAGTGTGAAGTTAGACACTCAGAGTTCTAGATGGGCTTTTCATTGCTATTCAGGTAAGAAATGTGACTTTCCAAGTTATTCAAACATGTGAACTAAACCTACCAAGGCAATAAAACCTCTTGAAAAATCATTGTTAGGCAAAGGCCTGCTGATTAATAGCCATTAAGGAATACAGAGTCACAAAGTGACTTCCATTAAAGCGATAGTGAACACTGGATTCTGAGTTATAAAATGTTTCAGAATATGAGTGTTTAAATTTTTCAAGAAACATAACCACTGAAAAAAAAGAACCTGAAACTTGAGTGCTTTATGTGCACTTCTCTAAGGCTAATATTTCTTTTTAAAATTTATTGCATGGTGAAAAAAGAAAAGGTGGAGAAAAAGCATTTCACAGCAGTAACTATGACAGAAAGCATTATCTGGAGGCCAAAGAAAGTGTGCAACCATCTGTAAAATAGAACATACCTTTAGAAGGCCCCAGCTGTGGCTTATTTCAAATAAACTTTTCAGCAGTGAACAGATGTCAAAGCTTAAACTATAAAACAAAGATAGGCACCATGTAAGAAAGGTAGATAGCATGGTTTCCAGGGGAGATATTTTCAGAATCAGAATATTTTTGGTATCTAATTTCCAAATCTAACAAACTCCAATATGTTAGAAGATTTTAGCAGTTGGAAATCATTCCTCTGCTGGAAGGAGCAGCACAAGAACACTGTTCTGTAAATGGGTTTTTGAAACAACAGGCAGAGGCAGCACCCTCCAAAGGAGACACAGTCCTCCAGCAGCCAAACTATAGAGCTGAGCAGGTCTGGTGGCAGCAACCACAGTCAGCACATCCCAGAGATTGCTAGACAGCTCAGAGTGGTGAGGCAAGTCTGAGGTCAAGCCAGGAAATCAAGCTGGAGGATCATCATCATCTTCATTAGAGGGGTACATGGCAAGGCACAGGCATGGCTGCAACAGCTCAGGGAAAGGCAAAGGAATAGCAGAGCTTAAAAAAGCCTCCTGAGTGATGCTGGGAAGCCCAAATGAGATTGCTTACAGCTTTCTCATGAAGCTGTCTGCCCAGGAGCCTCACTCAAGGTCAGAGGTTGTGTCAGAGCTGGCCTTGACTATAGGCTGCCCAAGCCATGGAAGTAGTGCAGGGCTCTTGGCCCTCACTTATATACAGGTCAGTCTTGTGTCATATTCTCTTACATCTCCTTTCTCTGCACAGAGCTAGAGGATGACAGTGACATGTCTGTCCTGAACACTGTCATAAAACTTGACAGATTTTCTTAATGCACAGTGTAAGAAGTTGCCTATCAATATGATTGAAATGTTAAGGAGACAGATCTGGAAGTTAAAAATGGTGGACACATACTACATTTAAGTGAAGGATATAGTATATTCATGAATCAAATATAGTTTCCAAAATACAAGTGGATGATAAGCCTGCAAAATCCTCTCCCACACAAGTCAAAGCACTGAAGTCAGCAAGTTGTGAAGAAAAATAATAATTGCTAAAGAGAAGAAAGACTCAATCCTAATTAACTAAAAATTATAACACCCCCAAAAGGGAGTTATCCATTCTTATACCTTCATAATGGGGACAGTCTCCACTAGCATGTCCTCTAGTATAATGACTGTATGGGTTTCTATCTATAAAGTATCTGTATAGGTACTAAGTTCTGCAGCTTCTAAAACCTTAGCCTTTCATTTTGTCCTTCACTAAAGGAAAAATGAAATCACGTTTAAGAGTGCCTTTCACTCTAAGCCACTTCACAAAAACTGATAAAAGGCTATATATAGTGATTACTTCACCAGCCTTTGAAATGCTGACATCTTTGAGGTGATGTACGGAAAAGATTTATAAATCAGAAAGTAAAGCCACATTACCTTTTCAACATGTGAGCCATAACCTTTCCTCTTAAAAGACAGCAGATGGATACAGCTATTTTACATGGGGGAAAAAAATTATTCACTCTTCCAAATAAGTCATTTGCATACAATGTCATTTGCCAAAGAGCAAGTGAAGCTGTTCAGGCTCTGCCTTGTTTCAGCCACCTTCTAGGCTGTTGGCAAAATCCTCTCAGTTACCACTGAGTGGAAATAGCTAATCCTTAAGTCTGGTATTTCTATCGCTTTTGTGGACAGCAGAATTTGTCAGAAGACGGTTTTCTAAACTAAGTGCACAAAATGCCAGTGTACTCCCTAGATGAAAAAACATCCACAAGGCTTGATATAAGGTAAACTTTGACTCCACTGCCTCTTAGACAGCCAGAAAACAAACCATTAATCCATCATCTAGAGTTCAAGGCATTGCACTGCACAGCCAAACATTTGTTTTCATGGCTTGTTGCAGAAGAAATAGAATTGCAGCTCTAGAAATCATCAAAATCATGAATGAAGACTCACTTGAAGTAAAAAATATATTTTGCTTAGATGTGATTGTAAGTTTAAATGTTGGAAGACCCACCTTCAATCAGCAGGGAGAGCATTTTTGATGAGGCTCTGAGAATTCCGCTAAAACCATGGTCTTCCATACAGTGTCCATACAGGCAGCAGATATATATCTAGACCAGCATTTGGCCTGAGATTATTCTCTAAGTGGATATGTAAACTCACAAGAATGTTGTTAAGTAGATTATGGTGTCACGTCCTGTGCCCAGATCTATAACATCAGAATAAGCAGGGGAACATACCTTACTAGCTATTCCTCCTCAAACTGTTCTGTAAGAATCATGTAAATATATTTTTGGCTTTTTAGAGGTGAGTTTTCTTGGGCAAAATACACAGGACTTCAGGACAGATTCTCAATCATCTAAGATGTCAACTCCTGTATTTAAAACATTCCTCTAGGCTCCCTGTGTGAAAGCAAAATATGGAAATGGATGGAAATGGAAAGAAATAGCTACTTTCCAGGCAGTGAGTCATCTGATATTACCATAGACGTCTAAATAGAACATGTAAATCATGCCTGAGAAGTGTCTTTTTCTCTCCATGAACTATAAAAGGAGTCTAGACAACCAGTTCAGATGTAAATGTCTGCAGTGTTGATGACTGGAGCAAGGTGAGGTATATCCACCACTGGAGTGTGGGAAGGTGCAGACAGTACGACAGGTCAGGCTCAGGTTCTGAGAGCACACACTACCAGTTCATGACTGGTTTCTCATTATGTCTGTTCTGGTGGTAGCTAATACTCCAGCACTAATGATTCCTTCCTCTTCCCTTTTTCTTCCCACAGTGAGTTGCTGACAAATACTCCAAATGGTTTCAAGGAGTCAATCAACTATGTGCCAAGTATTCAAAAGTGAAAAAAAACTTAGATAAAATTGTATTTATTAAGTAGTTATATACTTATAAGGAAACAATTCTGCAAATTTTTTCCTAAAAATTAATTGCTACAAAATTAAGCAATCATTTTAATTAACTGCCTGTGGAAAAAGGAATGGTCAGGGTTCATTTTTTTCCTGCTTGATTTTTTCATGAACAAGATGTAGTTGAGCTGCTGCTCAAGATTCGCATATGATGACTTTTCACATCCATATGGTACTTTGTGGGGGAGTTCACATTAACATTTCATCTTGGATCATGAGCACACTTGAAGTAAACCTTCTAGTTGTCCCTTCTTACGATGTGCTTTGGTTAATGTAACAGAGCAGTCTTAGGGCTCATGGACAGGATTCCTCTCAAGGAAAACTAGGAGCTGAAGCTGCACTCCAAAAGTGCACCTGAAGTATTATAATCACTAGCAGACCAAACTAGAGCTAGTCTGAGGTGATCCACATGTCCACACGTGCTGTGAACAGCAACTCATCAGCATCAAATATTTTGCTCTATCAATCTGTGTTGGCCCATGTGATAACTTACAGCCCATGTCAGACTGAGGTTACAGTCTTTAAAACTATCCCAGTATTCCCTTGAGGGCCAGAGCTGAAGGGCTGCAGTGAAGCTCTAAGATAGCTAGCCCTTGTAACTAATGAAAGGCTAGCATGATGCACTGCACGTTTCACAAGCAAGTTTCACACTTCGTTTAATAGTTACCAGCTGTAAATTATGTGCACAATTCTATCGTATGTGTGTAAAGAAAAAACTTTTTTTAATACACTGGAGGGTCAGAAAACTTATGTGTAACCATATTTGCTGTAGGTTCCACGCAATTGGAACAACAAAGAATTCCCTATCAGTGTTGTTGGGAGGAAGATTAAGTGTACAATGACGCAACATTCATTCAGTGTTCTGATCTGCATCTGTGGTTTGGGAATGTCAATGATAAGGTGATCTTAATAAAAGCCTTCATTATTTAAACTCTACTTAAATTACAAAACAATCAGTGATATTAGTTCAATCAAGAAACACTAATTGCCATGTATTCTTATGATAGTGGCATTTTCTTGTATCAAAAAAATAACCTACGATATCTAAAAGCCACTCTGTCATGTCTTTGGTATTAAGGGTAATGACTCTTGCTTTCTTGTGCTTCATTGCTTAGGTCTGACCTGAAGACAGATAACCACTAATGGTACAATTAGAACAGTGTGTACCAGACACTTACTGAGTAGGGATGCTTCTGCAGCAGAAGCCTTTCGAGTTCTTATTGGTCTTATTGTACAACTTCGGAATGGTAGAGAGCTATTTTAACATGAAATACAACTGCTGTAGCAACTATAGCTATAAAATTTGGCACAAAATTTGCGTATTCATTAATATCCTTGCTGCTTCTCCCTTATTGCCTTGTGTTTCTCCTCAATATTAACTCTCAACGCCCACCAAAGTGTTACTAAAAAACAATACACATGTGCCTATTGTGTGATCAAACAGGTAAAATGTAGCAAAAGCTTTTGAACTCAAACTGAAGTCCATTCCCTCAGTAGAAGAATTAATTCAAATATCCATCCAAGAGCTTTCAAGAAATAAAATATTCCTTTGGGAATATCGTATCTTTATATTTCCACTGGGGATGATATAGTTGAAAAAGACCATAATCTAAAACATACTTGGCAGACTAACTCATAAACACTTGAACACCTGAAGGATGATGATATAATGAATGAAATAAACATAAAATAAATTATTTAGGATCAGACAAGAATATTTCTCCTTCATTATTTATTTTTACCCCTAAATGCTATTATGTTGCTTTGTTATTGGTTTTGTTGGTCTGGGTTGTTTGTTGGGTTTTTTTAATTTGTATTCAAGACTTAAAAAAAAATCAAAGGAAATTTTAAAATAAAGGGCTGGGGTAATTAAAGAGGAGAAACTAATGAGTTTCTCCTAAACTAATGAGCAGAGCCCTTTCTCCAATCCTGTAGCTATGCTATTCATTTTCCATGACAGAAGCACATGAAGGCATTCTCTTCCTGACTTATGACAACTAATGATTGAAATCAGCACGTCCTGACATCATGAAACTGCCCTAATTTTAAATATACTCCAGGAAAGGTTTCATTGCACATGTCTATTATTTGCATTTTATCTTGGATTAGGACTCTTATTTTGATGCAAGACTCTTTTTCACCACTATTTATAGTGCTTGGATTGTATCACAGAGCTGTCTTGGACCAAACCAACAGGATCACCCTCTCAGATGAAGCCAAAACACAAGCTATGCTCCAACTCCATGGGGCAGCCAGACCCCAGAACCGGACTAGTCCTATTCCCAGGTGACATGCCTGGATCAGGGACAGTGTGAACACAGGGCCCTTAGTGCCCACCCCATGGATCTGTTCCTATTGTGTTAAATGATGTGCTCTACACATCTTCAACACCTCTCTCTAGTGCAGTGTTTCCTGCTTCCAGTCAAAAAATATACACTGGGTCAGAGATTGTGTCTTTTGCTCAAGCAGCTCAGGAGGCTGTAGTAAAATTGCCCTAGTTCCTGCTGCTTGGGATATTATCCCTTCAGTTGCAGAAATGCTGAATAAACATTGAGAAAATAATTAAGATTTTAAACAGTTTCAGACCAGGAGATATATTTTATCTGGAAATGACAATGTATTGAAGTGTCCCAAACATCTCTTTTCATTATTTTTGCTCCTCAGAAAAACTTTAAAATCTTGCAATCATTCTCAAACAGGAGAAAAAAAAAAAAAAAGATGTTTTAAAGTATCAGCAACATAAAACTCAAGTTTCTGCCAGTTCTGTCAGGAAGCAGTTTTGTGAGGATAGATCCACATAAGCACTATTGCTAACTGTTGGATGAGAGCCCACAGAAGAAATGGCTGCAATTCAGTAGTTGTATTCCCTTCTGTCACTTCTATTTCCTAATAACAGGGGGGAAATAATATAAACACCACATAGTGGTTTATAAAAACACCAGTTTGTTGATCATCAGAAAGAAACATTATTAATCATATTATTTCAATGAATTTACAAGTCAAAGACTTAAAAATTACCTTTCTTTCCTGCAGTTGCACTGTATTCCAGTATAAGTGTTAACTGCATTTGCTAAGGTCTGAAGTTACACTTCTACAAAATTAGCATTACAACATGCTATGCTTCATGCTCATTTTAAGATACAATAAGGTTGGATTAAAATATGCTAAGTATATTAAGGTATCTTTATGAGCTTTTAAAACATTAACACAGACTCTTGTTTTAAACTTCAAACACACGAAGCAATGAGCAAACCCAAAATTCAGTAGCTTTAGCACACGTTGATTGAGTTGGTCCATATTATGGAATAATACTGGGTTTACAACATCTAACTAGTACGTGTTAGTTATACCAGTGGTTTTTGGGCTTGGGTTTGCAGGTCGCAGTTGATAAGCATGCTAAATGTATTTACCATTAAGCTGAATAGTGCATCATGATTTGTGCCAAATTTTGGAGCCAGACAGTGATCCTCCACAAAGTCCAGGAGCCAAGATTCATGTGCCCATTGGTTTAGGCACATAACAGTTCACATAGGCATATAACAGTAACCCTGAATTTTTTTGAAGACCAGGAGGACAAATAGTCCTCCCCAGAGCAGTCACTTCATCCTGAAATAGGTGTCTTTAAAAATTTTGGGAAACGGACTCATAAATGTAGCAGTCATTCTCCATTGTCTGCAGAGGGAGTCTCAGGGGACTAGCAAAGGGGGCACTAGCTTTAGACATCTGCAGCCACAACTATCTAGACATAAGGACATGAGATTTTGTTGACAAAAAGAAAAAAGACAAGTAAATCAAAGGGATTTTTTCCTGTTTCAGTAATGAGTTTCCTGGTGGGAGGGTCTCGATGGATTTGCCCTTTCCTCATTGTCCTCAGTGTCCTCTTCCACAACCTCAGTGCAGACAGCTCCGATGCTCCTGCTCTGCGCCATGGTTTCTCTGCCTCTTCTTGTGAAAGGGCTGCTTCTCCTCCAGGGGCTTTGGGAATGGAGAAAAAAGACAGTGTCACAGCTTTCCACCACAACCCACGACCATGCATCGGGCGCACACTTCCTCTTGGTGCGGGGAACACAGTCACACAAGAGGGTCTTGGCAGGTATCGAGGCTGCCTCTGCACTTGTGGGCTGTGCGTGCGCTCTGATTACACAGCCATAAGTGCCTGTGTCAGTCTGAGCACCTTAGCTGATCATTTCCACCTAAATCCAGCCTCTCTGCCCAATCTAGACCACTGTCAGCACAGATGTATTGGTACTCACACAGAGGAGCTCTGCAGCCTCAAATGCTCTGGGGAAATGAAATACAAACACGCAACTTAATTGGAAACAGGGTTTTATCCTGATTCAGCACAGGGTTTTTTCCTGCAAGGCCACAGGGGCCATGCCTCTTCTACAACAACTTCCAGAGAGGAATTTGAAATTGAAGCAAGCTGGAAGTGGTGTTCAACATATCCATATTCTCTAGAAATCTGCTTTTTGTCTGCCAGGGCAGACTTCCAGAAGGGGGTCCATTTGGGTCCAGGTTTCTCGGTGCAATAACGCCATATCCCGTGAATTAGCTATTGGATAAACAGGATTTTAATGCTTAATTCTTATAACTGCAGCCTTGTGGAGGAATGTTTGACTCACACACACCTTGTTGGGATTCTGAAATGCTTCTGCTTCTGAGCTGCAATAGTTGTCACAGTCATCCATGAAAAGAGTTTAATTGAATGAAAGGAAGTTAAGACTAAAACATATACACATTTTCTAAAACAAGAAAGTAATTTAATCTGGTATTTGCCAGTTAAAAATATGCTTTTATAATTAAATTTAAAATCTCTAGAGAAGTTAATTGGGTTAATGTGGGTAATTTTTAAAGCTTTTCCTCAGTGGAGTCAATTTTAATTTTGGGATTTAATGAACAGCTAATAGAGACATTCAGATTTTTTTCCCTGCATACATTTGATGTTTGCTTAAGGATTTTTTTTCTTAACAATCACCCTTTCAAAATAGCACTGCCTTCAATGAGTATTTAGAACATGTGTGACCTATTAAAAACTTAAAATAAGCCCAAGGTTATTACATTTGCATCCATTAACAACCTTGCTTTGAGAAATATCTTTGCTAAAGGAACATGTTTTAATCTGCTGGTACTACTTGCTTGCATAAAGACTAGAGAGGTTTAGCAATTTTTAAAAAATTTAAAAGTTTTGCAGTCCTCAGCAGCTACTGATGACATACTTGTACTAACAACACTACTACAACCTGCTGCGTTGTATTTGATATCCCAGTGTCTGTATGTGCTCCATATAACACAATAATTCTTCAGTAGAGAGGCATGAAATCAAAATTCTGTAAAACAGTGTGGGGGAAAGAAGAAAACTTGTGTGTGGACTCCAACTCCTTGCAAAAATCACCCTGAAATATTCCCTTAGAATAACTGAAAAAGTTAACAGACTTGTTAAGCTTACAATAAAGCCTCATTTTAAAGTTTTCTAGACAGTATTTTATCTAGGATTAAGTGATCTGTAATGTCAGGTGAAATAAATAATTGATCTATTCTGGAATGACCTGAGATTTCTTGTTTTCTAGCCTGATCAGTCTGATACCGACACCATCCATTTACTGCTTCTAATGTTCAGCAGACTTTTCTATAACTCAGCCAGGTTCAGTTCTGCAGCTACAATTCAATCAAAAAATCTTGTCAGGGCTCAGAGTTGTATTAGCTGAAATTAGGAATCTTGATCATTTGTTATACTTGAAGTCATATTTGTCTTTTGGGCCTCAGCTTTCCACTGAAGACAAATTCTCAAGGTTTTTGTACCAACTAAAGAAAAAATTATTTTTATTTTATTTTTTTATGGAAACTTAGTGCATCCTGGTTTTCACCCACCTTCCAGGTCTTTATAAACGGTCATATATTTCACAAGACTTATGGCCCAAATCACAAGAGCAGACAGCACCGACGTTTACCCATCAACATTACAGGGCGAACAATTGCAAAGATATGTATGAAATCACTAGAAGTATAGAAGAACTGTTCACACATTTTTTTCTTAGTCCTTGTGGATTAGATCCAGCAAAGGATTTAAAGGTGGCAACACCCTTTATGCCAATTTCCAGAATGAAGTTCAGAGCCAGATACCTGAGCGCCCTCCACAACTTGAGATAGGCCACTAACTGGGAAGAACTGACTCCTGGACAGTGGAGAGAACTCTGCTCCCATGTTCCACTGCATGCAGCCTCTTCATAGCTAACTCCTTGTGAGGCTGCTGAGCCTTATACCCTCCTGGGTTTCACCAGGAGACCCCATGCTGCCCTGTGGCTACCGAGCTTTGCTGCAGGGGAGGGAGCGTGAGCCTCAAGTCCCTGGGTGAGTGCTACAGGTACGAGAGGCCGATTAGAAACACCTTCCACATAATTACCACGTGGGAGGGACACAGTTTTGGCAGTTTGGCAGGCAGGTGCACTTTAAACGATTTTGCACGCTCCTCTGCCTACTTTGGGGATCCACTGAAGATTGGACAGGCGGACCACATGGCAGACAAAGTTGCAGAAGATCTCCAAAGGCATTTAGGAACCTTAAAGGTTAAGAAGCCTTTGGGCAGGGATGTTTAGGTAAAAGGCACCAAGAGCCTAGTCCCGTTGTCCAGAGTAAAAGGTGTTTAATAATGTTTGTCACATCCTAGGGAGGTTGTCATGGTTTGGTTTTGTTCTTGGAATTTTACCTTCCCCCTGCCACTATGTGAGGGGGGGAGGGGGAATTAGGTAACTAGGTAACTAATGGCCTAGTACCAGAGAACCAGCAGAGTGGCATTTTTATGCTAATGCCTCACTTTGTCTCCAGGGAAACAGGAGGGTTTTGTAAAAGTTGGGAGGAGGTCTAGAGGCATTCAGGAGCTGGTGGGTGTGGCCAGAGCTGCCGGGAACAGGGGAGCTGCCAGGAGCTTGGAGAGTTTTCTCTTGGTAACTGAGCTGCCGCAGTAGTTGGAACTCTTTGCCTGGATTTCCATCAGAAAGGGACGAGAACCATACCACCGCGCAACTCAGCCACAGGAAAGCGTGAGTTTTCCAGCGTTTTGGGAGCTGTGAACCTCCTTTTCCCCTTCCTCCGCCCCTTTCAGTGAGGGGGAAGGAGGGCCATTGTCTTTCTGCCCGGCACTTGGAAGGCCCCCCCCACGCAGTGACTGCCAGCGATCCAACAGCGCCCCCTGCCGACTGACTCAAACAACTGCAGGCTCCACATCTCCAGCGGTTCAACA
>JAWMRA010000041.1:19508367-19540083 GCA_035584735.1 Pseudotriccus pelzelni | reverse complement strand
CCATGGTCTTCACCACAGGGTCACAGGGGATAATGGCTTTGAGTCCACCCCTGTTTCCTGTGGGGTCCCTTCCCACAAGAATAGTCTTCAATAGACCTCTCTGACGTGGGTCCATCCCTCATGGCAACAGTTATTCCATTCTCTGCTGTCCTTAAGGGTCACAAACTCAGCTGCACTAGCAGTGATCCTTCCCTGGGATCCCAAGATCTTACCCGGGCTGCCTTGTTCCAGTGTAAGACTCCTCAAGCTGTAGATGGAGTTGTCTCTGCTTCTCGACAATCTTTCACAGGTGGCAGGGATTTCTTAGATTTCAGTCTTTTCCCTGCTGAAGGGAGAGAGAGAGGGAGGGGGAGAAGGAGCCGTCTCCCCCATTGCGGCTTCTCACCTCTCTCCTGGCTGCCAGCTCTGATCTTGAAGGCTGCGGCTATCTCTCTCTGGTTGGAATTTCTTTTGCAGCAGCCTCATCTAAGTCTTTCAGGTTTTTTTTTCTTCACTCCATTACACGTCTGGGCAGGGGGCTTCAGTGCTGCTCCTGCCCCTGGCCCAGGGCCGGGGGAGGAGAGAGGCCTGGCCCCCCTCGGGGCCTCAAACATCTCTCTTACATGGCTGCCAATTTTCATCTGCGCCACCACCTTCTCTTCCGTTTTCTTAAAGACGTAATTAGCAAAGGTGTCACCAAAACTTCTGATTGGTTTTACTCCGGAAATTTACTTGGACAAACTACTTCCAATCCCCAAGGAGGGGGAACCTTTGCAAACCCACGACACCTGGTGTTATCGATGTTTGGCTTTTACATATTAACCTATCCATTCTGATAATTGAGACTAAGATGGCCATCAGCTAGCTGGTGATTTTTTAGTGTCATCTTCTTACCAACCTCAAATTGCAGGTGACAATGACAATACTTCAGCTTACCACAGCAAAGGTCTTTGCTGCAGTGGGGCAAACCAAATCATCAAACACAAGGCTGAAAAGCATCAAAAAGTTTATTAAAATAAAAAGTAAAGCAAATTTCTCTCCCCTACTGCCTGCACGCCTTTGTCATAAAAGACAATCCTCAGCCAGGTTCTCCAAGCATGCACACACATTTAGGGACTGCATATTTTCCCTCGTTTCCTCCCAGAGCAGAGGTAGTGAGCTGTGGCTTACCAGCCTGACCAGACTGAAGAGACAGATGTATATTTGTAGGATTTGCGAACAGGAAAACCATTTGTAAAATTTCACAATGATTTGTCAGATTTTCAGCTGGGGTGTTTGGTATCTACCAGACAAGCATAGATGCCATCCTTTGTTTTTCAGAAAAGGAAGCAGAAAGTTTGTTACCTGAAAGGTACACAAAGTCCCATGGAAAAGGCATGGCAGGAGTGAGCTGGGACACAGCAAAGTTGTTGTCTCCCAGCTTGGGGGCAGGCTAAGGGACTTACAACACTCTGCCTTTCTCTGCTTTTTAACCCTTCTGTCCAGCCAACCACTGCCAACATTAACATGAGAGGCAAATGTGTAAGTTCTCACCAAGACCACTTTAAGAATCCACAGAGGTTACAGACTAACCCATTTCTCCAAATTACAGTCGAGCCCTGGAACACCTTTCCCCACTGTGTATGTCCAGGTGTCATACAACTGTGGCACAAACGGCTTCCCAGCATCTGGGAATGGGACGTGTCTGAATAGTTCATAAGGCCTCAGTATTCCATAGGAGCTAGAAGAGTTTTGTCCTTGAGCTTCTTCAAAAAACCAAGAAAGTTTGGGAGGAGACTGACATTGATTTTTAAGAAATATTGGTATAATATGGAAAGAAGAAAGAATGGCAAAAAAGCTAATTAGATATTAAGAAGGTTAAAAGGGATGACCTAAAGGGATAGACTGGTATTGATCACTCACACAATGATGGAAGGCCGATAGGGATGCCATTTGCCATAAGTAAGAGTCTGGTTGCATAATTAATGTAATTCAGTAAGAATTATAGAGAATAGATTTTGTCACACAAATACCATTACTGGAGGAGATTAGAAGTTTAGGTGATAAAGTAAATTATACTGACATAACTGGCTTTGACAAAGTATTTTACATCATACCAAAGGACCTTCTGTTTAAAAACAAGTTTTGTACCAAAAAAAAGAGTATAGAGTTATAAGAAAAATAAACTGAAAAAACTTCATAAGATTATCTAGTTCATCATCCAGTTGCAGATTCTTGAATATAAAACGGTTTTTAAATGAAAATTGGATTTATACATTTCTAAACAGAAGTATTTCAAATGGTGTTGCACAGAGCTTCTATTCTTGACTCAACAATATGAAATACCTTTATTATTGAACTGAATACAAAAGAATCACTGCAGCTAAAGTACAAACTCTGGCAGCATGCAAAATTATAAGAATGGGTCAGCTCCACACAGAGGCTGTGGTGCTTGAAGTGCTGCTTTCATTCAAACAAAGAATATAGGTCAAATATCCAGATATGAAAAAGCAGTATCCTGTAGTTCAACAATTTAGAGAAGAACTCTGGTTTAAGGGAAATGACAAATGAAAAATAAGCTCATAACATGACTGAGTGATTATGGGGGCTAGTATGGTCTTCAGATGTGTAAATAAGAATGGATCTGCTACAAGCAGGACAATTGCATACTGCCCAACTGAGATGAGCTAATGGGGATTTTATTTTCCTGACATTCTCCATCAGGAAATTCAACATTCTCAGAGGGAGGTGGAATTTAAATAAATCCCTTTAGAAAAAAGTGGGAAAAGGTTTTGATTTTCAAGCCACTTATCTTGTGTTTTTAAATATACATGATTTGGTTTTAAATTTAATATGCTTTTTGCACCTTAGGTGTCATCATATATTAAAAATTTAAAAAATAAAACTATTAAAAGTCAAACTGTAATGAAATGTCTCATGTTTGCTGTAAGATTACTTTTGAGCCTACAGCTGTAGAAATTGTTAGTATCTTCTCTTTTTTTCTGATTTGGCAGAGACAATTTCTGAAATCCCGTATCTTCTGTTAGTTGAGATTGTAATTCAAATACTGGAATCTGAGTGCAATATTAGTATTTTAAGAATATAGAAAGCCAAGAAATGCTATAAACAAACCATTAGAAGTTGAATTTCTTAATAATACAGTTTAAAAACAAGGGTTTGGATGTTTCCTTAGCTTACTAGACCAACAGAAGCATAGCAAGATCTAACATGAGAATCACAAGCAAAAGAAACTCCAACTAAAATTAAGAGAACATTTATTATTCATTGAAACAACTAAATTGGGATTACCATATATCAGTAATTTTTTGGAGCCTCTAAGACGACATACGTTCCTAAAAGGCATGCTTGCAGCTCTGTTACAAACATAGGACTCAATAATGAATTTCTGCACAGATGTTCTGAGGCTCGTACTGTGCGGGAGCTTCTCACAGCTCCTGGATTTAAGCCTATGAATATGGGAAGAGAAAAAAAAGCAGCAATCCATCACTGCTCAGGTCAGGCACCTGCCTTCTGTAACCAATACATGTTTGCAAGAACAAGCATCACTCACCAAAGGGTTCAACAGGGAGGAAAGGGGCCAGGGTCTGCAGTGCAAAGCACTCACTGAAGACAAGTGATGATCTGCACAGAAGGAGATCCTCTGAAACAAGCACAGCCATACACCTACAGGTACAGCACTATGGGCAAAGCACTTTTCATCTCTCCAGACTTTCTATAAAAGTGCTAAAAGGAAAAAAAGATTCTTTTTGAAAAGATTCTTTTCAACAGTAATAAATCAAATTATAGGGGGGGTTGTCTGAACAGGACCCAGTGGGCAAAATTACTTCGGGCCATAACTCAACAATATCGGGGGGGGGGGGGGTGGTGTGCAAAAAGAGGTAAAACTTGAAGCACAAAGAATTAAAAGGAAAAGGTTGTCAACACTCACCATGCTTTATCACACTGAACACTAGCCATCACAAGAAAGACCCCTTCCCATGCAGATCACCATCATCTTGCTCTGACTCAGCTTCCTCCCTGCCAGTCAGTCTTTCTGCAAGGGCAACTGCAACCTTAGCTTTTTTTAAATACCTCATATGCCTGATAAATTATTCCTCTTAAATCCTTCGCAATAATTGTTTTACCTTACAGCTTCAGATTAAGATATAAATTTTTGCACATTGCTAATCTTTGCATAAGTCATGTTTCAGGAAAACAGACTTATTAATATAGAAAACATAAATACAGATGAGATTGTGAAGTTGTATTACAGTATAAGAAATCTTTCTTACTCTAGGTAAAAACTCCTCTTCTTACACAATAGATCAATCATTAGCAATTTTTTCCATTAGTTACATACACCTTCTTCCTGATATATTAAGAATTCAACAAATACAGCTGATCTGTATGTATTCACCTCTCTCTAGCCTTAGACTGCAATTTCTCAGACCAGAGACTGTCTTTTCCTGAATGTTTGGAAAGTGTTCAACTAAGTGTGGGCACAGGCATAAATAAATAATAATACCATAGCCACTGGGGACACTTAAGTAAAACTATGCTCTGATTTAACTGTTAAGTTCCTCTTCTAAAATCCCAGATGAGCAATGACATTCAGAATTCTGCTCTTCATTTATCTTGTTTCATTAGGAGTTTCCTTCTAACAAAACAGAACTGCAACTATGCATGTCCTGTTCATCTACTCGTTCTCCATGCACTTACCAGTGCTCAAGACAATCTCTCTTTTCAAATGATTTCTCAAATGACAGACTCTGCTCTATTTACTGCTTCAAAGTTCTTGGTTTTTTTTTTTGTTTTTTTTTTTTGAAAACACTGGGTCACCCAGAACTTAAGAAGGAAGAACCTCAGTCTTCTTTGGGGAGTTGCTTATTGTGCCTATGGGATGCTTAAGGCAACAGATGAGGCAATGGAGTCATCACATGGAACAAGAACATGCCAAGGAGCACCAAGGAGCCTGCCAGCTCAGGGAAGAACAAGAACTTCTCAGGGACAACGAGACTGGGTAGAGTTTGCTATAACTCAGCAAGTCACTGAATTGGCTAAACCAAGGACTCACCTGAAAGAACACATAATGCTGCAATTTTTTAATTTCCTTTTTGTCTTTCTTAAAAGCTCTACGTTTGCTCAATTTAAAAACTTAATTGTCTAGTTTTTATTCCAATAAAGTTTGCTTTGTTTGAAGTTTTAAAAAACAAACCACCACCTTTAGCCTACCTTTAGTTAGAATATAATATAACAAACCTGCCTGATGCAGAGTCCCATCAGAGATGCAAAGATGACTGCCCTCAGTGCAGTCCCCACCACGTGAGCAAGGAGGGAGGCTTTCACACTGGGAGGCTTCACTGCTGTCAGAAGTGGAGCAGTAAGTGTGAAAGGAGCGGAAGAATACGAGATATTTTGACTGGTAACAGGCCTCCTCACCTCCCCACACACCAAATGTCCTCCTGCAGGGAAGACAGGTGCAAAAGAGAACAAACAAAAGAGAATGAAGAGGGAAAGCAAAGAGCAGTCAAAAGTGAAATGAAGGATAAAGGAAAGCTGGGAGTCATGACATCGCTGGTAGCAAAAGCAGAAAAACAGAGCAATGGAACTACACAAGGTCTTTTCTTCCCATCATCCAGGTAACTCAGTTATCCTAAACTGATTCAACTAACTACCTATGATACTGAGTTCAAGAGCAAAGAGGTAGCTATTGCTCTCATGAGATGATGTGAGAACACCCAAGACAGACGACCAAGGTTGGAGAAAAATGTTCCACGGAAATTGGAAATGGTTTAAAATACACATCACGCAGCAAAAGAAGTAGTCTTTCTTGCAAAATTGTATTTCCAAGGAAAAAAGAAAAAGAAGATGGCATAAATGTTCAGCTCCTCCTTAATCCTCAGCACCTGGAAATAAGAAGTGCTTTTAGAAAGTAGCTTCTAATACCTCTGATCTCCTCATGAAAAACAAAAGTTAGAATGAGCCAATGCTGTAAGGTAAACAGTTTCTGTTGGTGCAGCTCCAATTTTTAACTTAAAAAAATGAAATAAAATAAACAAAAATGAAACAAAACAACAACAACCAAAAAAGTAATAACTGCCTTTTTTTTTTTTTTTAACCACAAACCATGTCTTCATTAAAGTTTGCAGGACCTGCTGCCAGCTGAGATAAACTGTATCTGAAGAGGGACATTATAGTTGGTATGGAGGGAGTACATCACAGTTTTTCTTTCATTTTCTTCCAGTATATCAGCCAATATGTCCTTTGCAAACAGACCCGAACAATATGCAATCACACATCACAGCTTCCAACTTCTGCATTCTTTTAGATGTCACAATTATATATGTTTCCCAAAATTAAGTAGATAGAATGTAATTCATGTAACACATAAAGCCAGGAGAAAGTAAAAATTACAATCCTGTAACCAAAAAATTCTCAAACTGTGAATCTAGGTTTGCATCTCTCCCGGAGCATTGCCATATATGAGTAAGCATCAGAACAGAAGGATGTGTCACATGCGGTTCACCAGGGGTCTGTCCTGGCTGCAATACATTCCAGTATCCATGATTCAGAGAATGCATATTAAATATACAGATGGCAAGAACTTAGAAGAAAATGAAAGTATTGCAAAGGACAAAATAATCTGGACAAAAAAGGAGGTAATGTCTGGGGAGAAAATGCAGCCCAACAGGGATGAATTGAAGATATTATAAAAGCAAATAAACCACAAAAATACAGAACAGGAAACTGCTGACTAAAAATCAGTTCTGTAGCAAAGGACCTTGAATGATATTGAATAGGAGCCAAACGTAAGTCAACCTCAAGCTATGACAGGTTTCTTAAGGCACCAATAGAATTATATGTGCACCCAAGAGCCAGAATATAAAATGCAAAACGTGTAAAAACCCTCTGCCCTACAAGGCACAGATGTGATACTGCCTTGTTCTCACAATACAAAAAATAAGTAAAAATTCAACTGGACCAACTGGAAAGAATGAAGAAGAGAGCTGCAAGAACAGTTCTAGGAAACATGACCCTAGAGGAAAGAAACATAGAGCAGTGAGATTTTGAATCCAAAGAACATAAGACATGCTAACATCCCTTAAGCATATAAAACGCTGCTGCAGGGAGAGATTGAAGTTAGTTCCCTAAATTCATCCAGGAGAGAGGACAAAGAAACAGGTCTAGATTTTAATAGCAAAGTTTCCAGTTCAAGACAAGGGAATTTTCTCTGTTGGCAAGAATAATGAAATGTGGTAATGGACTGCCTGAAGAAGAGGTCTGAAAAACCTTCCTTGAAAAAGTTAACTGATCCTGCTGTAAAGATAAACTCCACATATTCCTTGCAGCCCTATCATTCTCAGCTTGCCTACATATTGCCAAAAAAAAAAAAAAAAGTTAACATCCTGCATCCTTAAAAGCAATCTCTTCATGACTAGCCGGCCTCTTTCACAAATTAGATAACCGTGTCTTGCTGTGTTCCCATTTCTCGGCCTTCCCCAGATTAGCACATAGGCTGCATTTGGTCCAGAGCGGCTGCCTCCACTCTCCAATTTCCTGTGCATATGCCAAGGCCATTTCTGCTTTCCCTGAGCAATGCTCTACAGAGGATACAAAAGCCTTTATGGATGATTAATAGCTAGCTTTCAAGGCTTAATGATTTGGCTTAGGAACGACATCTTATAGATCAGTCAGCTAATCTAGATCTTGGACAGCTTCTCTTCTGCTCTTTCCAAGAGTCAGACTGAATATTCAGCTTGACACCTCTCTCACTTTCAGTCATTTTTGTCCATCATTAACCACTTATTCAGACAACTATTCCCAAGTTGCATCACTTTGCTCAACAGACCATCACCAGCACATTCCCAATGGGTAAGCAGAGAGACCTTAAACCTTGACCAAAACAAATTGTCACTAAAGACACAGAAATAATTCAGGAATTAGTCCTGTTTCCCACTTCTGTGTATTCTATTTTCCAGTTTTCAGTTCTGCAATGATGAGACTGCATTTTATCTAAGGGAGAACACACCGTTTTACTACATATTGGGTAATGTATACAATTCCAAACAGCCGAAGTTCTTTCCTTCTGTTACTGAAAGAAAGATGAATAATAATGTTAGAATTAGTTACAGCCAGTATGTGGTAGATGGACTGTTGCCATATGGTGGTTATGTAAATTAAATGACAAAATAAGGACCTAGCATTTATAAGTAACTTTTGCATACTACAAAAACCCCGCCTGCCTGTGCAATACCTACAACATCCCATTTATAGGAAAAGATGACATTAAAAATTTGGCATTTTTTCTGAGACTCTGATCAACTATTTCAAAGAAAACACAAGCCTCTTATTTGCCTAACATACAAAGAATATCAAATCTAGTCACCACTCCTGTGTGTTACACAAAGTAATCTCCAATTAAACATCTATTTTGGTAAAATTATCTTCCAACACCACATGGCTGTGCTGCTTGTCTGGAAAGGTGACTGTACTTCATAGACGATTTAAATACCCAAATTTAGGGCAAAGATGACTTTTGTCTGAAAACTGTCAAAGCCACCTATCTTTTCCTTTGACTAGATAGGGAATTTAGGACCAGCTTTAGGAGTTCTGATACTCTATGTGTTTGTCATTGAGACATAGAATGGGGGGACACAGGTGGGCAAGATGCTTCCCAGCCACCCTTGATCAGTAAACTTCAAATATATTCAAGAGGCAGCATTTCAGACCCCACATGTAGCTATCATGTAGCAAAGTGTATAATTTAAAATAACTAATTTTTTATCATTTCAACAGGCAGGGACAATAGGCATCAAAAGAAACAGATAATTGGATCAAAAACCAAAAAACAGTTTCTTCTGAAGCCGAGTCACTATATTAAAAGACCAGCTCTCATTTCTCAGGTTATATTGAAAGGACAGCTCCTGCTCTGAAAAATAAAAGTTGAAATTAATTATGGTATATAACAGTTTCATGAATCCCTGACATACAGCACAGATTAGATTCCAGACTCCTACTGTCCCACCACACAAAACCATGAATATTTTTCACTAACCATACGCACAGAGGCTAATTAACACAAAATCCTTTTTCCTTACTGTGAAAGGAGTCTTTGGGCTTTATTAGAAGAACAGGAAAGCAATTAACTAAAGATTAAAGGGGTTCCATCTGCATGAAGCATGATAGAAATTGCCAAAAGGAGCAGGAGACAAGTAACGGAGGATATAACAAAAGAGGGGTGGACGGAATGAGCAACAGAAGGTTAATACTAAAATCATGACTGGAGATCTTTCTCAGTAACCTGTTGAAAGTCAGCCAGAAGGGATAGCTGTAATGTAGGCACAAGCTTAGGCAAAAGTCTGTGGCCTCCTCTGGTCAGGTCAGAATACCTGATCATAACAGTCCTTTGCAGCCTCATAAATCTAAATTACAGCTGTATGAAGGCAGAAGTGAATATTAAGCACAAAATCAAGGAAAGGTTTAAATCTAAGTTGAACTAAAACCCTTACATTATTATCATGATAGCAGAGGCAATATGTAAAAGGCATTAACTTTATTATTGACATCTCTGGCCAAGCATTTACCCTTCTATCAGTCTTCACTGGAAATGATATGTCTCACAGGGAGTAGCTGCTCAGCATCTTTCTGAAGAAAGACTACAGGACAATCTGCCAAGATTATCATCCTCTTTGACTCTCCTATCTTAGGGTAACTGGATTTATAATATGATCTCCTCACACAGATTTCTAGCACCAGAACATTATTTAAAAGCCATAAATGTTTAACAGTCCTGACTGAGTGGATCTAGCTGTTTCCCAGCACAACCTGATGGAGTTGGAAGTCTCAACTTATAAACACAATCTGGCCTTTTGCCCGATGACAAATTGCAATACATACTAACTGGCTTACTTCTGTCAACATAAAAGTTGGCATGTATCTGAAGTCTTCCCTATCAGTGGGTCCTACAGGATTGGGAAAGGGAAAAAGGGACGTATGACTTCATCAGAAGGTCAGTAAGTCTCAGGGGCTCCCAAGGTCCTTTGAAATGCACTGCTAGAGTAGTCAAAGGCCCTGTCATGAGCACTTATATTACAGTACATATTAGATCTGCTTAAAAATGTGTTTTGATGGAAAGATGCAAATGCAAACTACACTGATGAGCATGTCATGTGGCTCCTATAACAGCATGGATGGATTTATCTGCCTGGAACTCCATGAGAAACCGCATCCAAAAATGGGTGCTGTTGTGTACCTCACCATGGCTCACACACTCTCAAGTGACTGGAGGGAAAACCAGTCACCACAGGGCCTTTTAGGGATCACTGAAAGCTGAGCATTCCTTAAAAATATGTACCAGTCTGGTGGATCAGCTGGCAATGAAACTATGACAGTGAACTTGGCAGGTGAAGCATCCTGTTAATTCATTTCCCCTGCAGATAAAAATAGTCTTTATGTTGGATGAACAGTTTCTCCCTAATGACTCTAACTGGCCATCACTGATATCACCAGAATCACTGATATCACCAGAAACAAGAGCCCTAAAAGAAAAGCCTATTCGCATATCAGTTCTCTTTTCTCTTGAGACAAAAATGGAAGAATTTATTGGAATAGTGTGTCATCTTTGTTAAAAATTACAGGGCACCACTTGTCTATAAGAAACTACTCAACTGCTGAGTAGTTCAGTAGTGCAGAAAGATCTGCAAATCCCAAGTAAACAGAAAGGACTGAAAGTTCATGCTGGTACTGGTAGGATTTCACTCACCTTAAGCAATACACAGACTGCAGTAGGAAAATAATAATCTATTCTAACATGGATGCAACTCAACTTCTTATGCCATCAGATGTCTGTTAAAAACGTCGAGTTGCCAGGTGTATGCTGTAATTGCAACAGTTGCACAGGGACAATGGGAGGATTGATATGAGGGTGGAACAATCCTCCAACTAAAACTCTTCAGAGCCTGAAGCGTACTCTTTACTCTACAGAGCTGAAGCTTGAGGTATTGCATATCCCAAGCTTAGAAAGAGCAAGAGATCTGACCTTGTTGGAAGGGGCTGTCTACAAGCAGAGATAAACAGAAGGCCAAAAGAGGAAGGCCATTCCTGGGAATTGCAAATGACGTATCTTCCCTGTTTCTCACAAAGGGCCACAGTGCCAAGGAAGCTGGTCAAAATATTGCATTAGTTGCAGGTGCTGCAGGCAGCGAAGGGCTGGGGTACAGCAGGAATACCTCGGTAAGCAGCATAGGAGAAGCTGGGAACTGGGGTGATCATGACTCAGTAAGCCAGCCAGTCTCCTCAGTAACTCAATGCACTTACACTGTGCCCATGCAGTGCTAAGTTTTGGTGTGCAATTTAAGCATTCAAGATTTCTGGATGTTCAGAATTGCAGATATAACCACTGCAGAGCGCTCATTTGCAGCAAACCCATCATTTCACATAAACATTAAATTTAAGCTGTGCACTGTGTGGATCCAATAAATCTGACAAAAAGAGCTACAGAGCGCTTGCACATGCAAATGGGCCCGCAGACAACTGATCGGCACCCATGCGTTAAATCCCCTATGTCCTGAAGAGGTTTGGTTCGACTGGATACAAACAGAGTAACGGAGCTCACTGCATATGTTTTCATTAGTACACATAAACATTTCTTCCCAGGCAGAATTATAAGCTGTGAAAATGAGGAGCTCTGATGTGGCACTACTGGTTTTAGCCATTATCCAAAATACAGAAGAGTCACTATACTGTTTACCAACCTGTATATGTCTCATTATAGCTACCAATATAGTACTGTATTCCCAGCAGTCACTGCTTAGAATATGAGAGATACTAAGATATTTTCCATTTTGAAGAAATAAAAAAAAAAGACAAAAATACATACCCAAGCCCCATGCTCCTCTGGAAAATACATTAACTGCTTTTTAATTAATATTATTCCTTTTCTTTTGACAGAAACTTTGTTAACTTGACCAACTTCGGTGGTTATCGTTACCAAATGAGTAAAAGAAATAGTATCTAGACATGGTAGACATGTTTCTCCTCTCCAAATGAGAAGTCTGGAAATAGAACAGAATTCAAGGTCTGAAAACAACAAGTTTACAGCATTATATCTTATTATGCAAAATAACATAACAATGTGGAAATTTCTGTTTACGATATGTCTTTCACCATCCCCAAGATAAAGGTTCTGCATTTTAAAAGGTGGAGGTAATTTTGTGTTCAGTGTTTTGCTTTTTAAATGTAGAGGTAAGTTAAATGAATCTTGGAGGAGGTAAAAGACATTAATAAAGTACAACTCCTCTCTTGATATTCAGTAAGGGACTCAATAACAGCACTGAGTTTAAATGCTATTGAGCTGCACAGGTTCTTGATGCCCTAATTTTGAGAGAGTATCTCAGCAGATGCCACCTACCCATTACAATGCATTGTCCCCAGATATCCCACAGCCCCGGGGAAAAAAAATAAATGCAATCAAGCAAACAAAGTCTTCATCCTTACAAACATCATTCAAGATTTTCAAATGTCACAACCTAGGAACTGCTTACAGAAATCACATTAATGTCTCATTCCTATGTCAGAGACTTGACTGAGGCCGACTTTTCCACAGTAACTTGTCTCTGCTTTTTGAATACCTACCTCTTTTTCCAAAGATGTGCTTACAGAAAGAGGCTGTACTAAAAATACTCGTGGATTTGCCATCTCCAAACGGCCTGTTGAGGTCTCTCAAGATAGCAGGCTGCCTGCTGCCACCTCGCGGCAGCTCCGCCCGCCTCAGCCCTGCAGCACCCCGTCGCTCGGGGGGCAGGTAGAGGGAACAGGAACACGGGAAAGACCTTCTTTGAAAACAATTACAACACAAACTGAAATGACCGATTTTCATTCGTTTCACTGAAAGTCAGAGCAGCAGCAGCTCAGGCAGCTCAGGGTGACTTCTGTGAAGTAAAGGGTGAGGTAGGCAAAGAACCAAGGTGTGCAGGTGGGCTGCTGGCATTGTTGGGTTTCCTTGATACTGGCTCCCCACCCACATTCAGACTCCTGCCTCAAAAGCCACTGCAGACCTAAAAAACTGTCTCACTGACTCTGAGCTGCCTTCACAGCAAGATTTTTCTGCTGCTCCGCTTGCAGCCACCACTCCAAAAGTAAGATTGCTTCCTGGCTCAGGGTCTTCAGACTCCTCTTCCAAAGTCTCCCTGGTCCAGGGAACAGGACGTGGCAGCACGGCAGTTTATAGACACAGCCTAACAACAATAGCTCTACTGCCCTTTCGTGTCCACACACAAAACCCTTGCCTTTCACTTTTTATACCAAAGTGAAGACAAAATTAGTTTTTAAGGCTGTGAATGCTGCAGGGCAGGAATTACCTTGTGCCTCTCACATTCACTTAGTATAAGGCAGTTCACACAAATACACCAGCCTCAAAGGCTTTCATGAGTCTTGCCATAGTTACCTTGTTACTCTGATGAATTTTATTTATTGATTCATTTATTTTTGCTCCAGAGATAAAAAGAAAGTGTAGCTCCACAGGCAGCAAGTTCCTACCCAGCAGAGAAACTAGGATTCCTTAATGATTTGAAGTTAGTTACACTTTACCATTCACCGTCTCAGAACAAGTTAATGACTAGGGAGAAAACAATTCAAGGGCACCAAACCTCACCTGAAAAAACAAAACAAAACAAAACAAGAGAAAAATAAACACTTCACTTCTGATTCAGGCACACAGAAACAGTGAGAAAATATGGCTGGACAGAGCCAGAAGTTCTCAAGCCATTTATCAGGTGCCTAGTGCAGGGAGAGAAATATTACTCCTGGCAACTGTTTCTCTAATCTATTTTTAAAGGCATAAATATAAGAGGATCCACATTGTTCCTGCCTGGATCTCTCCCAGCTCTGCCTTGCCTCTGTCAAAATTACTGTCTAGGAGAGTCCATTACCAAATTTTGAAGTCCCAAATCAGTGGCGCTCGTATCACCTCACTCACTAGGGGGGAAAAAAAAAAAAAATCACTAGCCCTACACTATCACATGCTAAATGGTTTCAAGGCAGCTTTCAAAACAGGAACAAACAAAAAACTATTCTACTTCAAAAAATCAAGTGATTAAAGAAGCTAACATAATAAGTAAATAATAATTCAGCATAACTTAACCACAGCCAAAAAGTAAAATGTTAAAAATTGAACTGGGAACTACATAGGTGAGTAATGAAAAGATAACAGTGAAAGGAAACACTTTCTACAAGGGAAGAACCTTTCAATGAAAGAATGAATCATCCTATAGCTGTGCTACTGTAGCTATCAAAGCTACATAGTTTTATCCTTTCCTCCTTTAAGAGGTCCTTATTCACATAATAAGCCTTGCCCCCCAAACCCAGTTTAAAAATATATTAGGGATTCTACTACTTTTAGATTGCCCTGCATTATACTGTCGTAGGCATTAGAAACCAATCTACTGAGATGAGAAAATTAGCTCTAAGACACAAAAATATTTTCTTCTGTTTTTCAAGATGCAGAAGTATCTTAGTCTGTTATCAGTCTTGTCTTGAAGCCAAGAATGCTGATACTTTGCTGGCCATTTCCTACCACTGTGGGTCAGTCCATGGCTGTGCATGCATTCACAGAGTTTCAGCGACATCCTCCATGCTTCTCAGTATACATTTTTCCAAGACAAAATTTCTTTTGGAAAGAAAGTCTCACTGAAAACATAACTGAGTACCTGACTCTGCATTGCTGCAATCAGTTAGTTGCCTTAATGTTTATGGAGACAGAAAACAAGGAAAACAAACATGCTATCACTGCACCCCAATTAGGTAACTGTAAATTGAAAGACAGCTTACTGAAAACAGAAACTTGAAAAAAGCTCTTCAAAGTGGAATATCTCCAATACCACCTTGCATAGCAGAAAAACAAATTCTAAAGGTAAAATCATGAAATGATGATAATTAAACTGTAACTCAAAATAGCAAATGTCAGATGAAGTACAATTTATGAGATGTTTGCATGTTACACTGCAGAAACAATGACTTGTGCAAATTGAGCTGATTCCAGCCTCAGCTTCAGGACATTATTGACACTTAAGAAAATAGTTCCTTTAATCTTTAAGTGTCCAAGACCATTTTCACAATCTAATTTATTAGTAGTTCCAAGTGTGTTTCCAACATACTTTCTATACTAGCTGCAACCATTTCACATATAGGAATCTGCAATACGAGCTGGCTTCAGTGCCTAGGAATGACACTGCACTCAAAACACTTTAAAAGATAACTCAGGATAACTGGACATGGTCAGCCGGGAGATGCCTCCAGGCTATTGGACAAACATGGGAAGGAGGGAAACAGTGATAACACTTCTAAGAGAAGCAAGAGACTTGCAGCAAAATTAAAATCTACAGTCACAGTGGAAATTCTGACAAATCTCAGAAGAGACAGCAAACAGTTGGCTGAAACCAGAAAGACCCTGAAACTTTGCCCATACTAAAAAGAATGACACCCACATGCAAAGATGGCGAAAGGACATTCTTTTGTTTCAATGTTTTTTACGTTTAAACTGGCAGATTCTGTTCCAAGGTATTATTCCTCTACTGTAATAATTTGTGTCCTAATAGCATCCCTATTTCAGATTGGAAGGCTGCTGTTGTAGTCATTTGAAAGAAAATGTAGGAGTCTCACCTCAAGGCTCTGATCAACTCAACTCCAGCGTTTAAAGATGGATGTATATACCACAGTCTTGCTATCAAAATTCTCCCCACATAATCCATCAACATTCTCTAAGCTTTCTCAACTGATGTACTACACATGCACAATTAATTCCATGTCAGCATACCAAAAAGATCACCTTGTGCATCCTTACTCATATGCCAACTCTTATATCCTTATCCATTTGTCCCCATATCCCACATACACACAGAAAAAAAGTATGATGCAGCACAGAGCAGTCCACCATACGCAAGTGTTCTTTGAGGAGCTAATGTCCATATTTACATATGGAGATTTAATAAAAAAGACCAAAGTCACAATCTGTTCAGTTCTGAGCAATGTCAGAGACACGCACCTTGTTTTCCTCATTTATACTAATGGGAACAAGTACTCTGAAAAAGCACAGACACCTGATTTTAAGCCCTGTGAATGCAGCCACCATCTAACCTATTACCAGTTTGGCACCGTGCAGAGAAATCTCAATTAACTTGGAAAGCCTTTTCCACTTTATATCTGAGACAAATTATTGATCTTGTTATTTGCCAATATCCTGAATGTATTTTTGATAGAAAATGCAGCTTTACACATTTAAAGGGTGAAATATATCCATTTTAGGCCTGTTGACTCTTAGGTAATTGTTTCTTCAAAGAGAGAGCGACAGTTGAAATTTAGATATATGCTATGAAGGAAACTGATTACGTTTTTGCACATCCACATCTATTTCAATCTAAGCTAAACCCAACCTGCCTTGCCACAAGATAGTGACTTCAAACCATCCATTTGTTTGCTGCAGGAAGTCACAAGCTGAAAACTGTAAAGCCACATCCTGGAAAGTACCAGAGTGATAGAGAAAAAATATATGAGCATGTATACACAAGACCTGCCAACCCCAGATTGTGCTTTTTGGTCTATGCTCTGCCCCTGAGCCCACTGAACTGATTTAAGTAACATCAACAGCTGTGGGAAGACCATCAAAGCAGACTGTTTTGCCCCTAATAAAAGAGCTGATTTCCAGGCTCAAAGCATGTAAACAATGTGAAAGAGCAAATCTAGTTCAGCCAACGGAGCTGAACCAGCTGTGACTCTGGAAAGGCTTATGCTGAGAGGACAGACCAGATAGATCCTAGTTGTTTTAAGATTAAAATGGCAGAAAAGTGTCAAAACAAAAAAACAGTGGTATTACCAGATGCTAACAAATTTAGTGCAGTGGATTATTGATACAGAGAACCTCAGTCCTACCTATAACTGAGGTAAAAACACTGTAAAATCTACTTCTGAAAAATAACATTTGAGCAAGATGGAAATGCACGTGCTCCTCACCCATCCAGACTTCAAAACCACCATGCTAGCTGTGTTCCTGGCAATGCAATAAAACACTACATAGTTTCATCTGTTTTGGAGAATAATGTATTTGGTCTATGTGCTATCAAAGGCTCAGGTCATCTTCATTTCCCACTAAATCTTCCAAAGTCAGTGATACTGTTTGTACATTTGAGACAGTTTCAAGCATGCACCACTTTCATAAGAATTACAAGTATTTTGCCAATCCACAAAGGGATGAATGTACCCAAACAATCCTGACTTTTCAAATTAAATTCCACTCTGTGCCTATGAAATTCCTATTTTAAGACTGTAACTGAGGGACACTGGGAAGCAAGCTCCCTACAAAACAGAACTAAAGTGTATTCCACATCATTCACTTCACCTCTGATTCCCTTCTCAAGATGAGCGGAGAATCTTTACACCCAGCCAGCAGTCCCCTTATTAATGCAAACACGAGGGCTGCTCAGTACAATCATTGAGGGCCCGTTCTTCTCTACTCCTCATCCCCCAACCAACACACTTGTCTACCTTTGTGGTTAACCAAACGTTGTACTTCACTATTCAGCAAAAGAGAAAGATGTGAAATACTTGCCCATAGGTCTTTCAGCCACCACTCAAAACTGTTCTTCTTGTCAAAGTATTTCAAGCACCCGACCAGTCACAAAAATCCTTCACACAGCAGCTTTAAGTTCATCCCAAAAGAATCCAATCAAAAACAAGTGGTGGTAATGGTCACCAACTATCTAAGCTACAGATTTCTTTATTCTTCAATAAAACTGAGATGACCAAACACTACAAGGATTTCAAGAATCTAACACTTTAGACAGAAAAGACACGTAAAACATAAAACCAGAAACCACTTGAAAAACAAAGACAAAAAATAAACCCAGGAAGACCAGACACCCTCAGCTGAGAAACAATTAAAGAACAGATGATTCTGAGACAGATGCCAGCACTTTCAGACTTCAGCAAGCCCGGTGCCACTTGCTGATAATGCAAGATTTCACATCCCTGAAAGCTAGCCTCTCAAGCCTTAGAAGACATGTATCACTTTAAAAAAAAGAGACAGACTTCCATACAGAATGTTTAGATCATCCCAAAAGTCTTCTGTAAAGTATTTCACATTAATTCTAAATAAAAAACTCTTTTAACAAGACTCAGCCTTAATTCTCAAGGTTCACTAAAGAATGCACATTTGTCTTTGGCTAGTCTAAGCAAAACAAGCCAAACCAATGTGCCCCAGCAATGATGCAAGACTGCACCTTAAAAACTCATATCCAATATGCTGGTAAGCAGATAGCTTACCTTTGAAATAGGAGTAACTTCACCTTCACATATTCAAGATGCAGATTACAACACGCTTACCCAGAACACACAGCAGAAACCACAAGCATAAGCTGAGAAATGAACAGTTACACAATCACTATGCTTGCCTTCTAATTTCCTATTCTTAACCTGCAGGCATTCAGGAATATGACGTAAAATGAAGTTACATTAATAGCCTGATCTCTTCCTTTACAAAAGAATAAACAATTATTATGGAAGTTCTTTTCTTATATCCAATCATGAAAACAAGGAACATTAGATGGCCACCAATGTTATTTCTAAGGGAAAACCAGCTAATCCTATTTTCTTATTAAAAAAAAACACCCCAGCAAAGCTTATCTCCTTCAATATTAATATTTTGTTTTAAAAGGATAATAACAAGTGTTGCTTAGTTAAGGAAGAGGTTCCTTTACAAGGAATAAAAAGCCAGTGTTTTCTACAAATATAGCAAGGGTCAACCATCACTGTGTTCACTCCACAAGTGCCAAATTTTTAATAAAAAAACCACATTTATTACAACAGAATATTACAAACAACTAGCTTCAGTGATCAACAAATAAAACTTTACAAAATGCAAACAATGTAATTTCCAATTGTGGAGTGACAGATATTCCAAGTTTACAAACACATCATCTTTTTGTTTATGCCCACTTAAAAATCATTTCCAGTCTGCTTTATTTTCCATCAAATACAGTACGTTTATCCAAACAAAAGCATGTACATTCAATATAGAACATTTTGAGCAAGAGCTACAATCTCAGTTCCCATTCACAGTATTTTTAGTGCAATGCACTAACAGGGCCAAATAGTTCTCTATCCATAAAAGTATTTTTACTCCTGATCTTGTGATCAACATTTAGATATATTTTATACAAAAAGTATATATGAACATGAGGCACCTCCCTAAGTAAGGGAGTGAACCTATATAAAAAACATGGTATATCTTCCGATGTACAATACCTTTCAAATTGTAACAATTTGACGCAAATCACTAAACAAAGTATTTTCTAGAAGGTAAAAAATAACAAAACAAAACCAAAAAACCCCAAAACAAGCCCATGGACGCATGAAACCTGCCAAGAATTTCATAATGGTAGGCATGCGATTTTTTACTACAATCTTGATTAAAAGGTTAAAAAAAGGTATCTAAAACATTTTCCAAATTACACAAAGTCAAGTGCTACCCATAGTGGTCATTTAAAATCTTGAGAGAAAATATATTTTGAGATTCTCTCATACTATCCTCCCTTTTTATTAATATTT
Organism: Pseudotriccus pelzelni; assembly: GCA_035584735.1. Taxonomy (NCBI): domain Eukaryota; kingdom Metazoa; phylum Chordata; class Aves; order Passeriformes; family Tyrannidae; genus Pseudotriccus; species Pseudotriccus pelzelni. The sequence continues at coordinate 19,520,529 of JAWMRA010000041.1, read as the reverse complement.
AATGAAATAAGCTAACATTATAAGTGGTTGTGCACAGATTGTCTATAATACATCAGCAAATATTCACTACTTTCATATTAACATTAGTGTGTTGATCTTCCAAAAATAAACTGAAAAAATAAACTGCAACTATCATTAAAGTGCTTGTGTATATTTTTTTTTTAAAAAATTAAAGAATAGAGGAATGTGGATATTCTTGTAAACTTCCTAGATGTTTACAAAGTTTTCCTATGAACCACATATGGAAACATGAAGATCTTTGAAATTACTTCAGCACATGAAATTCAGCATGCCCCAGAACTGGGAAATTAGTCAATATGAACAAACGGATGTTATGGCAAATACTAAAAATTAGTACAATTCAGCCAATATACACTACATTGTTTGCTCTTATACATTCATTTGTAATAAACTTAAAACAGTATATAACACATTTACCAAAGTAGGATATCACAAAGTTTGAGTTGTCCATCAATTAGCACTACTAGGGAGGACCAGTATGGATGATGAGCTCTCTGAAGATGATTTCCTAAATGAGGAACAAAAACCTTCTTCCAAAGCTGCTGTTCCTTGATTTGCCTCTGGTGTACTTTTTTGTAATTTTAGAAAGTTTTTCTATCCTATGTCAAACCACAACTGCATAGAGATAACAGCTTATTTTGATGCATGTGCATTTCAACTACTTCAGTGTTTTGGGAGATGGTACTGTCCCACAAGCAGTCAGAGTGGTTACTAATATAGTAAGAAAAAAAAAAGCTTATGAAAGTATTTCCTCCTTATAGTACCATTATCAAGAATTAGCCGTTCCAAAACAAATTAAAGTCTTTTTCATTCAAGTGTACTTCAAACTTTCCAAGCATCACTTGAACCTATCTGAAGAGAGAGGGGAGTAAATTAATACTTTGAGTTTACTCATATAATTCTGTTCAAAATTACACAACATAAATAATTTATAAGGTTAAATTTTTAATTCTTAAATTCAACACAATTCAGGGTCCAACTCAGATAATTTTTGAAGTTCTGTCCCACTTAGCCAGGATTTGTTAGAAAGTCACGAAAGCACTGCATTGCAATTTAACATATCTGCATGGTTATTCACTAGGAAAGCTGAACTCAAATCAAATGCTGGAAAACAGCATTTCAGAGTTAAAATATAAAACAAGGCACATATACTTGGTTTTATTTTTACCAAATATGCTAGAAAGATAATTCTGAATAAGGATGTTAAAAACTCTTACAAGTATCACTGTATCATATCTCTCTTTATTATAATTTTTTGTACAATCCCCCAACTCTCAAGCATCAGTCAGTCATTCTGAAATACAAACTGACTGCATACAAATATTTCCTTTTATAAAAGGTCCTTTAAAATAGGCCACCTTTAACATGAAGGCTATGGAAAACAGAGAAACTACAAATACAACTCCTCCAAATGTAAAAAATTGTAAAATGTAAATGTAAAAAAACTCCCAGAGTACCCTATAAGCACAAGTTCAGAAAATTCTTGGCCATACTTTTATACACCTTGATGCTTAAAAATAAACTTTGATAAGACTTGAATAATTTAAACAAATAAATGACCAGAAGTTTCCAAACCTGGGCTTATATAAATAAGCATTAAAAGAATGAATTCCTAAATTTGATGATTTCAAAGGTGTTTGCAGGCACCTAACCCATAATGATTTAAATCAAAGTAATTAAGCAATCAAACTACATTCAAAAACCTGTTCTATGCACTTTTGTTGACAGGGTATACATGTATATTTAATACACATTAAAATAAAAAAAATATTAAATTCACAAGTGCTAATTCCAATACGTTCATAGACTTTTAAAGGCTTTTACTGTACTACCTTTAGTACTTCTTCAGCTGGTCACAATGAAGTTAATTAACAAGTTAAGTTACCCACACCAAACAAAATTATTGTTGTTTTAAAAAAAATGCTATTTTAAAAATATTACCTTGATTACAATGGATGCCTTATGACAATTTAAAGAGTTGACTCAATACAATTTAATGTATATTCCAAGCTTCCTACAGTCACAAATTTAGATTTTAACTCTTTTCCAAAATGCTAAAACCAAAATATAAGAAACAAATTTGATATCTACCTTTGCATTTAAGCCTCTAAACCATAAAATCCATGGGAAAATATGTTTTCAGCAATAAATCAACAATAGCAAAAGAAATGCAGTGGTATTGTTGGAGTTAAAAAAAAAAAAGACGAAAAAAAGACAAAACACTTTTTCTTTTTCCTCACCAGACAACAGCTTTAGATCTTGTACTTCTGCCTTTGGTTTTATTTTCTTCAGGTGAATGAGATACATTTGCTTTGTGGGTTTTCTTATGATGTTCTAGAAAAGCTTTTCTGGCAAATGCTTTCCCACATTTATTGCATCGGTGCAGAGAAAAGTTTTTTGTTACTTTTACTTCAATGCCAACATCAGCTCCTTCATACTTTTTATTGGGAGAATTAGAGGTGACATCCTGTTTTGAACCAATCTGTTTTGTCTCATCCCTCTGAGGGCCTCTTTTTGTCACCTTATTTAGAACAAGATCAATTGGCTTTTTAATTGCTCTAATTTCTAAACTTGCAGTTATTTTCCCAAGGTAGCGTGGTGACTTTTTATGAACCACAGTTATATGCCTGATCACATCACGTTTGCGACGTGTTTCGTAAGAGCAGAGTGGACATCTGTAGTATTTAACATAAATATTATTTCCATCTGTGTGTAATTCAATGTGTTTTGTCAAGTTCTGTTTAGAAGTAAATTGGCGCTTACAGAGTTTACAGTAAAGCTGCTTGAAGTCAAAGCCAGCTGAAAGTTTTGGCTTCCTGTTTTTTTGCTGGCCACCTGCAGCAGATGCATTGGTTGATTTAGAGGTTGATTTAGCGGTTGATTTGCAGGTTGATTTAGTGGTTGATTTAGGATTTTCAGGGTCTTGTTTAACTTTATTTTTCTGTGCTGATGGTGTGTTCTTTTTCTCATTTGAATGATTTGTTCCCTTTAATTCATTCTGTGGAGAAAGAGCAATGGAAGGGGGTGAAGGTTCTACAGAATCTGCTGATTCAACTTTTATTTCTGTGCCATTGGCAGTATTGTTGGATCCTTTCTCTCTTTTAGAGTTCTTTCCAGAAAGAGTTATCTTGTGAACAATTTGCATGTGCCTTTTCAGCATTATTTGTGAACTATATTTTCTCTTGCACAGAAGGCACTTGCATGCAGTTAAATTGTACTCAGCCTTTGCAGATGACTTTTGTTTTCTGGTCTTAAAAGATTTTTTAGCAGAAACGGTATCCAAGAACAAAGGCTGCCCAGGCTTGGTAGCTATATCAGGAGTAATGGAATCCCTCCTTAATCCTCTATGAACTTCATCAAAATGCCTCCTTACATTGGCTTTTGTAGCAAACGATTTAAAACATACAGGGCAACTTCTACCTAATGCTACAAGAACATTCTTATTTCGTCCTTTTGCAGAGCATTGGTTTGGTTTCTTTTTTGTTTCTATGTACTTCTTTAGCTCTTCCATCTTTTTTTTGTGCACTTTTCGAATGTGCCGGCGTACACTGCGTCTTGAATGAAATTCTTTCCTACAAAGGCAACAAATCAACTGGTGGCCACAATCAGAATTATCCAGAGAGTCCAACTCGGGATTTACTGCTGGAGGCTGTTCTTCAGGAGTAGGTATCACCTTGTTTGTAACAGGATCAGCAGGAGGTAATTCTACTGACTCCCCAGTAGGGACTGGCGCTGGAGCTGAAACAGTCTTGGGTTGCTCAGTGCTGGGTTCCTGTATCTGTACTGGAGCTTGATCAGGGGTATGGCTACTTTCTGTGTTCTCATCTGGGCTATCAGTCCTTGACACATACTGAAATACAGCATTTTGGTTGGTTTCTATAGGTTCCAATGTAATTACATATTCTTGCTTATCTACCCGTGGATAGATGGCTTCAAGGAGGTCATTTATGGCTTGACTTTGCTTATCTTTTATATCTGGGAGGTCTGTGAAAAGAGGAAAAGGTATTTTTTAATGATTTGGTAATTTCCAATTATTAAAATTTCAAAGTAGCTTTTGAACACTGTGTGAATCCAGTCTCCAAATTTGCACAAATCCTGTATTTGTACTCTCTGAACACTCAGAGGTTTTGAGTAATCATTACAAGTCACTTTTTTATTAAAAGCCAGCATTGGAAATATACCCTTCTAGTGTGCTAATGCAAAAGCCACCTGAACCAAAAATCTGTATGCCCAGAATTAGGCTGGTCTTTAAAAATCTGCATCAATTGCAAAAATAACATCATTTGACTGAGCTTGTTCTGCAGGTGTGCAACTAAGCCTGAAGTATCATTAGAAACCGATTTTCCTACTACTGGAAACAGGCACTCTCAATAAAGGTACCTAATTCTGGAAATAAGCTCTTTGCTGTGAATTCTGAACAATCCTTACAAAGAATGAAACATCTGTGTAACCTGAGCATTGCATGAAGACATAAGTAGATACTATTTTACAGGGCTCAGTAATATTCTGTTTTTAAATAGCAAATTAGTTCAATGATCTAGTTCCCAGCATAATACATGAAGCATCTGCACTAGTATAAAGAGGAAGCCAGGGTGCTACAGTAGAAAGGTGGGGCACTGAGATGACACAGTTCAAATCACTGTGGATAATTTTAAAAATGTGATTACTGGTAACAGCTAATTAAAAACCTACACTCAGTCAGTTATTCCTTCCACACTCTCAGCAATACGTAAGAAGAGTGTCAATACAAGAAATACGCTCTTTTGTTGCTCAGGACCCATCTTTTAACACTGAATTTTTAACAGCTTTTGCAGTCAGTTTCAAATGGAGCTATCCATATAATTTTTACCAAGAGTAAAAAGTCCTTCCTATTTTATAGCATTTTTTAAGACTACTTCGTGACTATACTAAATGAATGCATCTCAAAAAAGTTATCAGGGAATAGTCTTTGCAATTCTTTACCATGGGGTGCTGGACCTTTATTCCTGTTTCTTGTTCACTATCTGTTATTTATTGAAAAAACCTCTCAATTCAATAATAATTATACTCAATTTTATAGAAAACATAACTATTTATACAGTTTTATTCATAGCACGTATTGTTATTTCCTTTATTTTCACCTCTCCTAGTGAGTATGTTACTTTTATGTTACCTCATAAAACATATGAGTGTTAATCAGCCAATGGCTAGAATGTCAAGAGCTGGACATGAAGTGTTTCCTCAGGATCATCCTATTTTGCTTAGCACCTATTGCATCTAAGTCAGATGCACTTCTAACCTTCCTTTGAAAATACAAATCATCCCTTTTCACAGAGAAGCTCTGTGACTCTCTAACTGGCCAAGCACATGTATTTAAGGAAGGTGACAGTACTAGTCTTTTCACCTTCTCCTTCACAGCACTAGCTGGCACTATGTGGGAAAAGAGTCATCTAAGTATATCTGTTCCCAGTTTTTTAAATATTGAGGCAGGAAGGCATTAATCAGGAAAGCAAAATCCTCACTGCACCTATGCTGATCTAGCGAAGAGACCAAAATAATTAGAAAGTTTTACAAAACATATTTGAATGCTGACACATTTTCCAGTTAATCAGTTTCAACAAAATTCATCACTGGAATGAGACTTGAAATGGAAATGAAAAGTGTTAAGAGTGACACTCAATTAAAAGGTTGGATGTATAAACTACCTAATTACAACACTGGCATGGGTCTTGGTTTTTAATTCATATAAAGTCAATGCTGTAACTTCTACAATACCATAAAAGTGATCTACATATGTTATTACTGAAATTTAACTCCACCTTTTCTTTTGCACTTTTGTTTCAGATGTGTTTGTATAAACGGTAAAGAAAGATAATTTTTTCAACTTCATATAGCTTTTCAAATATTTCAATTAGTAAAACTTACTATCATCCATCTGGAGACTTGGAGGACAATAAAACTTTTTATGAGTAATTAAATTTGGTAATCCTCTGAAGAGACTCCGGCACAATTTACACTCAAAAATGGTGTCCACATCTTTTAACAAGATATGTTTAAGTTGTTTCGTTCCTGTAATAAGGGAAATATTACACTTAGAAAAGGTTTTCTGGTCATCTTTTAATTCATATCATCCCATGAAAGTGGAAACATTTTAAAACACAAATAATTATAACAGCATTTTATCTTTTGCTAATGTTACTTCATCGCACTATAAGTTTATGATACGTACTACAAATTTCACTATGAAAACAAGACTAGGATGAAAAAATCCCTCAAGGATTACGCACATTACAGTTTACAGGGAAAGATTTATGATAAGAACTAACAGCTGATATTAGGAAACAGTCCACACTACAGTATTAGGTTGCTGCAATACAGTTTTCCAACAGGAAGGAATAAGCACCTAGAGCATTTAAAGAAACTTGTAGTATTTTTTTTCTCTAGGGTTACCCAACAGTGCTAAGAAAACAAGATATATACACCTATTTCATGGAAAAACAGCATCTAGTAGGGCAAAAAACTAAAGCATGGAATAAAGCAAAGAGAATAACTAACAGATGAAAAAATGTTACTGCATCTAGGTATCTGACCCCATACCAAGATGATGATGCTTAGGTGACACAGTAGATATGTAAACATATTTTCAGCCCAATGAAAGGAAAATACAGATAACTTAAATCCAAAAATACTTTATTAAAAGATAGGCAATGTGACAAAATATGCCCATTTTCAAGACTATTATACATTGTATAATTAGATCTAGCATTGTTAATGTGTTCCAGTTCCTGCCATGCTTACAGAAATAAAGAATAGTTTTTTACACTTCAAACTTACTCCTTCATTTCTCACGTCATGAAAATTATGAAAGTAATGCCTACAATTAGCAATGCATTACTAAATGATGAATACTTACCGAGTCCAAATTAGAAAAAAACTACTAACCAGATTCAGCTACTTTCTCGATCTTGATTTTTCTTAGAATTGAATTAATCAAAACTAATCAAACAAGCAAAAATAACACGAAACTGGACCATGAATAAATAACATCAGACACCTAGGAAACAGCAGCAAGACATTCTTCAAACTGAAATACAAGTATAAGTGCTCTATCACCACATACACTTCTCTTAAGAATTCCTTTTAAAGACCAAACTCAGAGTCACACTGCAGAACTATTTTGTGAATAAAACTCTTCCAAATATGAATAATTTCATATTGCCTTGCAGTTCTTCAATACTAATAGGCCTTACCAAGAAAATTTTATTTCTTAGTGCAGTAGTACTACAAAATGTTTTACAACTGAGTTTTAGCAAAGCACAGTGTCGTTCAACAGCTGTTTAAAAATGGAACCCAAGCTTGACTATATGAGGCTACCATCCAGTTTTTGTCCTCTCCTATGCCTTCCTGGGCCACCTCTCCCTGCTCTTTCTTTTAGTGTTACTAACGTCACCTTCATTTGACCCGCATTTTTACAAATAGACTACTGGATAAATATTTAAATATAACAACAAACAAAAATTGTAGAGAGTTGCCCCCAAAAGCAAGTTGTTTACTCAGATCTCATCAATCAACATTTGAATTTTTGCATATAAAGAAAACCACTGACAAAAACCTCTCCGAACAAAACTGAAGATGCTCCATGTAAATAAAATTCCTGTGACATACCAAATTATAATTCATACCAAACTATATTTCAAACAAAATGCTTCCAATTTGATGACGGCACACAATAAACAAGAATTTGCTCATGCTGTTCAGGCACACTCTAACCGCAAACACCTCTCCAGAAAAAAAAAAAAAGAAAAAAAAATCGAATTCTCCACTACTTCACAATTAAGGGACACAAAAAGTTCCTCATTCTTTCTCCTATTACAGTGATATTTCAGTCCCCTTCTGTTCAGCACTGAAATGTGGGGTTTTTTTCCAATACAAATTACTGGGTTTAAGAATTACTGGATGAGATTAAAAGATTTATGAGATACTGAAAGTCACACTGTATGACACAGTAGTCACTCTGGCTTCAAATCACCCTTATGCAACTATAATAAAGCTTTTCACTGGTGGGAGTAGAAAAATAATTGGTCCTTCTGAATTAAACTGCAGACCTTTAGGAACTTCTGAAAACAGCAAATGAATTCAAAACATCCACTAGTTTTGTGGATGCAGCATGCAAAGGAAAAGCAAATCATCTCCTTATTCTTCACCTACTGCAGATTGTGGCAAAAAGCAGTCAGTTCTGCCTCCAGCTTACCAAAGTCTTCTCTACTTTGTAGTTACATCTAATTGGGACAGTGATACCTTGTGCAATTCTGTTAATATTCATAAATATTGATGCTAGAATAACATCATAGTCACTAGAAATCAGTAGAGAACATTGATCATAACAATGTTCTCTCTCTTAGAGATACCAAAGTATATGCCTTTAGCAAACAATTTCTTTCTTTAGGAAAGAAAAACAGATTCAAATTCAACTGTTATTCTTAACACTTTGGGCAGCAACCTTTTGATAAAATTTCTTAAATCTCTATACCACAAGAGTCAAAATATTCTCTCTCCATAATGAAATCTTGCTTGTTCAAAACCAACCAGAAATCTTGGTCTAAGTCCTTTTGCCTTTTGTCCAACTTTCCTGATGGGAATGACTGAAGACGTCAAAGTAAGCTATCAGTTTAACTCCTGCCAGTGAGGACAATCTGGAAGTACCCCAGAGATAAAATACTTGCAACTAGTTTGTGTTATTATGAGTAGGGATTACACTGATCTGCTTCAAGTGAAAGAAGCCTGTCACACATATCTGCGGCCTCAGGCAACCTCAAACTAAAAAATGTTACTAATGAATAATCTCACATCCAGTTTCTGTATTAAGTTGTTGGAATGCTAGTGGACAACTTAAGCACTGTGCCCTTTTACAAGACTCAGACCAGAGATGTATCCCATCGCACAGCAGCAATGGGGTGTGTCAACACATGCCACATTTCATATATGTAACAGCTCTATGTGGAAAAACCTAGAAACACATACCAATAAGGAGAAAGGGTTGCGAAAATAAAACGTTTGGTTTGCCATATCAAAAGTGGAGAAACAGCTAGAAAACATTAAACATTTCAATCATCTCTGGGATGCTGCCCCAAAATGCTCAGCTGTTGTTCTTAGATTCATTGCTATGTATTGCAAGTCCCAAAAACAACCAAGAATCACCTTAAAAGTGTTATGATAAAGAGAAAACATGATAAAGAGAAAACTTTACCTTGAACTTCTTAAGTTGCATTATCTCAGCAGTTTTATGATAAACTCTAATAAAAGCAGAATGGACACTAAGCAGCACAACAAAGTAATTTTTAATATTTTTGATAGATCTGTTTCCTCATTACTTTATATGAAAACTCTTATTAAAAGGAACACCCAATTCCAAAAATCTGCAAACAGTTGGCCAATATGCAAGAAGCTGGGTGTTGGTTATTTTCATATATTAAATGTATATAACTCTTACAAAAAGCCAAGGAACTTTTTCAGTCAGACATAGTTTCATACCTGATCGAAAACACTCAATGATTTGCTGAATACCAGATTTTGACGTTTGCAGAGGCTGCTGAAGTAATGGAGGATCACCAGGTTCCAACAGATGTACTGAAATATATAAAAGGATAACAAGCTATTAGAGAACACTCAGGTGATTCCTGTAAGTTGTGAATTTTCCATACATGCAGTAAACTAGATAAAAAGAAAGGCTAGGACTACAGTAAAATTAGTCTTATTCTACAATTTTCATCTAGATTGAATTAAAAAAGTCAATACTGAATTTTGCAGCCATGATACCTTCCTACAGTTTGCTGTAATTTTGACTATTTAAAGAAAACATGTATTCAAAGCTACTTGTAGCAAACACAAAAACATAAATATATAAAACCAAATTAACCCACTAGAAATTTCAGTCAATTAAAGCAATTCCCTAGAACAATCTGGACTCCCATTGTTAAAACCAAAACAATGCACAAAAGCATTACCAGTACTGTACTTCACAGCATACTATATGGCTTCAATGTTGCTAGTACACATCTAAACAATTAATCCAAATTTAACATAGCAATGATCAGTAAAAAAGCACAAGCAGAACTGCACAGTATATACCAAAAGGAGTTATCATAATATTTTTAACCAACAAAACCACATTCAAGAAATGCTTCTGATTCAAGCAATGCTTCTGGTTCAAGCAAACTGAAGCACTATCTTATTTCTAATGTTTCGTTCCACATCATATTCTTTGTAAAAGCTATTGAAACGAAAATATATATTGATCAAGATGATTATTAGTTATCCCAATATGCAGTAGTTATGCATATGAAAATTAATAGCATTCCACTGCTGTATACGCATATGGCAATTAAGCTTTGCCCAGAGAGAAACCCAAATTTTTTGTTTGCAAAATCATTAATTAGGTCTTCTTTTTCACTTCTTATTGATGAAACAGTTAGCTTTGTACTTCATAGATCGGCTCTTACCTTATCCATTTGGTTTGATTTTAACCCCATTTTAAGGTTTCATTTTCTAAATGAAGCACAGAGCATCTCTAAGAAATTTTTTCTTAATAAAGAGTAGACGCATAGTATAAAACTATTTACAGATTTACTATTTAAAGAGTAAACAAATCATGACAGGAAAGTTGAGTCTAAATACATACATAACAACCATTTTAAATCAGTTAATCATTTGAGGTTCTCTAACATAATGATGTATTGTATTCCACTAGCCTGTTCCCTATACTTGAAAATAATATATTTTGGGCTGTATACTGCCTCTAATATGCATGTACAACACCCACTGACATCTAGAGGAGTAATGCAGGTGAAGCAGACATAACACACCACTGATAATTTGTCAGACAAGAAAAGTGTTTCAGCTTGTTTAAAGCACTAGAACAACTCAAAACCATTTAATCTTCAATACAAAGAAATTATTCTATTAACTGAACAATAACTACTCTCAAATTACATTTATTTAAAGAAATTAAATTTCCTTTAAGGATACCAACTATAACAGTAGGTAGAACAATCTCAAAAAAAGCAGGTTGGTTGGACCTCTGCGGCATTCATTATACTTTCCACTGATGGTACCTTCCACATCACGCAGCAGTGGAATGCAAAATGGTGTTTCAGGACATGGTGGGTTTTTCTTCTCTGAGAATAAGATCTTCATCAGAGCTCACCAGATAAGACATAAGAGTGAAAATATAAACAACGAATGTAAGAGATTCCTAGAAACATCAGTTTACAAAAAATTCGGAACACTGCACTTTTTGGAAACAAAAACACCAGTTGTTTTACACAACTTCTTGCCTTCCTCTGCTCACTGCATACAATGCCCACGTGATGGCCCGGGAATTACTGCACATCCTACAGGAACTGAAAAATTCTCTTCCTGAAATAATTTTGAAGCGACAGTTCATAGGTACAAAAAAACCTTCCCAAACAAAATTCAGAAACTTTTTATATCCAGAAGTGACAGCAACGATACACATTTGCAACCATCACAAAAGTTTCTGTGAGCTTTAACCGAAGGGAATATGCAAAACAGTCGAAGCGTCACACAGCACTATACCTGGCTCACAGCATCCATGGTGATGGTGGTCAGTCTGACAACACTTGTCCCTTAAAGGCATTTTCCGTGCGCACGATCCACTTTCTTTCTACATCCAGCAGCTCGCTTCTGCTGAAATAAGCAAACCAGCTGTCACGGCCGAAGCACAGGCGGCTCAGCAGAGCGCTAACCCCGCACACCCACATCCTGCGGCGGCAGGGCCGGGCAGGCCGGAGGCAGCGGCACCCTCGGCGCAGGAAAAGTTCCCATTGTTGTCGGCAGGTCCCGCACCGCCCTCAGCAACGGCCGCGCCGAGCTCGGCCCCGCTCCCGCCCGGCCGCCACCCGCGCCCCGGCCCCGAGAGAGCCCCCGGCCACCGTCCTGCCCCGAGCCCAGCCCGGCCCGGCCCCGGCCCCGCGCCCCCTCCGCGGGCAGCTCCCGCCGCGTCCCGTCCCCACCTCGCAGCCTCGTCTCGCAGCCCCGCCGCCGGGAGGGGGTCCCTCGTTTCCCGCGGGTGCGGGGGCAACGCCGCTGGCCGGCCGCCGCGGCGCTCCCGGGCCGGGCCGGGCCGGCGCTCCCGGCGCTGTC
>JAWMRA010000041.1:19423809-19508267 GCA_035584735.1 Pseudotriccus pelzelni | reverse complement strand
GGCGGGCGGGCCGGGCCGGGCCGGGGGCGGTGCTGCCGCGCCGAGCGGGCCGCAGGGGCGGGCTGAGGCGCAGCGCCCGCCGCGGGGCTGACCCGCCGGGCGGCGGGAACCGTCTTTGTCCGTGCGGGGAGAAAGGCCCGCGCTGATCCCGCGTGCGCCCGTGATGTGCAGGGCTGCCCCGAGGGCACCGCTGCTCGGACACCCAGTGGGAGCAGCCACCATCACCTCTCAGCCTCTTCTGTGCTGTAACAGTTTAAACACACGTACACACATAAAACCCCCAAACAAGTAAAAACTAAATCCCCAGTTCTAAGAAACCCACAAAAGAAAAAGAGGAATTAATTTTTTTGAACACCTGGAGGAAAAACTTTTCGGAGAGAGATTTGTGTGATCTGTATCCCAAATATCGCCAAGAGGACGTCGGTGTCCGGACAGCGGGTGTCTCCAGATAACGTTTCCACTGGGGAGCCTGCTTAGTCCTGCGCTCCTTTAGGGCACTTCTGTGGGCAGCTTGGGTTGATGGAAAGGTAATACTCAGTTTTTGCCATGGGAAAGGGTGCAATTAAGTTTTCTTACACGTAAGGCAAAGCTTCTGCTGTTTAAGGAAAACCTGTAAGGAAATGTAAAGAGTAAGCACATCGTTACAGAAAAAAATGTTAAAAAACAATCTGTCAAGCTCTGGCTTATAATAACATCACTTCTTAGTTGAGACGGGATCTTGGTCTCAGGCAAAGTTCCAAGTCAGGTTACAGTCTGTCTTAGAGTAAGATGTCTCACACTTACTCAAATCAGACATGGAGAGACCTTACCATCTGTGGCCATGCACTTTTACACAATAATGTCTTCTTTTAAAATATGGACATTCATTCCATTAATCAGACTTTTTTCCCAAGGCAATGCGAGGACAAATCCAAACTCCATAAATTGCACTTGGGTTTTGGTTAATAAACTGGGAAGACCTGAAGTGTTGGAGAACAGTTTCAAACAGCCAAGTGCCAAGTAGCATCTTAACTCTGAAGTACTGCAGAAGTCAGCTGAAACCTTTATGTCAGACGACCAAACACAGGGTTTGGGTTTGGGTCTGCAGAAGTGGTCTCACCTTCAGCTTAGCTATTTCCTGATCTCTGTTGTGTTTTAGACACAGAGTGGAAGAGACTTAAAATCCACCCAGCCATGCAGCTGCACTCAGTCCATATAAAGAGCATTTTGGTAAAACTGCAAAGCTCATGGGTAACAAAGTGCAAGGAACATGGCTGTCAGCTCTAGTTCTGCACAACTGCCTCCTGACTGTTGTACTTGACCAAGAAGTATCAAACTTAGGGACTTAACATTTCACATCTCCCAGGAGGATGTGAGAACCAGATTCAAAGATTATCTACCATTCTCTCTGATGTCACAGTGCTACAAAGGTTGAAATAGTAGACTAACAAGCTGCTTAACTTTGTGTGTTTGTTATTTACCATGAACACTGGTAGCCTCGTCACCAGTATAATTTTATCGAGTGATCAAAAGAAAAAGAGAAGCAACCTGAAAATCATAAATCAGCAATGGAAGTTTAGAATCTCTTGGTTGTATTTGAGCTTCTGTGTTTAGCCACTCTCAATGTGATTTTTTTCCCCCCTTCTAATCCAATCAAAGTTTCTCGGTTTGTACTTTATGGCTTGTGTCAGGTTTGCATGGCAATGTTTTGGTAGTGGGGGGCTATAGGGGTGGCTTCTCCGAGAAGATGCTGAAAGCTTCCACATATCTGACAGAGCCAGTGCCAGCCAGCTCCAAGGCAGACCTTCCACTGTCCAAGGCTGAGCCAGTCAGCGATGTAATACCTCTGTGATAACAAAATTAAGAAAAAAAAAAAGTTACTGCACAGAAGAATTGTGGACAGAGAAGAGAGAAGTGAGAATATGTGAGAAATAGCCCTGCATACACCACAGTCAGTGAAGGAAGTGCTTCAGATGCCAGAGCTGAGGTTCCCCTTCAGCTCATGGAGGACCACACATTGGAGCAGGTGTATGCCCAAAGGAGGCTGTAACCCTGTGGCAAGCTCAAACTGGAACAGGCTTCTGGCAGGACCTGTGGACCTGTGGACAGAGGAGTTCAAACTAGAGAAAGTTTGCTGGCAGGAGTTGTGATCCCGCAGGGGACCCACACTCAGTTTTTTCATGAAGGACCCATGCTGGAGCAGTTCATGAAGAACTGCAATCTGTGGGGAGAACTCAGATTGGAACTCCTGATGAGGAAGCAGCAGCAGAAACAATGTGACATAACCCACGTTCCCTATCCCCTGCACTCCTGGCGGGAAGGAGCTAGAGAACTGGGAATAAAGTTAAGCCCAGGAAGGAGAGAGGGGTGTGGGAAGGTTGTTTTTAAGATCCATTTTACTTCTCATTATCCTACTTTGATTTTTATTGCTAATTAATTCAATTAATTTCTCCAAGCTGGGCCTGTTTTGCCGAGGGATCTCTCCCTGTCCGTAGCTCAACTCATTAGTTTTCATTATATTTGACCTCCCCTGTCCAGTTGAGGGGGGAAAGGATAGAGGGGCTTTGTAGGGCATCTGGCATCCTGCCAGGGCCATTCTCCCTTGTCCTTCCCCTATTCACCTCCAAAAAAATATAGTTCCACTTTCTTCATAACCCGCCATTCAGTGAAGCATTGGGATTATATGCTCTCAATGTTCTCCAAGATAAAGAATCTGAGTTCCTTTAACCTCTCCTTAGGTCACATGCTCCAATCCCTGGAACCGGCTTGGTTACCTTCGTCTGGATACCGTTTATCTTCTAAGTATCTGGCATACTTAGGAGCCCAAACTGGACACAGTATTGCAGATGCTGGCCTCACAAATGCTAAATAGAGGAGAATAATCATTGCCCTTCATCTGCTGGCTGTATGCTTGTTAATGTGGCATGGCATGTGATTAGCCTTAATTATAACAAAGCTGCAGTATAAAAAGCTGCCGGCATAGATCAAGTACCTCCACCTGACCTAGCATTAGGTGCCTTCAGGAGAGCACTTGCAGAGGGGAGTCCTTTCAGCAGTGACTGGGCATTGGATATGAGAACTTTGGATCAAGGTGGCAAAGATGCCAGTAAAGCTCACTTCGCAACACACTGCTGCAGTTAGTTGTTCATCCAACAGGATAAACTGGAACTCAGATCTAATTTGAATTTCATGTGTAAAAGAAGCAAGAACATGATGTTGCCTGACTTTGAAAAATGTAATAGTCCTCCGTCCATTAAATATGAATGACAGTTGGAATCTATAATAACTTATAATAAAGCTTACTGAATAAAAACTTGAGGGGGTAAATTAGGGTAAACTAACTTTTTGTTTTATATAGTTAAGAAAGATTCTATGAAAATGGAAGAGATTTTTAAAACAATAAGAAGTAGTACTTCACACAATCCGTAATTAACTTGTGTCCAGGAAACATGGAAATTCATAACTAAACCACATAAAATGTAAAAAGTGCAGGATGCACTTCCATGTAACAAAGATAAGGATGAAAACCCTTTTGATCCATTTCATGTAAATTCTAGGCATAAAGTACATTATTAGGAGAGGGGGTTTTGAGTCTAGTTTTCATTTTCTGGCTCATCTTTTCAGCATAACCAGCAGAGTTTGAAACAGCATCTTTATTTATTCATTGCCTTTCAGATGATGTGGAGCCAGTGACATGTTCTGCACTTACTTGATGGTCAAATTATTTTTTAATTGTTTTTCAGTTGTGATTATGACTTTGTGAAACCCAAAATTCAGAACAATTTCTCTTAGGTACTAGATTGTCATTCTAAAATATATAATGAAGTATTCTAGCAAGGGAGGTTTGATAGAGGATATTGAAGCATTATCTCAAATAGTTGTGATAGTAGGCTTAAAGTCCACTGAGAGGTTTTGTCTTGCCAAAGGGCTGGTAGTAACACCTGCCGAGATGCCTTGCCATCTGTTTATACATCTAAGAGCTGTAAGATTTGATTACTAAACTTTTCCTCATACACTATGACCACTGACATTTTTTTTCTGTATCTGGGATGCATTTTGGATGAAGCATCTGGCTTCACAGTTGTTTTTTCCTAGGAGAAAATAGTTCTAAGTTTGAGTAAATTAATCCTGTGATGCTGCACTGAACAGAGTTGATTTTTTGCAGAGTGAAGGTAAAGTTGTATTAACTCTGGAGGATATCACATGTAATGTGTGCTAATCAAGCAGTGTCACAAATCATAAAGTGTTTCATTGCAATTACAGTATTCAAGCATTACTTAATGTATCACTCAGTTTCTATTGATTTGGTGGCTTCACCTAATGTCCTCTTTGAAAGCATCCCATGATGAACTGTACATTCATAAGCTCCATATTAAACAAATTTTAGACATAGACACCTGAGAGAAATTCAGACTGTTTGGGGCACATTAAGACTCCTTAGTTAGAGTCTCTATTAGACTATAATGGTCAGATGGATAGCACACTCACCAAGGAAGCAGAGGACCTTGATTTCTAAATCCTGAACTACAAGTTAGAGATCCTTTCTGTTAAGCACAAGGCACAGTTCGATGAATTCAAGAGCTGGGGGGCTAAAAAGAAATTAACAAAGATAGCCTGATTCTGTTAGAGTGAGATTAACTTGGGGAAGGGAAAAAACAATACTGATTTCTGGTTTCTATTCCCAATACTCTTCATTTATTTATATCCAAAGATGCATAAATGGGAAATTAATAAACTAGTCTTTAGACCACAGACATGTTGACTTTCAGATAAAGATGCGATCACTCAGTCAACTCTATGCTGGTTTTCTCTTGTGTCAGTCACTGCAGAAAAGTACATTAAATACTGTAAGTGAGTTCCATTGGATTATAAAATGGCATCTGGATAACCATCTCACAGAATTTCATTTGTACTGCATAGAAAACTTTTAAAGTTTGTATATTTATATGCCTCATATTTTTGGTGGAATCTTAACATTGAATTCACTTATATTTGCATCAAATCCACATTTGCATAATTGCAATATTTACACTATCCTTATACCTTAGCCTTGACAGTATCTTACGGAAAATCCCTGGGCTAGAATAATTCTGAATCTTAGTCAATATGTATTCCAATCCAACAAGCAGCTGCATCTTCATGCTCTGTTCCCCAATTAACATAAAGCTTCATTACTCTTTGGGGATAAAAATAAATTGCTATGTGTATTATCTTACCCATAATTCATTTATTTACAAAGTTATTAAAACTCATAATTAATTAGACTTCTCATGAGGTCTAATTCCCTTCTGTGCTTTCTGGTGCACGACTATAAAGTATAGCAAAGGGAGCGATTTGCAATGCATCTCTCCCCTGGAGGTCCTTGTCATCATTTGATCACAGATTCAAACTATTCTGTTGTTTTCCCTTTACACCCTTCAGCTCTGATTCCTGGTTGCACAGTGACAGAGCTCTACAGGGAGGCATAAAAATTTCTGGCCTAGAAGTATTTAGCTTATGGTTACAGCAACTTCTGTGGAAAGCATGAGCTGGTGGTTCAGTCTCCAGCAAGGCTGCTTGTGGACTGGAATCCAGGCTGCCCATTCCAATTCTGCCCCTTCTTCTGGCAGTGGTTTCTGGCAGGAGAGTTAGAGAGCATGGAGAGTTAGGTCTTTTTTTTTAGAAAAAGTCTGTGTAGCTGGAAGCAACTGAGGTTACAAGAAGTGACCATTCATGGTTGGTAATGCACCAAGAAGACATTCTGAATCATCAGATGGGGGTGGTCAAGGAACTTACTTACAAGGAACAAGGAAGAAATCTAACTACGTTGAAGACACAGCTTGGGTGTTTTGAGTAGGACTTGGACACTTCTGCCATTGGGAACTTGACCTCAACGGAGTCAAAAAGTTGCAATATTCTCATTTCCTCCTCATGGATCAATAACAAGTACAGCATGATTTGCAACTTTAAAATAATTTGTCTTGCATACTTTTTTATAAGAAAGGCATTATTCTGTGTAATTGTTCTCTCCTTTTTACTTACCCGCCTAGGTGGGTAAAAAAACCTATGCTTCTCACACTACACATAGTTTACTTAACAAAAGAATTAATATAATGAAATATATTAGGAAAAATGAAGGACTTGCTTACAGTATTATATAATGAATTTGCATCTTCTTACCATGTTCAGTTTTCATCCAGTCCAGTTATTTTTATCCTGTACCCTCTTCCTGTAGAACGACCATAATGTTAATTTAATTCATGTTCTCATCCCTGATTAATCTGATTATTACAAAATACATACAGATATGCAACACAATGAGCTTCATGCTTTTAGAAATCTTTCAGTTGAGGCATACATATTCTAAGGGTTTCGTATTCATCATAAGTTATACTTACTATGTGCTCTAGGAAATGGAGGATAATGCATCTGGATAAGTGATTTGAGGCCAAATGCAGACCTGGTCTAGCATGCTTATTCCCAAGGTGATTATGTTCCATACCACATAGTGTATGTAAAACCTATTTCAAATTATGAATCTGGCGAAGTTTAAAATAAAGCGTTGCCAGCTGTCTCTTTCTTATGTAGGTGGTGGCAAAGGATCTAGACTGATGAAGATGGAAGAGAGAGGAGGAAAGAGAAGATATAAGAATTCCTTATTCTTTCAGATGAAAATATGAAAAGCATATTCCTAAACTTATCTCAAAATGTGCTGGTGAGGGGAAAGTACTGGAGAAAAGTAGACAAGGACATGTGTTCTCTGTGTGTACAGAGTGGTGTACATACACACATGTGGTGTACGTACACATGCAGTTGTATGGATATAGCACTGGAAGGGATGGGAAGCAGTAGAGTGTGGGAGGCAAGGAAATAGAAGAGTGGGAGAAATATATCTGGGAGGAGTCTTGGAGAAGGAAAGTGAGAATGAGAGAGATTCATGAGAGGAGGGGAGAAAGAATTGAAAAGGGCACAGGAAAGATTCAGAATGAAAGGATCCAATAAGGTGCAGTAGCTTAAAAATAATGCAGGCAAGACTGACAGCAAGAAGTATAGCAGAAAAGGGGGGAAGAAGTAGGAAGTCTAGAAAGAAAGAACAAGCAATAGAGTTAATTAAGCCAAGTTTCCTGAGGTTTTATGACTTGTAATATTATCCTGTTTGCTGACCAATTTCTTAGGCTTTGTAGTAAAAGCAAGGAGGCATAACAAAAGCATCCAGGTCTTGGGTCCAATTAGAGCAACAGTGCTTAACAAATCCAGAAATACAAAGAGTATTTCTATTAAAAAAGGAAGCAGCTATTTTCATAAGCTTATGTATGTATGTGTATGTCTCTGTATGTCTATCAAGTCCTGTATTGCAGGACAATAGCAAGCTTTTCAATTTTGTTTGAGAGATTCTGATTTCATCAACAAACTTGCAAGATATTACTCAACATCAAGGAACAAATTCAAGTATTTCAAGATATCTGAGAACAAGCCATGAAAAAAAACCAACCAAACAAAAAAAGCAAGCTGAATTTCAGAAATGAGTACTAAGAACAAGGAGTTGTAGAAATGCAAAAAAAAATTAACTAAACAAATAAATGGGCAGCTGGATTCCAGTCCCCAAGCAATAATAAATTAACTAAATACAACTAATGCGATCAGCATAAAATTACTGTTTCATATAAAGAAGGACTACAAATAATAAATCACAGGATGAACTGAAAGAAAAATGAAATGGGGCACAGCCTAGAGAAAACTGGTGACAGGCAGCTAATGAGCTAGTCTACATTGTCTGAGACAGAGCATATCCATATCAATGAACTTAGGTGCAGCTCTGCCCTCAGTGGGAGACTAATTGGGTTTCTACACTCTGCCTGGCTCCACTCATCTTGTGGGAATGTTTTAACACTGAAACCTTGAGCACTGTCAAAATCAGTTGAAATTTTCAAGAATATTCCAAACCTATTGCAAGACTTGGACTGACAGAACATGCAACAAAGTAAATTTTGCTTCCTTAGGAGGTGAGGCAAAAACTGTAGAAAAGCAAAAAGAGATGAGATATCTATTCAGATAGATAGTTGGCTGCCATTACCTTAAAGCTAAATGCAGTTTGTGTTTGCACTCCAAATCAGATTTGCTTCTTGGATGGCAGTACATGGCATGTCTAATTTGGACTATAAATCCAAATTTTCACATACGTGAAAATAAAGTCAATAACAATAAACTAAGGTACATATTGGGAGGCACAAAGCACAACTCAAACATGTATAAAAGCAACTGTACAACAAATGTGACAGAAAAGATTGACACAATGCTGTTCCTGTTTCAGTCTTCAAAATCCATGAATGTGTAAGAAGGATGTACACTAAAAGATCAGGAATCAGTAGATTAAGAAATGATGGCATAAATAGTATACAGCAATAAAAGTGGACAGTTACGTCAATAGCAACATATTTCAGCAGCCTTGTTCAAGTTGGAATTGGACAGTAATGACAAATACTCTCAAGGAATCAAACCTCAAACAGAGAATCAATCCCTGTAATGAGCAGGACTGATCTGCTCTGGCGCTGACCTACTGGATCTCTATGCCACATTTTGACAGTACTGGAGTGAGTGAAGTTTATACCAATGAAAGTCAACTTAACTGAGGTTCGCAGAATGCATTTTGGCACAGGATGTTTTGTCCATAGAGGAGCTCATCAAGACTCTTGCTCAAACAGTTCTTAGCTCACAACTTTTACTAATTGTATTTTTCTAATCTGTTAAAGAAAATATTGGGAAGCAAATCAACATTTTTCATTCATTAGTTTGGCACACTTTTCTGATACTTTCTACAAGCTAACTTGGGTATTTAATTGGCCATTCCAAATATATCGTTCAAGCATCATGCCAGCTGTCATCCAGGTGAATGAAGTCTGTCCTTTGCTTTGCCTGTAACACATCAGCTACGCAATTAGCAATCATATTGTATTAAGCAGTATAGATATTAGAGAATAGTTCTGAAACAATGTGAATTTGATCTTATCACTTGTCTGGTGAACATGTTCTTTCTTCCAATTTTTAGTGTCACAGAGAGCATGTAGCCTAGACTTGGTTGCAGAGAGCTAGTGAATTCAGTTAGTTATGTCCAAAGGAATAAGCTGTAGCCCATAGAGAATTGTAGTAGCCCTGGACTATTGTATAGCAAAAGAATAGTTGGATTCCTTTAATTCAGCAGTAGCGTTAACTCATTCTGCGTTAGAAGATATAATCATTGAAACAGAGTAAACACACTATCAAGAGAAGGATTTAACAAATCTGACAGTTTACTTCCAGATAATGAAGCAAGTAATGGAAGACACTGTTATTTATCATTTAGAAGATAAATGGGATATGTAAAAGCCAACATATACCTGCCAAGTACAAATCATGACAGGTCACCTAATTTGCTTCTTGGTGAGTAATAGGCCTCAAGAAAAAGAGAATCTAGCAGGATTTCAAGAAGGCTTTTTGTTTTTTCTTATCTGGGATTCTCATTCATAAGCAAGATAACGTGATTAGAAAACCACACGCAAATAGCATTTATCAGTGTTTTACTGTCAAACTAGGAAAGTATATTAAGACTATATTCTGGTCCAATACAATTAAATACTTTTGTTCATAACTGGGTGTATTTGTTAAAAGTGTAGGTGATTTCAAGCTGACTGACCTTCAAGCACACAGAAGGCTAGCATGAGACTTTAAAATTATTTTGGTGAATTCAAAGAATAATCTGCAAAAAGTATCACAGAATGGGTAAGATTAGAAGGCATCACAGTGGGTTGTCTGATCCAACCTTCCTACTTAAGCAGGATCATCCCAGAGCACATTGCACAGAACTGTGTCGAGACAGTTCTTGAATATCTCCAGTGAGGGAGACTCCACAACCTCTCTGGGCAACCTGTTCCAGTGCTTGGTCACCTGCAGAGTAAAGAAAGTCTTCCTCCTATTTAAGTGAAACTCCCTGTACATGTTTCTGCCCATTGCCTCTTGTCCTATTGCTTGGCACCACTGAGGAGAGCCTGGCTCCATCCTCTTGACACAAGGCATATTTCAAGTTGGAAATGTGAAATTCTGCTCTCAGTTAAGAACAGACAATATGTGGGTGGCACACAGGCATTAGTAATTAAAAAAAAACCATACAGGGGAATAAGGTAAGGATGCTACGAGAATGTGTGTGTACATGAACGTCTGTGAATCATATTCCTAAAAAGGAGAAGTATAATATTAGAGCTGGAGTTTGTCAGATTACCAGAATGGTGACAATTATCACAAACTGCTGAAGAAATGAGTGAGGTTGAAAATTCTAATAATGACAAGCTTCAATTATCTGCTGTCATGCTATTAAGATTCCCAGCAATCAGGAGTGAATAGCCCATCTTGAGATGGTAAAGGTTAGGGAGAAAATGAGACAAGACTTCTTCAATAGTAACATTCAAATTTTGAGAAGAAAAGGGAAACTTGAAAAAAGAAGATAAAAAATATTTCTCTGTATTGTAAACTTCATAAAAACATCATGTTATAGGCCAAGTGTCATTAAGAGGACATCAAAAGCATTTAAAACCAAAACATTATTGTGATTCAGCTACGAAGGAAAGATCCTAGAATGCAGAAATAACTTCCAAAAAATGTAGTCATGCCCAAAAGAGGGAGAAAAAAAACCAAACACAAATAGAATGTCTATGAAGTAGAGGGTAAAATCATAAAAAAGTCCAAACCCCCTATTTTGATGCCCTAGCTAAATGTTCAAAGACATCTTAACCACATTGAAAAGAAGCAGCTCACCAGACTATGGGTGGAACTGATCTATGTTCACAAGCAGCACTCAACAAGGAGGAATTATATCAGAAAAAGCTAAACTAATTATTTGCATCAGTTTTCCCTGAAGATCAGGTCAGTTCTTAGCACCATTCTTTACGAGTGACGAGTCTGAGGAACTGACTTAATTCGAATGCTAATAAAAAAGATTTTAGAACAAGCCAATAAAATTAACCATGCTCAGTTATATGGACAAGATGGTAATCAACCCAGAGTTGCAGAGAAGTTCAAACATGAAATTGCTGAGCAGTAGTACTATGGTACATAACCTGTGGTTTAAATCAGCCTGTTAGTGCCAG
Source organism: Pseudotriccus pelzelni (assembly GCA_035584735.1). Taxonomy (NCBI): domain Eukaryota; kingdom Metazoa; phylum Chordata; class Aves; order Passeriformes; family Tyrannidae; genus Pseudotriccus; species Pseudotriccus pelzelni. The sequence goes on along the minus strand of JAWMRA010000041.1, from coordinate 19,497,192 downwards.
AGGTCTGGACAATGACAAATATAGCACCAAGCTTAAAACAAGCCCCAAGAGAAATTCAGGATACTGTTGGTCATAAATATGATTTATTTTTTCAATCACTTTTCTTTCTTCATAATTAAATTATAAGAACAGATACATGGATAGATGTAATGTACTGACAGAGAATCAGCGAAATGTCTGTTTGGGAGTCATGCCTTACCCACCTGTTAGAGATCTGTGGAGGAAATGAGATAAATGTCATCCGATGGATTTTTTTTTCATAGGTATTCTTACCATAGGCACTAAAATAACTTACACTGTTATATATAAGATATAAAAATAAGAATAAAGTTAAATAATCAGATTTTACAATGAGAAGAAACTGTGAGTGGAGACCCCCCTGAGAATCTGAGGTAGAATATGTGGTGTTTAAAGCAGACATAACCATATGGAAAAGGAGGGAATTGTGAAAGAAAAAAATTTTCAGGTGATGAAGTATTATGCATGCTAGACAAACATAAAACTGACTGCAAAGAAATCCACAGGGATCTCAAATACTGAAGATCTTTCCAGTAAAAACAACAAAATTAAATAGTGACAAGTGTAATACCATGCACATGAGGTAAAAATACTTTCATTATAAATATATAACAGCTGTCTCAAAATATGGTGTCTGTTATATTTCAGAAAGAGGTCTGGAACCACTTGGAAGTAGGGGAAAAAAACAGTAAAAAGAATGTTGAAATTACTAGGAATAGGGAGAACAAAACAGAAAATTGCATTTATCTGTGTCAACTCATCTTGGTGCTCCTTTTGAACACTTCATACAGTTCTGATAAGATGTTTTCAGAAGAGATGTTATGGAATTTTTTTAAAACTACTACAAAGGAGAGTCAGTCACTGAGAAGAACTGCAGCATCTGTACAAGGGATGAGACAAATACCTAAGACTTTCCGTGCTTGGAGAAGATACAGAGAGATATGACAGAGAGCTATAAAATTGTAAATGGCTTAAATAAGATGAATTAGGAGTGCTTATTAATCACTTCAAACTTCAAAGAAACTATCAAGCCCTCAGAGCAATATAAACATTGCTAATTCTTAATATAATAAATAACTAAACTGTGGATCTCATTGTCACAAATTACTTTGGAAACTAAAAGGACAAATGAGTTCCAAAAGTGATGGATTAGAGCTACCCATTTGTAGCTCTAAAATATGATGACCTACAGTCCAGGAAGCTCTTTGACTGAGAAGATACAGCAGAGGTAGGATCACTGTTATGCTCTTCTTGGAAGTTTTGCATAGTGGCTTCAGCTATGAACACGGTTCTGGGTTGCACTGCCCTTCAGTCAGGCATGAAAGGCCACAGGTTCTTATGAAATGCTTATAATATTCTAGACAGAAGTTCTGCAGAAAAGGTTCTTGGGGGTATAGTATATGACAAGTGGAGCAAGAGTCAGAAATGTCATAATGCTCTAGAAAATGAAAAGCATCGAGCAGTGAAGGAAAAACATTAATTTGAAGGAATATTTCCCTTTATCTAAACTATGGTGAATCTATACTTGTAAAACTGGCCAGCTTTTGGCATTGCATTTCAAGAAAAAATATCCAGAAAAAAAAATTTGTAAGCATAAAAACAAGTTCAAAGAATATGACCTGTAAGAGACATGAAAAGTATTACAGATCTTTAACATAGACTGAATACATCCAATATGTAAAAGTTGGCATCAAGTAAGAAAGAAAAAATGTTTGCTATGTCATAAGAATAAAGAAAAAAACCTAGAAAGCTGTTGCAAAGAGGATTTGGGCTAGACCACAGGGAGGATTTTCAACGGGAAAATCCAAAATACTGGTGTAGATTGCCTAAGGAAGTGAAGAATCTCTATCATCCTAGGGTTTTAAGACATCTGTTTAGACCTATATCTTTACAATTAAATTTCAGCTGGTGGGCTACATGTTTTCTACATCTGTTAAGAGTCCTATTTTTTCTGACATTTGAAGAATGGCTTGTCTGAAGTGTGTGTGATAATAGGAATGGCTTGTCTGAAGTATGTGCAATAAATTCATACTGTTTTGACTGCATGCTGGCATTCAGCTATTCATGCTGTCTTTGTGTATATTTATTTTCTTTCTCACTCCATCTCTAATCATCTATAATTTTATTTACATGCTCAGCAACTGTTTCTCACAGTCAAATTCCTCTCCATTGGTTTGACACTCACTGCTTAGTGTTATTCCCCATATTTTGTCACATTCCTCTAGCTCATTTTTCAAACAGCCAGTGATGATTTGTTCTCATTTTCATAAGGACAATTTAAAATTTGTTTTTATTATTTATTTTTAAAAGCAAGATATGCAACAATTGAACACATTATACTAAGATCAGTACTACCCCTTGTTCAATATATTCTCTCAGCAAATACTCATTCCTTTGGTAAAAAGCTCAGGTGAAGTTGCCTAAATATTTTTCTTAATCATGCTTGAAGGAGAAATCATTTTTGCTTTAAATTTTGCTTTGCAAGCTGTTGGCAGCATTTGTGCTCTAAGGTTAGGCCTGCAGGATGAGGCAAGGAACAAGGAGCAAAGATTTGTACATGTTGCTTTATCCCTGACACGAGCAGCTGCCTGCTGTGATTGTGTCACAGTGGACCCCGAGATCCCTGTGACATGACACGTGTAGAACGGCACATTCTTCTCTGCCTAGGGAGGACTCAGCCCACACAGGAAGAGCCTAAGCAGGCATTGAGGTGCTGAACAGGTGCCAGCTTTCTTCCTCCAGAAAACTCTGAAGCCTGCGTCCAAACGCGTGCTTACAAACACGATGGGCATCAAGAACACAGCAGGCTAGTGTTCATATGGTTCTGTGCGCCTGCATCTGCTGACTGGAACAGGTGGGATCTTTTGTGGATTACGATCACTAGAGCAGAGCCTCAGGTCATCATGCTCCAAGCAAGTGTGCTTCCTATTACTTGTACCAGCAGAAGTAATAGCAGAAAAGTGCAGCAACAGAAGCAAGCCACACATAATGCATCTGAGGAGGAAATGGGTCTCCTGAGATAGCCTTTCTAGAATCTTCAGTATCGGCTACTACCTCTATGTGCAAGGCCCTCAAAGAGTTTTTCAAAAGTAATTATCCCTACTTACTGAAAATCTAGCTCTGAGGGACCAAAAAAAAAAGGGGGGGAAAAAAAGAAGGAGGTGGCACACAAAATCGTCCATATCTATTACAGTCTTGATTATTATTCAAAAGAACATTTACCCATTCACTTAACGCTGTCTACAGAATAAAGATCTAAGTGAGAAATGTCATTTTTACAAACTGTCGTTCATAGACCCATAGACTGTTAAACCAATGAGTTCTTTGTGCAGAACTACATGGTAGGTAACAGCTCTGTACCTGTTATAATCCAGAGTGATTGGAATAAAAGTCTAAAGCAACAAATATTTTTCTTTGTAATTAGACAAAAGCCTTCAAATGGCTTGTGAGGAACTCATCTCCTAGAAGCAGAGGCAGAGAGACACATACTCTAGAAACCCTTTAAATTACAATGAAATTGGTTCAGAGATACATGTCACTTCATCCTGCCTTTTAGAGTAAGGCAAGATGCAGCAAATGATGCCAAAATAGCTGTGAGGGAGATTGCTCATTCCTGATCAAGTAGACAAGGAGAAATCCAGGCCAACTGGATAAGTATCAGAAATAAGCCATCAAAGTTGAAACTTTATCATTCCACCTAGAAATCTACTAGAGAATCAGAGGGACTTCTTTTATAGTCATCCCTCTCAATGTACATAATCCTTTGACATGCGTAATGTTCCTTGATTACATGTGCTGTTTCTCCCTTTTGTTGATTGGCAGTGATATTGTTGTGCCTGAAGAGATTTAAAGTTTTCGTAATTCACTCCCTTGTTGCAGGCAGCTAAGATCAAGGTCTTTGACTGTCTTCTCTTTGATTCTCGGAAGTTTATTTAAGCCTATTGTTTTCACCCCTTAAAAAAAAAATGGTTTTCACTTAGAATTCCTGTAGATGTCTCATATGGTTTTATGGCACCCCTTCCTGCCCGGCTGCACTTGTCAACTCTACAATCACTGAAATACAGTATTCTTAAAGAGCTGTCCCAAACAGCTTCTGATTCTTTTCATCTATGCCCAGGAGAATTGTAAGAGTATACATCTACTCTAAGCCACTGTTTCATGTTGACTCTCAAAGGTAATAAATATTTTTATTGTGTTTTCTTGCTGTTAGTCCTGAAATATTTTTAACTTCATTTGCTATTGCTTAATTTTATGTGCTTTTGACAGACTAATAATATAAATGTCAGTCCTGATGTTGCCTGATTTTGCTGTCAAATGATTATAAAGGATGTAAAAAGGCACCAAACCTTCCTCTGAATTTTGTATTTGTTATTGGAGCTACGTAAGTAGGGATTAGTTAAAAGAGTAAAAGAAACAAATAGAAACAAAAATGTTCCTTTGCTCTTTGATTGCTTAACTTTTTCTCATTTACTTATCACAATTCCTCTGTAGTTAAAACTAAGAGAATCTCTGTAATCTCTGTAGTTAAAACTAAGAGAATGATCAGAAAATTATTTTTAAGAGAAAGAAATACCTTTGATTTAATTCAAAGATCACAAAACTATAATGTATAGAAAAAAGAGGAATTTCAGAAACCAATTTCACAATATAAACCAGTATTTTCTATGCAGTAAAACAGGTCATGAAATTATCTTCCAGAATTTATATAACCTAAAATTATTTTACTCTTAAAAACTAGATTCTAAATATTGTTCTCCAAAACCCTAAGCTTAATTCTTCCAGAAGTACTACAGACTACTGCTGCAGATATTAAACATAAAAACTACATTAGCAGAACACTGAAGTTGCAAAGCTAATATTCACCAAGTTCCTGTGATGTGCTGAGCTCCTTTAACAACTGATTCTCCTCATTGTGCACTGTAGTTTATGCCCTATTTATTGTACACAATTCAACTCTTGCTCTAAATTAATAATTTCCTTAGAGATTCTTTCATAATACACATCAGTATGAGAACTGACTACTTCCCAAACATTTATTTTCACAAATTAGATTAGAGATACTACTCTCCTCTTACTGACTATGAAACACGGAGACACTAAGGTCAAAAGGACTTATTAATTTTAAATAGTCAGTTTGTGACTCTTCTGATGTGATTTTTCAGTATAAGCAGCATAATACTGACTTCATTAAATTTTAAGGCATTTGCTAACTGCTAAGTCCAGCATCCAGCAAGCAAACACAAAATTGATGATCATGTAAAATAAGAGAAGCCTAGCTTAAGATGCTTGCATAATATATAATTATGTAACGGAGACAGAAAGTAAAAGGAAAAAAAAAAGTAAAAAAAATGAAAGTAAGGTTACCCAATTAGACCAGTCCAGTTCTTCCCCCTTTTCTTTACTGCACTTTTCTTTACTGCAAGAATAGCCAATCTTTTGGATTCCACGAACTGAATGCCAATAGTGGTTGAGTAGCAATACTCGGAGAATTGTAGGGTGAATGACAGGCAAGAGATGATAGTGGCTTCCTAAGGATACTATCGGTCATTGTGGAATGGGTCTGGATTAGGTTAGAGCAACAGCTGTCATGGTTTTATTTCTCACCACACCAAGGAATTGAAGAAACAAACACCTTCAGTAACCAAACATTCCTACCTCTTATAATGTTGGAGCTACACAGACCAGACCATAGAAAATACCTTTGAATGTTTGAAAACCTGTATATCGCTTAAGAATTGTTTGTCCAAGTGTGGCCCCTTGGTTCTAGGCCTTTCTCCCAAGTACTGACAGTAGATTCTGTGTTGCTCCATCACTCAACACAGTCTCAGTTTCCCCTCTTCTTTCACCTCGAATGTTCAATTGCCTTAGTTGTTCCCCTGCACACAGATTGTTTCAATCTGTTCTCTTCCTACACCACTTTCCAATTTCTACTCTTCATCTATCAACACTTGATTCAATCTATGTCCTCTTCAATGAGGTCCAAGCATAAATTTTGAGAGTATAAGTGAGAGAGTACATGACAGTTGACAACAGAAAACCTTGCTCAAAACCAGTTTATCTCAGTTAGGCAGGAGCTACTACTTCAGAAAAATTCTTCTCAGCTTGGGCCTGAGATGCCAAATGCAGAGTCTTTGGGAAACCTGGCTAAGAATTTGAGGCACATCTCTGGTAATATTGGCAGACAGTTTTTCAAAAGTTTTTAAACTGACTAGCTGTGATTCTTTGATTAAAGATCAACAGCACAGCAAATTTCAAGAACCATGCAACAAAATACTGACAGTACAACTTCTCAAATCATTGCCAGACCTTTTTTATAAAAAAGACAAAACCGCATAGTTCTCTTTAGACTTGTTACTGTAATGAAGAATTTTATTAGTCAGTCTTAGGCAACAAATTTTGAGTCCAAGCAGTTAATATTTGCAGTGTGATAGAGAAATAAAACCTGGATGTTATATGCTGGAAAATGTCAGACAATAATATTGTAGCACTGGGAAGTGCTGCATTTACCACATCATAAAAGCCAGGAGTTTCCCTAATCCCATCAGTTTCTATTTCCACTGAGCTGGAAAGTTATGTTTTCCTAGTGCAGAGCCTTAGACAAATTTCAGGACCACACAAGAACTTTCAAGTGACTGAGGAGGAAGGTAGTGTGCGAGGGACAAGGACTAGTTGTCTTTCTCACAATCAAGGGGGTTTCCTTTGGTATGAAATAGCACAGACAAGTGGAGCTTGCCCTTATGGTAGGACCTAGAAGAAAAATCAGTCACATGGGAAAAGTCCCAAATGGCATTTATGCCTTAATTCTTTCCTCTCCCTCACAATTATTTCTGCCTCCAGTCAGGGAGGTTTGACTGAGATTATTTTACAAGGGTCCAAGCTTCCTGACTAAAGACAGAAACAGTGAGCTGCAGTGGAGAGGAAATGACGGAATAAGAATGAGCTCTTTCAAACTGTGTTCAAAAACTCTCTTCAGAACCACAGAACAACTAAGCTCATGGATCCCACTCCCTGGTGATTCCATGTGCCTCCACCTAGCTTACATAAGCAAAGGTAACTCACCTGAATTCAGGGTCAGTATAACAAATCCAAAATTGTAATACAAACCCTAAGATTTTGTTAGCTGCTTAATAGACGTAAAATCATGTTCTTTATTCTGTTCTTTTCTTGTATTTTATAATCTGTGCTCATTCTCAATGCCAAAGACCTGTCATAATTTTTCCTTCTGCATTAACAGATTCCTAAATGAAGGAGGCAGACTTGACTTTAGGTCCCCAAGTTTTTTACGGGTATGCTAAACATTGGAGTAGTAAATGCTGTAAAAAGGACTTAAGAATAGTATCTCTTACTTTTCTTTAAAATAGTACAAATCCCAAACTTCTGACATTTTTTTTTTAGTGGCCAGCTTAAGTACCCCACTCCAAAAATGGCCAGGCAAGACTTTCCTGCAGCCCTGACTTATATGCATACTTTCTAGCAAAGCAAGGGTCTCAGGAACCTCCAGTTTAGCTCTTTTGCTCAGCAATCCAGCGCTGTGTGGCTTCACAGTCTAGCTCCTTGACCTTCACTGTAAAGTTAGAACAACTACTTTGTGAGCAGAAAAATGGCACCAGAAGTTTTAGCTACGCAATTCAAAGATATATAGAATTATTCAAGTATTTACTATAATTAGGCACTATTATTATTTATTCAGATTTTTGTAGCAGGAGACTATGGCTCATGCCAACCTAACAAAAATCAGCCCCTTTCAAAATAAAAAAAGATGTAAGAAAATTGAACCACTAAAGACATCATTGCTGATAAACATGGGACAAGGAAACAATGAGGCAGTGATCACAGCACACTAATCTGACAGTATCCAGTCTTTTAGGAAATATTATGCAAAAGAAGAACTTCAAGAAGAAACTTGTAGCTACTGGAGTGGTTCCAGATATGCACAAAGATTTCCTCCCCAGCATGCAGGACAGCTGGAGCATTACAAGTAAGGTGTTTCTCTGAACTCTCAGCAGGGAAGTGCAGTAGGCTGCTGTCACTCACAAGCAAATGTAGATATCTACATTTTGATAAGAAATGTGATAAAGCTGACTGTAAAAATTAGGGTTAGCAGAAATAAACAATTTGTGGCGGAGGAGAAACCCATGGAGAATGGTCACATAATCAATATAAAAAAATATATTATTCTGTTCAAATGTTCAAGAAGAGGCAGTATCAAGATTAGGAAAAGAAAACTCAGTATCAGAGAAAAAATGTATGCTGTTATCTTGCACTACAGGTTTTACTGTGATGCTAACTAGAAGAGGATACACATTAAAGAGAGTCTTAATGAAAAAATATTGCAACTCATACGTAATAGTTGTGTATAGAGAAAGAAGACATCTGATATCAGATGTATGCTATGAGATAAGAAGTTGGTGTATACTACAGTAGTACAAATAAGAGAAGGGAAAGAGTTTGAGGGAAAGACTAAGAACCTTAAATTAACAGTCCAGGAAATACCAGAGATATAACCGGTGTTCCCTAAACTATAGAACATTGAAATAGTGATGTATGAACTTCATACTGACACTTCCTCTGCTGCAAATAATTATTTAAAACTACTTAAAGAGAAGCATTTCCAAAACACCTAAGATATTTAGGAGAACTATTACTGTCAACTCCTGAGACCTCTGCAATATCTGCTCGAAGTACTGAAATGAATTGATAGTCATGAAATAAATGCTGAAGGCCTAATTTTACATGTCTATTCAAAGCCAAGCTCACAGATGTCACAGTGATTAAGTCAGTGGAAAAGTGCCCAATAATGTTTTAGTTTAATAAATTTTCCTTTAAAAAGCCAAAATGTGTATTTTTAATCATCTGTTTTAATAATCTTTTAATAAGATGTTTTACCAGAAATTAAAGTGATACATGATGTTATATTAAGCTTAATTAACCAGCATCTTTTAGTTATAGTTGTGCTGGAAGAGGAGTTCTGAGTATGCGTTCAGTGTCAGTGCTGTAATTCAGGCTAGTACCAGAATGGAAGTGGAATAAATTACATGGAATGGGCCCATTGCTGAATGTATCCTGCACAGACATGGGAGTCTGCACTAGTAAACTGATCTAGAGAGTCATAATTTAAAGCCAGTACATCTTAGAGGCTACCTTTGTTAAAGGCCGAATGACACCACTCCTTTTTGCGATTTTAGCCATGCACAGTTGAGCAAATTACTTCTTGTAGGAATGCTTTTGTAGCTCTTCAACTAATGATAGATGGAAATGTTTTTAGAATTAGATGATAGCAGCTTGTCAGACAGTTAATGAATATTAGTTTCACAATTAATGTATAATATTTCTAGAACATCTGAAATCTAATGTTTGTCACCTATGCCTGCTCCAAATGGACAGATAATTTATGATGACCAAAGGAAAAAAAAAAGCAAAAAAGAAACAAAGGAAAACCAATTACATGGGAAGGAACTGACAGAAGCTAGCCTACAAGTATCTGTGTTTCCTCAGATGGAATTGTATGTCACTATGTGTATTGAGATTATGTACTTTAACAATATCCTGAGGTAAACAGAAGCACACTAGAAGTTTGCTAGTTCCATGACTAAATAAACAGAGTAGCTCTTGAATAAAAAAAAAAATTAATAATAAAAAAAAAATTATCCACTCTGGAATGATTCTACAAGGACCTGACAGAGCAAAACCAAATAGCCACCGAATCCCAAACCATGGAAAATATAACAGTAAACTGTTGGTCCATCTTTGCTTTGTCTGACCTTTATTTAAGTTTATTTTTGATAACTTTTTACTAGTCTACGTCTGTGTGCAAAGGCTGGATGCAACTGCAGGCCTTACACTTCGCTGATCTGCTGAGCAGACACCACTAAGCTGAGTGGTGTGATTGACACTTCTGAAGGACAGGATAGCATCCAGAGGAACCTGGAAAAGCTCCAGAAGTGAGTCCATGTAAACCTCATGAGATTCAACAAGGGCAAGAACAAGGTCCTGTACCTAGGTCAGGGAAATCCCCAATATCAATACAAGCTGGGGGATGAAGAGGTTCAGAGAAGGACTTGGGGGTGCTGGTGGAAGAGAGGCTGGACACAAGCTGCCAATGCACACTTGGAGCCCAGAAAGCCAACTGTGTCCTGGGCTGCATCAACAGAAGCGTGGCCAGCTGCTGACCTGGCCAACCTGGCCAACACCCTGGCCAACACCAGGGATGTGTTTCTGTCTCTCTTCTCCGGTCTGGTCAGTACCTTACCTGGAGTACTGCATCCAGCTCTGGGGTCCTCAGCACAGGAAGGACGTGGACCTGTTGAAGTAAATCCAGAGGAAGGCCACAAAACTGTTCAGAGGGATGGAACACCTCTGCTACAAAGAAAGGCTGAAGGAATGGAGATTATTCAGCCTGGAGAAAAGGAGGCTCTGGGAAGACCTTATTGCAGCCTTTTAGTACAAAAAGGGAGATTATAAGATGGGAATAGACTTTTAAGTAGATTCTGTAGTAAATAGATAAGGGGAAATTATTTTAAACTGAAACAGTGTTGATTCAGACATTTTATATGATGAAGGTGGTGAAGCACTGGAACAGGTTGCCCAGAGAGGTGGTAGATATCCCATTCCTGGAAACATTCAAGGTCAGGTTGGATGGGACTCTGAGTAAACTAACTTAGTTGAAGATGCTCCCGCTCACTGCAGGGGGTGATAGACCAGATGACCATTAAAGGTCCATTCCAAGCCAAACCCCTGTATGGTTCTGTAATTCTATGAACAGAATACTAGTCGGAGGTCCATAATGGTGACGTTCAGAACTCCAAAGGAATGGAGGAGAAGGAAGAGAGGAATCCTGCCTCCTAGTCACACCAGTGAGAATAACCAGCTGGGCACAAAGACCTGTACATGTAGTATAGGAACATACACTGGAATCAAGAGAAGTAGTGCAGGTGTATATGAGTTATGCTTAGAACCTGTACAAGGAGTGTATTTCAGAGAGTGGATTTTGAAGGAGGAAATCTTTCTTCCCCTCCATCCTCAATTATGTGACACAGAGGAGGCTATTGCAACACCTGCCCATACTGCATCTGCATCCATATTCTACTAATAGTCACCCAGCAGGAATGGCAAAAACCTTAAAAACCTTAAGGATTCCCAGGAGTTATTGAAATGGAGTAAATATGATGGTGAAAATCTGCACCATCACATTGTAAGGCAGCTTGTATGGGCTGTAGCATCTAATGTCTTCATAATTAAAAGACAGCTGATTCTGTATTTGCAAACTACAGACTATTTTCTGCATAAACATGCGAACTGACATTTATGCCAAATGTACTGCATACTCATGTCAAGAGAATAGAACCCATCTGTACTGCAGAGACGTAATTAGTGTTAATTAATATGTTCGCATTGTCTGGTGCTAGTATATTTTGCCCTGAAGTCATAAATGTGACATGGCATTTAGTGAGGGAGTTTTCTTGAGCCTTCATCTGAATTTGTAACATTTGGATTTTGTGATACTTTTAGTGTCCCTTGTTATTAACTGTTTCTTAGCATCTATGGAAAGGGAGTTTTGTTCATGGCAGTGTTTGAGAAATTGCGGTTGCTTGTAAGAACTTGTTATAGGCAAACAAGGCTTGTTCAGCAATTGATACTGTAGCATAAAAGTAAAGTTACAATTATCTTATGGCACAGACACGCTAATGAAGACAGTTGTTCAGAACCATGAAAAAATTAACAACAAATGTTTAAATAGGTTACTAACAAGATATAATAAAGTCTGCTCATCCAGGCCATTTGGTAAACAACGTTGTTATATTAGCTGAAAGGACATGGCAAGTGATTACGGAAAAAATGCACATCATCTACAGTAGCACAGTTTTTACCACTTCTAGTTCATAAGAGATCGTCAAACCTGTGAACCCACTTGCATGCCCTACTCATGACCAATATGCATTTGTGGAAAAGGTGCTCATTTCTCATACCAGAAAACCTTTATAGGCCTGTGGGATCCTATTTTACCGCCTTTTTTTGCTGTCCCTGCAAATGTTACCCCTGGTTCTAATCATTCTGACTATTGGTGCATAAAAGACATTCAGCGTACTTTCGACTGAATTTCTTTGGTGGAAGTCCTTCAAATGAGTATTAATGCTCCTTCATACATCGTAATATGTGGAGTAGCATGTACTTTCTGTGTAGTTTTCTATAACATTTCCCTCATCCCTCCATTTCTGAGAGCTGTAAGCAATTTTTTCCCTTTGATGCTGCTGCAAAGATTAACAACAGTAGCTGAAATTGCTGGATAAGCATTTAATTGGATAGCTTCCACAGAATTGCAATAACTCCACAGAATTACTGGCTAAATGCCCACCTAACTGGAAGTACCTGGACTAGCTACCTTAACAATAGCATAGTATTTCTACAAAAATGCATCCTCCACAGATCCAGCAGAAACCATGAATATATGAATGAGTTAAGTAGTATTTTAAGCTTTCCAAATTTTTAAAAACCACAAACAAGATTCAGCCTCTAGAGACAATATGGCCCTGCTCTAGCAGTGACAAATTTACCCTTGGATGAACCACAGGTAATTTTGTTGCATTTTAATTGTATGCCTTCCAATACGCAACCTATTTATTTCTCATGCTTTCAGATGCACAGCTTTATTGTAAGCTGCTGTCACAAGAGTGGTTTGCTCCAGTTTTATAAATCAAGTCATCGTGCATGTGTCCATTACTGCCATAACCTTGGTGGGATTTGGCTGGAAGCTTTTGAATGTTCCTAATGGTCATGGGTGAACCCATGCATCTTTTGCTTGGCAGCAATGAAGCCTTGAGGAATCATCTTCACCATCCTAAGGCATTTATTTACCAGTCTTAGTTGTGCTGACCCAATGGTTTGTAAGGCTGTGTGGAAAACTGGACTGGTTCACTGATGGAACCAAAATACAATCTGACAAGAAGAACAACTATTCAATACACTGATCTGGTTTACCACAAGAACCAAAAAAAAAGCAAGTCACAGCATGAGTGAAGAACCAACAGAAGATGGGAAATCATTTCATGTGTATACTTCAGAGGAATAGATGCATAGTAATTCCATGCAAATGCAGGTTCTGAGGTTGTACAGGGGACAGTTTAATCCAACTGCTAAGATTTTGAGCTACTAATTAAATGAATATTTGGAGTTACATCATCACAAAATGTAGTTACTCTTGCTTTAGCAAGACTGGTGTAAATGACTGCACTTTAGTCAAAGTAGATAAGCTGCTTGAAAGAAAGTTAACTCAAATTTATCTGAACCTACTGTTTCAGTAAATGTAAACCTGGAAACAAAGCTTCTGAAGAAGGCCATGGGAAATTTATCACTTGATTTTTCACTTGTCTTTTCATTTGTGGTACAATAAGACCTTTACAGAGTAACATGGCTTTTGGTATTAAAAACAGAGAGGAAAGAGTCACAGGCTAGTTTTACCTTCTGTGCAGTCAACACTTTTTTAGATTGGAAAAGGAATATTTGCTTCCTTTTAGCAGCATCTCATTCAGCATCCTGAGAATTTAAACAGGGTCGAAGTCCTTCTTAATAAGGAATAAAACTGTATTTTTTTCCTGGCTTGGACAGAGTCTACATGGGTAGCACAGATGGGGACAATTCAAGCTGTTGGACAAAGGAAGCACCTCTGGCATAATTTTGTTGTTGGAACACAGCTAAGAGAAGAGCAATACCTCCTGCAAGGACTCAGTCAGCCTAGCTCCTCAGGCACAGTAATAAGCTTACAATTTGCCTCTTTGTGCAGTTATGACTCCGTAATGCATCAGTATGGGGGTATCAGTACCTGCAGAATCAAAATCTGAAGATATTAGTAGAAAACTACATACTGAGTATGTGGAGTGTGTTAGATGCAGAGCTTGTATATGCAAAGTTTGGGAGGTTTTGCCATTTTGATTTAAATACAGTAAGCCTCGTATTTCATCTTGGTAATTTTGTTCATGAAAAGTTTGAAATATTACATTCAGTAGACTTCTGAGTTACTCAGGAAGAAATAACAACTGAGCAATTTTCTGTGAGTATGAAAACCACAGGGTTCTCACAATATTCAGATCATTAAAAATGAACTGAATAGATTTCCTTTTAACTTTGGAGAAATGTTCACATCTGAGTGAACAAACATATGAATTTTCAGCTTATGTAGTCACATTCTGGAAAAATTAAATTGCTGAAACTGAAAGACTAAAATTCCAGGGTGCTTTTATTTAGAGATCTGTAATTGCAACACAAACTTTGCAATAAATCACATGCAGAAAATGAAATGTTGCATGTCAACTATTTTAAGTAGTCCTGTTTCAGGAAAAGATATGTAAGCTTGTATGTTACTTGAAGCTTATGATAAGATCCTACTCAGGTTAGACTACTGATACTTCAATATGCAAGTGTACATAAACTACTGGTTTTAAATGTTGTAATTATCTGAAATTATTCAAAATAATCTCTTAGTTGCATGTCCAGTAATGCAAACAGTAGTTTCTACACTAGAACAAAAAAACCACAATGTAAATAACATAAAACAGTAATAAAAATTAGATTTTAAGTATATTCACATGCAAGATGTTTACCAAAATATCTTCAAGTTTATGTCCTGAAAAACAGCAAATAGGCAATGTTGTTCATAAATATGATTTTTTTTCTCTTATATTGTAGAAGATTTATATTAGAAATTACATTCAATCTTCTTATCAGTAGTAAAAATTATCTGCTATAGAGGAAATTACTTGTTCAAGGAGTTTTCAGAGCTCTTATTTGATGCCTTTAGTATAGAAACAACAAAAGCCAGCAATTTCTCTGCCAGTGAGGATCAGTCATTTCTTTTGTGTTCTTTTAATATTATCTTTGAAAATTAAAAGATAGAGGGGTAACATAATAGGCCCAGACTTCAATAGTAGGCACCATACCTCCTTGAAAAAAAATGACTTAAAAAAAGTACTAATTTTAAAAAAAATTATAAAGGGTTTTGCTTGAAAGTAGGCATTTTTATACATCTTTTTATGACATTTTCAGGAAGGAAGTGGAGATTGTGCTTCCCAGCTGAAAATCCTCACAATTTTCCAGGATTGTTGGTTTTTTTCATTGAACAGCAAACAGATTTGGTAAGAAAAACATATAAGCATCATAACATTTGAGTGCAAATATCTGCTGCCCCTTTGTGGCTGTATTTGGTCTCTTGAGGTTTTCAAACAAATTACAATTGTTTGAAATTATAAATTGTAAATTGTAATTAATATATGATTAAATTTGCCTGAAATAAAGAATTAGCCCCACATATATGTACCATTTGATTCCTATGTAATTTCTCAAAGTTGAGTCTAGATCATAAACAGGTCATGTTAGGACCGTGTCAAGTGTAAAAGTCATCATAGTCATAAGCGTAAACGGCAAGAAGGAGAAGGAGCAGTTGTGACATCCTAAAGGTAAAGTTATTCTCTAACATGTACGATGAAGTTTCATCCTTCTTTGGCTTTGCAAAAGTACCTGTGATTTCCAATCAGTTTGTATTAATTTTTATTAATTGATCTAATAAAAATTGTTAACTTTTGCTACAACCTGGTACATTAATACATAGCCACAGCTTAAGACCCTGGAATTTCCTTAGTCGCAGTAGGGATATTACCACAGACCTCTCTGCTACCCTGATTTGTACAAGGACAGTGGAGAAACCAAAGTGTCAGCAAGGTGTACCAGGAAGAAGATACATGGGCCTGAATGGGTGCTGCCAATGGCTTCAATAGAGTGAAGAACCTGGAATCCAGACAACTCTTGAGACAAGCAGAAAGAGACAGGGTTAGTCCTAGTAGGTACCCAAGAAGTACTCTGCATGTTTACTTGTAATGTGTTTCCATAATAACTTGTGGTTTGCTACTTTCATTTATAAAAAATCTCTCAGAATTACTTGTAATACACTGTAGGAGGTGCTGAGTTCCTTCAATGCTTTCTGACTGAAGTGAGAATCAAAAATGTTTTCCATTCTGCAAGAAAGGGCTTGGAGTTCAAAGACAATCCATTGATTGTTTCCGCCTACAAGCAGCCTGTTTTCCTCTACCACAATGTGCAATGTGCAGGGCTCAAACAATACGAGACACAACATGACTCCAGGCCAGCTGGACACATTTTTTGTGTATATCCACTGCAGGAGTCAAACTCATTCTGTGGTAGGAGCCAAAAGGACACTTTCCATTAGAGACCATGAATCGGGACTAAGAAGTTAGGCGTAATTTGAAATTTATGGGGCATAAACTCTTACACTTGTCATTGCCTGGAACCAGGTCTTGATGTATTTCATGGTGTCATGGTTTAACCCCAGCTGGCAGCTCAGCCCCACACAGCCGCTCACTCACCCACCAAGTGGAATGGGGGAGAGAATCAGAAGGATAAAAGTGAGAAATCTCTTGGGTTGAAATAAAGACAGTTTAATAGGTAAAGCAAAAGCTGCACTCAAGCAAAACAAAACAAGGGATTCATTCACCACTTCCCATGGGCAGGCAGGTGTTCAGCCATCCTCAGGAAAGCAGGGTTCCATAATGCCAACCGGTTACTTGGGAAGACTAATAACATCACTCCAAACGTCCCCTCCTTCCTTCTTCCTACCCCAGCTTTATACGCTGAACATGATGCCATATGGTATGGAAAATCCCTTGAGTAAGTTGGGGTCAGCTGTCTCAGTTGTGTCCCCTCCCACCTTCCTCACTGGTGGGGTTGGGTGAACAGCTGAAAAGGTGTTGACTCTGTGTAAGCGCTGCTCGGCAACAACGAAAACGTCCCTGTGCTACCAACACTGTTCCCAGCAGAAATCCAAACCACAGCCTCATACCAGCTACTAGAAGAAAATTAACTCTATCCCAACCAAAACCAGCACACATGGCTGCTGCTGGCATCAAGGAAAATGCCTTTAGCGTCTTATAAATTTTACTCTTCAAGGGCTTTACAGAAAAGCTCTTTACTGATTTTACTTGAGAAAACTCCAAAACTACTATCCTCAAAAGTATAGTCTTTTGGGTTACTACCACCTACATCTTGGCACTATCTGTAGATACTCCTGTCTAATTTTTAACATCAGGATAACATAGAAATGCTATTCTTAAAAAGCTGTGTGTGTAAAATAAGCATACAGAAATATTATAAAGCTCTGTGCTTTTCTTCTGTGCAAGTGGAACAGTAATATTTTGAAAGATAGATGATATTATAGCTCTTTAAAATTATGCAGTGACTTGTTACACTGAGCCCTGGTAGAGTTCATGTTTGTTTCCCACATTTATGTTCCCAGCTGAATTTGAGCCATTCCTATGTATAAAATGATCATGTATTTTTTTTTGACAGGCACACACATTTTTTTGAGACTATTTGCTGCTGCATTTCTCAAAAACATGCAGCTCCTAAAGATGTTTATCATTTGGTATATTGCAGACAATATAGATTTCACAGTTGGGTTCCTAATCTAGGGTAGCCCCTGATCAACATCCAGAAAGCCTTAGTTTTCCTTGTCTTGTATTGTATTACCTTTAATTTCTGAGGAAATGTCGACAACCCTTGAAAAGCCACTGCAGCAATAAATTTACAGATGTTAATTCTGCACACTATCAAATTGCTATCCCTTATCCAGAGTATGAAGATAAAGGCCTTTAATTTTTTTAAAAACATAGAAGACATTTCGACCCTTTGCACTTGCACTATGGAATGGACTAACCCTCTTTTTGGAAAAAAATACAGGGGGAGCTGATAGCATTGGAGAGTGCTTCTGTAACTGAGAACAGCACAGCTAAAATCCTCTGAATCCTGTGTACTTCAGCAACATTGAGCTGTATGCTGCATTCCTGAATGTAAACAGAAAAAAGGGCCAGTAGGGAAATATCAGGGACTATCAATGATGAACATCTGTATTTGTTACGATTACTTTTCAGGCACCTCCACAGACAACATCTAGTATATACAGCAGCGAGCACATTTCTTGACATCCTGGTTATTTATACAACAGAACAAAGGCATAGCTACAGCATCATTTGACTGTTTTGACACAAGTTCTCAACACTTTTGCCTCAGTGCTGTTGATGATAAGAGTTACAAACCTAGGGACAGTGATGCCTCTCAAGAGTCTGTCCAGCCTATTCCCAAACTTAAGTGATACAAATTATTTCGGTTTACTATCCAGTCCAAGAAAGGTGGGGTAGGAGTCCCTTGATGATTCTCCCCAAGAAATGCATATTTTTGAGCACGTCCTCTCTTCCAAAGGATAAGCCTTTTTTTGTTTATTTGTTTTATTTTGGGATTGGTTTTTTTGTTGGTTTGGTTTTAGTTTTGATTTCATTGCTTAACTGTTTATAAACTTTGACACCACTCACAGGAGTAAAACCAAACTAAATGTTTCCTCATGTAAAGTTAACAGCTAAGGGCTGGATACAGCATGTGTGCAATTCTGATCAGTTTCATTGGCTTCAGTGGGATGAAGTGTGTGCAGCACTTCATCAGAGGTAAGAATTCATCCTTAAGGTTTAAATGACTACACCAGGAAGTTGTCAGGCGGAGTGAAAAACCAGAATTCATTATTTGTAAGATCCTGTATCCCACCTTCTCAATTGGTGAGCTTTTCATCAGACCTAAGCATTTTTCAAAATCCAGAGGGAAAGATTCAGTAATACTTTACATTCAGGCAGTAAGCCTATACTACAGCATAGTCTATATTTCTGAGTACAAACAATTAGGTTTTGTATAAAGCAAGTATTTTGTCAAATATCCTTCAGCCCTTTAATTAGTAAACCACATTGAGATTCCAGAATAATTTTTAGTAATATCAATAAAATTATCTTGGAGCAAAAGTAAAGAATGTTAGTCAGGTAAGATTTAATTTTTTTAATGAAATATTTCATATCCAAAAAGACAATAAAACCTTGAAATAAAAGTTTCAAGGCCAATACTTGCATTATTTATACCTGGAATTACACTATTTATACCAGCGGAATAACACATCTGAAAAACTTTTGTTAAAATCAGTCTTTCAGAGGACTGCATATTACAAATGTTACATAAGTTACATATTTCTAACTATGGTAGCCCTGTAGCATATTTTAAAAGTCTATAATGTTTCAGAGAAGTGCCAGTTCATCAAGCTTTTCACTATATGAAGAGAATATCTTACTAATTTTTACTTAGTTGGCATAAGTCATATGAGGTTGCTGTGAAAGTACATAATTGTATTATATATGTTTAAGTCTCCAGAAGGCTCAAGACTTCTCTTCCTCCCTCCTCAAATGTGTTCTTCACAATTCTGCATCTCCTTGCCTTCACATTCCTTCCTTTCTTATTACAAAAAGTATCTAAAAAGAAAAACAGAAATAGAAATCAAGAATTACAAACATTAAAAAATAAAATGCCATACAGATTAAAAAATGGACCACCTACCTCATGAATTAGGCCTACAGTAGTTGTTCTTAAAATAGTCTAGACTCAATATTCAGGGTTAATGGACCTGGGCTCTTGTTCCTGTTTTCTTCTGTGCACCAGGAAAGTAAATTTTTCTTTACAGTCCTTATTTTCGTTGACATCTTATGGAGATTTTGAACATGGACATTTTCTTGTCAGTAGAATACAGCAAACCCCATGTTGTAACACTCAATGAGGAAATATCATGTAGATTTTATAGTAGAAAGGCATTTCCTTGTTTGCCATGTATTTTTTTAGTTGAAGGCAGGTCTTCAAATAATTACTTGACAGGAGCAAGTGAGGAGGGATTCACATAATAAGAATTTACAATTCTTGCATTGTAAACTTGAAGAAGTCTGATAACTCAAAAGAGACAATATGGTGGAAAGTGGAAACATGGAAGATCCATCCAATCTACACTAGATCCTAGGTGTATGTAGTTTTTTTTATATTTCACAAATAGCAGTCAGAAATTTCAGTGTTAGCTGTAGAAAAATGCTTGTTAATTGAAAGTACTTTTGACTTCATGAGGTTACAGGTATGGTGGGTTGACTTTGGCCAGCTGCCAGACACCCACCCAGATGTTCTCACCTTCCTTCTCACCAGGACAAGGGGGATAAAATAAGGTGGAGGAAAAAACCATTTGTGAGTCTCAATAAGGACAGGGAGGTCACTTACCAAGTACCATCACAGGCACAATACACACAGCTTGGGGAAAATTTAATTTATTGATGATTAAATTAGATGTGAATAGAGAAAACCAAATTTTACCAGTACTTTCCCCCCACCCACAACTTTTTCCCAGACCTCACTTCACTCCTTTATTCCCAATTCTTCCACCCATCCTAACATTCAAGGTGCACAGGGGGGATGGAGAATGGGGATGTGTGGTAATGATCAGTCCAGAATAGCTCTCCTCTGTCAATCCTTTCTCCTCAGATTTCTCCCCTGCTTCAGTGCAGGTTCTTCCAAGAGGCTGCAGTCCTTCAGGAAAACCTGCTTTTGAAATTTTGGGCTCTCCACAAGCTATAGTCTTTCAGGAAATATCCATATTTTCCATGGTGGTTCTCTACAGGTCGCAAAGTCTCTGCTCCAGCACCTGAAGCATTTCCTTCCTTCCTCCTTCTCTGGCCATGGTGTCACGGCTGTTCCACATGCCTTTTACCTCCTCCATGAAATGTTTTGCCCTTTCTAAAACACATTTTCCCAGGGGCATTGCCAGCATGGCCAAGGAGCTCAGCTGTGCCACGTAGTGGACCAGTTGGAGCCAGCTGGAATGGTTTATGTGCATCACAGGGCAGCCCCAGCCTCTCCTCCACAGCTCCCATGGCCAGCATCTGGGCACCTGCACCCAGGACAGCTTAGAGCTTTGATAGTTAGTAATCTCTTCTGCCAACATGAGTAGCTTCTTTGTCTTCTCATGGCAATATGACTTTAATTCAGATGGTGGCACAATGAAAACAATTAGAGAATTAAAGGGCACGAATAATGAATGATGGAAATACCAGGCTTCAGGTCACGATGCCAGACAAGATAACAAAGGGGAAGTAATGAGAAAAGAAGTTGATGTATTTTATCTTAAAAAGATAAGAAAATTATATTGGTACATGATCTAAACATTTATCAACCAGAACCAATACCATTAGAGTGAAATATGAAAGCGTGAAGTACATTTCTGATGTGACGGAAAACAGCCGAAAGTTGATAGGGCTTACACTGTATATTTGGAGTTTGTGCAGATTTGCTCCTGCTGACAGACCTAGAACAACAGGCAGGAGCCAAGAATGAAACATCCTACATATGGGTCCCTATAGATTAAGTACAAAAGTGGGCCCTTATGGCCCAAGTATGCTCTGCATGACATCTGGGCCTGAGGGTCTCAGAGACTGGACTCATTGCTCATACATCACCTGTTAAAAGGACAAGAATTTCCAATAAGTCTGTGCTAAATATATACCATAATTTAAAAAAAAAATATAAAAGGAAAATATGGAAACCCCTTAAGGAGAAGAACCTTTATAATCTTTGTAACAATGGAGCGCAAGCTGTAGAAAGGCCTGATAATCTGTCACTTAACACAAAATCACATTTTTTTCATGGACACAAAAATTTGTGCAGTATTGGGTATTTCAAACATGTCTGCAGCTCTCCATCACAGCCACAACACCTAACCCCAAAGCCTTTGCTTCAACATTCTGCAGACATTAGGAGATCGTAGAATCATAGAATCATTTCAGTTGGAAAAGACTTCAAGATCATCTAGTCCAGCCTTTGAGCATACACCACCATATCAACTAAACCATAGCATTAAATTACATATCCAGTCACCATTTCCAGGGATGGTGACTCCATCACCTCCCTGGGCAGCTTGTTCTAGCCTTTTCAGTGAAGAAATTCTTCCTTATGTCCAACCTGAACATCCCCTGGCACCTGAGACCATTTCTTCTTGTCCTATTGCTAGTTGCCTGGGAGAAGAGGCCATCCCCCACCTCACTGCAACCTCCTTTTAGGTAGTTGTAGAGAGTGATAAGGTCTCCTTGCAGCATTCATTTCTGCAGTCTAAACAACCCCAGCTCTCTCAGCTGCTCCTCATATGACTTACTCTCTAGACCCTTCACTAGCTTTATTGACCTTGTCTGGACAAAGTAGTTTTATAAGAACAAACCTAGCAGGCAAAGAGCTGTCATATTAGTGGTGATATAACTTGCTGGAGGGAACATCTGCAGATACCACTTCTATTACAGTTGAACAAATACATTGTGAATAACTGGATGGATCAAGCATGTTTCTATTCAGGAGTTATTCAAGAGTAGCTTACAGTTTCTTCAGTTTGTTGTTCAGAGTCACACAGTGGATACTTAGATGAACGAGTTTTGCTCTGAAGGTTGTTCACTAGCAAGCAGTTCATATCAACATGAAATTTAAAATGTTTCAATTAGATTTCATTGCCTACGTGCATCACATACATTTAGATCTGATTCCTGCCAGTATTGCTCTTAGAATCTAGAATATTTCTGTGAACGTTCCTGCCTTCACAAAAGACTATAGAGAATAATCCCAAAGCACCAGCAACACAAATTTCTTTTTTTCCATTTTTTAGTTTTATTCTTGATTTATGGATTAAATGTGACATATTTGTTGAGATTAAATGCTAACTTCTAAGTGAAAGCATATAAATAATGTGAAGATATCTGAAAAATTATCAATTTCCACTGCATTCATTTTCTGTACACTGTAGACACAGTTAAATCCTGACGCGGTCACATGCAGTGCTTTGAAATTTAAAATTATATAGTTTTTCCCTCCTACACAATTTTTTTAAGGTTTTCAGATGCCATTTTCTTCAGGAGTACATGATGTACCCTGCGTTTAGGAACGGACAACTTGTAAAATTTCTGAAAGCAGGGAAATGTGTATTTTTTAAGGTTGCATTATTTTTAGAGTTTAATATTTGAAGTTAAAATCTGCAGAACCTTACTCCTTGATGTGAGTTAGTCTTCATCAAATTAAATCAGAAATGTAGATGAAACCCAAGAAGAGAACCAGACCTAGTATTACATGATAAGGAAAAATCCCTAACCTATGTGGTAATGTAAAATACAGGGACCTTTTTTTCTAATTTATCCTTTTCCATGATTCAGAATAATCCATGTGTGGTAAGAGAAGAGGTAATATCTAGAATAATGCCATTAAAAAAGAAAAATAAGAAATTCAGCACCGAGCTACCAAGGAATGAACAGTCTTTCAAAGAAGATCAAGAATAAATAAAACATGAAAAGTAGAATCGACCTCACTGCCATTTTATTCTCCAGAAAATTTCTGGAAATGTGTTTCAACTAAATCACTAACCAAGGGCAATATCCTTACTAAAATGAAACAGTAGGCAATATCACAGAATAGATGAAAACGGTGTTAATGCAACTGTGGTATAATTTCTTCTGCTCCATACAATCATACCACCTGCCTAGGAACAGTAAACACACAAACAGCAAATCTAAGTCTGCAGAAAAGAAAGTCACTTAAGATAATGAATGTTCAAACTGCTCTAACTTTTATCTTCCCTCACTCAAAAAAATAATCCTCAAAGGGAGTAGACAGGAGTTTCAGCTTACTGAACTTTCTGTTCCTCAACATCAGTACACAAAAGCTCAGAAAAAAATTCCGCCAAATATTCAGCCATCAAGCTAACAGGCCCCAAGATCTCAAAATAATTTCTCTAAAAAACATAGCAACAAAAAAATAAAGCAAAATGATGCTGTAAAGTTCTACATTATGGTTGACTCTATTTCCCAGTAAAACAAATGTGTGCCTGTATGTTGTGCAGAACGAAAGGTGGATGACAGAGAACATTTTCTGTCCTACAAAGAAAATTCTCAGAATCAAAGAAATAATACATGATTAAACTAATGTCTTTTTAACTCTGGTAGAAACTTTTGGAATGTCCCATATTCTAGTTTACTGGTTTGCATTTTGCTCTAGTAGGTCAAAGACAGACTGAAAAAATGTCCCCATTTTGCTTTCATTCAGGGAGACAAGGATTTCTAGGGCCAGTCCAAGTCTGAAGAGAAGGAGCCTCTGATTAAGTCTTGTCTTGGAAGGGCACAGCAATAGACAGAACACGCCTGTCTGAAAGTGTTTTCAACAAATAATTTTAGACCTAAATTCACCACCTAACCAACCTAGTTCTTTCAGCAGAGTCAACTGTATCTAAATAATTTCCCAAAGTTGTTTACCCTCATCTTTAAAATCCTGTCTAACTTCTTTAAACCTCTCATTTGAGTTATACTTAAAAACCCCTAACACTACAGCTGCCTTTGGCCAATTTTCTCAGGGTTTATGTGTTCTGACCGTTAAAAATTCCTCAATGTTAAATCCAAATTTCCCTTGCTGGCATTTATGGCTATTTCTTTTCCAGTCTCCAGTGGATATGGAGCATGCTTTATTCCTTTCCTCCTTACCTACTTTACAATTTATCTTTTATGTACTATAAGACTGATTTCCCTTCAGACTCTGTTCTTTAAGCTAAAATACATCCCCCACAAAATTAAAGGGAGAATTCTGGCTTCCAGTTCCATTAGGGAAAAAAATACAAGTCTCAAGAAAAGCTATGACATCTTGTGAGCTTGAGCACTCTTTGGCTGAGAAATTGTTATGTCTGCCTCTTGGTTTTCCTCCTTTAGAAAATTATGTGATTATTGTAGAAAAACTATTTCTTTTGTTTCTTCATAAGTGAAGAACTTTTAGTTCTCAGGTGAGAACTTTTTTGTATTATGCATTTTTAATTAGCAGCTGTCTACTGGAAAACACGTTTCTTCAGATTATTAGCATTAATATACCACAGTATGAAGTTTATCATGTCACAATCTGTAGCTGTGAAAAAAAAAACCATGAAAAAAAGTTCCATCGCCTATGGAGGATTACACATTCTGAAAATAGTCAAGATGAAAAGACTTGTTGAGACAATTATATTAACCAAGATACATAGGAAAGAAGGCATGTCAATTATAAATAAGTTTTAAAAACAGTATTACTGTTACCTTCTTTCAGCAGGAAAATTAATCTTTAAAATATATTTCATCTGATGGAATGTCTCCTAAGGCTATGACCTATTAGGTGACAGTTTAATCTATAAATGCTGCATTTAAGCTTAAATAAACCATTTTACTTCCCACTGTAATAGACTAAGACCGCATGGTCAGTGAATTATGAAGGGAAGTAACTTACTGGAGAATGAACAGTAATTTCTTGAGTTGCATTAACTTTACTTGCTTGTATTTGTGGCAGTACAATCTTCACTATAGACTGTTCAGAATACAGCTTATTTCCTAGGACTTAGACTTCACGTTTCCCATCATTCTTCTTCATATAACACATGTACAATGACCTTTTGCATTCTCTCGATTAGTAGGTGGGCCCTGCTTGTTCTGAGAGCTGCATGTACAGTTTTGCCTTTTAAGCACCACTACTGACAAAGCAGTTTTTAGTAGTCTCACTATTAATAACATCCAGATTCAATGCCAGTAGATAAGAGAAAAAAAAGGTTGTTGCTACTGCTGGAGGCTTTGGAGTCTGGAAGGGAAGTCTCTGCAACTGGTCTGGGGTTAAGCCATGACAGTAGTTTATGCACCCAGTGCTGTAATTGGAGCTTTTCCTATGCAACTGCCTACTGGCCCTCATTGGCAATGCATTCTGAGTTAATTAAGCTGTTGTCCTGAAAGACTTTAAAACCTTAATTTCAGGCTATCGCTCCTGATATTTTAAGTTAATTTCATGGGTTTTCCCTTATATTTCTCTGCAGCCAGTTCATTTGCCTTCAGTCTATCTCACTTTGATGCTTCATTTAATTTTTACCTGATCAAAGTAGATGATTACAAGCTTTTTAAGATAGCCTAATACAAAAAGGAATAATCAAACTAGGCCACATTAACAGCTTGTTGACCAGAAACAGCGCTGTCCCTTGGTACTACCTGGCAGCTTTTCAAACAGAACTGAGTGGATGGGACGGATCAGGCTCTCTACTTAATACAGTTCAAGGCCAGCACGTGGACATGACAGAGCAGATTCAGCAATGTATTGCACTGATTCCAAAGGCAAATACCCACAGAATCAGCCTGCCTTTGCTGGGTAGCACCTTGAGGGAGGTATCTATGAAACCCCAAAGTTCCTGGCTAGCAGTGTCCAGAGATTTCTGGCTTCAGGAGGCAGTGTTTTTACACATTTGAGG
This sequence comes from Pseudotriccus pelzelni, assembly GCA_035584735.1. Lineage (NCBI taxonomy): Eukaryota > Metazoa > Chordata > Aves > Passeriformes > Tyrannidae > Pseudotriccus > Pseudotriccus pelzelni. Next base: position 19,471,004 of record JAWMRA010000041.1, on the reverse strand, counting down.
GTTACATTTAGTGAGGTGGTCCCTGCTTTAAGAAGTGCATTCTCAGAACCCCATTATAAATTTGCAACTTGGAAAAAGTCAGAGGCTAGGAACAGACCTAGTCCGATCAGTCAGCAACGTGTCTTTTTGAGCAGCATGATCTTGTGTCTTCATGTGAATTTTAATCAACTAATTTAATTGATAATTTGAGGGAGAAATTAAAATGTTTTCCAGAATGTGAATTCCAGGGGGCCAGCTCTTTTCCAGAAATCTTTGTGCAAGGCAAAGGTTTCTCCTGCTATGGAGAAGGCTATGGCAGGGTCTCCATTCTATAGTTCCTTTTTTCACAGAAACCTATCTGATGTAATGCAGCAGATTGTCATGCAATGGAACAAAGTAAGTTTTTGTGACAGCTCTAATATGACTTTCACAATTTCTGTCTAGATGACTTTTTTGCCTACAAAAAAATTAATGACGTTTGCTTATATTACCTACCACATACATTTAAAATAAATAATTAAATCTTGTGTTCTATGTTAATTAAAGGCATAGGAAGACATGGAATGGGCAATGCAAAAATTAATTGGACATATCTCATTTATATAATTTTCAAGCATTTGAAATGGTAGAAAATACATTGCTATTAGCAATACACACAAACAAATCTTCACAGGGCAGTTCAGCCAATATCTTGGTCATGTGGTGACTAAAGAGCAGTGTGGATCAGCTGTTGTGGACAAGCAGCATTAAAGGCAAGGGACTGGTTCCCTTTTCCACCTCCCTTCAGAGTAATTTCTGCTGATACAAAACTAGTGTCTTATATACAATCAGGCCCACCCACCTCTCCTTGAATGGAGCAATACCTTTCTATTTCCAAAGTAGCTGCAAATATGTTGTTGCATTTTCGAAGCATTTTACTCTTTGCTTCATTGGTGGGAACCTTCAGAGAGAGGCTAAGGGAATGCTGTCCTATAGCATTTGTTTATGCAATCTCTAGGACTTCACCTGCAAAAGTCATCTATCAGACCTTTTCCCATGCACATTTTACAAAATGGTGGCTTACAGATGGTCATACTATCATACAAGGTAATGTTATTGATAATTGCTGCTTTTAAGTAATAATATCATTTCTTCAACATTTTTGGAGAATTTTAGTGTTGTCAAGGTGCATTAAAAATTTTTGGAACTTTTGCTAAAAGTTCCTGTGAAGCAGCTTTTATTTTTTGCTAGTATTTATATATATATATATATATGTAAGAAATCTAGAAAATAGCAGGACCCTAAAACAAAAAACAATTTGCTAATTTGATGAATAGAACTGTGTAAAGCTGTACATTTATTTTGGTTAGTGTAAATAATCAGCTTCAAGAGTACAAGAAAATATGTAATTTGTCTCAAGATGGGGATTGTACTCCATAAAACTTTCCACAGCGGACATTAATTATTTTTAACTGGTTAGGGGTTTTTTTTAAGATTTCATTTTGGCTTACAAGATAATTTTTCCTTGCTTTCTCATTTGTACAACTTAATGTTTTAATTCCATTTTGAATTTAACATTAGAAAAATGTGAAACAAATTAAATTAATATAGTAAAAACCATTGAAATAGTCATGTTTTGTACAAAGTAATCAAAGAATATGAAAAAGAAAATGAAACAGATAAAAGTCTGACAATTAAAGAGCTAAATTTCTCATATTACATTTACATTTTAGGGTAAGCAATAGAAAGTAAATAAAATCTTGCTAGAAGAATTAATGATCCTTGCTTATTTGAATTACAAGCACAATATATTTGAAAGATACTGCGGGGAACATAACATTACATTCTCCTTCCTCTTTTCTCTTCATTAGAAAATTCTTGCCGTGCTTTAGCTATTAAGAAAAATCTAAAACAAACAAACAAAAAATATTTCCCCTGCTTTGAGGGCTAAAGATACTCTGTTTTTCACATTCCATGGTAAAAATGTAGTAAGCACAAAAGAAGGCCTCATCATTCCAGAAATGCTTCCCATTGTAAATGATGTTAATGGGTTTACAAGTCTTCAGAGGATTATTTCTTGGGTGCGCAGTCTGAAGGACCCAGATACAGAGGATAAAAGAGGGTTGTCAGGCAGACTGAAGAGAATAGAGCCGTTCAGGTAAGGAAGAAAAGAAAGAATAAACCAGCCTAACAGCAAAACTAATGAACCATAATTTCCTGTGAATTAATCATATTGCTGTCATGCCCAGATGGTGATTTTTGTAAGATCTAAAGTAAATTATCTTAGAGGAACTTACAGCCTTGTCAATTGTAACTAAAAATGATGAATTCTCAACCCTATTTGCAGAATACTGGTAGGCAAGCAGGTATGTGTGTCTGGTTTCCTTTGGAAACCAGGCTAAACCACTTTGAAGTTCCATTTCTGCTTGGAGGATGCATTTGAAAACCTCAGAGGAACATTTTCTTGGAAGGCTCAGTGATAACCCTAGGAACTGGGCAAGGCTATGGTGAGTTCTGTGCTGTCAGGGCAGATCTGGGTGACACAGCCAACTCTAAGAAAGGAAATTCAGTCCCTCATTACATTGGTAATAATATCATATTCCATTACCCAGCAAGGTGATCAGAAATAAGTCCTATGTAAAATGCTTATGATACCAACGCTTTTCCTGTGTTTACCCTCAACTATGTCAATACAGACGTGAAGTACATTATTTCCCAATAGACGGTGCAAGTATTTAGACAGCATTCGGAACCCTAGAATAAACAAAAACCCCACTGCTAAATCATAAAGCTTATGCTTAATCATCTTTTATATTCATATGAATCATCTACAATAATAATTAATACTATGCCAATCATCTTTTATACTAATATAATAAAGTAACCGATGCGTTTTACCTTTGCTGAGCATTTGCAATTTTGTGTCTGTAACTTCTACTGACATGAATAAGACTGAGGTTATAAATGGCATTTTATTTCCTTTCATACATCATGTAAAGTGTGACACATTGCAAGTACTGTTACCATCTTTTTTATTAAAGTTGAACCTACACTCCTGCTTCATTTGCTTCAGCACGTCCTATGGAATTACCATTCTTCAGAAGAAGAGCTGTGATGTGATATTGCAGAAAGAACTCAGATGGCTGCAGACAGGATGTCTTCCCTTGACAAACCAGCATACAACCTTCACTCACTTGCTGTCAGAGAAGAGTGACAGGTATTGATGAGGAACATACTTTCATTTATCCAGAACACTACTCCTTTAAGCAGCAGACAGTAGGGGAGGAGGGGGGCAGGGAGGGGGAGAGATGAAAGGACAAATTTCTAATTAATCTTTCATGCCCCACACATTCTGTCTTGAGAAGCTGCATTGGGTCTGGCTCCAATACTGTTATCTGTCTTCATAGCCTCTTGTATGATGCTGCATTTATGATCTGTGACTAAACCACTGTTGATAACAGTGTTTTACTTACGGCTGAACTGCGCTTGCACAGTGAGTAGGTTCCTGGTAGGCAAGAAACTGAGAGGGGCCAAAGCCAGGACGCTGACCTGAATTGACCAAAGGGATATTCCACACCATATGAAAGTGTATTCCACAATAAAAGTTCAAAGAAAGAAAGAGTAAGGGATGATGCTTGTGTTTATGGCATTACACACAATGAGGCCCTGATTTCCAAGCACTGAAAAGTAGTGCATAAACACCTTTTTTTCTTTCCTTGCACATGCAGCTTTTGCTTCAACTATTACACTGTCTTGATCTCAATCCATGAGTCTTTTCATTTTCTATTCTCTCCTCATACCAGAGGAAGAGGAGCAAGCAGGTGACTGGGTTCTCAGATGCTGGCTAGGATCAGCCCACCACATACGTTTTATGATTTTCACCTAAGCCAAAGCAACTCTGATACTGGGCTTTAGTTCAAACCTGGCTTTACCTCTGTCAGTAACATAAAATAGCAATAGTGCCAGTATATGTGCTCAGGAGGACACTTGCGGGTGTGTCACAGAGCCAACCTTTCTATGACTAATTTCTTACTAATTTTAGCAACAATGTTATATGCTCATGAGTTAACTTCTGTTGAATGGTTTCTTTGCTGCATACAATACAAATATGCTCTGCATCAGCAGTAGCAGTATAAACCTCCTTATTTCCCATATTTCTTCACAAACATCTACACTAAACAATGCAATAAAAGTCCTTTGCTATTAACTTCTGTTGTCAAGTTGAGCTTTTTCACAGTGGAGCACTTTCTGAAACACTGAATCAGAAAGTACTTATTTTACGCAAACCTGCTACAGGCTGTCTACCTTTTCCTTTCAAGGAGCCAATGCAATAGAGCACTATGCACTGCATTTGCATGTTTTGCTGCATTTAAGTATCAGGTGTGTTTTACTTCCTTGTAATTATTATATACAGCATGAAGTCAGCACATTGCAGCAGCTAACTCTTGTGCAGTAGTGATTACTTAGTCCCCAAATATAACAGTTTTACTGCAAAAGGCAATTTTAAGTAGATGACTAGCATGTTACTATTGTGTGTTTATCCACTTCTGGAGGGAAATAAGGTATCTGTTCTGCTTTGCATTGTGCTGTTTTGAGCATGCCATTCAAAGTGACAAAGAAAAGCTTCAATAAGTTAGCAAATATAGCCCCTTATCTTTTAAATCATGATTTTAACGCAAGGCTTTGGAAGCTAAATTCCTAGTTTTTGAAAAACTGAGACTGGCAGTCCTGCATTACACAACCACATAAAAAAGGAAGACTTAGTGACAAAGGAATCATTTTACAGACTATAATCTATTATACCTAAACCTTTTTTCTTTTTCTGAGTCAGACACTTTCCTAGATATAGCTTTCACACTGCCTAGGTCTACAAAATCACCAACAAAATATTGTCTTTATGCCCAGTTAAACTTTCCCTTTTTTAGCCCCACTTAAGATTTTCCAAAGTCAATCTTGACTGCCTTGAAAGAACCTGTCCCCATGGGTTTTTTCCAGAACAGTACCCCCAGGGAGTGATAAAACTGGAAAAATGAATAATACCCTGACTCATCCAGACAGAAGGTTGTTAAATGCCTGATAGGTGATAACAGATGGGATTAAAAATGAGGAAAAGTGTCTCAATATTATGTTGAAGTAAGGAGAAAAAACCTTTGTCCCTGAAAAGGAAAAAGATAAAACAGGAATGTCTTTGCTTTCACATATATGAAAGACGTGAAATGGAGATGTCCTTATCTTTTGCTTTCAGTGATGCCACTCTGGGCTAGATATGCTCAGAGCATCCCTGCCAGGCACGGTAACATGCAGACACCCAGTTTGTGAATTTTTAAGGTCTCTGGACAGAAAGAGATGCTAAGCTGTTCTACTTTGCCAATATGAGAGTTGACCTGCCCTTTTTCTAGTAGAAATGTAGATAACAAATCGGGTTTCTGGTACAAATCACAGGCTCTATGAGTCATATGAAGAGTATTTGTGAGGAAGATATGAAGATTCTTTATAAATCTTTATTTATGGGCTTAACTTTGAATGCAGATCTTTAGTTTAGACTGTTAAAGTATTTTGGCTTTGATGTTTGAAAGTGAGCCAGCAAATCTTAGTCCCCTCACATGTACCATATTAATTTAATTTAAAAGTCTCTATCAATCATTACTTGTTGTCACTCTCAATACAAGAAAAAAATATATTTACTTGTTGTTGTACAGAAAATAGAGATGAAATTTTTTTTCCATAAACATCTAAATGTAACATACTTAACAATTTTGCTTTGATGGATCAAGCCAATAAACTGTAGACAAGAAGTTTAGCCCTTATTTAAGAAGACGGCAGGTGCCAGTGCTACAAGTTTCTTTGCCATCAGCTAGACTTTGTGTTTTATGTTCTTCCTTTCACTTCCTAGGCACTGTCATTATCTATTACTGTACCAGTAGATGATCTTTGTTTAATTCAGCATCTTGCAATATGAAGTATTCTCCAAACAGCCTTCATTACCATGACCAGGAAAAAGGTACTTCTCTTTGTGTCAATTCTTGAGGACAGGAGGTGTTAAAGCTCTATGTGCATCGTGTGTGTGATGTATTACTTACTCGTCCGAAGCAAACACGTCTAATAAGCAGGGTCCGAGCAGACCCTGAGCAGTAAAAACGCGCCGCAACACTGACACCTGTTGGTAACAAGTGTGCCAAACTGTAACTGTATCGTTACAGTCTTACATTTTCAGAAGACCCAGGAGCTCAACCTAAATCAGTACACCATCTCCACATGAGTCACCTGGACATGAAGCACCAAATGTGAGACAAAAAACCTGAAGACTTGAAGATCAGTCTTTTTGGAAGTAGATATCCATATCTCCTGATATCCATGTGCAGCTGAGATATAACAACAGGTACAACAAATCAACACACAGCAACACGTATCTCACGTCTAGAGACTCTTTCAGCATTCCTGGCATCTACCTGTGAACTGTATTAAGCAATACATCCTGAAAAGCACTGAAAGACATATAGTAATTTAGTCACAAAAGCTTTTCCATCTGGATCACTCTAAATGTGAGATGGAACCTGGAAATGACATACCATTCTTCAGGACAAGAGCAGCTTAAATGAAAGCTATTTAAGAACAAACTAGCAATATGGTATCTTTTCCATTGCTCCCTTCCTGCAAAAAGAGTGAGATGAGTTTGTCTAGAATAATAATGTACCGTGGCATTCATCCTATCCTAGCAGTCATCTGTGCTTCCACATGAGCTTTTTCATGAGGAATTGCTAAATGAGGAGGTAAGCTTTACAGGAAAACAAACAAACAAACAAACAAAAAGGCAACTGGATCTGCTTGCTTTTCAGCATAACAAGCAGCTTCTCTACTGGTTGCCTTCACAGGCAACAAAGACTCACTATTGTAGTCAGCTACTATAATTACCCTCCAGAACAAAGATGTGTGATTTGAGAACTGAGGCTTTCCGAGTTCAGCACCTAATGACAAAGCCAACTTTCATGACCCTGTTCCACAGTGTATTTAGCAAAGAAAAGTGTCACATTAGTAACAGCCATCTAAACTCTTGCTGACTTAAGAAGAAATGGTTCAGTATGTTCCTTGTGTTTTCTACTCTATGTGTGGCTCCAGCATTTTTTGGAAAGAAGCAACATCAGAAACAAATTGAACACTAAATTGAACTGGCAGCAAATCCTGTAGTCATTCAAGGTCACAATAGTCTTGTCTTTACTTGTCTGGAGATTGGTAGCCTCCTTTTCAACAGTTAAATAATTAATTCAGCCTTCAGCACACTAAAAAAGCATTTCCTCTTCCAAGGTAAATGAGGGTTCAAAAAACCCTCCAGTTCCCAGTTTGTGTCATGTATGGCCTCCAGCACTTTCGCTGCCACCTGTTTGCCCTCCTTTCCTCAGAGGAATGGTGTCTTGACCAAAGAACATTACTACATCTCCTCAACACAGTACCAAGTCCTAGATGTGCAGTATGCATTATTGTGATGCCAGGAAAGAAAACAAGGAATAGGATAAGCCCATAAATTCAAATCTGCAGAAAGCAAGTTAGACTGGCAGCCCATGATTAGCCAAATTGAACTGTGTTTAGATAAAATCTAAGCTTGATAATCCTGGAGGACTCTTCACACCCCAGCTATATCATGATTTATTCAGGGATAATTTTCTGTGCCAATCTTTTGTATCTGAGATGCAAAGTACAAAATGGCTGAGATTCATCTGAATGCAAGGTGATCAAGACTCCAAATAAGATTTTCTTTCTTATGGTTCAGGCTTTTTTCAGAGTTCTGGAGTATGGTATCTGTGAGTAATGAAAATACTAAGCTGTGTTAGAAGGGTGAAAGAGAAATGACGTAACCACTTTTATTTTTACTTTCTTTACTGTAAATATATTCGAGTTAATATGGATCCAGCATGATGCTCTGAGTCACAAGGAGATGTGGCATTCCTACACCAAATCACAGGAGTCAGTATCTTGAAACCTGTTACTCTCACCTTGCGCATTAAAACAAAAAGCTTTATTCACAGCAGAATAAACATTTCAAACAAAACTGGGGAAAGAGAAAAAAAGAACTCCACTTTACTGGTAACATCTCCCATGAAAAATACCTGTGGACCGTTTGCTGCGAAAGGACCCTCACATACCCTGACAACATCAGCAAATTTTTACACTCATTAGTGCAGGAACCATGTATTACTACAAGTTTGCGAAACACCTGCAGTTGGTCTACAGATCTAATCAGGGAATCTGGAGATTAAGTCAGTGAAAAAACCAAATCCTAACATTTCTGCAGCTCCTGCACAGTTTGCCAGCTCCTTCCAATATATTACAAACAACTCCATGTTAGTGTTTTTTGTAAGAGTTTTTATCACATTTATTGCTGCAGGGTTTGGGGTTTGAGGTTGTGCTTTTTTAATAAAGGAATTATGCAAGTACTGTATTAAAGCAAAATGCACATTTCATGCTCAACTGAAATAATTGACTTGTGAGTGACAAAATAATTACATATATCCTGGGTGTTTAGCTATTCTTATATTATAATTACTACCTTTACTGCATCAGAAGGAATAGAGTGTTCTCAAAGATTAAGAATATTGTGTGAGTTGATACACAAGAATGCAACTTTCTTAAAAGCATATTCTCCAGCAAATTAAAAATTTGTCTGCCACCAATCAGTAAATTTGTGTTGCTGAGCACTTGGCGATGTTATTAATTTTACTTGTTTTAAACTTTTTATCAAGTGACCGGACTTCTTCATGATCCATGTCAGTGTTTTGTTAGTGATCACTCCATCCTTTAAGTCAGAATTATTATTTCAGAATATAATGTTAAATGTCAGTATTGGTTTGTTGTTTCTATAAAGCCTCTTACACTTGATTTAGTGATGAAGCCATCTGGAGATATGGAGGTGTTGCTTGGGGCTAAAAGAGATGCATTTTGCTCTTACACCTGCTGCATCATGTAGTATTAAAAACTACTTTGATGCAAACACCTATTTTGTGCATGCTTTGCAGTCATGGATGTGGTAGAAATCTGAGCAGTGGAATTTCATAAAGCAGGAAAAAAACCACTGAAAAGTGGTTCTCTGGGATTTGTGAGGTCAGGCTTGTAATTTGAAGAGCAAAGTAAAAGGATATTAACCATTTAACCCAGCTAAAGGTTTGGCTGCAGATGCATTATAAAAGCCATTTAGATATTTGACTGATTCCTCATTTTATGAAATTGGTCATAATATAGGCATAATAGTATCATACAAACACTTCACCTTTTTGAGAAAAAATCAAATGAGTACAAAAATATTTTGGAAATGCTGAACAATGAATATAGTTAGCAGTGTTGCTCAAGCCATTACTTGACTTAAAATAGATTAATAATATTTTGAAAATGACTTGATCATGTCAATCTAAAACATCGCGTTGGATTTCCTCCTATTCTAGTGCAAAACAACCTCATCCAAAATATCTTCAAGAAGCTGGTGCCAGGTGCTGCCTTCCCAGAATTCCTGCACACAGCAGCAGGTATACTGGCCAGGAGCCACTACTCAGTGCAACTAAACACCATCAAGCAGCTGATCATTGATCTCCTGCTTCTGTAATGGACACTGTCTATTCCACAGTTCAGGGTGGAATAAGCTCAGCAGAAGCTGAGAAATTCTGTTTCTCATATAGGAAACATGCCTCAGTGACTGGCAGCACATTCTGTTTGGAGGTTTTTATTTGTTCCTTATGTTTTATTACCATTAGTTTACCGGGAAGAGGAAACTTTCCCTCCACTTCTGATAAAGACATTCCCTATGCTCTCCTGCTATTCTTGTGCATTCTGCAGCAGCACACCATGGCTCTTCTGTATCTCTCCCACAGAAACACTATACTGTTTTTATGAAATATTTAGAATATTTGTAGCAACAGGACTTACCTACCAAAATAAGAAGGATTTGCCTTTTCTCATAAGGGATTTTGCCCAGTCATCACACTAGTAAAGTGCTTTGACACCTTGTCTTCTCTAGCAAAATTGCAGTCATTTTGCTTGGATGAGGATCTAGCCCCAGTTAGCTGTGTTTGAGCTGCTGCCAAATGAGATTATTATAATACATTATACATGTTCTGAAGACCACCTGGAAGCTACAGCTAGAGCAGTATGTAGCTGGCCACAAGATTAACAGTGTCAGCTCTGAGGCACACAGTACATCAACTTTCCAAACACTGCACTTTCCACCTATTTGCCTGTAGCTGCAGTGGAAGTGGCGCCCCATGAGGTCCTGCATGAGGCAGCCACAGACAGCCTGGCCCTGTTGCACGGGTAGCACTTTAGAGCTCTGCTAACTTGGAATCTCAGGCTGGAGAGATTGGGTATTCTCATTGCAACTCTTGACAGAACAATGTCCTCACCTACCTGGCAGAGCCCACAGCTATATATCAAAAGATCAACAGAGTGGAATACACATTGATTTTTCACAGACCTTTGCTGTAACAACTGATTTTTAAGTTTTTTGTACAGGGTAACTGTGATCCATATATAAATCTTGGCGTATACTTGTGGAGTGTTGTATAGGAGTGCCACTAGCAACAACACTAGTGATATATATTGTTATATGTTTAAAAATCCCATATTCAGAGATCGGAGCATGATCTATTATTCTCAAGAATGATATAAAAATACCAAACAGCAAACAAGGAAATACAGCTTTGTCTACATTTTCTTCTATTAGAGATCAAGCAGTTGGGTTTCTTTGGCGCAGATCTTTATGTGTCCCCACTGTAGCTTGCACATTATTTTCCTGACAAGCCTCATCCCTCATATCACTGATGGATTTATATTCTGCTGAGCTCAACTGAGTACTTAGATAGTCAAAATCTGATCTCATTACATGTATGTCAGCAGAACTAACTCCAGGGAAGTCAATGGAACCAAGTTAGATTTACAGAGTTGGAGCCAAATATTTAATTCACCACCTAACATCTGTCATAACCTCAAATTTAAACTCTCTGTGGACATGACCTACATTCCTAAAACTTACAGATGGTATGGTAATATTTCTATAAAATGAAAAATCTTGTGTGCCAGAGAAGTATACTCAGTTCTTCTCATCTGAGATATCTGACGCACACCCTAATTCCTCAAGGACCATTTATAAGGGCAGCCAGTTGGAGCTAAGACAAAAGGAATGGGAAAAGAAAAGAAGGCAGCTATGTCAACTGAAATGTCAAGGTGCTGGCTAGCCTAAAGCTCAGTTCCAAAACTATTTGGAAAGGGGAACTCATATATATGTGTATATATATGTATGTGTATATCTATGTATGTGTATATATATGTATATATATGTATATATATGTGTTTATATATATGTTTTTATATATATATATGTTTATATATATATGCATGTGTATATATATGTTTAGATATGTTTGTATATTTACCACATATCCACTGATTCCTGTGTATTAAACCTTTCAGTGTCCTCATCACTGCACTTGTCCTGAAAAGTCTGGAATCATCTATCCTTGCTCAGAACAGCTTTGAAATGATTTTTCATTTAGGTTCTGATGATGGAGTCCAAAATACGTGCTGCTTCAGAGTTAAACACAGAAAGAGTTCTCATGTTTGGACATACTTTCTTCAGTTAGGCTTTTTCTCTCTGCATTTTTTGCACTGCAGAGAGCATTGATTAATGTGAATGTTTTAACTGTAGTTGTTGTTTGTGTATAAACTTTTGTTAAAACAAGTACTGCAGAATAAATGACCTTTATACAGACACCTATTAAGGCACTAAAAGGCTTGGCTACATTCATCTGAGACGCATATACATAACGTTTGGAACAATAAAGGGATCAGCAGCTGCAAGGGGTTTGAATTGAATTCTTTAACAATAGAAAAGTTTTTCAGGCCCAAATACCAGCAAAGAGAATTTTTTGCAGATAATCCAGAAGAAAGAAAATAATAAAAAAAAATGCTAGCCAACTTTGCAGCAGTTAGCATAAGGGTGCCATCTGAAACATGTCAGCTTAAGAGTGCCCCATAGTACCATTCTTTTACACAACCATAGTATTCAGAACTGTTTCCCCAAATAATCCCAGATGGCAAGCCACAAAATTTCAATTCATTTTAAAAGCTTTCTTTGCTGTTATTACGTGATTGAAAGTGCAAAAGCAAGTTGCCATTCTCATGGCACTATTTGCATTGGCTATTATCCCCTAAAATCCCCTTTAAACAGCTACATTGTCAGCCCATAGGCCTCATTTAGAACTACAAAAAAGCCCAGATTAATTCGATCAAAGGGAAAGCCAAGAACAAAACACACTTTTCAAACTGTATCAGAGTAGGTTCCCTTTACAGATCACTGCATGGCTAGAGCAATGCAAAAAACCCTTGCCTGACATAAAGCCTCAGGACTAGCAGAAATAACTGTGCATGTTTCACATGAAGCTTTTGGGGCTCTTCCAGGGTAAATCTCTCACTACAAATGATTACAATAAAATATATTTAAACATAAGTAAATTAAGTAGCAGCATCAGTTTTTGCCCATTTGGCTTTCTGCCACCACTTTCAGGACGCGCTGCTGTAGTTAGTGCACAGATAACTTAGCCAGTTACAGACATTTCTGAAGCCTGTGCGCACTGGAATTTTTAATTAAACAACAGTGAGTAATGAAACTTTCAAAAGATATAGATAATTCCCCCAGAATTATTTTGTTGCTATTATAAAAAACCACAGCCATCATCATCACTAATAAAGAAAAGCTGTTGGTATCATTTCTGCAAAATATTCTATTTCATAATCTAAGATGAACCATTTCAAGTCAAGCATAACACAGGTCCATAGATCTAAAGCCAAAAAGTCTCTAGTGGCTTTTCAATCTCACCTTGGGTTCGATGGCAGACAATAATGCTGATATTTTTGTTTTTCGCAGAAGCTCCTTTGGTGTCTCTGCACCGTCTCGCTCTCAGTCTCTACTGGAGTTTACTAAGTGATGCTGCTGCCATCAGTTCTCTCACCCTTGGTCTGAAGCAGTTTCTTCAGCAGCTGCTTTTGTGTATTGAGAAGAACATTTTAGAGAGTAAAGAACTGCAGCACAAAGGTAGAGCAACTGAACATGTGCAGCAATATGTGCCATTGCCTCTTAAAGGACGCAACAGGCTGAGAGAGACATGCTGAAAAGCTGAGCAGCTGCAACTAATATTAAAGTCACTTGCTTTAGGATGGAGCTGACTTAATGCTTTTGTTAGCCACTTCCAATGGGGTTTAGATTTTTGAACAGTACCCTTTTAATATAGCAGTTGTATTTGTTTACTTCTTGTATTTTATGGAATAAGTGGTTTTGCAGTGTTAGTAACAAATGCTATGTAGTAAGAAAGTGTTCCTGTGAAGACAGAAATAGCTGCCACTGAGAAAAAAGGCCTTAAAAATCTATGTAATAAATGTATATTTGTAAAAGCTCTTAATTCACTGGTGTACCAACCTTGTTTTACTTCTTCTAACTATAAGAGCCATTATTTGTGATCTTGAAGAGAAAAAGTTAATGCAAAATTAGCTATATATTTCAATGGTGCACACTTTTTTTTAAAAGCATGCAGTTACACTGTGAAGGAGTACATATACATATTCAATTAGAGATACAGTTTGAGTTTTTAAAAATCTATCAGATTTAAACATTTGTATGTCATTTCACATATTCAGTGGAAATAAATGCCAGAAGTTAAAATAAGTCAAAATTAGGCACTTGGATCTTTGTACAGCAAAGTATACAGAAAAGTACTTTAAATAAGCTGCTTTTTCCTCAAAAAATAAGATATATTCAATTAATTTTGTCCCAGATATCTCTTTATCATAAGAGATTAATTATTACACTATTGCAACACTTTCAGTACTATAAAGTATCAACCCATAGAAAAGTATGATGCATTATGGAATTAGGCCCCAATCCTGTAAGCATGCATGTCAAATCTCATTAAAATCCATTTGGTTGTAGAATAAGGTGCTCATGGCTAGATCTGAAGACACTTTTAGATGTCCAGTTATCTATAAAAATACCTAGTTTAAACATAGGAATCTTCAAGCACATGCTTATTTTCCTTTTTTCTAGTGCTGGAAATGCCTAATCACTACTGAATTCCCAATAGTAAAGTCCCATAAACTGTATCAGCTAGTAAGCATTCCAAGATTCAGGTCATAACATGGAAGCCAAAAATAGGGTAAGTCCCTCAGGATCCATAAGCACAGGATCCCTGCCATTTTTCAGGATGCTGGTCACATAGATATTTTCTAGCTAAGCATGGCATATCGCAGCCTACACAAAGTACAGCCAGATGAGGCAGTGCTCTTGCAGAGCTCTCCTACTAAATCATTCCATCAATCGTTAGAGCAACCTGGATGGATGGCAAAGGAATTTGAACCTGCATCATCCCCAGGCAAAGGCAAACAGCAGCACAGATTATTCTACAGAGGGCACTCTGAATCTCTTGTGCAAGCTTAATTACACTTTACATGGAATAATTAATATAGGGAAGGAAAAGGTTAGAAAGAAATGCCACTTTGTAGTTTAGTATTCAAAATACTCATCTGTCCAACAGCAGATTGACTCCAAAGACCGTGTAATACAATACACACATATTTTGATCCTGAGAGTGAGATATGAAGTCATGCTCTCTCCCCAGCAAATGCATTATTGTATTTGAAATGCAACACTTTTACTCTGAAGGATAGTAAGCATACTCCTATTTGTTCTGTCTGATGTATTTTATTTCAGTACCCTGCTATTTTGAATATATAGAACTAAGAATGTTTTAAAAATCGTGTTCAGATCTTCTCAAAAAGGAGAAGGAATTGAAGCTAAAACTCTGAGAGTCGACATCAATGTCTTAGATTCAGCATCCCATGGAACTGTTTAGTAAAAACCAAGAACACAACACCACTACCACTGTCCCCAAGCACATTTCTAAAAATGAAAATAAAATTACTTCATTGCATGCATTTTCTCATTATCTAACACTACTATGCCTTAAAAAGGCAGTGACATTTGGCTAACAGCTCTCAGTCAAAATCCAGCATATGAGATGTAACCATCGAGCCTACTGCTGTTTCCCTAAAGGAGAGCAAGTACTGAATACTGCCCAAGTGATCATACTCTTCCTACTGCTCTGCTAATGGCCCACTACATAGATTTGGCCATGGCTGCGGATGGAAGGAAGATGAGAAGAGGGAAGCCCAGGTTTTGCTGTGAGACAAGAAACTTTCTCCAGCTTTATTGCACTGACACCTTTCTTTCCACAGCAGAAATGCAATTCTTTGGGATAGACCAAGGAGACAGAGGCAACTGCAGTGGTGAAGTGTCGTGGGCATAGTAGGAGCTTCAGAGAAAGTTTGTTAGAGAAGCACTCCTATTGAGTCACAAGGTGCAGAAAGGACCCTTTTGTTTTCCAAACTCCTTCTCAGAGAGGAGCCTTGGGGTGGTTGGATCAAGTCTTAGACACAGATTTAGTCAGCGGTTTATGACTATAGGATTATACAGGTGTGAATGAACTTTTATACAACTTGCAGGATTAAGGATGGCAAATCAAATACATTTATATCAATAAAATTATTTATTTAAATTTATTACAAAATTATATTATTAGGAAAAACAGCTTAATCAGAATTATCTACTACATAATATGGATAGTTGTAACTACTAGTATAGCGCACTGTTCTTGCAGCCATATTGAAGCAACTATTTTGAAGCAATTAAATTAAAGTTAGCAAAACAAATATTGAGTAGAGATTGATGTTACTTAACCATACCAATGAACACGGTCATATCTCTCCTGCTCAGCCTCGAGGAGTAACTCTGAGGGGTATCCCTGCTCAAGGGAATGACCTGCATACACTTTAAGGAGGTGTGCTAGAAGTCCTTGCTGCGTGAAAGTGGGACTGGTCTTTTATGGTATAAAGTGTTTGATTGTCAGTCATATGCATTTTTTACATTAGATGTTGTCAAGTTTACTCAGCAAAACATGCTTTATGCTGACAAAAATGTTAGCAGCTCTTTGGTTTGTTCTGCTTGACACTTCTCACTCACTCCCATATCAGGGCCTGCACATACTTGCTGCTCCAGCCTCCACCAGGGAGTATTTCTCTTGCATGTCCTCATGGTGGCTCTGATATTTTGGTAAACCTGGTCTCAGCAATCTTCAGCACTAAAAACAGAAGACCCTTTTGCTTGATCTTATCCCTGGTCAGCAAACCCTCTTTACTCCACCGAAGACCAGACCCTGCTTGCTCAAGTCATCACTGATAACTTGTAAACAAGACAGTAACAGCAAAAACATTAATAACAAAACTGTATGAGTGAGCAATTGCATGCAAAATGCTCACCGAGCCCTACCCAATGTGGGGCGACCCCGAAACAACAAACAATAGCAAACAGGTTCCCCACCCCACCACGCTTTATTCACTGGAAAGGGACACCCTTCTTCCCAGAAGCAGAAGAGGGAGTCCCTTTTCCCTGGCTCTGGCAATAGCATGAGGTGGTAACAAATAACGCGGTATCTTGGCCACTCCCCCTCGTGCTGATCTGGGCCAGAACCAGGACATCTAAACATCTTCATAGCCATCTGCTGAACTGTCTCTGGTAGTTCCAGGTCTTTCTTGATTGCTGACTTAAAATGACCTCAGACAAATATGTTCAATTAACCTGAGAGCTGGAAGACGCCACAGGGAGCTGTCCTGGAAATATATCCTAGAATACACAAGTCAAATTGATCAGAAAAAAGGAGGATGAGCAGAGAATGGAGGCTGCTTTGACAGAATGGAAATATCACTGCACCAGTTGAATAGAAAAAGGAAAGTGGGGAAATACAGCAGAGCTAAAACAATGTGAGAGATTACAGCTGCACTCTTGCATTATAACAGAGTGGAGAAATTGTTTTTTCCCTATCCTAGTCCTATTATTCTCCACCCCACTATTAGCCCATTACTTAATCTTGCCATGAAGATGACAAATTTGGAAGCAAAACTGCATAAAATTCATAGCCTGATAGTCCAAACAGTACCGTGAATCATGATAGTCTAATGGCTAATCTGTAAGCAGTTCTCACTTCACAGGTGGTACTTATAAAGTCAATTTGTGTCTTTCTGCCTCTGTCCCTCAGGTGGTCTAACTGTATTTCTTTTGCAGTATTGATCATTTACATGTTTCAAATATTTAAAAACATATAATTGATGAGAATTGTGGGGATAATTACTGCAGCTGTTAACCTGTTTCTTTCAGTAGTTCCTTTCTGGAAAGTTATCATAAATGTATGCCAAGTTTTAAACTTATTTTCTGATTCAACTCCTCTCTCCCAAGGCAGAAAGGGCTTTTGACATCTCTGACCAAAGGAAGTGGTCATATTTGCAAGTTCCCATAGAGCTTCTAATTTCAGGCACATTTGCATGCATCTAACAGCTGGTTCTTGCCCAGAGTCTTATAGGTCAGCACAAAAATTTAAAGTAGCTCCAGTTTTATGTGGATGGGAAAGTAATTGAGAAGTTTCCACTAGAAGGAAGACACACACTTCCACTATTCATGTCACTTATGGAAACAACAGTACTAGTTCATTACCAGAACTGGTACTGAACTAAACATCAGAGAGAATTTATGTAGTCACTCCTCAGAAATACTTCTTCCTACTCCTACAAACAAGAAACAAGGGAGACTTGCCAGCGCTTTTGTCACATGACAGCATTTGATTTTGCTCCCCCAATTTGGGGCAGTAGCTACCTCAATTTCTCTTTTCCATTTTAGAAAACTTGTGAAAAGTTTTTATGTCCTTCTTGTTGAATAAACAGAAAATAAGACAGTACTTTTAAGACAAAATCCTCTGTTTTCTTTTTTGTTTTATTTTGGGGTTTGTTTGGTTTTTTGTTTGGTTTTGGCTTTTTGTAGCTGAGATTACAGACCAGGGCACTTTTATCTGCTTGTGATTTAACTTGATGAGAATCCAGTTGAATAGTATTCACTGCTTTTACTTTTTATGATCTATTCTTTGAACTTCATATAACAAGCTCAGGGCCTATTTACACAGGAAAGTTGGAAGAATTCAAGTATTGTTATGAATATCATTATATTTATTACTTTGCACTAACTCCTTACTTCAACTCCCTTAGAACAATGATGTTGTGATATTTGAGGCTGCCTTTGGCCAACCACCTACTCTGTGCTTCCAGAGGCTGCCCCAAATAAAACAATGTGCTGTAGAAAAGGTAAAACTTCTGTGAGAGGGTTCTCATTTCAGAAATTATAATTTTCTAACTAGAGGTTTACAGGGAAAGAAAACTTGCCTGTTTACTTCTTATTAAGTCAACAGCCTGGTAAAGCATTTATGGGGCACCAACAGCCTACAGTTTGCACAGAGGCTGAAACCAACAGGGATATGTTGCAGCCCTCATGACCAGGCTGCATCTTTACTGGGCTAAAAGGTCTCCATCACCAGATACTCCTTTGCACCAAATGTCAGTCATCTCCCCATGCCTCTGGGGAGAGTTGAAATCAGGAGAGGTTTGCCCTTTCCTCTCTCTGCCTCCGTACTCTGTCCAAGAGACTGACGTGAACAAAGCCAGTTGCTGCCACATTGGTTCTGCACTGCAGGGCAGTAGACATCTTGTTGGGGGGTGCAGCTTCATCGTCCCTGCACAGGGGCTGTAAGGAGCCATGCACACCCCAGGCAGAGCATGTTGGAAATGTGAGGAAACCAAGGAAATGGTTGACACAGTTATCTGAGACTAGACACCACGGAAACTGCAACTAATGCTCCTAAGAAGACCACCACCCAAAAGCAGGCCATCATCTTATTGAGGAAAGGGTTACAAAGGTGCATAGAATCACTTGCTTGATTAGCTCACTGCAGCTTTATTTAATCATTAAACATTGCAAGTAGTGTATGTAGATGTTTCTCAACCAAATCTAAACACATCACCAGCAAAGTAGATGAATATGAAATGTGTTATATGCTGCTCCTCAGCCCTGGTAGCTGTCCAGCAAAATCAACTTCCGGTCAGTAGCTGGAGAAAACAGTCACCAGCAAGTCATACATCTGGGGGAGTAAAACATCGGTGCTGATCCAGTTTCCTGGCAGTGACATTTGAGGGATTTCTGTTTCTCCTGATGAGAGCTGCAGCTCTAACCTGGAGCAAAACAACCATTTCTTCTGAGACTGCTTTTCAGCATGAGATAGGGGAAAGGAAAAAATCCAGTAGAGCTAGAGAAGTCCACTGGGAGCCTAAGTCAAGGCTAAATCAGGGTCAATGGCATGAGAAAACATAAACCACAAAAGAAACCCTTTACTTATTACATAATCTTGATGGCTGTGGTCTGTGCATTTCAATATTATGACAATAAGCTACATTTATTGTAATTATTAAGTAGTATTCATACATATGTAAATTTATCTTCATAAGAAGAATTTCAGTCTGTGTTATAGCTATAGAGATTAAACACTTTATAACATAAGGACAGAAGCAGTCCTGCCTCTGTACTTACATACTTTCATTTAGGTATATTTACATAGCTGGATAATGAAAAGAGATTCTGCCAAAAAATAGAGAATGCTTTATTTTTTTTCATATTTTTTTAATGTCCTTTTTGTTATACACAAACTCCTTTTTTTCCAAACATGCTATAAGTAAAGGTTCTATACACAACTATGCCAAATTAAAGTAAAACTTTGCTCTAGTTTGAGTTTTTTTCCAGCAACTGGCAAAATCACCAATCTGATTGATGCTGCAAGTATTTCTGTCCAAACTTTGTGGGACATATAACCCATTTCTCACAAGCTGTAAAACTCGGCATTTATGTAACTGATCAGTGGGGGTTTATAATAATTACCTATTTTCTACCTTCATTGCAAAGCCCTGGTAAGGAAGCGGTTTAAAGGAAATGTAGGAAGGGGGTCAGGTGAGATCAAATCAAGCCTGAAAAAAAGTTTAGTGATGTGAACAGAAAGAAAATAAATCAGGGAAAATGAGCATTTTATGCTCATTAGCTTTAAACTAAGATAATACTTTACTCAAAATCAGAATAATAGAAAAGGTTAAGAACTTCATGACTTTAAAAAAAACCTTTACATTTAAAAAGAAAATTCCTCTCTGGGCAGCATAGTGGATAACAGAATTTAATTAGTAGAGGTTACTAGGCCCCAGCTGGTCTGTCCTACTAGTTTGGGTATAGATTATAAAAAAAAAGGGGAAGCAGGTTTAGAAAGGGTATGTTCCCTTTCTGCCTGCCCTGGGTGCCCTGTGGATATTAGTTTGATTGTGTGCTTCCCTGACTGCCCTGTGGACAATAAAGCATTCTCTGAGAGAAAGTCTGTGAAAGAATTTGGGCTGGAAGTTTACTTTCTTTCTCTGCAGTAATTCACACAGACTAAGGGATTCTTCATGCCTTGAAATACCTCCTAATGGCTGCGGCTAGAATTAGATATTGGAGTCCAGTAAATTAATGGGTCTACTATGGAAGTTTATTTGTGCTTATAGCAGCAAAGGTACTTGAGGCTATATAGGGTGCTGTAGCTGGGAATTTATTTCCATTGTAGTGGCTTCTTTTGACAATGTGTGAAAATTTAACTGGCTGCAGTTTAAGACTGAAAGTTTAAACCATACCACTCGCAAGACTTGTGTTTTACAATACAGACCTACTACACAACACACGCGACTTTAGGAATTGCAGATTAAAACCGATGGGGCGTATAAACTCTGTGCTTGGCTGGGGCATAAAGAGGTTAAAAGTCTGACCTGCAAACACATCTGGTGCTAACTTTACTTCACAATTGCAGCTTCTGGTATGGGAAAATGTTTAAAGCAATTTAAATGCTCCCTCAAAGAAAGGATACACTTGAGTAAATCACAGACTTTCTGACCAAACAGCCCACACCATTTCTTAGGTTTGCTTTAATCATAACATTTTATGAAACATAATTTACTCCAAAAGCACCCACAAAGTTAAAAAGGGGCCTTCAGATGAGCTTTTCTCATAAGTCCATCTAATAGTGACCAAGCAACCACTCAGACTGCAAATCCAATAATGTACTGCAATCACATATAAACATAGAAATTCCTTCCAGATTTTTTAGCATCTTGTCTCAGTCTCACATTATCTTCAGTTTTATGTGGATTAAGCTTCAGTCTGGCAACCTTAGTCCAGGCCTTATTACCAATTAGATAATAAATGCAGAAGAGAGTATTCCTGTTTAATTACTAATTATGGTTACAGGTCAAAGTAAAATACTTTGAGTTCAATCTGCCCTCGGACAGCACTGTCCAATGAACTAATCCAGAGTCCATGTAAAATCAACACTGAAATGCCTTTGGGTGAGTGTCTACAGGCCATTGCAAATGTTCTTCCTTGCTACAACTGCAAAACCAATATACTGGTGGTAGGCAGAGTTCTGCGTACATGTTCCAAAGAACCTGGTAACACATTTTAATTCTAAATAGTACCTTTAGCAGTGTGCTTTTATATTAATAGTCTTTATTCCCAGTCTCTACAAATAAGATTTCTGTTCTCCTGTAAAACTTGATACTCGTGTTCTTCCTGTCACATATATGTTCTTCCTATATCCTATACTCACCACATTTCTTCAACTTAAGACAGAGAGTGAGACCATATATTTTGTGAGATGCCCCAGGGAAGTCATAAGTACATTGGCTGTAGTTAAAACACACTGGCTGACTTAGGTGCTGATAGGCTGGCAGTTAGTGTTAAACACAAGGCCAGAGTTAAACATCTGCCTGTGGAGACTTCCTGCCAAGCATTAGCTCCTGTCCCTGCCTGATGGTCAAATGCCTCACTCTTAACACATTCATATGATAGTTTCATCTAGAAAGGTATCCACTGAAATGTTTCTATGCTCCTAACTACTATAACTTCAGAATGCTCCAACCAATGGCTTTAAGCTGAAAGAAGGTAGATTTAATTGGATATTAGGAAAAAATTCTTTATTGTGAGAATGGTGAGGGACAAGAACAAATGTCGCAGAGAAGTTGTTGACATCCCATCCCCGGAAGTGTTCAAGGCTAGGTTGGATGGGGCTTTGACCAACCAGTAAAAGGTGTCCTTTCACATGGTAGGGGGGTTGGAACTAGATGACCTTTAAGGTCCCTTCCAAATCCAACCATTTTATGATTCTGTAATATCTCAGTCCATCTTGCCTGAAAAATACATGAATAGAAAAGTCTTCTGAGAGAATATGGAAAGGCTACTGTTTGCACCAAAACAGAGTATCATATAACCTTTTCTATAAAACTACTGAACTACAGTTCAATTACACAGTGAGGTTAACGAATCCCATTTTACTTGTCAGCTTGCACCTAAGTGCAAGAACAAGGGCAGAACTTTCCATTTTGGGAACTTGCAGCTAGATTGGTTTAAACTAATGGTGAAGTTACACCCAGCATGACTAGCAGAAGCACAGAAGATCTACCATTGGTTCCATTATGAGGACATGGAGATCCATTTAGGGGAAGACAGGGCATCACAGACATTCAGACACCCATGTCTGACCTTTGCATGTGTGCAGACTGGGCTTACAACACAAGAACATCTAATAGACATTTTCCAAAACTACAGAGGTACTCGTGCGTTCTGCTTTAAATCTTTCCACACTTTTTTTATCAGCCAGCATGGAAAAATCCTTGGGAGGGTGGTGGTGACTTAGAAGGATGATGGATCTTATCATCTGGCACAGTAGACACAGAGATAAAGCAATATCCAGTAAGATTTTACAGGACCTGTAGCTCTCAGGAACTGTGCATTTTTGAACACTATCAGTGCATTGTGATACCTGACACACCAAGGCCCCAGGGAGTTGTCCTATTTTGAACCCATGTCCAACTGCCTGGAATTACACTCATGCTAGGAATGGATTTGTTTAAATTACTTCAACCTGGACCTAAACTGTTTCTTGTTCTAGGGGAGTCTGTAGCATATGGATTTGTCAATATATCAGTTACTGAGCAACACTAGCCATGAGAGGACCATCAGCATGAATTCAACAAGCCCTAGGGCTTGTTGTATTCACACTGATTGTCCTGGCTGCAAAGAATGAGCCGGTGCAGCTTCTCAGGGGCTGCTCTTCCAAGGGCGCTGCACAACACCACCATCAAGTGGTCTCTGTGCCACAGTACAGCAGTATGGCAAGTCCTGCATCCCCTTCAAAACAGGAAATAGTGTTGCTGAGTTTTCCAGAAATCAAACGTCTCTTCAATGTCAGAGCAGACTTCACTGTGGGAGAGTGCTCGTATTTAACAGTTCCTCTGACAGATTCCACAAGCATCACTCTTTCATCAAACATGGCAGTGAGCTTATTTCTCAGAATATTTGAAAAGAAAGATAGCTACTTTTAATTAAACTAGTTTCACAGAAGACTTCATATTTGGGTTGCACATATTATAATTAGATGGGGTTTTTTAAGTTGTTGTTCCTTCTCATTTCCCCATTATCTATATCAAATTTCCATGTAAAAAATGAAAGTTAAGAACATATTTAAAAAGTGCAGATAATACAGTCTCAAGGCATAGAAATCTGCATTTTCACTACTGATCTTTCCATGATTTCCTGCAGAGAATTATGGCTTGAATATTTATCAGATTTTTTTTTGCTATGGAAACCTATTCACTGGTGGCCTGTACAGAATTATCTTCTTGCTCTCTGTGTTTGAAGAGGAGCTGGATACTGTTTAGTGTTTGATTTTTCTTAGCTCCATTTTCCTTTTTACTTGGTTGCCTGTGATACCTCTTTTTTACTCTTTGAAATGTACAGCACTGAATGAAGTAATTCAGAACATTTCAGACAGCATGCAGATGTATTAATGTGACTCCCCCTTCAAAAACTTCCTAGCCTCTGGCTTTCCACAGGGGAAAAATACTATGAAAGGATCTATGTAGCAGCTTTGTTGAGTCACTTCAGAATTAATATATGTAAGTAGGAGTCTAGGACTTGACATGGTCCTACACAGCCTAGCAGTTTTGGAGGTTAGCTTGATTCTGTTACTTAAGAGTTATCAGCAGATGGGAAAGTTGCCACCATTTTCAGTGTAGATTACACACTCCTCCTGGTGTTTTATTTATTTGACCCTAATGTTCTGGTTCAAATCTGCAGCACATGGTGAAAACAGATACCTAGACTGCTGAAATGTACACCTCTATGCTTCTTCTTGAATTGCATCTCTTCCCTTCACTATCAGGTTCCTTATTGTTGAGGGTCAACCCTTGCTGGATGTCAGATGTCCACCAAAGCTGGTCTGTCACTCCCCTCCTCAGCTGGATAGGGAGAGAAAATATAGCAAAAGGTTCATGGGTTGAGGTTAGAACAGAAAGGCATCACTCATCAGCTACTATCAGAGGCAAAATGGACTTGGGGAAAATTAATTTATTACCAATCAGATCAGGGTAGGATAATGAGAAATAAAATCAGGCCACAAAACACCTTCCCTCCATGCAACAAGGTCTCCCCTGAGCCACCTTTACTCCAGGCTGAACAACCCCAGCTCCCTCAAATGTTCTTCATCAAACTTGTGCTCCAGACCTTTCACCAGCTTCACTGGCCATCCCTGGGCATGCTCCAGCACCTCAATGTCTTTCTTGAATTGAGGGGCCCAAAACTGAATATAGGATTTATGGTAAGGCCTCACCAATACAGGGGACAACCACTGCCCTGGTCCTACTGGCCACACTATTTCTGATCCAGGCCAGGATGCCTTTGGCCTTCTTGGCCACCTGGGCACACTGCTGGCTCATGGTCAGCCAACTATCAACCAGCACTCCCAGGTTCTTTTCTGCCAGGCAGCTTTCCAGACAGTCTTCCCTCAGCCTGTAGTTCTGAATGCAGCTGTTGTGACCCAAGTGAAGGACTCAGCATTTCCCTTTGTTGATCCTCCCGTGATTGGCCCTGGCCTGTCCAGATGCCTCTGCAGAGCCTTTCTACCCTCCAGCAGATCAACATTTCTGCCCAGCTTGGTGTCATCTATGAATTTCCTTAAGGTGCCCTCATTCTCTCTGTTCAGATTGCTAATAAAGACATTAAAGAGGACTGGCCCCAATCCTGAGCCCTGGGGAACACCACTAGTGACCAGCCGCCAGCTGGATATAACTCCATTCATCACCACTCTCCAGGCCTGGCCATCCAGCCAGTTTTTTAGCCAGTGAATGGTGCATTTGTTCAAGACATGAGCAGCCAGTTTCTCCAGGAGAATGCTGCAGGAAACAGTTTCATAGGCTTTAGTAAAGTGTAGGGAAAGAAGATCCACAGCTTTTTGCTCATCCACTAAGCAGGTCACCTTGTCATAGGAGATCAGGTACATAAAAATTTATTTCTTCACACGTGGTTATTGTTAATTAAAGGAATTAATGACAGCAATACTGAAGGTGCATAATTGTTATGATGTTATGGTATTAGCTTATATTCAATGCTATAATTATTATAACATTAGAAACTGGACAAACCACTTCTTTTGCCAGTTTAGAGGATAAGAGCAAAACTAAATGAACTGAAAATATATTACAATACCACACACTTCTCCAGCATTGGTTCCCTTCCTACCTTCCTATTTGTCCTGAAGCTATATGAAAATATCAGCTTCCTGATGACTGTGTCTGTGTCCAGCTCAAAACTTAGCCAAGAACAGACACGGTACTTTTCAGGCCACACCTTATTCTGAGTAGCAGTGTTTACTACTTCAAAGAAATCACCTCACAGATGAAAAGAAGAATGGATTCCAGAGGCAATGTGTTTCAAAGGTAAACATGTTGGAAAAGACTTGTTTCCCAAAAGTTAGTCAACTATTTGACCAATTCATGACATGTTTCAGTTGGTATATAAGCAGATAAGGTCACCTTATATAAATACAGGCATTTGAGAAATTAGGTTTGTTTTCAAGCAAACTTTTAATGGGGGAGTGGGGAAAGTAGGCAAATGAAAAAAGAGGGGTAGTTTCGAAATTAAAGGATTACTAATAAGCATTTCAAGGTGTGCTGTAGATTCTGAGATACAATGAAATGTGCCTAATTTGGACCCATACCGCAGAAACTGGCATTGTATGTTTTTAGGACAAGTTCTATTATCTTCTCTTGGGAAGTTTTTTCAGTGGTCCCCCCTATACCTGTAATCAAATTATTTTTCTATTCTTCTTTTCTTTTTGGTGATAAGAAATACCATAATGATATAACCCATCTGCCTCTTCTGCACACTCAGTCAAGTATTGTCTGATTATACGTGTGAAGTCTAATCATAATTTTATGCCTCCCTTAAGCACAATCACAAGTAAAATAGGCAGGCAGAATATAATTTGAGTTCCACACAACATTTAAGCAAAGAAGAAAGACTGATTAAGAAATTATATCCGTTCATCTATTCTTCTATTACAAAGTCAGAATGACCACAAAAATTACCGTCATTCTCTAAAAGCTGTCATTATATGTGATTTGAAAAAAAAATTGGGAACTTGCCAGATTAAATCTTTTAATCTTTTCAGTCTTAAAATATGGCTTTTCCTTGCACACAAGCCTTGCCTGCTCTTAATACAGCTAAATCGTTCAGTGTTTTTTTCCTGAAAGGGACTATCTGTTTATGAAGACTGTTTCTTGAAGGGCACAAAACCTTTATTTAATCAATGTAGACATACACAATATAGCCCTTATTCCCATTTTCTAGCTGGCAATCTCTGAAGATCTTTATTCATGAATATCAGGTGATAAATCATCAGAGCTTTGATAAATAAGAACTGTAAGCCTTTATCCTTACATATATCTATTAACGACCTGCCATTATCATGCTATGCTGAAGGAGTCCTTGTAAGCACAAGTTCAACCATTTCAATGGGCCCTTATGAGCAGCAAGATTCAGCTGATCACCAGCAATTCATTAAGCCACAGCATTGCAGCCTCCTCAGAGAGCAGTCTGTGACTGCCCTTAAGGTAGCCTGATGGGAGAGCAAGTGGCTGAAAGCTTTCTGAGAAAGTTCTCTAAACTACCAGTCAATTTGGAAAATGGAAGCTGGGGATTGTGGGGTTAGTCCTTAATTCTTGAAGAAGGTGATAGAAAAAGAACAGAACAGGCTTTTATGTAAAATATGAGAATATGAAAATAAGGGTAAATGGGTGTTCAGCGCTTACCAACTAGTACCTTCTCATCACATTCCTGGAATTCAGAGACCTACAAAAATATCCTCATGTTGAAAAAATAAAACAAATAATTCTTAAATCAGATATTTCCTGTGTTTTGATTAAAATGGAAATCTTTTTTCTAACCAATGTCTATGACATGGCAAGTAAAGCCTCTTACTCGCTGCTACTGGTTTCTGTTTGTTCAGCGTAATGTTTTAGTAGTATTGAACAGTCATCACAGATGACCTGGTTCACCTCTACTTATTTACATCCCTGTATATAAAGTGCAGCTGTTTTAATTTGGCAGTACTTGACATCCACTTTCAAGCATGCAAGATGACATATTAGAGGAAGAAAACAAAGGCATGATTTCTCAGTTTTGTAATAAGTGTAGTTTTAATACTTGTACTCAAGATGGCAGCATGAAAACACAAAAGAAATGCTTCAGTGCGAACTTACCAGAGTTCTGTTGGCTCTTTCCTATTCTTCCTTTTATTGCATTCTGTTCAATAAGAGTGAACAGTTTAAAGCACATCAAAATTATAATTCAGAATAGTGGGCAAAGAGGAACACCCAGAGAGCAAATATTCAAGAATGGGCAAAAATCATTAAAACTTGTGCTATTAAAAATAGAATAATGGTGAAGTAATGAACCTTTTGACAGAAGTTCATTAACAGAATGTACAGTTTCAAATACCAAATCAGAAAAATATGAGCATATAACTAGATCCTAGTGAACTCTTAGCAAAGCTCTCAACTGCAATGAACGTTATTGTTATGAGCTGCTTCTCCCATCCAAATGACAACTGTGATATTTCAAAAGAACATCTTGGTTGTTATTTTGAGTGGCAATACTTTCCTGCATTTAAGTGTATTTCTTACCACAGATGTTTCCTTTCTATCCCTTTGCCTCTCTGTCTTATATCTCCTTCACGTATACAAACACGTACACCTTCCTGCCAATGCACACGCGTTATCTAATTGTTTTACGTCCCTACTAAATATCTAATGTGGATAACTACAAACCAACATAATGTTGCCTATATAGATGAAAAATATTTAATTTATTACTCATAGAGTATGTAGAGTTTGATGTCAAGAAGTTTTGGTAACATGTTGAAATGTTCTTGTTAGGTATCATCATAAGATAATTTATTGTGTTTTATCACACAGAAGTGATGACTGCATAATAGGCTCAAAACTAGGGTAAAACAGAAACTTTCCAATAAATTACCAACCAACATTAGGAAATAGTAATAGAGTGAGCAGACACAATCCATCTGGAGACAAATAAATTCTAGGAAGAATTTCCAAAAAGAAATTCCTTCAAAAGCACAATATTTCCACGCAAGTAGAAACTCAGATACGTTAACCTTCCTTGGCATTGTAACAATATTAGGCTAACAGTGGTTAAATACTCCATGCCCCATTTGTATCTCTAAATCTTCACATTAGCATATTTTCATTGACAGCAAACTACAGCAATGTGTGAGCAAGGAAGATGTCTGGTATTACAGGTTATGCTAAATCATCTTTTAGCCCTTCAGTATAAGAGACTTTTCTGTTATGTTTAGAAAAGAGTCTGGTGACTTAGAGAAGAATATGAGCAGCCAATGTTTTTGAGAAATGCAAAAAAAAAAAGTTTCCTTAAATTCTACTACAGTTTCCTGATATGTGACTGGAAGAAGCAGTTGAATCATCAGCTTCTCTTTGAATGTGGCTAGAAAATACCATGATGGAGTGAATCATCATCATCCCGTAAGTTCTCTTCCTTACCGTAAACAATATAGTATTTGAAAAAGTATTGTAAACAAATGTTACAACTCTTTTGTAATTCTGGTTAGGGAAGAGAAGTTACTAATAGCAAGAGTGTTAGTTTTGTTTGCATCTCCATAGCTGGAATTAGCTCTTCTACAGGAATCCTCTGGAGAGCTAGTCATTGGTTTCAGAGTTTCATTGGTTTGCAAAGGAGGGGTTAGCCTGTATGTTATTTGCCTGCATGTCATCTGTTAGTGTTACTGCATGTGAAAGTGTACATTTCCTTTTAGGAAACAGAGGGATGGCTGCTAAGTTGGTCTAAGGGACTAGCTAGAGCAGATTTTGTTGTATTCCTGAAGATAGTGTAATATTTATTTATTTTCATAGTGATTTCAAGCTTCAAACTGTCCCAAGTTTGACAATGTAGTATAGATCAAGTAAGTAAATAAGTCATCACTGGAAAATGCCTGGACTCTGGGTGGTTTTGTTTTTCCTAAAATGGGAAAACAATCTGCAAAGCCCCACAACACCTGTCAGTATTTAACAATGGGGATATAGTATTGTCATCTTCCCTCTCTATTAATAAAAGTTATGGGAAAGAGAAGGACATATTTGTAGACTTACTTTGGTTTCTTATTCCCTGTCTGCAGCAGCACTTCCAATGAGTCACATGTAGCCATCTGGTTACCATCTGGGTCTTATCAAGCAACGTGGGACATTTCCAAATGCTTATGCAGCCAAAAACTGAGCATCCACAGCTCGTGTGTAACAGCACCTGAAAGAAATATGCATCCTCTGTCATGAAGGCTTCATTATACAGAGCATATGACCCTCTCTGGTACTTTCTTGGAATATCTAAGGCCAGATCCACTTCAATAACAGTAACCCCTCTGACTCGTTGCAGACTGTCTGGCCTTTGCTTTCTGAGCTATAATCATGCTGGCTGAATTGCACCTTCTGGTATCAGTGATGTGAGACTGGACTTTTGTAGCCCTTACTAGTTCCAGGGGACTTACATCTACCTCAGTTGAGGGCAGTGGTACAGGCTGAGCATGGCTTCATGGATATTCTGCCAAAGAAACAAAGCACTTTGCAACTCTCCCATATTTTTACTTTGAAACAATACTTACTCCTCAGGCTTCTTTGGAGCCATAGAATATCCAGAGGAATGTTATACTTCTAAAATCCATTTCTTAGCCGTATGCCTGTTTTCAGCATAGAATCTTAGAATAACCTGAGTTGGAAGGGACCCACAAGAATCATCCAAGTACAACTCCTCATCCTGCACAGGACAGCCTCAAAAATCACACGTGTGCCTCAGAGAGTATAGCAGGAGCGCAGTAAGCCCAGCATGAACATTTGAGCTTTGAAACAAGTGAACGATTGCATAACTTTGCAGCTGCCTTGACTGGAGCACGGCTCATCTCTTCAGAGGTAAAGAAAGTAAGAATCTGTAGCATCTTTTTGTATCACGCCTTGATTACAGCTGCTGGTCATTTTGTCCTTCCATTCTTCTTATTTCTTGCTGGATGCACAATTTAGTGTTATATGACTGCATTCAGAGCCCTCTAATCCTCTAACTGGTTCTGCTGTCTCAATGACACGCAAAGAAAAAAAATAAACAAAAACAAAGCAACGTTAATCAAAAAAAGCAAGTAATGAAATAAATCAGATGTCATTGCCTTGATAGCTCCTGAACTTTCTCCACATAATATTTCCAGTATAATTAAGCTACTATTTGAGAGAGAGCATAATGGACTGATTTTTTTCAGTTGTATAAACCAGTGTAGTTTCACTTAAGTAAAGAACCCCCATATTGCACCCAGCTGAGGATTTAGCCTCAGGCCTTTTATGACTTCCAGTAGTTTTCCTGAAAAAACAGTATGTTGCCATCCCTCCCTGAGACCAAGCTTAAAGTGCTTGTAGAAATGGTCCAGTTCATTAATTTGGTTTTGTTATTCATCTTCCTTCATGACATTTGCTGCAGTCATATTACTCCTCTGAGGGATTTCATAATCCTATGCTTGTATTTGTCTTGAGGTGTAAAACGCAAAACTCTTGGGAGGGAAGGAACAAGGAATATTTCTATCCCTATATGCAGAAAGTTAACAAGTTGACTGATACAGATGAAAAAAGGAGTTCTGTTCTGAAAAAAAAATCAATTCTGAAGTAAGTATATGGAGGTTTCTTTCTTCCTCCCTGTCCAAAGGAGGCGAAGGTTGTGGGGACTCTATAAAGGACAAGATTAAGGAGTTGGGCCATAAAAGGAATCAGAATAATGGAACTGATCTGAGTAGTTGCTCTGTAGGAGAATACATGGTATCTATCAAGGATGAAAAATGATACAGTGAAAAAATTTCTGTAATTTGGCAATAGGGTAGGTGATGCTGGTATGCAAAGTAATTTTGCCTTTACCAGAAAGTAACTGCATGCTTACTTAAGGCAAACAACAGTCATTACAATGTAACCAAAGCTTCAGTTTCCACCTAAGAAGTCACTGAACTACCATAAAAAAAAAAAAAAAGCACAGAAACTGGAACGTTAAATTAACTAGCTTTAAGGAAAGAAAAAAAATCTTTATACAAACAAATCTTGCACCAAAAACAATACTCTAATTGTCTCGTTGATTTTTGAAAGATTATTCATAGTTTAAGTTTTAAAAATGTTATGATTAAGTAGAACTTTCAGACTATTTTGCTTTTTTTTCACTCACTGAATTTTGTACCTCTCAAGTAATAGGTTTAAAGCTCCTCTTTCTGCTTTTTTTTTTTAATATTCCCAGCTTCTCAAATCACAACTTTCTTTCATGAGTAGAGATGAGACATTGTAGCAAATGGTGTTAAAAGACCTTCCTGCTTTTGACTGATCATGACTAAAAATTAAAAACTGATGAATTTCAGTGATCTGACAGCATTGATCCAGACAAAACCTTATAAAGGCATGAAGGCAGAAGTATGGAGGCTAAGTCAGAAGAACTTCCTTTATTTCTTTAAAGAAGTGAACCCTGTAAGAAAAGATGGTGATGGTGGTTAAGACCTTCAGCAAGAAAAAATTAAAGTTTTGTTGAGACAATCAGGATAACTGGATGTGGAGGTTTTAGCAGCAACATTGTTTTTGAGTGGAAAATTCACAGTCTGTTAATGCATAAAGTGTCCACAAAATTGAATCCTACAGAACTCAGGAGAGAAGACCTGAGTGCTAGAATGTAGGTCTGTGTAGGCCAGAATATAACTGTGAGTTTGACTGTTTGTGGGAAGAATCCCAGAAGCATAAACAACTTCAGATTTTCAAACACACCTTGGACAAAATCTGGAGTTCAGAAATAGATGAATGAGGTAACATAAGACCATGGGGACATAGAGAGATGATGATTTTCAAGATGTTGAGAAGGAGAAGGAAACATGACACTCAGACAGAACAGAGAGAATAAAGGACTGAAGCCTCTAAAAAACATAACAAAAGCAGGTTTTTATAACTCCTGGTTAAGAAACTGTAGATTTGTCATTTGAGCAGATCCAGTAGAAAATGTGTTTCTTGTCAGGATTCATTCAGTAAGAATATAAATTAGATAAAACTCTAAGATTGTAAAGACTTTCGGTAAGAGCCAGAAGAATGAACGAATTGTCTTTCACATTGGAACAAGTGACACAAGTGCCCCATTAAGTGAGTCTCTTGCTTGAAGATTACACTGAGTCATTTAAAAGTTCGTGGTAGTTACTGAAGGTTTTTTAAGTTCATAGGAAAAAAAGCATGGCAAAATCAGGAAGCAAAAGGATAACTTAAGGTAGTGAGTTATATGGGAAAGATGGGAGCAAAGAAGAGTCAGCAAGGAATAAAGAAGTGTACTTACAGAGAGAAGGGAATTAAGGTCAAATTATGTCTTCAAATACAAGAAATGTAGGGGTAAAGTGAGAATGAGGCTGAATAAGACCTTGCAAATTATAAAAACTGAAAAAAAAAAAACCAGATGAGCCATTTAGCAATGAGCATTTCAATTTTTCCGAAAACTACACAAAATATCATCAGTTTTCATTAATGACAATAGTTCAGAATGCAAACTGAAAGGCATAAGGTCTAAGTGGAGATCAAGAAAAGAAAAGCAAAGGGGCCTTTTTCTAAGAAAAAGTGATTAGTGATGCAAAACTGGGAAACCTCTGCCATATAGAGAAGTATCCTGCTTTCATGCAGCATTAGACAACCTTGACTGTTTTAACAGTAATTGTACAGCAGTTAATGTCTAAAAATGCTGCAGTTACAGAGTGATAATAAAAAAATTCTGCTAGAAATGGGAAGAACTTTGTAATTAGGAGGAAATGAACTGAGATGCTTAGTTAATCAGGCCTCTGAATTGTCAGCATAGAAGGGGCTAAGAACCTAAGACATAACAGGAAGTACTTCCAGAAAAATAAGTAGAAAACTCTTGACTTCATCGTATATATTTTATGACTGAGTACTGTGTATAGTGCTGGTCAACTGTGTTTCAGAATGACAAGCTCATAGTGTGAGAGAAATTCTACCAAGTTGCTGCAGATCTTAGAAATAGAGCTACAGGAAGGGACTTGTATTGAGCAGTATACGTATGTGCATATGTGTGTCAATCAGCTAACTTTAGGAAGACTAGAGAGGGACAAAATAAATCATATTTGGTTTTATGTAACATTTGAATTTAATTACATTGTGTAACTACTTAAAAGAGTGATTGTAACCTCTTAATTCCTTTCCTCTTTTTTTTTTTTTCTAACAAAAATGTAACTTAGTTTGAAGTGGATTTTAATGACATATTTGGAACTGGTCCAGTGGTTTTCCAGTTCTTATAAGTTAGCAAATTTTCAGAGTGTTGAAGCATTCTAATGCTTATGACAGGAATTGTAAAGGAAAACAAAGCAATAATGCAGGTAAAAAACAAACAAACAAAACATTTTATATTAAGTTTATTGCACTACAACCATAAACTAAGTAATTCAAATGAAATTCTTATTTGCTCTGTCATTCATCACTGCAATGTGGTTTCCCTTCTGCCAAGCCCAGTTAGTTGTTTCACACAATACCTTCAAGATTTATTTTAATTCATATACCCAGCCTACCAACACCACTCAAGAATTACAAGCTCTCTTGATATCTTTAGACAGTTTTTATCTCATATTTCTAGATATTAAAAAATTTATTATATAGGGAAGTTGGATCTATTGATAATAGATCTAAGGCTGAGAGTCTTATGTGAGGAATTTTAAGAAATAACTCAATCTTCATTCCAGAGCAATATGTAAAACAGATTCCTTTTGCTCAGCTTTCTGACCACAAATAGAGGGAAAAACTGTATAAACTTAAAAACAGCACAGCTCTTGTATTGTTAACTATGAGACATCTGTATACAGCTGCAAAAACATGAAATAATTACAGTACTAAATTACATCCTATTGCTGTAAAAATCTCAGCCTATTTAGTACTATAAGAATCTTGACCTATTTTTGCGGTGGTCCTAGTCTTCAAATCCACATGTAATATCATCATTCAAAACATTTCATTTATTATAGGTTTTAATCACTGGCTTATTTTTAATAACATAATAAACTGATGAAGTTGATAGGCTTCAGCAGATGTTTAAAATTTCAGTTCAGCCAGAAAAGAAAAAAAATTCAAATTCTAAAAGCTAAGAAGCTCCTTGACTGTACTATTTTCCTCTCCAGTTGCCAATAGTTGAAGTCTTATTGCCCTCTTCTTCATTAAAACCATTGCTAAGACACTGTTATGTTTCTGTTGCTATGCTGTCTCCTCCTCATCAAGGGATGGATCTGAATGATGCTCAGGAATAGAGCTCAGAGCTATAACCTTGGGGATTATTTTGGAGTATGTGCTGTAGAACTCTTGTGTTTCTCACCTTTCCAGTCTGACCTTCATTTTGAACTTGGAGATGAAAGTTCTGCACAGGTTGAAAGAACGGCTGTTAACTGCTGTTAGTATTTGCTTCAATGGTAACAGATGTTCATGACAGAGATAATTTTTTTAAAGTGTTTTCTGGGGTTATGTACAAGGGATGGAGATTATTAATATTCTGATCACTTGCCATACTTTCCATTAATCCATTTTTCTCACTGTTCATGGGAGCCAGCCATCACACATTTTCACAAGATGTTACCAATTTAACAGTAGCTTCTATTCAAATAATTTCAAAATCAAGAATAATCCAAGGATACAATACTAGAATCAGCATCTGATCTCTTCACTCTTTCTCTGTGGCCTGTGTCAGTTTATATTCTATTCAGCAACAAGAAATACAGAAGTGACCCGTGATTTTTCACTCTCAAGGACACAGCAGTTCCACCGAAAGTGATTTTTTCCTCTCTCATCCCCATAGAAATCCCTGCACCTGTGCTTGAAGTCTTTGAGGTCTCAGCTAATGAAATAGATGCTATTTATAACCCTCCAAATCTCCAACAGTTTTTGATGAAAAACAGTCAGTCCTGAAAGCATCTGTGCCACAAAAATAGTTCCTAAGACTTGAACTTTAGACGAGCTCAGCTCAGAGAAGACAATCTGTCCTTACTGCCTTCTCCTCCTTATAGCACCTCTTGTATACCAAGGGACAATTTCACATTTTCACTTTAAAAAGGAAGGAATCTGACCCATAATGTCAACTGAAAACTTAGTAGTAATTGTACCAAGTTACTTCTGATGATGCCTGCTTCCTAACAGCTTCTGCTCACCTGGCATACAGATACTGTCAGCCTACGCTGAGAAAGTGTTTCATGAAGTCATAAAGGTTCAGTTGCATTCACACAGTTGCACAGCTCAGTTCATCACACTAAGCTGTTGAAACACGGTAATTTGTCTGGAAGACTGAGTCCTAAACTTTTACACTGTAGACGGTTCTTCTCCTAGGTGGGAAACCTGTAACAAGCAACAAGTCTTTAGAGATTTGAGATGAATAGTGTAAGTACAAATGTGCGATGCCTTGGCTCATGTTCTCTGTCAAAAGGTAGATTATCATGGTTGTGAAGTTTCCTAGGTGGGCATACTCATCCCTCTTTCCTTTCAGCCATCAATAATTTCAGTCACATAAATTGACTAAATGACTCTACAATCAAAAGTAATATCTTCCAGCTACAGACAGAAGACATTTAACTGATCACAGAGAAGAAGTTAGATTGCTGCTATAAAAACTCTTATGAGAGTCCATATCCAGGCAGACTAGACCTGATTTTCCTGTGGGCATGTTTACTGTGGATGAAGGAGGGGAAACAGAAAGGAAACAATGAGACAGCGCTAGCTCCCAGAAGGAGCCACCCTCTTGGGCAGTTATCCACCAGCTAGTAGGACTCTAGCGAGCCTCTTATAGGAATATTCCTGGGAACTTTATCTAGTTTTATAAAATGGAGAATTGGAGCTTCCATTCTCTCTCCAAAATAGGAAAAGAATATGAGATAATTTCCTGAGCCTCCATTTGGGACATTTTACTAAGGAATTTTCCTCAAATTAAGCTGACTGAAAACCAAAAAAGAAAAAACTCTCTGCAATTGCTTCGGCTCTACAGAAACATGCCCTTGTCTCATTCTTTCCTCCAAATAATACACTCCATGTATTCACCTCAGCAGCTCTGCTCATAGCACACTGTGGCACCAGCCTGTTGCAGCACTGCAGAAGGACTGAAAGGATCCATTCTAATGTGCATTAACTTCAAGATTCAGCCCTACTGTCACTGAGTCTTTGATTTCAAATAAGGAAGAAAGGACTACTGTGTAGGCATGAAAATAGACAGCCAGAAACAGCCACCTGCTAGGGAACGAGAAAGACAGAGAGAGAAGATATATATCATACATGGTGTGGTGGCAGCTATGCTGCTAAGTATATGCCTCACACCCAGTGCCAATGGGCAGTCTATGACCCCTGAATATCTGTCCCATATTCCCTGATTGAAGAGAGGACAGAAGGCTGAGAAGTAAGAAGCTTATTTTAGCTGACTGGATTACTAGAACACAGACATAATTGACAGTTTTGCTGATGTGGCAAACTTAAACTTGTTTGGCTTATGCAACCAGAAAAACAATAGAGAACAATGAAAAATGAGAAGAGCCTAGCAGACTGTCTCAAGACAGGCTGAAATGACTCGTGTTAATACGGTGGCTCTAGTGTTTTTCATTAAATAAGCACTTTGTTCTGTAGCTCTGCTACCAGTTAGGCCTGTATCACCCCAGATAGTGCAACCTGGGAAGCATTAATAGGAGCCATTCTGGTGGCTCTACCCAGGACCAGACCTACTCAGACTATTCACCTGATACTTGTGAACTTCACTTTCCAGGGCTACTTCTGGAGGCTTCTTAACTCACACACAGCACTGTTATGCTGGTGAGTTCGCTCTGACAAGCCCTCTCAAAGCAAGGCTTTAAGGTTTTCCACAACCACCCTTGGTCCAGTAGTATCAGCTCTTATCAGGAGCTAAGAAACCAAAATTGACCGAAGCCATTCAGGCAAGAATTGGCATTTCATAGCAGGTAATAAGTAGCAGGTCAGGTGTGAGTTATTGCTGTTGGGTCTATACCACATGACCGATGAAATGCTTCAACTGCACCTGAGTTAATCCAAGCCAAAACCAACCAGCTGTGCAGAAAGTCAGCTCAGTTTTCTTGCATCCATGACATGGCTAATTGGCAAACTGGATAAAGAGCCCATGGGTAATTGAGAGTGAAGCACACAATATATCAGCATTCTCTTGGCACATTTGAGTACTGACATGTCATTTATTTTCCATAGGCTGTGCATACAAAGCTGAAATCAGAATGTTCAGCTTCCACAGAGAAACTGGGAAGATTCTCCATTTTTTATACCTTCATACCCTTTAGCCTTTAAATATCAAAACAGCTGAATCCCCATGCATTCTAGAACTGCTTTTGAGTCCATGTCATTACTAACCTTACCTCAGAATATGTGAGCAACAGGGCAAATACATCATGAGGGTTTGGGTAGTTGCCTAAAACCTGGAAATTACTTAGCATTAGTTTCTATGCTCAAGCTCTAATTGTTCTTCATGTATGCTTTAAGACCTTTGAGGATGGGCCCTCCAAGGGTATCTGGAACCATCTTAGAACTACTAGCTTCACCCTCTTTCTCATGCCTTATCTTAACTGACTCACCTTGCATTGAGTCATTTTGTGTTATTTGAGTTTCAGGGATTTCATAGCTTCCCTTATCTTCTAACATTAGCATGTAAAAGGTCTCTGTAGGTTTTTAGTTCCCAGAGCCTTCTTATTGAGATTGTTGATTCAGCTCAGCTGTGCCCTAAAACACACTTTCCTCTGAGAGACGTAATAATACAGTTCTTCTTCAGCAGATCATCTTAATCCTAAGACTGTTCTTTATGAGGAGACAGATAATTTAGTCCCCTTAAAATGAATATCCTACAGGTATCTCTGCCATGAGAATAGCAGAGTTTCCACAGTTCATGAGCCTGAATTCTAAGTTCTTGTGTCTAAACTTTCATAGAAGAAATTTGTATGAGGTTCAAGCTTAGTACCTTGTTGAGCTCTTGGCATGTTATGTAAGTTTGAAACTTTCCTCTGCTGACAAGATATTTAGATCTAGGTAGAAGTTATGCTGTCTAAATGTCACATGAAACTCTATGATGGTGGAAGTCAGACTTCAAAAGGTGGAAGAATGCATAAGAAAAAATTAAATAGCTACACTTAGTCAAAATTAAAAATCCATACTACAAGTCATTTTGCATAGCAATGGACATAACAGTTTTTAAGATCAGATAAGTGGCTAGATAAATACATTCCTAGTGGCCAAGAAGCTGTAGTGAATAAAATTAATTAATCTTAAGAAGAGCAAGAGCATAGGTACCAGATAAAGACTATCCATACCTTGTTTCTACTAGAGAACATCCTACACTATTCTTGATATCATTCAGGTATGTTGCCATTTAGATTATAATGCATTCAAAGAAGAGCAGTGAAACTGAACAGTCTGGAGCACAAGTCTTATAAGGAGCAGCTGTGGGAACCGGGGTTGTTTACACTGGAGAAAAGGAGGGTCGGGGAGATCTTATCACTCCCTTCAATCATCTGAAAAGAGGTTGAAAGCAGGTCGGGATCTTTTCCCAAGTAACAAGCAATAAAACAAAAGAAAATGTCCTCAAAGTTGCACCGGGAGAGGTTTAGATGAGATATTATGAAAAATTTCTGCACCAAATGGTTAAGCGTTGGAACAGGCTGCCCAGGGAAGTGCTTGAGTCACCGTACCTGGATATATTTTAAAACTCTGTAGATGTGGCATTTAGGGACAGTTTAGTGGTGAACTTGGTAGTGTTAGGTTTAAGGGTCAACTTGGTGATCTTAAAGGTCTTTTCCAACCTAAATGACTCCAGGAATAGTTTTGCAGAGAAATATGTCAACATAAAAAGTAAGAGAGGTTGTTCTAAGAACTCACACTGTCTAGGTTTAATGGGGTAAGGCTAATACCACTTGAAAGTCTAGTTCCATGATTCCAGCACTCATCATGTTTCCTCCTTACTTACAGACCTTTCATGTTTGCTCTTTCCGTCAATACACTCCTCTTACCTGAGAAATCACCATGTTTGTACCTAACCACTAATGCTTCAAGCTAGAAAAGAAGTTAGCTCAAGTACAGCCTTAAAAATAAAGGTTTCCAGTTTTCTAATATAAACTAACGAAGTTCCCCTTTTGAATAGAGGAAAGCCATGACCATTCTTTGTCCTTCCATTTACCTGGAGGATCTTCACTCACTTGATGGGTTTTTTCCCTCTCTATCCCATTGTTTTGTGGTGTGGTGTTCTGCCATGTCTTTTCAGTTTTGTTAGTACAAAAATTTTCAGTGGACCCAAACTGTCTGAAAAAGATACTTTTGATTCAGATGCTAGTTATATGCACATAAGAGAACGTGGGCTGCTTCAATTCATCCCTAAACTTTCTGTCTTCAAAGTTAAGTTCTTGTATGTAAAAGTTCCAAATATCCTGTCTTTACTTCCAAACATAACTGACATTGAGCAACCAAAGCATCATTTTGTGTTTGGAACTGCAGCCACCTTACTGGCTTGACTTACTAAAACTAATTATTTAACTTGTTTGGGTACTAGGTTCAGGATTCTGTTGCTTGAATAGACTCACATCATGCCATCTGAGACACCCTGAGATGACCACGATATCTGCATCATTGAACCAGATAACAGTGGTAGGTCCCTTCCAACTGAAATTATTCTATTCTATTCTGTTCTATTTTGTTCTATTCTGTTATACTGCAAGCATGGCAGAACTGAAAGAAGACTACAGCTGGAGGCAGGGGAGGATATGCACACACAGCACCATATGCCTAATTTTTGGCAATTGACACTGGCTTAGTACTCCCAACTGTCTAACTGGCTGTGTCCTAATTTATTTTATCTGTCACCTGTTACAACTTGGGACACAATCAGCTTTACTTGTTCTAGTAGTGACCAGTTAACATGCTTTCTGGTGCAAACAAGCAACATTAAGCACCTTATCTCCTCTCTTATGAAAGGTGGAGAAGGTATTGACTTAATCGCATACATAACTGTTTACAACCTCAGAAAAGTCTCACGTAAGTGCCTGTAACCATAGACTCTGATGAGAGGTGTGCATGCAACATTTTCATAATATGGTAACAGTTAATCCTACTGGAAGGAGGCAAGACATTTCTTCAGCTTTTCCTGCCTGCTCTTTTTTCTTTAAATCCCAAACACTTATTACATCATCTTCAAAAGCTGCAAGAATCTTATCTTTATAGTAAACACAATACCTGCAGTAGGCACGCTATGGTTCACGGTTGATGAATCCATTTTGGATTAGCCTGTCATACTGAAAATAATAGGGATTAAGGATTACGGGTTGAAATCCAAATGTCATAGCTATTTACAGTCTTTAATAAGTCCAGTGTACTATGTCTGGGAGAAAGAGCATTAATAAACATAGCTCCTTATCCAGTTATCATATCTTCTAGTGCAAAGCTACACCTGCACAATTAGAATAGCCATTTAGAAGGAGTATAGGTGATATAGAATGAGCAGAGTTTTTGCCTTGGACAATACTAGTAAATCCATTTTTCTCAAATGCCATTTTTTACTCTTCTATCAAGATAATTCATTAGAATGACTTAGCATATGTGTTTGCTATAGATGACAGGCATTCTTAAGTTCCTCAGGTATTCTGTCAGTTTCTCAGAAATGCACTTTAGGCTTCAGTATTCACATTCTTCTTCAATTTAATTTAATTCCTATTAAAAACCATCAGTTTGAGAACACATTTCTTGTGTTTCATTTTATATGTATTTCTGTAAAGGGTCAGAGCTAATCTCCTTTGCCTAAGTTAATTAAGAGTCATCAAGGACATAAGGTGTATTACAGGCTTCTATTGCCAGAGAAAAGACTATTTTCTATTTGTATTTTTCCCATACCACTGAAATTTATTGCATATGGATGAAGATGGAAGCTAAGGTGAAACTCTTTCATTTTTTCCAGAGAGCCTCCATTGGTAATAACAGTAGCCTGTCTAAAGGTTCATTTGTTTTCATTTTCAGTAAAAATAATCTTATCTACTTAAACCATGAGATCATTAAAGAAAACAAATGCATTTTCCATTTCAAAAATTCTGTAATTGAACACATTTGCCATTGCAACAACTGAAGGCAGAACATTCTAATCTGGTTTGTGGGTAGGCCTTGTTGAAAAAGTATCTTTGAGTATTTCTCTAAACACTGGTATTATATCTGATTAGTTTACAAGCTTCTGGTGACAATATTTTATTAAGTCAAATTACAGTTTAGTGCAGAGCTGTTAGTATGCTATGAAACGGTGCACAGGCATATATGGTTAACCCAGCTACATTGTGACAAATGGAGTAAAGATGTATAGGAAATGGGTCACAAGAGCACAATCAATAAAATAGTTGTTTGGGTTTTTTATTTTTCACTCCCAGAGTCCTGTTCTGCAAATACATTAAATTCCAAACTGCCTGACAGAGGATGGTATCAATCTGCATGTTAGTGCTTATTGATTAGCTTTGCTAGGATATGTGCTGCCAGCTATAATAACCAAGAGCATTTCGAGTGAAATTGATCACATCAGTCCTAAAAGTTAGAATATTTTTGTGGGAAGTCCTCATGCAACCATCTGATTTAAAACTTTTTAGTTACAAAATCGATATTGTCAGACCACAGCTGGAGGAGATTGTTTCTAATGGATTTTTTTAAAGTTGTTTGTACTAAGTACAAATGTTAACATAGTACAAGTGAAGTTGAGGCCATGTTGATCAGAGTTATTTTATTATCTTTCTAAAAAACCCGAGATTTATCTCCATTACCAAATAATTTTGCACTATAGAAGCAGATTAGTAGATCTAAACAGTTAATGCAATGGCCACCACATCTACATGTCACAAGGTTTTGGGTACTGCTGGCTAGATTTAGGCTGGTCGCCACAACCACATGTCCCAAACACCCATGCAAG
This sequence comes from Pseudotriccus pelzelni, assembly GCA_035584735.1. NCBI lineage: Eukaryota > Metazoa > Chordata > Aves > Passeriformes > Tyrannidae > Pseudotriccus > Pseudotriccus pelzelni. The sequence continues at coordinate 19,428,712 of JAWMRA010000041.1, read as the reverse complement.
TGAAGGCTGTCCAAAGAGATGTTTTTCCAGTTTTGACCTTTTGTTCCTAGTAAAGCATGAAGTCCATTGGATACAGATCTCAAGTAGACTTCCTTGGTTAGTTTACTCTGAAAGTTTTAGTTGACACACACTAGCAAAGCTCTGCAAACTAAGCCAGTGCACACAGTAAGTGAGGAAGATCAGGGGTTTCACATCAGAGCTATTGTACCACTGCAAAATAAAATGTTAATTTAAATGCAGACATCTACCCTTTATTTTCTGCCTCTGTTTTTTTAATATCATAAACATTAAAAGAACAGAGGAAGGAAAATATATGTACACCCTACTAAAGGGAGGGATCTCAAGAGTACAGTAAATGAGATTTTTCTTTTACAAAGGAGAAGCGAAAAATCCCCATCTTCTCCTGTCAGAACTACACAAAGAAACAAAATGTTTGCCCAGAGTTATCAAGCTGTCACTATATACCTACAAAGCATGAAGCAGCTCTTGCTCAATGGCCCACACCACTGCATCATGAATAGTAAGCACTGTTTTGGTACTGCTGTCTTTATTATAAATACACAAAAAGGGAAAGAAAGGATTGCAGCTTCTGTATGGCTAAATATAGGAAAAATACTTCTGGGAAAGGTTTGATGAGAGAGCACACTATCAATAGAGGAAGAAATAATGCCTGAATGCTCTATCAGAAATTCAAAGACAAGCCAGAAGCACACAGCAAATCAGAAACTAAATAATGAATAGGCAACAGGGCATCAGTGAATATGCCAGCAGGTTACAAAGAGTTCCATAGCATTACAGATTTCAAAATAGAACATCAAACAGTGAAGGCTAATTAAAATTATATGATGGCACCATCACTTAGGTATTGCAAACTGTAAGCAGAATTATAAATTCCGTCCAAGGTCCTTGAGCCACTCAATGGGCTCTGGGAAAATATGGAGCATTTCTTGTGTTCCTCCCTGACAAAGGGTATACCATTCTGTTGGTAGTAAGTTGGGTTGTGGCCTAAGATTCATCACAGTGTAAGTGAGTCAGTGCTTTTTCATAGAGGTACAAATATCTTTCACAAACTGTCTGAAAATGCTGACTATGCCAGAATAGTCCAGGCAAGGGGAAACTGGAAAATCTCTAGAGGAACTGCCAATGGGAGTTTCCTGTTTGGAGCCTTTGGAAATCTTCACTGTTCCCATCACCAATTTGGAACCCTTTGAAAGAGCCTACACCAAGAAGACAGAATGCTAAGGAAAAGGAGAATGCCTAATGTTACAGATACGAAAGAAAACCCCACTCAAATAAATTAATGAAGATATTTAAACTATATGGGAATAAGTAATTCATACACTATATACATGAATAAAACAGAAAATATATCCTGGCAATATGTTGCTTCATTCTTGTAGCAGGTTCAGTATGAAGGCTGGGATGTCTTCTGGACATAATTCATCTGCAAATAGGAAAAACAATTCACCAACCGCACTACTGTCTCATACTTATCATTCTGTTATGAGAAAAAATATATAGAAATAATGAGGTCAGTGGGAAAAGGAGGTATTACTGCTAAACTTGGCTAAACTGCACTTGTCTAAACTACATATTTTCATATACTTAAGCATTGTTCTCATGTGCCTTCAGCAAAATTAAAAATGACCTTCATATTCTGTACTATTGTTGCTGAAGCCAAGAATTACAGAAGTGAATGGGTAATTTGCTTAATCTTGCACAGCACTGAAGAGCTGTAGATGCTTGGGAATGTGATTAGGAATCAATTTACAAGGGAAGAATATCAGTTTCACCAATAATAGGGACTACTAGGATTTGTGGAAATCCAAATGGATGCATGGCATTCCAGTGTATTAATATGGAGACAACTTTGAGGAAAATGCACCAGATAGCAATGACACCCAGTGTTATGATCAGCAACACCAGGGAAATAAATAGAAGTTTCCCTGGCAGAAATGCAGTTGACTGCAGTTCTTGGGACACTTGGGAAGAGATTCAGCTTTTCTAACTTAAGGCATTTGTAGAATGCATACTTGACCTATTTTGGATATCTATTTTAGGATTAGATGAATCATGCACTGAAAGTGTATTTCTTAACACTGACTTCAAAAGAGCCTGGGCGAGTTACTCGAAGGGTTAGGTTAGATGAACTCTACTGCCCTTCAGGCACTCTGACCTGATGCAAAGAGTAAAAGCAACACGGCAAGTGCTTGTGCTTGCAAAGACACTGGAAGATGCAAATATCCATGTATATTTCAGTTTCAGTAAAAAGTCTCAGAGCAAATTATCCAATAGAAATTGACAAAAGCTAGTAGCTACTCTTTCTTTCAGAGAGACCAGAGAATAAACACAGCCAGCCTTACAGAAATGTGGGCATAGAAGAGGTATCCAATGTGTACTAAAAAGCAGACTTTTGGATCATAGATCCCAGTGACATTTGTAAGATTTATCTAGAAATGGAAATTCTACCACACTGTCACTGCATCAAGTCAGTTAAGTCAGTGGCAAAAGCAAGTCAGTGGTTAAAATTGCTGAGGTTGAATGAGAATGTTGCAAAGAATGAAGAGAATGCAAAGATGTGTTTGGAAGGAAAATGTCTACATTTCCCCAGTGGTCTTCCAGTGGTCCAGTCAGCACAGATGCATGTTTGATATCAAGATATACACTCACCTTAGAGCCTGTTGTGTCAGCTATTTGAAGGTAGGTTAATTAGTAGAGATATCAGTGGTGAAAAATCTAACATGCATACCAAGACCAAATACAATCAGCAAGTATGCTTCAACTAGCTCTGCCAATTTTCTTGGAATAAACTGTGTGCTCAAAAGGCACAGGATTTGAGTAATGATGGAACTCAACAAAGTAGACGGGCACGCATGAAAGCTGCAGACACTGTCACTTAACAGGAACACAAGCCATACACATCTATGATGAAACTTTCATGGCACTAAAATTTGATCAGCAGGGTAAAAGGGTTGAAATGCTGTAGCCAATAATGAATGGAGCCTAGCATCAAACTGCCTGCAAGGTACAAGACTTATTGCATAATGGAAAGCTTTTAAAAAAACCTCTCGCCAAATCAGAAAAAAATGTCTTACAGCTCTGATTAATTTTCTTTGTCACATTCAGCCTGAGTAGGCTGGGGAGGTGACCTCCCCCACAGCTGGAGCAGTAGCTGCCACCAGGGATCATGAATCAGATGTTTTAACTGCTGCAGTTCACAGCCAGTGAATTAACTGAAGCTGCCATTGATTTTAGGTTATATACCTAAACCAGATGTGAAATGTGGTAGCTAGTGATTAAGCTACACATTTTCATCATTGCTATATAGCACCCATTCTGCCCCTTCTGGCAAATCATAAAGGAAAGGGATGGACATCTAGATGAATAGCCTCTTCAAACACTGCATCTAAAATCTAGAAAGGGTTGCAGATTAGAGCTCCTTAACTGCCAAACAATTAAATAAAATTAGCAAGTTACTGTTATGCCCAAGATGGTAATGTTTTTATGAGGTATAATAGAATATTAAGTAAGATGTTTATGATACTCCTGCTTAATTGTTATCTCAGGAAGTACAACAAAAGAGACATTATACCTGGCAGATGCTCAAGGCATGATTATGTAATTCCTCTGCAAGAAGCTGCTAACCAGCAAAGAGAATTACTTATTGAGAGTAGGGGCTTCTCCAAACTTAGGCAAAACTAGCTTTGATTCTCATATGCAAATCTGGAAAGCAGCATCATAGACTAAGGGTTCTTGAACTATATCTGACCGGTGACAAGCACTTGATCTGAAGTGTTCAACCACAAAGCTTTATCAAGAGGAAAAGGAAAATGTAATAAACACTAGCTTGGGAACAGTGGGTAATAAATCAAGAGTCAATGACACTAGAGGGCCTAATGTGGAAAACAAGGATACACAGTTGTGTGGATGTAGCCATATCACATCATTCAGATCTCCTGTGCTGTATAAGGCAGTGTTCACAGCGTTGCAGTGACCTAAGTATTTACCTGGCCTACTTGTTGGCCTGTAACTTTTCTCCATCCACCCACAGCTGTTAACAGCACACTACTTGCTTTTCAAGGACATCAAATCACTGACCCTGCAGTTCCTGTATAGAAATTATTTTCATGCAAATGAACCAACTGTGTGTGAGAGTACTGTAATGTGGAGAAAATAATGAAGATCAAAGAACCTATGAGGGGCTTATTTCTTTCCTCTTTTTACATGGGCACTGGTCATTGGGGCCTCAGTGGTTTGTCTAGCTTTGCTGACATTTCTGAATGTCACATCTTTGTCCTAATTTTCAAGAAGAGCAAGAAGGAGGACCATGGAAACTACAGACCTGTCAGTCTCACTTCAGTGCCTGTTAAAGTTATGGAGAAGATTATTCTGGAAAGTATTGAAAAACACCAGAAAGGCAACACAGTCACCGGTAACAGCCCTCATGGCTTCATGAGAGGAAAGTCCTGGTTATCCAGTCTGATTTCCTCTATGTCAAGGTAACCCACTACTTGATCAAGGGAAGCTAGCTGATGTAATCTTTTTGAATTTCAGTAAAGCTTTCTGTCTCTCACAGTATCCTTCTGGACAAAATATTCAGCCCACACCTGGATAAACACATCATGTGATGGGTAAGCAGTTGGCTCACAGGTCAAGCACGAAGAGTAATAGTGAATGGGGGAACGTGAGACTGGTGGCCTGTCACTAGTGGGTTCCACAGGGCTCCATCTTGGGCCCTGTGCTCTTCAACATCTTCATAAATTACTTGGACGCAGGACTGGAAGGGATACTGAGCAAGTTTGCACGTGGCACAAAACCTGGAGCAACTGTTGACTCCCTCAAAGTCAGGGAGGCCCTGCAGAGAGACCTCAACAAATTGTAGGACTGGGCAATCACCAACCAT
>JAWMRA010000041.1:19397581-19421786 GCA_035584735.1 Pseudotriccus pelzelni | reverse complement strand
AGTATCCCTGGCTGGAATCGAACCCAGGCCTCAGCGGTGAAGGTCCTGCGATCTAACCACTAGGCCACCAGGGGCATTACCATACTAAAATGAACTATCAAAAACCTATGATAGACAATATAATTTATATATATTCCTTTACCACATATTTTCTAGTTTTAAGGCAAGGTTTTCACCCCAGTGTTACAACCTTGATCTCGTACTGTTCTGCACCTTCTCAGAATCTCAGCTGTTTTTTCCCTCTCTTTCCACTCCTTACCCTACCTCCTCAACCCTATGCTCCTTATCCTCCCAGTTCTGTCTGGCCCCACAACTTAATCTGGAAAATCAGCCACATGGAAACCAGAGCATGACATCTTTCTACTTTTCCAGGTGTCACAGATCAGCTGATGGAAGGTGCCAGATGGGCAGGGCAGCAAGGACGTTCAGTAGGTACATTAACAGTATGTTTCTCACTGGCAAGAGCAAGAGAGTGTATCAAAAATCTCCCTACAGGAGTAGGGACAAGAACCAAAACACAAGAAGGCTGAAGGTCTCTGAACAGACACTCTAATCCTCCTACAGCAAGACATTTTTAAGAAAACATTGGAATGTACAGAGAAATAATAATGGGTATGACATAGACATAGGAAGATTCATGTTTTTCTGTTTTACTGAAGAGTCTTTAGGGAGAGGACCTTTTTCCTTTCTTCTAGAATTTTGCATCTTTACTAATACCACTGGAAACTGAGCAATCAAAACCAAATCCATTTTATTAGCCAGATGTGCGACTTTCATTCTTGGCAGCTGACAGCTGAGAACTTGTAAATGTGCATTCACCTACTTAATTTTTAAGCAACATCATTGCCAACTCGTAAATTTGCCCTGACACTCAGTAATTTCTTTTGTCCATCTTCCTGTATCTCTACCTCAACAATGAGGGCACTTCGTTAGTTGTTTTTTGTTTTGTTTTTATTTCCTATTCTTTTAACCATCAGGAAGCTGCTTTCAGAAAGCCATCTGCACTTATTCACTGCCAACACTCAATGCGATTTTAATAAGCCTTGTGTGGTTTGACTTTAACACTTGTTTCCCTGTGCATAAAAGCCTATTTCGTTAGCTGTCACAGTTTGTCACTTCAATAAAGTTTCCCAGTTGCCATTTAGGCAGGACAGTTTTTACCTCTACTTTCTTAAGCAACAAGTTAAATCTGAGGATAACAGCAACACTGATAATTATTCAAACTTGTCAACGACCATTGCTTTGAGCACAAGTTTCCTTTTGACTAGAATTCTTCATAATATAATACAGATACCTAAAGAAATACTTAAATTTTGAAACATTATGGCAGTCATACTTTAGGGTTCAATGGCAGTATGTTGGAATGACTTCAGGATCAAACAGGTTCCTCTCACAGCATGACTTAATGAATTTGAATCTCTACAAAACTCATCTGGGATTGGAAAGTAAAGCCTGGTATTTTTCTTGCTCTCACAGCATCACTAGCAGTGACAATTCTTAGCTAGAAGGGGATTTCTGCAAGACTAATGATAAATGTTGGGAGAGGACTGCTGGGTGTTGTCATTGTTCTCCTGAGTAGTGGCAATAGAAATCTTAATTAATAATAGTAATACTGAAGAAGTAAAAATTAATTAATGGCTTCATTTGTGTGCTGTTTGACAGGTAAGACAGAGTTGCTCTAATAGCTTCCTGCTGTTAGTCTTTCTAGGCTCTTCTACTGATGGTAGAGCTTACCCACACCTCTTGTACCATCCCCACCCTCTCAGTGAGGCAGTTCACTCACCCTCCTGGCTGCAACATAATCTGTGGAGGACAGAGCTTTACCCTTTTGGCAGACTGCATTGCCTTGCTGGTAAATGAAAAGATCCAAGAGAGTGGGAGAGGTTGCACCACCAGATGGACAGGAGATGGGAAGAGGATGGGAAAAGGAGAAGAATAAGAGGTTATAGAATATAGCAAGAAAGACCACTCTGAGCAAATTGTTAGCCAATGCGTAAGGTTGCAGTCTTAGGGTTTGCTTCCAACCTCCAAGTTTTGCTTTCATGTGGTACTTAAATTGTAACTGTTTTGGTCACGGACTATTTATTGTTAAATATACTCAGAAGGTAATATTTTTCACTGAATAAGTCCTGGAGCTGGAGTCAGAGGTCCTGGCTGTTATTCCTACTCTGGCCCTTCTGCCCCCACTTGCCAGACACTAGGCAAATGATTCCATTTTCTTATGCTTCTGATTTCCCCATGTCTATATTGTCTGTTTAAATCTGAGCTCTTCCAGGCAGAGACTGGAACAATGAAAACCTGATCCTTGATTATTAATACCTAACCAGGGTGCTAATAATAACGTCATACTTGTAAATAGTACACAGAAATATCAACAAAAATTCAGACAACAGAACAATCCCTACATTTAACACCAAATTAATAACTGTAAGGATATAGGAATGCAAAGAAAACCAAATAACTCCTCTGTTCCTGAGAAAGCTTTGCAGCAGAAATAGGAACAAGGTTACTGTGAAAATATTGAATCCCTAGAGTAAACATCAAGAGGGTGCTGTATATAATTTTTTCATACACACTTTTCAACCCAGAATCACACTTTTATAGTCCAGAGCTTCCCCCAAATCACTGCAGCATGTACCTTGGAACATATTTAATCTAGAAACTAGATTAGTAAATCAGCTAGCAAGAGGCCAGAAACGAGCTCCTTTATCTGCCTTGCAACACAGATTATAAGTGAAGAACCATGAGGCACCTACTGCAGCATATTGGCTTTGTACTGTTCCAGGTCTCCCAGTTCAGCTGATGGATACGGCTGGATGGGCAGGACAGGAAGGGCATTCAGTGGGCAGGTGAACAACTTGTACCTAGTTTGTCTAAATGTGAAAGTGTATCAAAACTCTCCCGGAGGAGAGGGCAAACAAAAACACGCAAGAAAGCTGAAGGTCACGAAATGGATTCTTTAATTCTCCTACAGCAAAACTTTTCTGAGGACCCATTGAAATTTACAAGGAGTTGCTCATGGGTATCTCTCGTATTACAGGGATGTGTGAAGAGTCATGTTGTTCTGTTTCCATTTTTTCAGATGTTTTACAAACATAGTAGAAACAGAGTCATTAGGAACCAATGTATTTATTAGCCAAATATATACCCATTCCAAACCAGGCCAAACATCTGGCCCCAGAGATCAGCCGATCAGTTGGACAACCATTCCACACCATAGGTAACTCTGGTGTAGATTGGTCAGACCTGTGCACATTGAGCTAAATAAACCTCTGCCTTATTTGATTGGTTAATCTAGTCAACCTTCAATTTCTAAAATCCCTGTGAGGGATTAACGTAACTGTCTTGGTTTCATGAACAGAAGAGTTCTGAAGCAACATGATTTAAGACAGTTCTGGCCCCACAGGCCTTGTCACTTGCACATTGTTTTATGGAACCATGCTGTAACTGAACAGGAAACAAAGCTAGCATTAAAAAATACCTGGGGGGGGGGGGAAAGAAAGTGTTTTTTAGTTCTTGATTTAGCTAGCATAGAAATTTATGTTTAAATTAGTCACCTCAAGGTCCTTTCATAGTCTATAGAAAGCAACTGGCATTTCTAGGATGCATGTCATTTCATTGTAATGTAGATATGATCTAAAATAAAGCAGACAAATCAGGCCCTGAAAGTGCCTATTTCTCTCCATTGACTATAAAAGGAGCACAGGCTGGCTAGCTCAGATGGAGACGCCTACACTCTGGAATTCTAAAGTTAGGTGAGATTAATCCTGCTATACATCTGTTGCTGTTCTTTATATGGATTTCCTCTCTTTGTTGCTCTTAAGCATGAGGTTTCAGTTTAATACCAAAATGCTTGTAAATGTGTATGTGAGACATTCACATCCACGTGCAATCTCTCGATCTCCATCTGCAAAAGCAGTGGCTTGGGATACAGGGACATTTATTTCTGGCAGCACAGTCAGTTTATGAAGTTTGCGTCTACTGAGCTGAATGCTGACATTTGTCAGTCAAACTGTACTTGAATGTAATTTTGTAATGCTGAAAATCTCTCTTCCAAGAAGGATGATGAATGAAATATTTTTGGGATGTCAGCAGAGCACTCTTGATATTGCCAGACACAGAGCTCATTCTGCTGTAACTGTTGCCTGGCATTTCAAACTGTGTCCAGATGACCAGCTGGGACATACTTCTGTCTTTCTGAAACGTGTTCTTCCAGCTGTCCAGATCAGGGACTGGGTAAGGAGTTTCCTGCAGTTCCCTGTCACACACCAACGGCTAACAGCAACATCAATGCCCCAAAACGGAGAAAGGATGTGACTCAGGCCCAGGGAGCCAAGAGTTGCCAAATTTGTAATGATTCCTTTTACCAGGGAATTTTACCAGGCTTGTTTCTTTACACCGAATAATGTCAAGACCTTCCTCTCCACCACTTCCCAGAAAATGAGTTGTCTCCCTCAGTGCATCAAATGTTGTTAACACTGCGTAATGCAAGCACAGCTTCCTCCTTTCTTGCTATCTCTTTGCAAGCATTAGTGTGGTAGGCACATACGAATTTTCAGGAAATCCATATGTTCAGAATGAATTAGAAATGGGGAAGAGGAAGCAAGAGGTTTGAAACCACAGAAACCAGTAGCTTTTATTAGACTCTGAAATGTGATAATTTATTAGAGCACATGTCATCTTTGCAGCTGGAAAAAAATGCACCATCACTACAGGATTTCAGCTTTCTTATAATTTATGCCATTTATCTTCTAATATTAGCAGGCTTCCAAAATCTCCTGCTGTTACTTGAATATCTGAGGCTGTAGTGTGCTGCACTCTATTCTCTCTCTCCCCTCAATTTTATATCCTGGCTCTGTCCCCAGACTGATCAAGAGCTAAGCCTACAGTTCTCAGTCTTTTTTAGTTACATTGCCGTGGTTGCTTTCATGGCTTGTTAGCTGGCCTTGATAGCAAAACTAGGTAGTCCTAACAGGTTTTCATACTTACTTCTCCACAAAACTGGAATATTTCCCTGTATTTCTTCATTAAGTTAGTGCCTGTGATCCATGTCTAACTCTCTATTAATACTTATTAGTTTCTCTTATATAGCTTTGGTAATGGCTCACACCCATATAAAAAAGGAGCATTCTTTCTTTGTAGAATTCCTATAGATAATATTAATTTCCTTATTCTTCCAGACTCATGAACAATTTTTGCCCAGGTAACATGGAAGTAGTTCTATTGTACCAACACAGCAGATTTTCATTCCCAGTCTGTAGCGATTCACTGCATAGGGACAACATTTCTTCAAGTCACCAGAAATGTTTCTACAAAATGCTAATATTGATCTAATTGGTTCTTTTTGTTTGTTTTTTGCTCTTATATTTTCTAACTTTACTCATATTCAATTACCTGATTTCTACATGGTTTTCACAGTTTGGTGTTAGCTTTTTTAGGCAATAACACATATTCTTTTCCATATTTTTCTGCTGACTTTTATTCTTCCTGCACTGCTGTTTGCTATAAACAGGATACAAGTTTATTAGTAGAAATGATAACTTAATAAGGTAATACAGTATTTCCCACTGTTGTGACAGCCACCATTATGCCAACCATTTGGCTATTCTGGGTTAACAGCTTGAAGTTGTCATTCAGTGTTTACTAGAGCATTTGTAAAAGCCAAGAAAAGCTGAAAAAAATGTTCTTTTCCCAGGCTAGCAAAGAGGTGAATAGATAGGAGTGGTAGCACTCTCATGGCGAGCATATTATTTCAGAGAGCTTGGCCATTAAGAGGCTATTGCTGATCTATGACCAGTCCAGCAAGGCCTTGAATTCTTTTTTGGGTAAAGAATGAATTGAAGAATTTATTACAAAAATAACACATTTGCGTGTCTTCAAGGGAACCTTCTTTCTCTTTTCAAAGCTAAATATATCTTGAAATATAAAATCAACTGCCAAATGGACTTATCTCACGTGCTCACCTATGTACATGCCTAAGTTGTGTGTAACCAATGGTTTACATGTTATCCCGAGCTCTTTGCTCTCTGGGACAAGCAAAACAAAAAGTGTCATTCTGGAAGACATTACAGGACATGTCTTTGTAACATCTGACCTGTGCTGCAACCTCAACAACCTAGGATGTGAACTGATAGCTGTCTTTGATTCTGTCATATCTGTAGCTAATGTGGTCTTGTCCTCATGACTGCTCTGTAACTGAATTCTGACTTCATAGTCATAGCCATGTTTGGAGAGATGACACTGTGAAAGTTTCAATTGCCTGGTTGACTCCTGGAAATTATTTGTTTTACACTGAGCTTCAGGAGGTTTTGGGAAGGTGGACTGTCTCTTCTAATCTACCAGAAGTTACTTGTTCTTGAAGCTTTTAATCTTTACATTTAGTTTCAGACTGTTACTGTATCCCTTTTCCTTGGCAAATATCTTCCCCTATAGATGCCAGTAAAAAAAAAAAAAAAAACCAAAAAAAATTTGACTACATTTCTTGTTTGAAAAAATATATATATAAATATACACATATGCATGCATGTACACAAAGCTACATAAATCAAAATTACTAAATTGAGGAGATTTCTTTATGCTTATTGATGCTAAAAGTAAATGCCTTGCAGATCAGAAGCAGAGGCATTTCTGACATTTTGTGTTTCCTTGAAGAGAGAAATAATGGTTCCATTTTAACATTGAAATGTTTTAAGCTTTACTAGATCTTGATTTATGGTTCTGACACCACAGATAATCAACAAAACAGAACCACATGCAAAAATATTCTGCTTTGGAGCCATAAAGTATTAGAGCTGACTTCCTCCACTAGGTCATAAACCAGGATGAGTTATATGAGTGTTAGTAGCATCCTTCTATTTACAGGAAAAAAAGACCAGAAAAATACAGCAGAGACAACAGTCAAGTAATGAAAATGCACAGCTTACCTTTCCAGTGTAGAAAAAGTTTCATAATCTGGATCTGATCCCTTGTTGCAGAAGGGGAACAATTTGCTTTAATTTTTTTAAAATTTGTTGTAGTGCATTGGTACACATACCACAAGGTATGGAGCCTTCCAAATGCAACATAGAAGCCTCTTTTTGCAGAGGAGTTTATATAATGGCCTAGATGGCATATCAAAGTCTATGAACCTTAGATAGGTCTAGAGGAACATGTGGTCACAGAATCACAGAATCAACTAGGTTAGAAAAGACCTCTAAGATTGTTGAGTTTGTCCTTCATAAAGAAGCTACAGACAGATACCAGGACACAGCCCAGACATCCAGGTTCAAACTTCTGAATTCCAATAGGCTTCCAAGTCAGAAAACGTGGAGACAGATAACTTCTGGCTTTGAAAAGAAGGATGAGGACTTCAGACTGAAGAGCTGAGCTATGTGAAAGAGGGATTTATTTATTTATTGTTGTTCTGAAATTAAAAATAGTTTGTGTAGGAGTTGCTGATGTGTTTGACTCAGGCAGAAAGCAAGGCCAGCCTAAGAAATATTCCCTGAACAGATTGCTGAGTGAATGCACTGGTTTGTGTAAATGCTTCCTAAAGAGCACCACTGGAAAGGCGGAAGAGTACTGGCGTGATGAAGGAAACACATTACTTGCAAATTGCATTTCCAATGCTATCTTTCATTCATGTCATCCCAATGCTATCTGTTGATCTAAGTAGTACCTTAAGTTCCTGTAATAGGCACAGATTTAAAAGGTGTTCCCTTTTTTAATTATTAATTTTGCCCACTATGCTCTGCATGTGGTAGATTTTTATGTTGCTTCCTGCCTCATGTCTTAGTCTGAACATTACTGTCATGCACTGCTCCAGGGAAAAATATAGTGATTTCTTCAACCCACACAGCTGTGAAGATGTGGCAAGCAGGAGTCCAGCAGGAGAAAACATGACCTAGAATTTAGAGCTCTAGTCTAGCTTCAAACACCTGTCCTAATATAAACTCCCTGTGGGCCCAAGAAGCTTCTCTGCAGTTCACTGTTTCTTCAGTGAAATAATAATGAGTCCCTGTCCCTCTGAAGTAATCTTATGGAAATCATATCACAGGTTAAAGAATAGTTAGGCATAAATGTTGGAACCATCAGCTTTCTTAGGCAGATGTAAGGCAAGAGGCAGAAGTTTCCATCCCAGGTATCAGTCCACATAAGCTTTAGAAGGAGAGGTCTAAGCAGGCTTTATCTACTGCCAAAGCTTTCAATGCCTTTTGCTTATAACATCTTCACAGTTTGCAGACATTTCTACCAACTGCCAAAGCCCAGAACTTGCATTACTGAAGTTTTCCCATCAATTGGAGTTGATTCAGCCTTTGTGTGTGTACATGATTATCATATTTAGATATTTATGCACACAGCAAGAAAAACAACATTTCATCTGAAAGAATCTGATTCAACATCTACAGACAGCTTCCTACAGAGTCTTGCAAAGTAGGTCAGTAAATCAAATCACCAATAGCATATTGCTTTTCTATGGATTGTTGAAAGCAGGCAAAAATAACCTCACTTAACGTATTTGCACTTCTTTTATTTCCTGTTTATGATATCAATTACCAACAATATAATTTCATTTCTTGCTGAATCCTTCTTAATCATCTAAGTCCACTAAAGAAAAATTTTACAGTGGGAGATGATGATTCTCAAAAAACTGTAGACATGGTTCTCTGTACCCTTAAAAGCATAGGTGTTTTTTGGATGTGAGTTTTTTTTCATTATGTCCTGTAGAAATTACTAGCATGTTACAGAATAGAAAAAATTTGTTATAAACGGAAAAACTAGAAAATCTTGCAAAATCACCAAGTTCAAAATTCATTGCCTTTCTTGGCGTCTGTGGAGGTTTTGCTTGTGTGAAAATCAGACTCAAGCTCACAGCTGGGGTAGGAAGTGACAGCTATGGAAGTCAGAGGTCTCAGCAGTATGATTCAAGACTGGAAAACAGAGGTGCCATATTTTACTGAGGTTTTTTTTCCTTTCACCTATTGCAGTTGCAACTTCAAATACATGTAGAAACAGGTCAGCTTAAGAGAAGCTCTGGTTTTTCTGAAAAGTTTTCATGATTAGAGTTTAAGCTGTGCATTTCATAAGCTAAATATTTGTAGAAAATAATCTTCCTCTTTAGTTCAAGCCATTAAATCTTCCTGAGGTGAAAAAAGGTTTCATTTTTTCTCTTTTCCTGTAATAGCCTTCACCAGAATACCAAAGTATAAGGTATACTTCAGTGGATAATTCACTGAAATAGTTTATTCCTCTATTTTTTGTTTTATTGGGAAAGTAACTTTTTTAAAACACCCAAAAATTATGACTGAGGGTTTTTTTTCGGCAGAACTAAGCAAAAATCTTACCTCTTGAAATTAATATTTAAGACTGAAGGACTTTTACATTTTGATGAGCTTGTTCTATTACAATATGCAGCCACCATGTTTGTGTATCTCTACTTTCTTTTTCCATCTTTCCTTATTTCCCTGAATTACTACCTTTTCTTGCAGCCTCATCTGCTGTAATTTTTTACTTTTCTGTTTGCCTCTTGTTCTTCACAAAAAGTTATTCACTTACGACCTTCATCCATTTGAAACATGATTTGTTAGCTTGGGAAATAAGCAGATGTAATATAAGATGGAAGGGACCAAGAAGTTTTGTTTAAGGTATTCTATGAATGTCAGAAGACCATATAGAGCAATAAATAGCTTTTGTGAGTGATTTAATGCCAAACAATATTTTATGTATCTTCAGTCTAGTTCTTCCTTTGTGCTAAAAAATAGAAGAGATAAATAGATATTACAGAAACACAAACAGAAATAAATAAGAAGCAGCTATAATTTTTAATTTCTTTGCTCCTCTAGAGGGTTGTTTTTTCAGTTTGAGCAGAGAAGCAATAACACTAAGAGTGCATACACTAGAAAGAGCATTATCAGAGACCTGCGAGGAACATCTGAAATGATACACAGTCCAGCAAGTGGCTGGGCATAGCAGTGAGTAAAAGACATAATTGGGAGCCAGCAAAGAAATGGATAATATACAAACCACGCCACAGCTGCAAACTGGAAAGGAAGGACGACATGAGATGACCAAGCAACAAGGAAAGAACAGACTGGGGACAGGGTTGAACTGAGGAGATTGAAGAAGTGAGCAGCTAGCCATGCTACCCAGTGAAAGGCAGCACATTTCCAGCTGATTCAAGGTATCCACGTGCCTCTCTGGTTTACCAGTCTGTGACTGCTTACAAAACCTCTTCCCTGCTGTTGCTGCTGATCAACATATGGACTTCTTTGTCGAAGAATGTACCATCTGGGAAAACTCTTCACTCTGGGATTGAAGAGAAGACTGACCATGACTTGGTTATGACTATTCAATGTTTGTACAGAGTGCTGACTATAATGTGGTGGCAGCATGTACTCTGGGTACCTTACAGTCTAGATAACACAAACAGGAAGCACATTACAGTGAGTACATCAAACACTGAAAGCTCAACGGAGAGAGTCATACAATATAATTAACCTACTGTCTGTTTTCCTTCTGTAGTAAGCAGCAGTCTTTCTCTAAGGGGTGGATTGGCACTGTAGGGCTCACCTAGAAAATAATACGAATTATGACAAGTCATTTTAATGACAATTCTTTCAGTGGTGTTTTTGTTTAAGCATTATTCCAATTTGAAATCAGTCTTCCTAGAAATGTGTAGGCAGAGTCTGGATAAGGCTCTGGAATTCTTTGAGATCTTGAGTGGAAAAAAAATTTGGTAGAATCTCTAGGTTGTTCAGATCTGATCTTTTTCCTTCAACTAAAAGTCTAATAGATAAGCTTTTGATTCCTCTTTTCTGTATTCACAAACCCACTTAAAGCAAGAAAAGCCAAAGAACAAGAACACTGTTCATATTATTCTCCATTATTGAAAAAGAAGTCACACATCCAGGTTGGATGGAGATTTGACCAACTTGGTCTAGTGGAAGGTGACCCATGGCAGGGGGATTGGAACTAAATGGTCTTTAAAGTCCCTTCCAACCCAAACCATTCTATGATTCTATTATTCTGTGATTCAGTGTATGATACTTTTGCTTTCACTTTTTTTTCTTTTTGTGAGATGGGTGAGTACCTGGCAGTTGCTTGCCCTTGGTTCCTCATTTTTATCTCTGATGGGGTTTTGCAGTACATGCTAGGCCATCTGCTCTGTTCCAGCCTATTCATGTGTTTATTTATTGCATGCATTTGAGGAGGTTCTTAGTAGCTTATGTAAAGTAAGGGAGTAGTGTCAAGCCATTTACTCTTGACAAGTGACCACATTAAAAAAAATGTATTTGGCCGGTGGAGGTCAGTCAAAAAAGCTTCATAGGAGCTTCAAGATCATGAGCTTGAACTTCCTTTTAGGTCAGGGTCTGTGTAGTTCGGTACATCAAGACACTTGTTTTCTGCTATTCTTCCTCAGACATAATAAACAGCTTAATTTTTAGAACAGCCAGACCTCAAGCACTAACACCTTGAGATCAGCATACCCTTGCAAGGTTTTTACTAACTGGGACAAAGAATGAATTGAAATGATATCCAGCCAATTACTACTGAAAAAAAAAATATATCTAATAAGAACAGATTTGTAAAGTGATTTAGAGAAATTAGGTGCATTCTTGATGCTATCATGTTTTAATATTATTGCAAAGAATGTTAGGAACAACAAGGGAAGTTAAAGCCACATGAGCCTGCACGGCACTGAATGCATAGTTTGCCTTGAACTGCAGTGATTGTTGTCTTTCTTCAGCGCAGTTATACAATGATTCCTCCTCCATTCCTGACATATGCTAACCACAATCTAACAGAGAAGTAAAAATAACAGAAATTATTTCTGAATTAACTTTCACTTGAAAAAATGATGAATTCTGCATTTTTACCATCCTTTGTTTGTGAGGAAGCTTTGTATGTTAATGCTTTCTTTGACATTGTTTTAATAAAGCACTATGAACAGAAAGTCTATGTTCATGCAAATCCTTGTGAAACCAAAACTTTACCTGAAATGCTGTAAAAAAGCCCCTCTGAGCCCAAGTCATTTTCTTTTTGAATCACTGTCTGCACTTTGTTTTTGCATAGTCTTGATTTTCATTTCCCCCACTTCATTTTCAGCCCAACACATGAGTAATGAGGAAGAGAGCAAGATCATATGTTTAGAGTTTTTAAGGTTTAGGGGCTTGGCTGTATTGTATTTTATTTTGTCTTCAGGACAAATATTATGAATAGCTTGAGTGCAATCTATGATTTATGGGGAAGGCAGGCAGGCAGGCAGGCAGGCAGGCAGGAAGGAAGGAAGGAAGGAAGGAAGGAAGGAAGGAAGGAAGGAAGGAAGGAAGGAAGGAAGGACGGCTGGTTTATAGAGCTTTTATGATGGAGGATGATTAACAATGAATGGAAATGCTGGACAACACCAGATTTGCCTGTGGGGAAAAATTAAAATCACAGACAGAATATGGATGATTTGCCAAAAAATATGTGGTGATGGAAGTCATAGAACTATTATAGTCACATTCAATACATCTACTAAATGACATAATGAAATTGCAAGATGATCTAGACATGGTTGGATTTTAAACCCTGCAGCACTGAAAATGTCCTTGCTATCCAAACCCTATAAAAGAGCATTTAATATACTAGCAATAATATAGTGCTGAGGGTCCTGTGGCCTGATTCAGCTTTTACTGTGCCCAGTAATATTTTGCAATGAGATACACCACTTTGGAAATAAATGGCAGGATGATCAGACACACAAAACTTCCTTAAACTTCTTGTCCCTGAGGGCCTCCCATGTAGGTAATGCTGAAGCAGAAGAAAATGGTGTTTCCTACCTCTCTATGTGTCCCTCTCTGCACTGGGTCACAGTGGGAAAGCCTGTCTGAGAAGATGAATCTGAATCACACATATGGTTTAAGAGTGCCTTTTTCACAAATCTTATGGAGCTCATCTTAGCAAAAGCACAGGATCGGGACCAGGTAGTCCAAAATCTACCACATTTTTCTGCCCTTGAGCCAAATACTCTAGAGGTAACAATAACCCTCAAAACAGTTTCCATCTTATCAGTTCTGGTTTGGAGAGGACTATTCATGCAACTTAATCATCAGATTTAAATGAGTAAGTTAGGTGGCCGTTCTCCATGTCCAGTCAGTAGACACAGATGGGCTGCTCTAAGGGGTGATGTAGATATATCCCACATGGCTTCAGGCACTTAGTTAACTGAATCACCCTGATCAGTGAAGAATTAGGTAACTAATCTCCAGAAGGCAACTTGTATTGCAGGGGACAAAAGCTTTTTCTCAGAAGTGTTTCTCTCTCTCCCCTGAGACCTCTCTCCTTTTCTCTCTCTCTCTCTTCTCTCTCCACTGCTCTCCACCTTCCCCCTGCCCTTTTTCACACTGACTTTAATTGTTTAAGCGAAATAGGACAGCTCTGATTTCTGATTTACCCAGCTTGGTTAAATGCTTAAGTCAGATGAGACAAAACTAGGCCTAGGCCCCTAATTTAGAGATCTAAATGTGGATGCTGAAAGGAAACAGTGTAAATATCTCCTGTACTAGCATGTAATAAGCATGAGTTTCTCATGTAGTAAGGAAATATTATTCACTTATTGTCTTAGGCCATCTGCACAAACAAGTCTTCATAAATATTCTCAAATAATGTATTTATTGCTTAATTAGCAGTACTTTTTATGATTGGAATATTTCAACCAGCAGATGAGCTCTTTGTACTGTGTGTTCCTTTGTAACAGATAGTCTATCACTTTCTTACTTTAAGCAAATAGGAGACTCAGTTGTGCTGTAAATATAAACAGAATTAATACCAGCAACACGGATCTTGAAAAGCTTTAAAACCGGACAGGGTGGCCAGCCAATGTCATGCACTCCAAGAGGACGGTGGGATATGTGGCAACGGAAATTAGTGCTCAAATATGTGAAGCCCAGTCTTTCCTATGCCAATACTTCAGGAAGTTACTATTGTCACACTTGGACAGCAATGTGAATTATGTAGTTTCTTTAGGTGATAGAATCAGGCATCTAAATCTGGGTGGTCAAATTTAAAATTAAGAAGCACAATGCTGCCTGATTATCTGTGAAGCCATGTTGCAGCTAGTGACATGCCTTTGGGAGTCTACCAGAGTAACCAAGACCAGAATCCAACTCTACAAAATATCCCATTAAAAAAAAGCCAAAGTACTAGGTTGAAAGCAACACAAGAAAGAATGACAGTGTGCTGAGCTGAGTCACAAATTCATAACATGCTTTATCCTGAAAGAAAACATTGCTAGTTTGTGAAATAGTAGGAAAAAATGAAGCAATTCGAGGGGAAAAGGTTATATGTCTAGGGTCTTTTGTGTGTGAAAGTATGTGTGATTTGCTCTCAGGATGACTACAGGAATTTGAGTGTGTATTTAGTTGTGTTACTCCAACATCACAAGCTCGTTCTGCTTCACGAAAGTTATAAATCTGCTCCATCTAGTCAGGAATGCTTTTGACTTATTTACATAGAGTCTGTGGATGGAATTTGTGCTTTTCTCTAGGTCATTCTAAAAAATCCCATCATTGCAGAGGTACAATTAGAGAGAGCAGCTGTGCCATTCCTGACTGCAGCACAATGCATGGATGGAGAGCAGCTCTCTGTGTCTTGGGATCTCCTGAGTCTGCCTCCTGAGAGATTTGTGACTGAGAATGACATCAGTGAAGTTCCAATCTTCAAAGAAGAGACAACCTTCTAACTGGTAAGGTTTGGAAATACCCATGGTTTAGAAAAGCATTTGGGTTTTGTCACAACTTCAACTATGTTGAGTACAGTTTCAAGTGCTTCACCTTTACTGAGTCCCAGAGGGTTTTTTTAAGCATATTCAGCTGAGGCTGAGCAGTTACAGAGTTTTGCCTCTACACATTTTTCTTTCTTTCATACCTTCCCATTAGTAATTTAACACTGCATATCGTGATGTCACTTTATCCATCCCGTATTGCCACTTTCACATGCCATGACACTTACGGTAAAATTAGCCCTAGCATATCCCTTGGAGCGGGCCAGTAATTGAGGTCAGCTCTGAGCAAATCAATCTTTTGTCACTTCTGCCCTGCCTCACTACAAGTATGTACATGTACGTACTGTGCATTGCTATGCTCTCTACCTGCATAAGCCAAAATTAATGGACAAATAAATGGACATCAAAATTTGGAAGTTTCAAAAATTATGTGAGGTGTAAAGGTACAAAAATTATGGGGAAAACACCAAGATGAGAACAAAACCCCGCCTTCACATGGTTGTTTCACAGCTGAAACATTTCTTTTGATTGCTATTTCAGTTAGCTCCCTTACAGAAGTTTATCTTCCCGGGGGTTTACAAGCAGATCTACTGGACAATAAAAAAGTCTTAAGCAACAATACTGTCTACACAAAGCAACTCACAGCCACCACAGCCTAACCTGCCATGGGAAAATATTCTGTTGAAACATAAAAATAATGGCAATCCTATTTTGAAAATGAAATAATTGCTGAAATTATAGGCAATTCTACAGGGTGGAGTCACTCCAGACAAACACTCACACAATTGTCCTTGCCACAGTAATGGCTTTGGCTCTGCACAGGCGAGGCTACTCTGGAGTCACAGGTGAGAACCCAGTGAGCACCAAACCAAAAAGCTAAAAGGTATTCCTGCCAATGCCATCATCATTCCCAAGGTAATACAGGGTAAAAATGAAGAGAACAAGTGGTGGTAAAGCCATACACTATTGCTCCTCTTTGATGGAAAAAAAGGGGGGAAAGAGAGCTTAAATAATTCCCAGTATAGCTGCTAAATGTATGCCACAGCAACATGGATTTTCTGACTCCCATCTTGCACTTTCACCATTCATACGAGCTTCTTTGTTTAAAAACTTCTAAAACATGTTACTTCAAGTATGTTTATTGGTAGGCAAGCTTCTATTTCACTCTGGTCAAATTCCAAACTGAATAATTATAGCCTGTCTGCTGAAAACTCCCACCATAATTTCATTTGGCTCTAGTCTTCTAAACTACTATGCAGAATAGCTGCATGCTAAACAGATTCCCTGTAAAAATGGGCAAAGCAATTACACATGCCAGCAAAAAGGCTCTCTAATCTCTTTGAAAGTTTGGAAAGCACTTCAGGTTTTACTTGGGTGAAAGAGGGATTCAACAACAGAAGATGTGATGTATGCTGAAGCATATGTGTGTAAACACACATGTACTGAACTCACCAAAGACACTTACAAGACACAGTCTACATGAAAGCTATGTTTTAGGGAAAAAAAGTCCACCACAGTAAATTATTTGTATTTGAATAGAGGAAGGAAAAATCAGAAAAACACATGCTTTTCATTATTTTCTCATTGTTTTCTCTCCAAAGATTCATGGACTGCTGTCTCGGTAGAAAGCCACTACTCTACCCATACCCCCTCTGCATGTGGTCTGTGAATTTCATAAAAGTCACACACTTTCCCAAGAAATTGTCTGCTCTAACCTTTGCTGATAGGTGTCACAATATTTCACAGTAAAAAGTCACAGCATCTGTTGTAAATAGCAATAAGACTTGGTTTTGAAGATATTTTGCTTTTTATAATAGACTGGGAATTCCATTAAATGAAACAGACTGAAGTTCACTGCTTCTGTATGGCTTATCAAGCTGAACAAGTGAACTGGATAAAAGTATCTCCGCTGCTTTTATCAAGATGTGAAATTGAGCAATAAAGTAAATTTTGGTGATGAGAAGATAGATTGTGGATGGCCTTTTGGTACAGCATCAGCTGAAGGAAAAGGGCTTCTCAGTTATTCATCCTTAGGAACCTAAACAGGAAATCTCACCCTCGGCTTTTACTCCTGGTTACCTGCTCCCTTGATCTGTGCACACAATGCAGTCATTCTCTTCCAGCTGATGAACTCCAGGTATATCTATGTCAAACAGCAAAGTATTTTGATTGCAACATAGGCCTTTGAACTAAAGCTTCAAAGGAATGTTGACACAGAACTAACAATGCCTAGCAATTAGCTGAAGTGCTATCCCACTGAAATGTAATCACCACTCCAAATAAACCAGCTCCTGCTCTGCAGAGCAAAGAGAAGGTGATTTTGGCCAGATGTCACCTGGCGAGGGTCCTCACCACCGGAGAGGAATAAAAGTGACACATTTGCCCTCTGGGTACTAAGGTGTGAACGAGCCCTTCCCGGCTCCCGGTAGTGAAAGTCTCCTGGCATGTTGGTGACAGGGTATGTAGGACCTCTTTGTGGACTCATGCCTAAATAAAACTAGGAGGCTTAGAAATATTGTGTAAAATTGGTTTGCTCAGGCATCCAGCAAGTCTCCTGAGCCTGTAGGAATGTCAGCATTTGAGGGGGAAGCCAGAACTCCCAGGAGCACTGCAGGTCTCAGAATGGTTCTGAAGGAACATGAGACTGGCAATTAGGTCTGGGCCTGCACAGAAAGGAGGGCTCAAAGTACCTGGGACATCCATGTCTGGATAACAAGCTGGTGAGTAATCAACTGGAGGATCCCTCACCACATTTTGTTACACTGCTTCCTTTCCTGCAAACCTAGGGGCTTGAAATTATTAATAATTTGTTTTGATATCTCTGATTGTATAAATATATTTTTAATCTATTATTTCCTTCTTCACTGTCCCTGTTTTTTTTTTTCCCCTGGCCAATAATTTGTGGTCAAAGCTAGGTGGGTTTTTTTCAACAGTGGAGACAAAGTAAAGTGCTGAATATTTCAATCTTCCCCCTATTTTGTCCATTAGTTGCTTAGCTCCCCATAAATAATGGAACTGTATCTTCTCTAATAATTCCCTTACTTCTAACACAAGGTTATTGATTAATAAAGCTGTGGCTGCATAACAACATTTTCAGGCCGACAAATGTTCTCTATTTCTCGGCATTCTATAAAATTTTAAATTGCTCTGAGCAGAATTTTTCAGCCATTTTGTATTCACCCTGTAGTTCAGTTGAACTTACCATATTTCTTGAGTTTGCTTGTAAGAATGTCATGTGAAGCTAAATGAAAAGCTACAATAAAGTCAAGGTAGTTTACAGCTTCAACTGCTCCTTGTTTAAAAAAAATTTTTCCATCCTGATCTACAATGAAAATCTACAATGTTCTAATGCTGGTGTACACCTAAAGTGCCCAAAAAGAATACAGTTTTAAAAGTGATCCAAACCAGGCCTACGAGGACTCCTGAATTACAGTGCTCCTCACAGCTTCCACCTCTTACCAAACATGTAGTACAAGTGCTCCATTCCTTTGCTTTCCTCAGTGCTTTTAAAAATACAATTCTATTTCTTAAGATGGGTGTCATTAGTGGTAAGAAGCTCCCATCAAATTAAACAGAGACTATTAGAGAGAAGTGCAGCAAATCTAGACTGTGACCTTGGTATTTGTGATTGTGCCCATAAACCTACCTGCCATCAGCCTTGCTATGCAGAACTGGCATGACAGCATTTGGGACTGCACATGAGAATATGCCCCACCTGCTCCTGTGCAATATCCGATTATGTGACTCTCATGCATGAATGTATCTATTCATGTGGGTATTTGGGGCTGGTCCTGTTTAACATCTTTGTGGATGATCTGGGTGTGGGGACTGAGTGCACCCTCAGCAAACTTGAGGACAGCACTACGTTGGGTGGGAGTTTTGATCTGCTCAAGGGTGGGAAGGCTCTACCGAGAGACCTGGATGGACTCAATCAATGGGCTAAGTACAAATGCATGAGGTTCAGTAAGGCCAAGTGCCAGATCCTGTGCTTGGGTCATGGCAAAGGACGTTCAGACTTTGGAGTGCGTCCAGCAGAGGGCAACAAGACTTGTGAAAGGTCTAGAAAACATGTCTTATGAGGAGTGGCTGAGGGAGCTGGGTTTATTTAGTCTCAAGAAGAGGAGGCTCAGGGGGGGATCTCGTCTCTCTCTACAGCTACCTGAACGGAGACTGTAGTGAGGTGGGACTGATCTCTTCTATCACGCCTGCAGTGAGAGGACTAGAGGAAATGGCCTTAAACTGAGACAAGGGAAACTCAGATTAGATATAAAAAAATCGTCACTCTTAGGGTGGTCAGCCATTGAAATAGAATGCCCACTGAGGTAATGGAGTTGCCATCCCTGAAAGTGTTTAAGAGGCATCTGGATCTGGCTCTGGGTGATATGGTTTAATGGTTTAGGGGTTACAGAGGTAATGCTGGGTTGACAGTTGGACTGGATGATCTTAAAAGTCCCTGCATAAAATGCATCATCATTCTATGATGCCATTTAAGAAATAGGAATATTAAAAGAAGGTTTTTTAACAATAAAAATAAGCACATGTGCTTAAATGTCTACTGTAAAAAAGAAACAAATAAATTTATGGTAAGACCTCATGCCAGCACCTAACTGGCTCATCTTTTCCTTTCCCCAGCTAAGCAGGCAGTGAACAGACAAGAGGACTGCTTTTTTCAGAGGCAGAATGAAGGCAATGCCTTTGGGAGGCAGAGATGTGCACTCAGTGACATATGACTTGACTGAAAAGCAAGCTGAGAGATGTGCTGTTTTGGATTATGTTACTTTATTTCACTTTATTGTTATCAATGCTAACCTTTGGAGGAGCAAGGGGACAGTTGCTGTCTGCACCATTTTATTTGCCCAAATCATCCACATAAGCCCCTCATAGCTTGTTTTCCAGGCAAAGACACTGCAGCACCTCTGCTTCCAAATTTTACTGTGAAAAATTACTTTTAATACAAAGAGTGTATTAACCACAACTACATGGTTGGGATTGACAGATTGATTTTGAAGCTGCTACCTTTTGAGGGTGACATTTATTACAATTAATCTATGAGATATTTCTCCCAATATGCACTTTCAAGCATCAAAACCAAACACAGCTGTCTTCTTGCCAATAAATTGATGTTAGTAGAATGAAGAAGACTTGCAGTTCTGGTAAGTGAAAACTTTCTGGTGGACTGGCCACCTGCATATTTTCAGTGCTACTGTATCTCAAATTTCTGCATAAACAAATCACAATTATTTTCCCTGTAGAATAATCTTTTTTTTTTTTTTTAAACCCAACAATGCTTCAGCACTTCTTCCTTCAATCTAGATGATACTTAATTTTGTTTCTAGGAGATAGTCCTTGAAATAGTGGTTGTCTGAAGTGGTAGAATTATCACATACTTTAAATGTCAGCTCTGCTGAAATTGTGCAATTAGATCATGACTGATGTGGCTTTCTAAAAACCAAGTCTAAAATTTAACCCTAAAAGAGTCTTTGTCCAAGAATTCCACGCTAAAAGAACACCATGGCAGCATAAATCATTTACTGAGTAATGCAAGTATCTCTGAACACTACAAAATTAACTTTAAAGGAAAATAAGAAATACCTTTTGGAGTTGCAGAAAGTTTTGTTCCAAATTTCATTGTATAGGTTAAGTAAACTAAAATGTCTCCAGGCAGAGAATTCAAGTCCCTGGTATTTCTCAACAACAATCAGATGAAGTAAACATTAAAGGCAGATCTGCAAATCTTCCTGTGAAATGCACAGGAATTAAAAAGCCTGTTTGCCTGAAGGAATAGTAAGTAAAAAAGCAACTGCAAGTCACACTACAAAACAACTGGAGCTGCAATCATGTGCTGTTTAACTGCCTCTTTGGGAGCCTTGTATATGCTCAAGAGCCCTGTTTCTGGGATCCTAAGTGCTAGGTCAAAAACACTGAAGCCACAGAATGCAAATATCTGAACAAGAGTAAAGTTATTCAGCAGGCTCAAATCAACTTAGAAAAAACAGTGACTTTGGACAGTAGATACTGTAAGCCAGTTATTATCTGTGCATGCTGCAGTCTTAGTCTTTCCACTGCTGCCTATAACCATTTTATTCAGTTCTTCTGTCCCTTCCTTCTTAATCCAGTAAAAGGCCATTTTCCCCATCTGATAACTGTTTTATTTAAATGCAAATTTAGGATCAGTCTCTTGTCTCCTTGGATATTTGCTAGAACAGGAACACTCATCTTGAATATACACCATATCACATATTCAAATTTGGATTTGTCTACTTGGCTAAAGTCCAGCACTTGGTGGGAAAACCCACCCCCATCAACCCCACTAGCCACAGCTATAGCTTTTGGTTTTATTATCAGTTATGAGCTTGATATTTGCATAGAGCTTCTGCCCATCACAATCCTGCTTGAAGCCAGGTGGGGGTATTGGATCTTCCAGATTTCTAGGGCAGAAGCCACTATGGCAATGCACCAAGGTGAAACGCACAAGGGTGAAATGCACAATGGTCATGGGAAGTCCAGCAATCCATGTGGGTGAGCTCATGCAGAACAGAGCAAGGCAGTGAATGAAGACAAGTGAGTCAAGAACATTTCCATCCTTCCTTGCTGTGACAACCTTGACTGAATCCTAGCAGGACAAAGACTAAGTATAATTTCTATGATTTTCAGTAATACTGGAAGTGCATTACTTGCAGAGCATCTTGGTTTCCCCTTTGCAAAAAGGCAGTTTGCCACCATCAGGAAAGAAGGTGCATCCGGAAGAATTGCTGTCGCACTACAGGGGAGCACGTGCCCATGCAGATGAAGTAGCATTTCAGTTCAACACCTTTACACTCCAGTGACACATCTAGGCTGATTCCACAAGCAAGAGTCAAAGCAGTCTGGCAACAGTCCTGCTAAGAAATTCTCACTATGTGTCCTTCACACCTTTTTTTTTTTTTTTAATCTGTGTTGGGCCTTAACACTTTGCCTAAAGGGTGGTCTCATATTAACAGCCATTCTCCTCCAGAACCCAGCTGGGCACCCTGCACTTTTCATCTCCTTCTGTAGTGTCTCTGAGCAGGATGCAGTACATCTCCCTCCTTAGAGCCATATGTACTGGCCCCTCCAGCCTTTTGACACTGTGCAGGAATAGAGAAGAGGGAGAGTGCCTACATCTGTTCTGATTTGCCAAGATTCTTAGTAGTGTCTGAACTAAAAAGTAAGGCTGAATGGTGGTAGTTCAAGAGTTCTGTAAGTTTTATGCACAGCAGTTGACCCCTTAATATGTGTTTGGGCTGCAGCACAATTTAAGAGCAGAAATGTTGAGGACATCCTATCATGCCACTTAGAATCAATAGCTTAAAAACCGCCTATTTGAATTTTTTCTCCTGGTCTGCAAAGGGATGCATGAAATATTGTATGTTACCATTAATTTCTAAACCTTCAGTGGATTTTTTTTTTTTGTGAAATCACAGCTATAAATTGAAAAGTAAAGCATTGTGGCCCATCCATGTTCTAAATTTGTAATGTTTTGGCATTTAGAACATAATAAATTTTAGGATAGCTAGCTACAGTTGGAAGAAAATGTAATATGTTGCAGTTACCACAGTCATGTTAACTCAGCTACACTGTATACATACAACTCCATTCATCATGAACGGATGCAACAGGAGAGACTTGATTTCATTTCCAGCAGGTTGGGTGCCTGGTGTGGCCCATGGCAGCGAACAGTTGAAACACCAAGGCCTCTGGAGCAGTCCTGGATTTACTGCTACTTTCTTATTAGGGCATACAAAGACAGAAACGTTGCACATGAGCAGCTGTTTTAAAAAGGCAGTTGTTGCTAATGGTGAGCTAAGGCAGCACAGGACTCTGTGGCACAGCTTGGACCTGCAATTTAGCCCATCAAGCTCTCTGCATGGCCAGACTACTGTTGGGCACAAATTGGACTAAAGACCTTTTTATTTTTATTTTTTAATTTCCTCAGTTCTTTGCATTTTGATTCACAATATTTATATTGTAATACTTGAAGCCTTGATAGTTTAATAACAACATAAATTAATCACTGAGTTTTTCTATCTATCAGGCTGTTATCCTACCTGAAACAAATAAAATCCTATCTAAACAAATAATCTCTCAAGCATTAAACTAAACATAATAGAAATAGAAGGAAGTACCTTGGAACTACTGCACAAGTTCCACTTTTTACAGGAGCTAGTGATGTTTATAATTAGTAAATTTTCTTTAGGTAGCACTAAAGAACATCCAAAGGGTTGCTCAGAGTAATTTCAAATGGTTTAAAATTTCAAAGACTCTACAGAAGCAAGCAGCACTAAAAGCCCACTCTTCAAAAAAAAATATCTTAAGGTTCCCAACAAATCATGCAGAAATGAGACCTTCTTTATGACCTGGAGTTTTACAGATTTTTCCTCTTGCTCTCATTGTTCAATGCCTTCTTTGGGAAAAAACAGAGTGATGGCAGGAGGGAGAGAAAAGGGTAGTGGGGAGGAAAGCCTTAATGAAAAGATTGACAGTATTTCTTGGAACTGGTACTTGTGCATCCACACTGAAGTGGATGAAGTTGTCCTAGGGATGCCAAGATAACTTTGAAGAGATTTATTATTCACTAAATGACAGTACTCAGACAACTGACATCACTGTTATATTGTTTCATGTTAGAAAAGCTCTCTGTGGTCTGGATTGTCTTTCTGGGCTTGATTTCATCTTCTAGTCCATAGAATTGTAGAATCATTAGGTTGGAAAATACCGCTAAAATCATCAAGTCCAACCATTAACCCAGCACTGCCAAGTCCATCACTAAACCATGTTCCTAAGCACCACACCTATACATCTTTTAAATACCTCAGTGGTGACTCAACCACTTCCCTGGGCAGCCTTTTCCATTGCTTGACAACTCTTTCTGTGAACAACTCAAATTTTCCTAATATTGAATCTAAACCTTCCCCCCCCACCCCCCCCACTCCAACTTGAGGCAATTTCCTTTTGTTCTATTGCTAGCTACTTGGAAAAAGACACTGATTTCCATCTCACTGCAACCTCCTTTCAGGTAGTTGTAGAGAGCAATAAGGTCTCCCTTGAGCCTTTTCTCCAAGTTAGACAACATCAGTTTCCTCAGCCACTCTTCACCAGAGCCCACGTATCTCACAATATCCCTCTGGACAAACTGTCCGGCACACAGCTGGATAAACACATCATGTGGTGGGTGAGCAATTGGTTCATGGTCGAGCACAGAGGATAAGAGTAAATCGGGTAACATCAGACTGGTGACCTGTCACTAGTGGGGTTCCACAGGGCTCCATCTTGGGCTCTGTGCTCCTCAACATTTCCATAAATTATTTGGACACAAGACTGAAAGGGATATTGAGCAAGTTTGCAGATTACATAAAACTGGGAGGAGCTGTTGACTCCCTCAAAGTCAGGGAGGCCCTGCAGAGAGACCTCAACAAATTGTAGGACTGGGCAATCACCAACCAT
>JAWMRA010000041.1:19382611-19394938 GCA_035584735.1 Pseudotriccus pelzelni | reverse complement strand
TGGCCCTTGTCCGGAAATTCATCTGGACAAACTATTTTCAATCCCCAAGGAGGGGGACTTTTGCAAACCCATGACAGGGGGAACAGATAAAATCCAAAACATCACTGCATAAACCTTATTTCATTAGGAAACCATGGCAAAAATAAGAATGTATATCAAACTACAAAAATTCCTAAAGGATGAAGAGCAGATGCAGTACATGAAGTTATTCTTCTTTCTACACTTCTTTGCCAAGCTAGATTTCAGTGTGCTCTACAGCAATACTTCTCATAACACTGTAATACAGCACTGTGATCCATGGCAGTAACCATTTTGAATAGCATGCTATTAACACACAGAAGTCATCTGTCTGTTGCAATTCCATCAGACTACTCCATTCCGAGGTCAAAAATGTTTTTCCTCTCTCCATCTGCTACAGTTTTGAAGATTCATTGAATAAAGAAAACAAAAATTCTAAATACTGAGCAAATCTATTTTAAGAAGTATATTTATCACAAATCTAATGTGTTGGGTGACTAATAACATACATGTGTGCACTGCGCTTGCCAAAAAATATCAACATTTCCAAATAGTTACCACATTTACAATTAAAATAATGTCTTTGCCAAATGTTTGGTTGTTTTTCTTTGTTTTATTCAAATGATGATTTGTCTTCTGGTCCAAGTGCAGAACAAAATTTCCTGAGTATCAGAAGTAAAACATTAGGGAGAGATTCTACTGTCTGATAGAGCCTCATTCAGCTCTCAGCCACACAATATTGCTTAGATAATATCAGGCTTGTCATTGTTGCAGGAGGCCTAACAGCATCCTAACAAGGAAAACTGAAATGAGGCTTTAAATTTTGCCTCTTACAAGTCCCTTGCTTGTCAGTCACAATTCTCCAGCCATTTCTCATATTGCATGATTTCTGGCTTGTGCTGACCCTCCTGCTGCCTCTGTCCTTCTGTAAGCGATGGAGGCAGGAGAAATGAGTGGCAGCAGGAATTCACACACACAGTGCTCTTACACCCCGTGATAGCTGCTGTGCAGAAAGCTTAGTATGTGAATGTTCCTACTGCATTATTGACTTCTGCTCTGAGACTGGCCAGGGACTAGAATCATACAAAAAAATAGAAAAACAAATGATCAAAGAAAGATTAAAACTGCATTGCCTTTTCGTAACAATCTCATTCTTTAAAGCCTCCCACCTACTTCAAGTACAGACAGCTGCAGCTTCAGAGGAATGTAGAAGATTAAGCTCAAGCATTGTTAAAACCACAGATTTCAGAAGAGAAAACCCAAATGAAGCACCTGATGATTGATTCCCATGACTTTTTTCTCCCTCTAACAGCAAAAAGGGATGTTGAGGCTTACTCAGTGGTTGATTTAGTGGTCTGCTGCCTGCATGTTTCATTCTCCCATCCCATTCCATGTGCCACTGTTGGCACTATCCTGACACTGTGGTAAACCAGTTCTGGAAGCAATATCATCAGGCATTATGGAAGCAGAAAAAAATGGATTATTTTTTTGTTGCTGTTGTTTTATGAATGCTGGCTCCCAAAAGAGGCTCATTATGGGATCAGATATTACCAAAGCTGGACCAAGATGCTGGAGAATTACATGGCCAGAATCAGGGAAGGGATGGGTACCATCAAGCTTTGAAGAAAACCTTAAACCAGCATAGCTATAATATAAAACCCCTCTTGAAGAAATTACTTATCAAGGACAAGTTATGAGGGGAAGGACAGTAAAAGAGAGGGACAAAGTGTTCATTAATCATTATTTGCTACTCTCAGTGTTCGTTTACTCACTTCCATGTAGCACCATGCTGAGAACTATCTGGGAGAGGTGCCAAAGGCAGCAGAAGTGTAGGTAGAGCAAAGATTTGGAAGATAGGAATTCCCAGCTACGAGCTCCAGTATTATCTTTATGCCGCTTTAGTAAGCCTTTAGGTGAACACACTTCAGGCTCAATCTCTGCTCAGACCTCATGTTGTTCAGTACGGGATGGCTGCCCCAGAACTCACAACACTGGGTTAGAATTGCACTGACAACGGTATTTTAGTTTGGGCACTAGGTAGCTATAAGGGACTTGGCTTAATTCCAGCATGTAAAAGGAGTGCATCTTTGGTTAGACCTCTGCATGTATGTTTGGCTATTTTCTCTAATGATAGTGAAGTTTATCCTCCTGGATACTTATTTTGCTAGCTACTTGAAGTTATATTTTATAACTTTTATATATTTCTCTTCTTCAGGAAGCACCACCTGAATGAAATGCATTTATGCTGTAAGAGTTTTCTTGAAGGGAAGAAGCATTCAGAACTATTTAAAAGGTGATCAAAATCCTGATTTGCCTGAGCCACTTTGCAAGACAGATCCTGAGCTGATTTGATATGACTGAATTTTGTTCAGCTCTCACAAATTTTACACCAGGCTCTGTGTTCTGCTTTCACAGAGGAGCTCAGTTTATGCAAGAATTACTAGAATTAAATATAGCTGCAGCCTCAACTATTAATCGCTTTGGAAGTAAAGACGCAGTTTCTGACACTGCATCCAGGAAGGCAATACAAGCACAGACCTGATGCATATATATAAATATATATACATACACATAAACCAGAGCTGTCAGAAAACTGAGCATCTGTGTTTTGTACTTGCAGAAACCTATACAAATCCTCACAGTTCACTTCAGATTGCATGAGTTCCAGTTATCTGATGTGCCTGTGATAAACATGGGGGTTATTACATCCTGAGTTATTGTCCACAAGAAAATAACTTAATTTCCTAATAAATTAAAACATGAAAAAACAAGCATTTTTTAGACTCATGCATAGACAACATTGAGATTTTCAATATCCTGATGAACTAGGGCTGCTTACTGTGGACAAAAGACAGTGACTGTACTTTAGCCAGTTCTTTGTAGCATCTCTCTTTGAGGACAAACAGTGCTTTATTCTGGCTTGAGTCCAAGTGAACCAACTGCTTTCATCAAGAACATTTTTTAGATACTCTGACAGAGTGGCAAAGGCACTCAAAATGTGATTAATGGCAATGGGAGACCATAACAAAGGTTACAGCTTTTTCAGCTGTTTGCCACTGCTCTTAAACCAGAGATTTGGATGTGTACTGGCCAGCTATTTCACCTACTGATGCAGGGCAGTTTTCATATGGCAGATGAAGACTATACTGGAGTTCTGGTAGGCAAATATAACAAAGACAGGGTAATCGAAACTCTATTAGTCCATATTCATGCTGTTATCTAACCAAAATCCTTTGAGCTGGATGTCCCAGGTCTCAGTACAAACCTCATGATTTATGTATGCCAAAAGCTGCTTTCAAAAACATTCATCCCTTTACCATCTCCCATGAGCATCAAAATGTCCAGCGTGTCTAGCAGGATGCCATGTATTTATTTTCCATGTTGCTCACAAGGAAAAGCTGCTTTAGTAAAACCACATGGGGTGGCAAGCAGTCCTAAGGAACAGAAGTTTCCTGTTGATTACCCTGTTCCATCTCCTCCCTGTGGCAGAAACAGGTAAGACATGATTTTTCTACCAATTTCATTGACAGGAAAATAACCACTTTTAGAATCAGGGCTAATGAGCTAGAAATGTACAAGAACAAAAAAATTGCTCAAAATCTTTAAATACGGACACTAAAATGCAGCTATTTGACATGCTGAGCTACAACAATGACACATGATTTATTGATTAGTTGCCATCACATGATGGAAGCTCAGCTAGTCATTTAAAATACCCATATTATCTTGGAAATCTTCCTGTGAATAAAAAGGTAAAAGATAGCCTCTGTATAATAGTCAATACTTTATTTTTCTATTTTAACTCAAGTGTCATTGATGAATTCTGATTGGTCAAAGTCTTTCAAAATGATAAGTGCTTCTCTAATGCTGTTGTACCATCTTAAACTCCTACTGTTTAAGCTGTATGCTAAATACTATAGTCCAGATACACTTGAATGGTATAAACACAAAATTTCTGCAATATATATTTGGAAATTAATCATTATACAGCACCTGAGGTTACTGATGTAAAAAGATGCATTATTTTCAGCACAGAATAATTAAATCTGATTTTCCACTTCTGAACAGAACTGTGTAATCACGCACTCTTATTTGTACTTGGTTTCCCATAGCCTAGCTCTCTAATAAAATGAGTTCAAATATTAGTAGATAATGAGGTTTCATTTTTTAATACAGTATAGATACATTTATAGCAGCATGTATGGCACTTAGCTCATTCTAACAGCCAGTTCTTCAACCAGTTGCAGAATTAACAATACCGTTGAATGTAAGTATACCGGCTGAGTTTAAAAGGAGTGTCAAAGTGATGGCTTCGGAGCTTAGCTAAGCAGCTGCCTCGATTAAAGTTGGAAATGCTGGTTTGTCTGGTTTGTATATATACAGGTGTGTGTGCGTGTATGTTTGTCAAGGGCTTATTTAAACAAAAAAAGAAGGAGCAAAAAAAAGGCAGGGCCAAATATTCATTGTCAATATTTTACATTGATTTTCATTTTAGCTACATTCTGAAACATCACTAAACTTCCGACTGGATTTTGTTACTGTGTTTTGATATTTTTTTAATTAAATTCCTCAGAAAATTCAAGATAGCATTAAAAACACAAGCATTGCCCATATGAACCTCTTCATTAACCAAGGATCTCTTAGCTGGGTTCACACACAACCAGGTGCAACTAGGACAGTGTCAGAACATCCAGTCTTGACTAAGAGGGCTGCTATTTGTAATAGTTATACATACTCATATAGATATTGCACACATCCATAGAAGGCTTTCTGTGGATTCTACATGGAAGTTGTATCCAGGACCTGCTGGGGTTTTATCTCATACCTTTGTGCAGCAATATATATCCGTAACAAAGTATATGTAAAATGTTTGCTGAATAAACAAAAGCAAAATTCTGGTTGGGTAGCATTTTGCACAGGGGCAAACAAATTTTGTACAGTGGCAAATAAATGCTTTACTTACAATACATTTAAGCAAAAGAGTATTAGTTAGGAAATACCAAAACCCATCTGCTTTGGATGATTAAAATATTTTCTAGCATCAAAGGAAAAAAATGAAGGGAATTGGACAATTAACCTGAGGTTATTTTACCTTTAAATTTTTTTTTGAATTGTTGGAAAAGGGACACTGAGAAATCCATCAACCAGAAAACAACCCCAAATGTATACAAATCGATCTGCCATGTAAGCTTGATGCAAAGGGCATGAAAATCAGGATGTGCACAGTGACATTTCACAAATCTAATAACATCTTAGATTTATCTAGCACTTTTCAACCATAAAAAGTAGATTCTAGGGTGATTTACGGACTGTAAAAATATAAATATGGATATTTGGGTCATTTCACTCACTAGCAGAAGAAGATGCAGTGCCCTATCCAAACCAAAGACATCAAATGGAGAGTGAAAAAGTTCTATAGATCCCTTGTTTATATCTTTGTCATGAGACTAAAACTGTTCAGGTAGTGTTCTACTTCTTGTGCTCTTTGCTTTCCCATTACTGATACAAATTTCTTATAAAGGATGTTGCAGGAGTGCAAGGGCAGGCTGAGTGTCAACTGTTGCCTGGTACAGCAGACACATGGCTGCTTAACGAGGAAGAGTCGTTTCCCCTTTCTTACCTTCCCCACCCTTCAGAAGAGATCTGAGATATCCCCAGCAGGCTGCAAGGAGGTTGCTCAGACATATGGGCATGCAGACAATGAAAATTTTCAGCACACAGAAAGTGCAATTTTCATAACTTTAAAGGGTTTGATGTTCTTTTTTGGTTGTTTCTCTCAGGTTATCTCTGTAACCACAGGGCAACAACCTTCCTCCCTAAAGACTGATAATCAATCATTTGACTGTTTATCTGCCCATCAGCCCCTCATAAAAATGTCAGAACACACTGGCTAGTTGCAAACAAATGAATAAAAGAGGGAGAAGCCTCAAAGATAATTAAGTTCCCAGGGATTTGTGAGCATCAGTGACTAGTGACTCAAATTAGTTTTCCAACAGAGAGACCCAGGAGGAACTCGGCTGTTAAGGGCTGTACTTGGCAGCAGCCAGCCACCCCAGCAGCACAGGCAGCCGTGTGGTGCAGACAGGGCTGGTGCTGCTCCGGAGCTGCAACAGGGGCTGCCTCTCACCACCAAGAAGAGATGTCGCATTGGACACGAAAGAGAAATGGGAGATGAGGTTATAGCAATGAGTGAGTCAGAGGTGAAACCACAGGAAACCTGGCTTCATTAGTTCTGTTGCTCGTAGAACAAGGTGTTTTTAATAACGACTGGAAATTCACCTCTTTTCTACAGGCCTTGCAGGTGTTGGCAGTAGGAAGGATACTGTGTATGGCTGTGTCTTGGATAAAATTGAGAACTGACAGCACTGGGAAGTGAAGAGGGAAGAGGCACTGGTGTTGCATTCAGTGTAAAAGAAAATAGGAGGCAGAGAAAAAATTCAGGAGGACACAGGGAAAAATGAATGGGTGATAACAAGGCGAGGAGAGAAAGAGGGAGTGTGGAGGAAGGAAATAAGTAGGAAATTGAAATCTGGACTAGAGTTCTATTCACATGCAGCCCCATTATCTGTGTTCTGATGCTGAAGAGGCAGGAAGCAAACCTTTCCACCCTGAGTCACACCCTGTGCGTATGCACGACTGCAGTGAAGATCCCCAGGAGTCTGGGAATCTGTTAATCATTCAGTCCTTTACCTGTTGCTCTTTTCTAGGCATCTCTGCATTTAGGATTTAATTTGACCTCTTTCCTTCTTTTCTTTTTTGGTGGGTGGTGATAAGGGAGGGGAATAATCCTTCAGCTGTAAATAGCAGGTTTTGACGTGCAGCTGTTTATCTGGGTTCACTGGGGTGTATCTCCCTGTATTACTTCTCCATGGGGCAGAAGAATAGTGTGCTGGCTCCAAGACAAGGAAGGGCTGATAGGAGGCAGAAGACCATCTTATGAACACTTTACACCTTTGCAAGTGGGTTGAGTGCTGAAGTCAGCACTGAATTCAGTAACCAAAGTGCTGCAGCACACATTTGTGCCCCAGCTGGCAGAAGCACAGGCATATTGATGCCACACTGCTGCTTTAGCATATCCACATGTGCCTAGCAGAACAGCAACTTATGGAAGTTTAGCAAAGAAGACAGCTGTCCTTGGGTGGGATGCTGTGTGGCCACCTAGAGCCCCAGTTCAGCTTCATAATCCCTGCCACACTTGGCAAGGTCAAATGCACAGCAAGTAACTGTTACAGACTGGATGAGGATTCAGCACAGCTTCACTTCACCAGCTCGTCTGTTGAATTAAATAAACTGCCACCATTGCTCTAGCTCTGTATATGTCCACAGGCAGTTTTCTGAAAAAAAGTTTTCATGAAGCCAGAGCAACAGGAGCTGAACAGGAGCTGAAGGAAGCTGTTCCAGCCAGAAGGAATCATGTTGTGTGTTGGGAGGGGGCCAAGGCTTAGATTTAACCTGGGTACAGCCACTATGAGGCAGCAGAAGTATGGCAAGTACAGTCCTGGTCAGTGATTATTAGATGGAACAGACGTGGACCCACACCTGGGGCTTCTCCCCACAGTAAGAAGAGCAGATCACTAGTTTTGGAACAGGCAGGGTGAGAAGACGAGTGACTGAGACCGCAGCAAAAGGCCCTTGGGCAGAACATGCCAGGAGGCAGGGATTCACAGCCCAGGGCACAAGGAAAGCTGCCCGGCTGGTAATTCCAAGGCATTCTGCCAGAAGTTTGGGTACAACCTGGCCAGGAGCCCAGACATTGAAAAAACAGCCTGGAAAGTGAGGTGTTACCAAGCCCATTAGCAGCCTGCGAGTTTCTCCTTCCTGGATTC
This sequence comes from Pseudotriccus pelzelni, assembly GCA_035584735.1. Classification (NCBI taxonomy): domain Eukaryota; kingdom Metazoa; phylum Chordata; class Aves; order Passeriformes; family Tyrannidae; genus Pseudotriccus; species Pseudotriccus pelzelni. The sequence goes on along the minus strand of JAWMRA010000041.1, from coordinate 19,387,094 downwards.
CTCACAATGATTTCAGGACATGACTAACACAATTTTCCTAGGGAAGTCCCATGTCTCTCTTCACATTCCCCTTCTCTCTTCCAGTAAGTGAAGAGGTACAGAATGGGGATCCAGATCTTCTGAAACACTGCAATTATGTCAGAGCTGTTGTTTCTCATCTTACAGTGACTCAGCCCAGTCAGGTGAAGAGCAGGAAGGAAAAGCAAACAAACAAGGACAAGGGCCTTCTGGTGCAGGTTAGCACAAAAACTGGGCCAGACTGGCACGACCCAGCTAGCACAATCTGTCTCTTCTGTGCAACCCCAGAGGGAAGACCCCACAAAACACTGTATTATGTTTGAAGGGTCCCAACCCACTGGTAAGTCTGCAGTGGCACTTGGCACAGCCAGTCTGAAAGCCAGATTTAACATCTTCTCCAAGTCTAACTTTACTCTTGCCCAGGTTTTTGGAATTGATTTTTATTTATTTGGTATTTGTTGCTGTTCTGAGATGAAAAGGCAACTTTTCAGCAACTTCCAATTTAGGAAACATGGCTTTTGGACCAGCTGTCTCCTGTTGCTTCAGTAGGGAGCCCAACACACAGCATTTAATGAAGCTGTGCTTCAAGTGCCAACAGCAGTTAATGAATTACTCCTTACAACGTTGCTGGTCCACATTTGACTAATGGAAAGTTACAAAGTCTAAACAACTTGCCCAAAGCTTAACCAAGCCATTCTTCTAAGGCATCCCTCCTTTTAATAGATTATCGCTACATTAGTTATAGTTGAGACAAATTTGACATCTGAATGTGGAGAAGATCACAATGCTAAAGCAAGGTGATGCAGTGTTCACGTACAGGTGGGAAATGGGCTTTGCAATAACTCTGTGACTTGTTTCTGGGGGAAGGCAGGAGAAATTAACAAACAGGTTTTTTAGAGCAGTGCTTGAGAAAGGGAAAGGACCTGCAGAAATTGTGATTGCAGAGAGTTTACCTAAGAGGGATAAACCCTGGAGTACTTCAAGTTCAGTAAAAGTGATGCCAGGGAACATATTTTGGGCCCCCCACAACAACAAGGCAAGGCGTGCAAGAAGAGAGGCAACCTCTGAGTGCTCAGAGCTTCTACTCAGGGGATGAGGAACTGGAATTACGCTGTTTCTACGTATTCAGGAGCCTGCCTAAAATACCACCAGGATCCGACAGGTACCCTCCGCCCTTTAGGTACAGATCAGCAGGTAGACCCTTTGCCTGGAGAGCGCCGCGGAGGCCAAGCGCCGGCCCCGGGCAGAGCTGCCCAGAGGCGCCGGGCAGCGCCGCCCCAGCAGTGCCGCCGCTCCTCGCTGTTCAACCCCGGACCCCGCGGGGGCTCGGCGCTCCCGGCGCCGGAGCTGCATCCCCCGGCGCGCCCCCGGTTCTCCGGGAACGCTCGGCACTGCGGGCGGCCCCGTTCCGCCGAGCCGGCTGCGCCTGCCTGGCGGGCAAAACAAAGCGGAGAAGGGGAAAGGAAAATGGGGAGAAAGTACGGCTCCTGGCGCCTCCCGGCTCTCCGTCTGGATCTCCCTGTATGAGCCAGCGCTGCAAGCGGATCCTGACCGGGGGCAGGGGGTGGAGAGAGGAGGAGGAGGAGGAGGAGGAGGAGAACGGACAGAGGGAGGGAGGGAGAGAGGGAGGGAGAGAAGGAGGGACGAACGGGAGCCTCTCTCCTTCCCTGGGCTGTTTTTTCAGTTTCCTGTCTCGCATTGTGCTCACAGCGGATATGTGCTGCGCCTACAGGTGTGTCCCCTCCTCGCAGCTTTTCCCCGGCTCCCAAGCGTAGGCTCTGGCTGTCGGGGGGCGACGGCGGATCGCGACCGCCATGTGATGATTATTTCTTTTGGGGCGGTTTCTCTCTCCTCTCGCTCTCTGCCTCCCCCTCTCTCGCTCCCCGCCGCTCTCCTCCCTCCTCTTGGAGGTGGCCGCAGCCGCTGCCGCCTTCGCGCTGACTCCGGCTGCGGTGGCGGCGGCGGGGCCCGCCGGGAGCATGGGCGGCCGCCGAGAGCTGCCGTAGCGCCTCTGTCCAGCCCGCCGCCACCCGCCCCGGGTTCCTGGGGCCGCAGCTCCCGCTCGGGCAACTCGGACGGTCCGATCCCGCGGGCTCCCTCCCGCCGGCGCCTGCACCTGTTGAAGGTAACGCAGCCCCAGCCCTGCCGCCGAGCGCCGCGGGATGGGGCGCGGGATGGGGGTGGAGGCGGATTCCTCGGCGACTTCCCCCCGTCTCCCCCAGCTCTGGAGCTGCTGAGTCGCGGACAGAGCAGCTTCGCCTCTCCTCGGCTGCGGGGCCAGGGCCGGGGAGGCGGGGGCAGGCAGCGGGGGCCGGGCGCGGATAGAGCTTTCCGTCGTGCTGTCCGCGCCCAGATGGTTTTGGTTAAGGGGCTCCCGGGCGGCGGCTCCGGACTCGGAGCGCCTTTCCCAGCCGTCGTGCAGGGCTAAGGGGGAGGCGCGGGGAGGCGGCTCCTCCCGGCCGGCAGCCGGGGAGCGCCGGTGCCCGGCGAGCTCTCGCCGCCCCCGCCGCGGAGCGCAGCCCTGCTCGGCGGAGCCTGGCTGCTCTTCCCGGGAGTTTCGCAACCCCGCGGCGCAGCCGGGGTCAGCAGCCCCGATGTCGCTGCTGGCCCTGGCCCGGCGCCAGCCCCGCGTTCCCTCTGCGTACCGCCGGCTCGGGAGCTCGTTTGGGTTTTCCTGCAAACGCGTTTTTTCGCTTTTCAGAGGCAGCTTTAAACTTTCTTTCCAAACTGTTAATTAGATACACTGTACTTTGCTCATGTTCCGTGTAGGCGAATGGGAGTGCGAGGCTGGAAAGGCTTGTGACTCAAGGCATAGATATTCGGGAGGTGAAGAATACATTTGCATGCTGCGTTTGCCCGGGCTGTACCTGTGATTTGTTACTTTGCCTTCTCCGAAACTTCATCAGTCTTGGTGGCACCAGGAGACGGAAGGGATCTGTAGTAATTTTGAAACTTTCGGGGTTAATCAGACACCCGGGTAAATATACAAAGAAGGAAGTGCAAGTTTATTGCCTCTGAAATCCAATGGAAAATAGCTTTTACCTATAAATAACAACACTACGGTCCTGTCCCTATCGTTGAGTTTGTCATCAAATGATAACTTGTTTGTGAGGGAACTTGGTGCTTTTGGAACTAAGGCTGTTACCTTGAGTGTGATGATTAGCTTATTGAACACCAGAGGGAACTCTGAATAGGTAATTCATTCTAGGAAGATATATGCTTGTTTTACTGTTTATATTCTCATTACAATGGAATCTAGGAGGAAGCAAAGGTTGGTAAGTAATAGGCTGCTGGTATGTACCTAGGATTGGCTTCAGTTTTCTTTACAGTTCCTTTCAAAAGATGTTAGCTCTAAAGTTGCGCTAAAAAATATTATTTTATTTTTCCCCCCTTTCCAAAGCTGGAAATATGCAACTGGTCTTGCAAGGTTTGGATGCTCATGATAGTCTGTTACAACAGCATTGATAACCAGACTTCTTTGATAGTCCTGGATTATCAACAACATGGGAAGGATAGCAGAATAAATACACTTGTGACTCTGACTTATACTCCAGGAGCTGACGCATTCAGCTGTTCATCCTGTCCCTTTGCCAGAGGTTACTCTCCCATTCAGCCTTATTTTCTACTGAACTTTGGATCTGCCAGAGTTTACAGATGGGCATATGAATGTAAAGTGTATTTTATGGCTACTCATGTTAGTATGTGATGTTGTGAAATCTGGTAGCATGAGTTTCCTGTTCATCGCTCTGTCCTGACAGAGGCACAAGGCAAACAATTGAAGTCAGCTGAATCAAGCCGCACTTGTGAACCATAGTCCATTGGCACCTACATTTTTCTGAAATGGCAAATGTGAGTCCAGGGAGCTACCTTGTACCAGCTCTCGGTGGGCAGTGGTAGCAGGGAGGCAGCTTTGCACAAGAAGGGGCTGTGTGACGTTCTTGATAGGTTGATCACACCACACAAGGTTCTATGTTTCAGAAGGATGTAGTAGATCATAGAATCAGCCAGGTTGGAAAAGACCTCTGAGATCATCAAGTCCAACCATTGATCCACTACCACCACAGTTACTAGACCATGGCACCAAGTGCCACATCCAATCTCATTTTAAAAACCTCCAGGGATGGAGAATCCACCACCGCCCTGGGCAGCCCATTTCAATGCCTGATCACCCTCTCTGTAAAGAATTTCTTCCTAATATCTAACCTAACAGAGCTTAAGACCATGCCCTGTTGTCTTAATGATACTTGTACCTGGGAGAAGACATCAACCCCCACCTTGCTACAGCCTCCTTTCACGTAATTGTAGAGAGTGATGAGGTCTCTGAGCCTCCTCTTCTCCAGGCTAAACAACCCAAGCTCCCTCAGCCTCTTCTTATAGGGCTTGTGCTGAAGTCCCTTTACCAGCCTCGTTGCTCTTCTCTGGACCCGCTCCAGCACCTCAATATCCTTCCTGAACTGAGGGGCCC
>JAWMRA010000041.1:19191664-19382511 GCA_035584735.1 Pseudotriccus pelzelni | reverse complement strand
CCAGCCTGGAGCGCTGCAGGGGGTTGTTGTGGCCAAAGTGCAGGACCCGGCACTTGGCCTTGTTGAACTTCATCCCACTGGAATCATCCCAACTCTCCAGTGTGTCCAGGTCCCTCAGAAGAGCCCTCCTGCCTTCCAGCTGATTGACACTCCCCCTCAAAGTAGTGTCATTTGCGAATTTGCTAGGGGATGCACCCGAACAACCTCCTCTTCCTTTCTTTCTCCTTCATCCATTCTGGGAATTAGAAAGTGACCAAAGTTTTTGTTTGTTTGTTTTTAGCCAAGTCTTGCTTTGTCCATCTGACTTGGAGACCTGTTATGTAAAATATCCTCGGTAAGGGCACAGCCTTATTCTGCCTGAATTTTCCTACAGATGATGTTGGAAGTTGGATAAAGGGTTTGTTTAGCTTTACAAAACTGGGAGCTGTTTGTCTTGCATGCAGAAGCTCTCAAAGAACAAATTACATTTTGAAGAGAGAGCTCTTCATGAATGCCTATTAAGAACAAAAAAGTCCCACTTACTTGTTGCTAGCGGGTTTGGTTTCTGGCTTAGTTTGAGAAAATGGTTTGCACATTTATTTATTTTTGTGAAGATGTAACACTAAGCATTTGTATTTCTGTAATGGCTATAACTTGGAACTTTTCATAAATTTTTAAGTTATTTATTGTAAGAAGCACTGAATTAACATATTTGTTACACTAGTGTCACATTCAGAATATTGAATTATAATTGTAAAATTAAGGTAACAAGCTTAAATTGTGGTTTGCAACTTTAAGATCTTGCCAGCAAGCAGTTAATGGCAACATCAACTGCTAGAAAAGTAATTGCTACCATTCTTTTACTGTCATTTTGTTCTCACTCTCCTCCACTCAGACTGTTCTGAAGAGATATCATGAATATTCACCAAAATAGCTTGGCATTGTCACTTATGCAATTTCTCATCAGATCCAATGTGTTGATGAGCTAATGTGCACTTGATTAAACGTACTTGATTTATGCAAACAAAAACTCTAGGTCCTTCTTGAAGTAAAGCGAGCACCTGCACAGCTGTTAGTGAGATGAGAGTCTAATTAATATGGAATTAAATAAACAAACAACCCCAATGTGGTGTTCCTCCTACTTTGTCACCTTTATCTTTTAGTTCAACTCAGTGGTGGATATTTATTTTGGCTTTTCTCGCAGGTTTTCCTATGCACCGTAGGAAGTTGTAAAGCTCAGCTTGTAGTGGAGAGTCCTCTTCTATTTAAATGGCTACCCTTTGGGAAAAAAAAAAAAACAACCAAACAAGAAAAAGAGCATTAGTAGTTGTGTTAAAGCCAGGGGTAACTAGAATTAATGGAATATTACTTTAAGGGTTATGTCTAAGTACAAGTCTGACTTGGATTTTATACAGAGCAGTTAATACTTGTTAAAATAAAATCACACAGACTAAGTCATTGAGGGGGTGTTTGTTTTAGTAAAAAACAGTATATGGATAGTAAGTGGTTTAGCCTCCTACTGTTTAATTGGTCAAAACTCAAGTAGATAAAGTGGAAATAAGGAGTTAAAGACAGACATTTCATTTAATCATCAGTGTTTTAGTGGTACAAAAAGCTTTCTATTTATAAAACTGCTCAAATCTGGCTACAAAAAGAGAGTGTGAAGTCCTTGCCCCTGGAGGCAGAAGAGTATGGATGGAGGAGCAAAAGGATACATGTTTGCCCAAGCCTTGGAGCAACCAGGCAGACTGGAAAGCTGTTCAGGTGGTCTTTTGGAGATGAGACTTACTTTCTTTTAGGCAGATAGTAGTTTGGTTATCTGTTAAAATAAGTATTTCTGGTTTTATCTCTTCAGTTAAATCTCTGGAAATACATAACTTTCGGATTTGAATTTCCATCTCAGGTGGTTGAGGAAAGACTTACTTTTTGATATAATGTCCAAAAGTGTCTGTCCTTAATAAATACTACTAACAATTATTCAAAGATATCTCAGGGTCAACCTAATGATCAGCCCCTGCTCAACTGCTCGGCCTGACATCATCATAACATGAGACAGACTTTGTCCCCAGGGGTGTGTCAGCAAAGCTGTGGTCACTAGCTACATGCTTGTTCGGACACTTGGTTTCTCTTTGGAATTTAGCTTCTGGGAGCTGGCGCCAGCGTGGATTGATGATTAGCTCTGTGCTGAGTTTCCCAGACTTGGGAGCCTTGGCACTCATCAGTGGACAGAGTTCACCTGGCACCTTCTGAAACACTTCCGACCTTGTTCCATCTTTGTAGTTAGCATCCAAGTCTCTGCCTTTCTAGCTTCACTTTTGACATGCCATCTTCTACCTCCTGCCCTTGGTCAAACTGCTTTGCTATCCTGAAAACAAGTGAATTCAGTAGTTTTGATTTATTCTATCAAAGTGTGACTTTTCAAGAAGTTAGTTATCCAGTTAAAACCTTACTCCTAGTGTTTCACTCATTTTTCTTGTTAACTGGCATCACTAGTTAAGGGCCACAAGTAAAAAGTGAAGGCAGTCAGTCTTACCTCTGTGCCCAGCAAGGTCATGTCACAGATCCTTCTGGAAGCTATGCTAAGGCATATGGAAAAGAAGAAAGTCATTTGTGACAGCCAAAATGGCTTCAACATGGGCAAACCATGCCTAACGAAGTTGGTGGCCTTCTATGATCGGGGTTAGAGCGTTGGTGGATAAGGCAAGAGCAACCGACATCATCTACGTGGACTTGTGCAAAGCGTTCGACACTGTCCCACATGGCAATTTGTTGTCTAAACTGGAAAGACATGGATTTGACAGATGGACCACGGAGTGGATAAGGAATTGACTGAATGGTTGCACTCAAAGAGTTGCAGTGAATGGTTTGATGTCCAAGTGGAGACCAGTGATGAGGGATGTTCCTCTGACATCAGTATTGGGACTGGAGCTATTTAACATCTTTGCCGGCAACATGGATAGCGGGATTGAGTGCACACTCAGCAAGCCTGCCAAAGACACCAAGCTGTGTGGTGCTGTTGACATGCTGAAAGGAAGGAACTCCATCCAGAGGGACCTTGACAGGCTTGAGAGGTGGGCCTGTGTGAACGTCATGAGGTTCAACAAGGCCAAGGGCAAGGTCATGCACATCGGTCGGGGAAATCCCAAGCACAGATACAGGCTGGGTGGAGAATAGATTGAGAGCAGCTCCGAGGAGAAGGACTCAGGGATGTTGGTTAACAGGAAACTCAGCATGTTCCGGAAACATGCACTTGCAACCCAGAAAGTCAACTGTATTTGGGGCTGTTTCAAAAGAAGCATGGCCAGCAGGTTGGCAGCAACATAAGAAGGCTGTGGAACTGTTGGAGCTAGTCCAGAGGAGGGCCATTAAGATGATGAGCGGGCTGGAGCACCTATCCTGTGAAGACAGACTGAGAGGGTTAGGGTTGTTCAGCCCAGAAAAGAGAAGGCTTTGGGGTGACCTTACTGTGATCTTCCAGTACCTGAAGGGATCTTACAGGAGAGATAGGGCAAAACTATTTACAAGGGCATGTAGTGACAGGACAAGGGGGAGTGTGTTCAAATTGAAAGAGAGTAGATTTAGATTAGGTACTAGGAAAAAAATCTTTACTGTGAGGTTGGTGAGGAACTGGAATGGATTGCCCAGGGAAGTTGTGGATGCCCCATCCATGGAAGTGTTCAAGACCAGCTTGGATGGGGCTTTGAACAACCTGCTCTAGTGGAAATTGTCCAGGGGTGTTAGAACAAGGTTATCTTTGAGGTCCCTTCCAACTCAGGACATTCTATGATTCTATGATTTGCATAATTTGCAGTGAATGGTTTTTGTATTACTTGACAATCACAGTTTTCTTTATGTTGTAGAGGTCTTCTTGCCACCTTTCTTTCATTCTTTCTGTCTTTGTATTTTAAAAGCCTTCTCCATCCTACAACAATCCAGGAAGCTGTGGAGAATCTTTGCCCTTACACTGTCCTCCTTCTGTGCTGCACCTTCAAGGTAGACCAGTCAGTAGCACTCTGTCAGATAATGTGCATAGGAACTGCATATGGTCAGCATGGTTTTAAATAAAAATCCATGGGATTTAGCACTTAAACTGAATTGTTCCAGAACTTACCTTTTTACATCAAGGTATGCTCATGCTAATTACTGAATAGACCTGGCAGGCATATTTGTAGTTAAGCTGGATTAGATCTGCATGTCAATTTGGTTTGAAGGAAGCTCTTGTAAACCTGACACTAATCTTGCTATATCTAGAGGAATTGTTAACTTGATAGGTCTGTATCTCAGAGGAGGGATGCAGAAATCAAGATTTTTCACATTTCAAGCTTAAAGTTCTGTCTGTACTTACACTTTAAATATGTAAAAATACATCTCCTCATGTCTTTTTCCCCAGGGCTCTTGTTTATCTTCTAGATAGTTTAAGAAGAGATCGTATCTCTTTCTAACATCTAAGAGCTGTATGTAAAGAAGATCTAGCTCTTACATTCCTAGTTGCATCACTGTTTAGAATTTATGAAGGACCAGTTTTTTAACCGGTGTTTGCCCAGTAGGAAAATAGTGTTTAGTTTAATGTATGCAACGATAGAAAAAAGCAGAGGGCAGAAAATATAAACCACATTGATTTGGTAGGAAGCATGCAACTGAAATACAAGGTGAGGTCTGCCATCCTGAATCAGGACAATTTAATAATCTCTTGCTTGGATTTAGGCTAGGCATACACAGCAAATAAAAGCTTCTTTCCTGAAGATACGTGGCACTTGGAATGGTTAACAGTACTAAGCTATCGTTTCCTTCAGCTTGTAGTAGTTAGTCCTTTTCCTTTAATGGATCTGATTATGCTCATTGCAGTTGGAAGTCCATGATATGCAACATCTCTCTTAAATACATCAGAAGACTATTAATTTGTCCTTCCTTAGTGTGTTGTCACAGCATGTGTTGAACTTAACATGCTATGTTCATTTAATCAGTACAAGACAAATTGGTATAAACTTAATGTTGGACCTGTTGAATTGCAAGAGAATGAAAGCAATAGTTTGACCTCTTCTATTTCCAGTATTATGGGATTATTAGGTAGTTTAAAAGCTACTTTTTTGTGCAGTTTTGATTCACAGCAGCAGCAGCTGGACCTTTTCCCTCATGAACTGAGTAATGCCTCATGTAAACTGCAGTTGTGGTTGTGATGCATGCACACCACCCATGTGGTGTAAGTTATGAACCTAAAATAACAATGGAAATGGGTGACTTTGGGAATATTTGTTTTTCTTCCCACGCATGCCAACTGGCAGTGGTTTTGTCTGAACAGATTTTACTCAGGCAGAAAGTGTCTTTGTGAGTACTTTGAAGAAGTTTTTCAAGAGTAACTCTACAGCCACAGAGCTGGCTTCATGACTCGGAACATGCGTCTTGTGTGTGCTCTGGGTATTGTCACCTTCTTCCCACCTAAGCTGTTGTGACAAAAAACTTAAAGTCTTCCCTTGTCTTGATAATTCTGAGCCCTAAATGGTGATATGAGTTATATATTAGTAGGTTGGAAAAAAACCCAGAGAGGTGACATCTATGTTTATTAACAGATGGCTTCTTGGTTTGACATTTAGCTGGAGGAAGCATTTCACAGTCCATTATGCATTTGATTCAGTGTTCAGTAGCACTGGTAAAAATGCAGGGCAATATCATTTTGGTGGGTTTTTTTACTATTTGATTGCAGGTTTTTTTAGGTTTTGGGTTTTGCTAGGATTTTTTTTTTATAGTGTCATACAGAATTTAGGGTCAGAGGAACTGTCAAATCCCACAATTGTTTGAACATCTCACTTGGCTATTGTTCATGGGCTAAACAAATTCTTGGGCTAAAGCATATCTTATCCTGAAAACACTTAGATGTAGGAGTTGTTCCTATTAGGTTTTACGTGTTTAGAATTACATCTTGTTTCTAACAGGAGCCTTCCATGCTTTCGTCTTGCATCTGTTCATCCCTTTTAAGTCTTCTTGTGGTAATATTAAAGAGTTTTTTGCTGCTAATAATTTTTTTTCCTTAAAGATGATCAAGTAGGTTGTCAGTTGTCTGTGTGGCTTATCAGAAGGACTGCATCCTTAAATCTGATTATACATAATCCTTTTGTCCCTCTCGATGCTAATTGCTTTTGCAGCTCTACTTTGCATGTTCTATAATTTTCAATGTCTTTTTTTGAGTATCAGACATGGAATTGGACACAGTATGTCAGTGTCACTCTTTGCCATTTCATGCCACATGCTACCCCATTCAGTGTTTCCATTCACTCTCATTTCTTTGCACCCATAAGCCATATTAGCCCTGCTAATAACAGTAGAAGCTCTGATGTCATGCTTAGCTATGAGGCTATGTTGACCTCGTCCCTTTTGGTTGCCTTGCTTCTTAAGGTTGTGGTCCTCTGATTTGCAAACTTTACCTGCATCTCGAATTACTGCATATACCTGAATGGATATATCTGCATTCAGGCATCTTAAGACCGTTTTGGTTGGAATGAACCCAGTTTGACAAAGAATTGAGTTAACTCTGTGATTTGCTTTCTGTTTTTGTTTATCATGCTACTAAACCATGTAATCTGGTAATTTTAACATCAAGAACGTGTGTATTTCCAGGTAGCTAATAAAACACCTAGGTAATGTAGAGCATAATTCCGGTCATTTTGAACTGCAAAAGGAGCATTGCAGTTGCATGGTGATGTTACTCACTAATGACAGCTTTTTTGAGATCTTTCAGTTACCTATTTTTTGCCTATTTGGCCAATACATTTTGATATCCTCTTTTCAAAATCCTGTTGGTTTAATGATTGTTGATTATGTTACATCTTTAAGCCTTCCATTGCTGTATGTGGTGCAAAATCAATACATTTCACCTTCCTTACTCTTAACTCTTTGAATTTATATGGATGAAAATGAGAAATTTTCTGCAATGCCTTGAGATGTCAGTTCGAAAATGATTCCTTGCTTAGGATGTCCATAAACTCACTGAGCAAGCTCTTTATCTTTGATTGTCATATTGCCCTGTCCTTTGTCTTATGTGTTTCTCTGAAGAGTCTTTTCTGTGTCTCTCCCAGCAGGAGCAAGTACACAGCAAAAGGCACTTCATCCTGGAAGCTATTTGCACAGAAGCCTGAGGCTCAAGAAGTCCCTTTCACTAGCAACAGCTGTGCTGCTCAGGTGAGCTAAGAACTCATTTGGACTGTGAAGGGTTTTTTTAACCTCCATTTCTGCTTCCAAAGTGTCATGCTTGTGTTGTGCTGCTTGCTTGAGAAGGAGGAGTTCCTCATGTAGAGCACTGCAGTGTGGTTGGCTTGGTGCACCGAGACAAGAGATGGCTATGTGGGATTGGCTTGTGTGCTTTGGGCTTAGGTTGAAATATTACAGCCTCAAATTTAGTGTAATAATCTGGCATGAAAATGTATTTATATGGTAATTGTCGTGGATACTGTCTGCTTCAATAGTGATTTTTGTGTGCGTTTTTGTGACTCCTGGACCTGTAGTGCCAAATGACATTAAGCAACTTGTGTGCGTGAAGCATCTACAAGTTAACTTAGTTATCAAAACGTAGTATCTCAATTGCTCAGAGTAACACTTTCCACTTCACTTTTGCAATCTATGTTGCATATGTTGCCATTGTTAAAATTATTCTGCCCAGGTGTACTCAGCGAGGACTTTCCAATTTACTTTTCCCGATTGTAGCAATTATTTATTATCTTTTAATTTTGATCCTTATGCCTGTAAAATGAGTACATGTAAACAGCATCCTTGAAACTAAACTCTTAATGATATATTCTCCTACTGATAACTTGAAGAGGCAGACTGTGTTTCCTGTTGTCTGTGGTTTAATTAATCTACTTGAATTATACTTGAACTGTAACTCTGGTATCAGAAGACAGTTTAGCAGCCTTGGAAGTTAGGAGCCTTTGAACGAGGCAGCAGTAAAGAGTTCCTTTATGTTATTACTTAGCTTGTTGGGAAAAGAAGAGACTGGTAAACTTGTGGCCAGAAATGGCTACCAACTTGCATCCTTTTCCCCGCTCTCATAGGCTTCTTTTCATGGATGATACCTTGGCATGGATGGGAAGGTCTCTGTCCCAAACTGAGATGCTCCTACACCATGCTAACAAGTCACTGGCATCAGTCAGATGAAACAGGCATATTTACTGTGATAGCAGAAGAAGTCTGGGCTGCTTTCTGTGTAGGTTTGGTGTCCAGAGTGCCATCTATGAGATGGAGCAGTGGGATCCTGTAGGTTTCTTGACTGGGGACCTCATCATTGTGATTTTGGTTTTGCCTTTAGCAAGTAATTTAATCTCTCTCTGATTTTATTTTTTCTCCTGGATTTTCATTTTTTTGGAGGAATTTTGTTGCTGCTGTGTTTTGGTTTGGGTTTTTTTGTTGTTGCTGTTGTTTTGGTTTGGGTTTGTTGTTGTTTGTTTCTTTTTTTTTTACTTTTGGGATTTTTTTGTTCTTATTTTTTTGGCATTGCCTCTCTTTGGGGAATTTTGGGAAATCTGTAGCACGTTTTAGTGGTATTTTTGTCAAGTATAAGTGGGGCAAGTGGATGCTGCAGCATTCCTTAACCAGAAGAGGTGGGGACCTTATAATTCTCTCAGTTATCCTGTGTTGCCTTTCCAAAAACCCCTATGCAAAAGCAGACCTTGCATCCCCAGATTTCCTGGCTTGAGCAAAGCCTCCTACAAAGCACTTTCACATCAGGCTCTCCAACCCACGAGATGACTTGGCACGAGAGGGAGTGTTTCTGTTCCAAGTGGGTTAGCAGCGGGCACGGACCATCATTCAATGATATGAAATCTTTGGTGGCAGCTCTGCTGTAAGTAGTTCCTGCCATCACTGGCCAGTACCTGCATGGTTGTGCTGTCATGACAGTTTTGTGGAGCTGTGCAGTGGGCTGGAGAGCAGAGCTGATCTAGCATTAGATTATAATATATACAGTTGTTATATGGCTTTGAAAAAAGTATTTGAAAGTTTCCCTGCATCTCTGCTGTGTTTCACTGCAAACACATGGTTATGTGCAATGTTGGACTGAGATGCTGGAAGGCAACACCCCACACACACCCCGCCCAAGAAAAAAAAAAAAAGGATTCAAGACCTGCTTAAACTGATTTTGTTGCCAAGTTCTTTGTGTTATCAAGCCCTGCCTGTGTCTGTAGCTCTCTTCTTTTCCTGCCGGTCCCACCCTGGGTGGCCCTATTAGTCAGGGAAGAGGAGGCTTTGGAAACAGTTAGGGTGTTGAGCTTGTACTTTCAATAGCAGCCATGCTCCTGTTCTTCCACGTATTTGTGGGAATAATATGAGGTGGCTTTAAACTAAATACAGCCATTTTGCTTAGATCTTGCTAGTGCCTTTTTTCTCTCTGGGTGCTCTAATTATCATGTCCATGTGCACTTTGGGAGAGAGCTTTCTCAGTACCTGTCGGTTTTCTTTCTCGGCTGGTGACCTCCAGTGCACTGCTAAATTTCTCTATAGCATTAACCATGCACAGTCACTTCCTTTTCCCTCTTACCTCATTTTAAAAGACTTGAATCTTGTAAATGGGGTGATAATTTCAAAGCAAACAGCTTCCAATCCTTTCTTGCCAAGTTTTGCCCACAAGGTATGCAAAGTAAATAGAGCAGTTAGGAAATTAGTTATGTACTTTCCATCCTAGTGCAAGGCATCCCAGGATGGTTCCTAGCCATTTAAGTAATGAATAAAGGGAGAGATGGAGATTAATACATCCGAGTTTTGTTTTAATGTATGGAGCCATTGCACAGATCATTCATGTTTTACAAGCTTTAGGAAAACCTTGCAAAATGTGAGACTTTAAAAATCTCCACTATTCATATATTGAACATAAAAGTGTTTTATTGCTTGCAGCGGAGAAAGAAAAGCGAAATACCAAGGATGGTCTGAAAGAAATACAGAGAATTTTCTTCATATGTAAAAAATTAATTTTGAAGCAGACTTTACCTAAATATGAGGAAGATTCTTGCCTCTGGTAGGCTCTTTGAGGAAGCTTAGAAGGATTTCCATGTGCTGCCATGATGTTTATGGGTTTGATTTGGAAACTGTGGATCTCAACGATGGAATGATGGGTATGCAGCAGTCACAGGGTACAATACCTGTAACAGGATATGAACAGCCTTTGCCAATTGAGCAATAGAAAAATTTGTTAAAAGTGAAAACTAGACCTAAGGTTATTAACCCTGAGGCTTAGCTACAAGGTGTTACTGTGGCTGTAAAGAGGCATAATCATTATGTGATATCCTCCAAATGAGATAGGGCAGGTCCCAAGAGTACAAAGCCTGAAGGAATTCAAATCAGCAGTTGAGTTATAATCTAATGAGGCCATGAGCACAAACATAACTTCAATTTAAAGCTCCTGCATGTGGCAGCACAAATAGAAAGCTGGAGCCCTCATGGTCCCCAAAGAAGGTCTTCCATTAGCAATTTTACTCCCTTGGTGTGCCTCAAAGGGCTTTATCGTAATAACTCCTAGTGGTTCTCCTTCACACATTTCTATCCACTTCATAAAAGTAGCTATATGCATGGAGTGTGCTCTACTCATGTTCAGAAACAGGATCTCTGTTAAAAAAAAAAAAAGAAAAAAGATATAAATTTGAATGTATTATATATAATATGTACAATATATTTTATTGTTACAATTGATGTGTTTTTAAAGGAAAGTGTGTGCTGTCATATGGAAACTTTCCCTTTGTGTTTCCCAAGTGAAGGTTATGAAATTTGCTGAAGGTGAGGGTTTTTCCCCTAGAAATTCCTTGAGTAGCATAAACATTAATTCAAAACACCTGAAACAATGTATGTCTTCTGAAAATATCTGTCTTCTGGAGTATTTCAGCTGTACTTGTGCCAAAAATAAAGCAGTGAACTCAGCTGCAAGGGCCTGGTTTGGCTGTACTTGTAGTTTCTAGAATGCATAGGCTGATTTTTTTTTTTTTTTTAATACAGATTTAATGGTAAGCCCTTATGTTTGCTGGAGGGAAATATTACAATTTGAGTAAATTTTTTTAGTCATTTATATATATATATTAGTCACATTGTAAGGATGATGAATAATTGCTTTTTAAATAGCTGTACTTCAATACAGCATGAACTCAAACATCCCAAACCACACAATTTTTTTGCTCTTTAGTTCAAATAAACTTTACTCCAATTGGCTTTTTTTTTCCTGAGTGAAATTATGAATATCCTCTTTACAAACCAAAGAGCAATAAGATGTTGGGTCAGCCTTCTGCTTAGCATAGTCCCCATGAAGCAGGCACCGCTTTGTAAGATTTGATTCAGCATCTGCTTTTTACCTGTGAATTCTTAATGAGGTTAAAGTTTTCCAGGTAAATGTGATGCAAATCGTACCAAAGCCAGGAGATCATCAGCCCAGAAGCTTTATATATGAACAACAAATTGTCAGAGTAACCCTCTCTTCAGTACATACCCATTCCCATTCTCTGCCCATCTTCTGGGGAAGAAAAGGCAGTGGTAGTCAGTGGGATATACTGTACCTTTCTGGCTTACTTGGTGCAAAGATCAGCAAACCAGATAGTAGTGCAGATTTTTTATTTTTCATCCTTTGAGTGGCTGTTTGAATGGCTTTCCCCTTGCTGTGTGGGCAGACAGAAGGCAACATCTTATCTACTTCTCTATCACAGTTACAATAGCCTTTTTTTTTTTCAGACTGTATGTTAAGTATAGTGGGGATAGTATGCTTATTTTTCATCCTTTCATCTGGAGAAACCTGGCAGCAGACTGCTGAGTGATGGGAAGGTTGGCTAATGCGAGCAGTCTTGCAGTTGCTCCATATTACTTGGCAGTCGCTTCATATTATTTGGCTGTTTGAAGCAGAGATAAAAAGAACTTGGTGCCATCTATGTTGGGTTTTATCTCCTTGGTGTGATGAGGCTGCACATGTGAAAGTTTTGAGAATGCTGGAATATTTTTCCTCTTTCTAATTTTAGCTGTGAATATCTATGGCCTACTTAAATAAGATTAACCTGCGTACCTCAAACTGAATACCAGATTACAAGAAAATCAGATTGCTTTCTTCAAGTGAGCAGTTGGCAAACTCAAAAAATTCAGAAAAGATGAAGTAACTGAAAGTGTGGTGATGGAGTACACCAAACCTCAAGCTACCTGCAGGCATGGGTTACTGTTGAGAGAGAAATTAATTTTCTCCCCTGTGAAGATGAAGGAAGCATGATGCTGACTCATCTTCCCTCTTGGGAGTTGTTCTTCACTGGAAAGGTCTATCATTAGATCTTTTTCAGGATAGGGGTTGGCTGCCATTTTACAGGAGAGCAAAGTGAAGGATGGGGCTGTACTTACTTGCCCAGGATTAGAACTTCAGCTTTATTCCCCAGGCCTGGCATATCGAGGAGTGCAAATCATGTGTCCAAAGGACTTTGAGCTCAGACACCCTCAAGGGTCTCCTCCTGCCTGAAAAATAACCCTCAGGTGGTGGTTTGGATCTATTTTGTACGTAAATTGTATAAATTCAACTAATGAGATCACACTGAGATTACACAGAGTGCATGTTTACGCAAGAAAATCGAATTGTGAATCTGTACAACTGGGTCCGGTTAAAATAAAGTATTACCACACCAGTCATCAGCAGGCACACATAAAAGAAATCCTTTCCTTGTGTTCCTAGGGAATGCTGCAAATGTCTCGCTATTCCTGGAGTGCAAAATCATTCTTCCCTCCTAAAGAGCATCCAAATGCTTTTAATATTGACCTAGAGATTAAAAAAACCCCACAATAACTAAGTGTACAGCTTGAATCCTATTACTGTATTGAATAGCTATTAACATGGCTGCTGTAGGAGATGGGGTAGGAAGGGAAGCATGGCTGCCTGTAGCTGCAAACATAATAGCTTCTGAAGTTTGAAAGTGCTCCTTCTGCCTCCTCCCACATCCATACTACCTGCCATACTCTGTTGGTGTTTTGTATATTGACTTGGGAAAAGATTTGATTTGATGCTACAGCACAGCTTGAGGAACCGGCTGTACAGAACATTAATATCTGATCTTATTTCATTAATATCAATTTTAGACATGCATTCCAGAGGAGGTTAATATTAAGCTGTTTTTAACCACAGCAATATTGTCCAGATTCCTAGACTGAATGCACCAGCTGGTTTGCAGTAAATTTTATGGTGCAGGAGACAAGAAACAGAAAGGGAATGTGGCAGTGGAAATCCTGGAGGCACAGGGAGGTTTCAGGCACTGGTTGGAATGTCTTGCTTTCACAGAGAGGTCTAGCAAAGGGAGGGCTAGAAACCAGAGAGACATCTAGTCTTGGATGTTCTCTCTCCTGGGTTTCTGATATTGCTGCTCCCCTCAGGTTCTTTGTTCTGATCTCACTTCAGCTCTCTTGTTAACTTGTGTTTCTCTCTCATCACGAGTGGCAAGCTTTCAGGCAGGCAGCATTTCTGGCCTATCTTGTGGCCATCTACTCCATTCCCTCTGTCCACCTAAAGCAAAAGTGGTTGTGTGGCCACTTGCTGGAAGTTGGAGGAAACATTGCAATGCATGATCTCCTGTGAAACCATCAAATGAGGTCATTAGACATTAATTTATTTTGAAATTTTTTTTACAATTCAGATATGCAGCCTTGGAAGAAGTGAATGAACCGTAACTTCCTTTCTTTCTCCACTTTTTCCACCACATAAAATGGCATAATTAAATAGCAGCTATATTGTTTTACAAATGCCTCTATGCATGAAATTAGTGTGCTTCCAAAAAAAGCCCTAAAACTGAAAGACTCTGCAGTGTTTGTTACAGTAAGTTAGGTCTGTGACATTTTATCCTCTGAGAAATATTCCTGCATAGGATCTAGTTATCCAGTTCATCAACATGCATAATTTCTTCCACTACTCATAGCTTTGAGCCAAGATTAGATTTTGTGAAGATGTCTGCAGAAGAGTTTTATGTGGGGAGCTGTATGAAAAGAAAAGGTTAAAAGTTGTTGCAGCAGCCATGGAAAACTATAGCATAAATGCTCACTGCTTTAAATTATGAAAAAAAAAACGGTGTCTTTTAAATATCAAAGGGATTAGTATTAATCCAGCACTTGTGATTTTCTCAAATCATGTTATTTGCATAATAATACTCACCACCTGCTATATCTTCAAAGCGCTTTTCATACATTAACTAATTGATCTTTGTAACACCCCTGTGATGGAAAGACCTGTTATTATCCCACTCTGCAGATGTGGAAACCAGGACCCAGTGTAGATGAAGGAACTTGTTGGGCACAGGGCTGAGACACTGACGTTGAGGGTGCTGGGTCTGTATTGTCCTGCCCTCTGTGAGTTCCCACTCACAGCACTTGCAGGGGCAGTCACACTTTCTTCATGCCTGTCTTTGCTTAAGATCAAAAAAGGCACCGTTTTATTTGTTTGAGACTTTGGATATTGTTGGCGGTTAGTTGTTTGTTTTGATTTTGAGGGGGTTTTGCTAAATGATTTTGCTCTTATTTTTAGTTGCCCTATAGTCAAAGACAGATAAAACAGAGAAGCTTCTTATGGCTTCTTATTGTCTATGTGTACCATAGCGATACTCACTGAGAGCTTTTAAGCACTTTTTTTCTTTGTTCAGGACTCAGTTTGGTCTTCCTAAAACACAAGAAATTCTACCTAAATACAAGGTAGAAGAATGCAAAGAACTTCTTTATGTTGAATATGTCAGAATACTGGAACAGGCTACCCAGGGAGGTCATTGAGTCTTCATCTCAGGAGACACTCAAAACCCACCCAGACACCTTCCTGTGTCACCTGTTCCAGGTGACCCTGCCTTGGCAGGGGGATTGGAATAGATGATCTCTAGAGGTCCCTTCCAACCCTAACACTTCTGTGATTCCTAATAGGAGCTTTTTGGTCAAACTTGCCCCTGCTTGTCAGAGTAGGAAATTACTAAAATGAGAAGTGACAGGGTGAGTTGCCCATCATAAAATTTCAATACCTATTCCCCATCCTGTGCTGGCAGTGAGCAGCACTGCCCAGGTGGCAGCCAGAAGAGCTGTCTGTGATCAAGGGCTGCTCCAGTAGTGGGAGGTTGAGGATGGCAGCATGTTCCTAACATCAGCCTCACAGTTTTCCTTCACCATGTGTCTGGGGAAGCTGTGTCCCAGCTCTCGGCTGTGTGGGTGACATGCAGGTGTCACGTGGGTTCCCCCATTCTGCACCACTGCTGCCTTTGGAGCAGAGCTTAGTTAAAGACCAGAAGGGCCTTGTTAAGTGTTGTGTACCCGGAGCCAAAATGGGGCAGAAATGGAGGACAGGCAGCTGTCATACACCTCAGTCAAAGAAGAGGTATTAAAAGCTCTTTCCTGGGTAATAATCTGAGGGAGTGTTTAAAATGGGGTATTAAAAAAAATATATTACGGTCCCTTTAATCTGGCAGTGTCACTTCAATACTTAGTGCAAGGGCTTAACATTAAAGTGAATGGATTTGTTTTTACAGATGTTTTAGCAGCATTATCTCCAAGCAGGAAAGTAAATCTTGGTGATGGAGCAATTCGAGCCCATCAGTGCAGGTTCAAACCAAACTGCAGGAAAAGCCTGTGTCACACCAGATTCCAGGAGATGATTTTGGATAACCTATGGTTTCCCAAGTGCAGTGCCCATTCCCTTACAAGGGTTGCAGCGGTGACAAAAGAGTAGATTATTTTCAATGAGTTAGAGACATGACTGTATATATTTGCTTTAGTTATTTGGCTAAGCAGGGGGTGAGGGGAGGTGCGGAGGTGGAGCACAAATCGTTCTGAATTCTTTTGTACTCGGGCTGGGACAGATGGGCTGCAATCTCTCTTCACGGCACAAATTACAGGGTTTTCAGACCCTCATATGCTTGTAGGTTGTTGGCTTCTTTTCATTCCCTGTAACAGCATTTCCATATTGATTCAGAGAGAGATCCAGCTTCAGGTGAGAGCACCACTAGTGCTGTGAGGTGCTCCTTCCATGTTTTGTTTCATTCTCAGGTGAAAAGGATGAAACTGAAAAGTCCCTGTAGGAAACGTTGTTCCTAGAGGAAAGGGCAGCTCAGGAGATGGAGGAGAGTAAGCAAAGCCCATGTCATACTCCAAGTGATGTTTGGTGGCAACTAAAGTACTCCAGTGGTGATTAACCTTCTAATCGTGTGCTTGAAGATGGAGAGAAACTGGATAAAAGGTGGATCACTTAGCAAGAGGCAGGGCTGGAAGCATGGGGCAGGGCACAGGGGGCAACACAAGCAGGTCAGGGCTTGGGGTTGAACTTGGCTTGTGGGAGCATGGTGCTAGACCACTGTGCTCCTCTGACAGGGACATTTGCAGTGTTTGGGAGAAGGGTTTGCCTGTGGAGTGCCCAGCACTCTCAGCAGCTGCCTAGTGCATCACTGCCTCCTTCCCTGACAAGAGGATGGGGCAGCCCTCACTCTGATGGGAGCCAGCATCACAAGGGTGTTAAGAGGAAGTTCCCATGCTCACAACTATATCAGATTTTTTTATTTATTGTGGTCAAGGGCAGCAGTCACCTCAGTCTCAGCTCTTACACTCAGGTAGTGTTGCTGAGGCTGGTGACAAAGCAGAGGTTGAGCTTCCCTTTGCCTTGCTTAGCAAGTGCTTTTTGGCCTCTGAAGGGACCAGAGTGCATGGGAACTTGTACTTTCCCTTTCCTGGTTTTGCTGCTGAGGGTATTCATGGATGTTCAGAACATGTCAGAATTACAATGTCGACAGTGATGCCCTGGCTTCTGAAACATCAGGTGGAGGTATGCCCTCTGTTTCCTGATTTTTCTTTGATTTTGATCTGAAACTACTGAAAAGTGGAGTTTTATTGTACCATGGATAGTAGATGTATCTACCAAAAGAAGTTTGTAGAACATTTCTTATTGTAACATACCTCTTGTAATCAGGGCAAAAAGTTTTTAAACCCAAATCTATAATGATTCTGCCCCCCTTCCCCTTAACATAATCAAAGGAATAAAGTTATTGTTTGCACTCAAACTTATGTTTCAGACTTGGGATTAATTTTTTTAATCTTTATGTTTATGAGAGATGCAAGGTGCCTGCAGCAATGATTTACATCCTACACAGGTCAAACTGAAGTTTCTGCATGGGATCCCATCAGAGTCCTCACTTCTGGACTGCAGACAACATCAAATGTAATTTATTCTTGGCCTTTGGATCAGAGAGATTTTTATTTTATTTTTTTCCAAATATATATTCAGTTATGTGACTGAGCTGACAATTTTCCAGCAAACCTGGGCGGGCGCTATCAAATAATGGTTAGTTTTTATCTCTTTTCTGATGAGCTGTACTGCAGTATCTACTCATGGGAGAGTTCTCAGCAAGCTCAGTTTATTTAAAAGAACATTTAAAATAATGAAAAATAGGTTTGAGGAGGGATCTGAAGAAGCCATGTACAGACACAGTCCTTGCTCTGTCGCAAGACAGAATCAGCTGTGGTTAAGCCATTCATTACAGATGCTTATTGAACCTTTTCTTCTGGTGGGAAAGACTTCATAGCTGTCATTCCTCTACTCAACTGTTATTACTGTGAAGTTTTTCCTGATGTTTATCCTGCAACTCCTAGATGCCATTTAGGTCTCGTCTTTAATAGACATGGTGAATAGTTCATTCCCTTCCTCTGTGACTAATTTCTCTCTGTTTGTGTACTCAGTAAAAGCTAAATCACTTGCCAATAATTCTTGGGCCCTTGAAATGGCAAGAAAGCAAGCTTTTAAACTGGTTAAAGTTCACTTCGGAAATAACACTGCTTTGGCAATTTATATAGCCTTGAACTTGTTTTTGAGCTCACTATAGACTGTAACTGGCTAGGTTTGTTTAGTAAACTTCTTTAAACCTCTCACCTTTTAAAAACCAATTGTTTCCAGACTGGGGTTATAAATGGGGTTCTGTGCCTCTTACTTGTTTAATTTTGCTGTGAACAAAACTGCTAGTATCTTCATTCAAGGGCCTGCCTTGCTTTGTACCGGCTGATTTACAATACAATGTGTAAATGTAGTAGCAGTCTGGAACAAAGGAGGGCCTGTTTATCCAAACAAATTTGAGGGTGAGGGTGAAGAGGTAAATTGCAGCCTGTTCACTGAACTGCAGCTTGAAAGCAGAACGAAACAACCGCGGGGGAAACGTGACAGGCAAATGATTCGCGGGGGTGGGAGGGGGGTGGTTTGGCCCAGCGTCCCTGTAATTTTAGGGTAGTGCTGACCCAAGGAGCCAAGACAAGCTGTTGGGGTACCCAGGTGCTTCCTGGACCTTTGGAGGAGCTTCCCTGGCAATTAAAGACTTTATGTAGATGATTTTTGTGCCCTGCTTGGAGCAGTTGTAGGCAATTGTGTAGAGTCCAATGTAACCTCTTGGCAGGTGCCACTGCAGTTCCCTCGTCCACAGTGCCTTAGATGATTGCTTCTGCTTGTCTTGAACTGAAGCCAGAAAACACATTTCTTGGATTTAACTATTCTGAGTATTTTAGCCTTATTGTTAAGCTTGAGCATTTCAGCTATAACAGCTAAGGATATTAGCAAAGAGATTAAATTGGGTAGAAGTTATATTGCCTTGTCCAGACATGAAAAATAAATTGTTAGAAATGGGCTTCCACCCAAGGCATGATCACTCCTGCGAAACAAATTGTACAGAAATACTGTGGTGCTTTTCTGTACCTTGCACACTCACTTTTTGCGCTTCCTGTAAATGACTTTGCTACCTAATTATGAGAAAGGTTAAGGAGGATTGCCTATTTGAACTGTATTGATAGTGCTTCCTAATGTTGATTGCAATAGAGATCTGGTTTACCAAAAATCTTTTTAATTATTCTTTTTTCTTTTCAACCTAGTCCTACTACTATATAACAGTTCGAAACCATGATTTGCAGAGAAAGGAAGGCTGGGACATGAGTAAGGTGAACTCTTTAATGCAGCTCATCAGCTTCTTGGCTGAGTCGCATCCTGCACGCCATGTAGTATTTACTGTCGTACCAAGCTACATGAAGTTCCATCTGTCCTTTGTTTTCCTGCCCATTAAGTACAAAATTCATTTTGGTTTTGCAGAGCTTTCCTCTAAACTTTTCCTGAGTTATAAATTACGGCTTTTCTGAAATCTTCAGCCTTGCCTGTGGGAAGAACACTTTGATTTGGTTTTCACAGTAGATGAGTAATCTAGATACACATAGTGATTTTTCAGTTCAGCCGCAGTCAGATTCTTACTCCAACTGTTCCACTAAAATTTCAAAGGTGGCAATCAATTCCCAGCCAGCCTTGTTTATCTTCTTGATTTTTCTTGGTTTTTTTTCACGGTCTGTGATGCTGAGGAGAGTACCATCTTATAAAGCATGTGTGCTGTATTGCTGTTAATGGTTTTCAACACAATTTTGTTAAGTCGGGTTGCTGACCTGTTTTTGCTCTGTTCAGTTATCACCTAGAATTTTATCACAGATACTCAAATATTTCATGCTTGTCACTTCAAAACAGATGAACTGTATCTCTTAAGGAATATATTTTAACTTCTTACATCTGTTTTGGTTCTTCCAGTGTAAAACTGGGTCAGCGTTAGTTAAACTAGTTTATCTTGTTCTCCGTACACTTGAATACAAAACCAGGCTGCGAGCTCTCACTTGGTGTGCAGGTTCACTCACAGACATTTTATAGGCATCTGGACTTGAAACACATCCTTTCAACATTATTGCAATCCGTCTGTGGATGGACAGATGGATGGGACAAAGAAATGTATGGGCTGACTCCTGCCTGCAAGCACAGGGGTAGCTGTTCCAAGGCCAGCAGGGAAATTCCCGGTTTGGGGCACGTCCTGTGTCTCAGGGCATTGGCGTGAGAGAAGAGGGGTACCCGAGTGGTGCAGAGGCTGCTGCCCTGCGAGGTACTGGCAAGTGAGCAGATGGGATGCACTGCTCTTGAGATGCTTGTTTTTATTCCTCTAATTAGTACATAAGGTTAATTTACTCTTGAGTATGCGTAAGAGGGAGGCTCAGGCCCAGCAGCGGATGGCTGCCTGCTGGAGGAGGTGGGGGAGGTTGTTTTGTTTTGTTTTAAGCAGCTAAGTGTGGTATGCACTGTTCCCTGGTAGAAGGACAGAAACTTCTTCATAGCTCTTGCTCTAAAAAGCTATGGGCTATGGGTCAGCCCATAAATGTTATTAATTTCATGTGGAGTGGCTAAACTTCCTGCTGACTTAGGTAATGTACCCACTGAGCTTGGATAAAAGGTTAGAGATGGCAATTATGGAAAAATCCTTTTCCATTAAGCTTTTGTAAGCTTAACCAAACCACTGTCAATAATTACTCTTTTTTCCCCCTGCTATTGTGGACTGAATCTAATCCAGACTTGGTTTATTTAATTTTTTTATTGCTTGAATGTGCACACTCGAGATACACGGAGAATATCAAGCTACACTGAGTACACACAGAGCAAATGCATTTGCTGAATGTACCTGGTGTGTTAAGCAATGAATAGATTTACAGTAAGTTTGTAAGTGGTCATAATTGGGCTGTAAAAGTGCGTGCTCTTGCGCTTTTATTTCTCTGTTTGTCTCTTAAGTTGAACAAGGCATCTTGCAGAGTGACATTGGGCTGGAGGAGGGGGTTCAACCAGAAGGGCTAGAAATAGCAGCTGTTTGTTTATGCCTAGGATTTTTATTCTCTCTCCTTCCTTCTCTCTTTCTTAGGATAGTCTTATGTATTCCACCCACTCTCATTCCCTTCTGGTGAATGTGTGTGGATGTGCTCCAGGACCATATGTGCTCACAGATATATACTTCAAAGGAAATTCTAGACTGCCTAGAGAAGCTCTTTGAGTTTAGATGAGCCCCGAATTTGCCGACTGCTACAGCATTTCTTTTGAAGAACCACATGGCAGTGCTGCTGTTTCTTTCCTTCAGCACCTTTACACACTGATGAACACACTGAGCCCCTAAAGCAAGTGAGCTGCTGATATGCATGCTCCATACAAACTTAAGCAAGCTGTATTTCACTTCAAGGCATCAGGTCAGCTGGTTTTTTTGGTGGCTAGCTGACATGCTTTAGATTACATGATGTATTTGCCCACCAGTGAGGATAGCATGAGGTTGTTTCTTTTTTTCCTCCTCTAAGCACAATGATTTCTTCAAAGAAGATTTTCCCAAGTGGTTTTCTCGGAAGGTGGGAACTTGCCCCAGCTGATTCAGAGGCACTGTCTTACCAAGTTATTACACAGATCAAAAGGACCTTGGCTGTGTCTGCTTTGCTGGGGCTATTCTTTGCGAAATTCCTACTTCCTGTTTGACAAATCTCTGCAGATTCTTGGTGGCTTCCATATGATTTGTATGGTGTTAAACTGAATATGCTCATGGTATACTTGGTTGAGGAATGAGGGGCATCTGGTGCAGATTTTGGCATCTGTTTCCTTCCAAAAACCAAAATTGCACAATAGCTGCTACATTCCAGCTGCAGCAGCTGTTGAGCCTGCACTGCATTCAAGTTAAATGTTTGTCCATTATATTTTCCAATATGAAACATTGACCTTTCCTATGAAGGCATGTATTTTAAAAAGTCTTCCTACCTATTTTTACAGATATTTTGTCTGCTAATCTTAAAGAATGAGTGATTGTACCTGGCAGATGCTTCCAAGGACATTTATATAGCATCTTTCACTCTCTATGTGCTCTAATTCATGGTGCCGAATTTGTTAATTTGTTTCTGTACAAGCAAGCTTCATATCCCAGACAGGCTGATCCTGTTGGTAGCTAGCTGAAGGTAAGGGAAGGAAAATGGTTTGATTTTTCACAAGTGTTGCTGTGCAGTCATGCATTCCCTTCTTCAGACTTCACACTTTGGTCAGCCATGAAATGCAGCATGTGAGGGTGTGTATGGAAACTGTCAGCTAAAAAACTACTCTCTGAATGTATGGAATTGGTCGTATTAAGGATGAGCAGTCTTGCTCGCTTGCGTCCTAAGGCAGCAGCATGAAATTGCCTTTAGAGGCTTGAAAATAGCAAAAGAAAATTACTTCTCCCCGTCACCCTACCTTCAGAAGAGCATGTTCTTGTTAGCCAGTCTGCTTGTAGAGGTGCAACTCACTTTGTTATCCCTGAGATGATCTGCTGATGTGCTGAGGGGGCTTCTTGCCCCCCCAGCCATGTATTGTTTCCCTATTATCTGCAGTTGGTGGAGTGTTTGTGTTCACAGGATCATTTGTTTACAAATGATAACGTTTCTCCTGAGACTACATCTTCTGATGATGATCAATGGCTCAGTTACTTTTAATAAAGCTGAAGTAGTCAGACACAGGAATTCTTTTGAAGCTGTTGAGGTCTCGTCTGAGTCATATAATACCTTAAATGAAAACAGAGCAAATAGAAAACAGAAGTGTATGACAGGTGTTGGCAGGAGGGATGTTTAGGAAGTTTATAGCTTTCATGGCTTTCTTTTCTGCTCAGGGCAGATCACTGTTCTGCCTTTAGGCACAGACAAGCTGCAAATGAGAAGATGGCAGAGAAAAATGGGTAGCAGTGGCATGGTGGGAGGTGGGTAATGGATTTGACTTAGCACATCTTCCTTTCTCAGAACAGGCAAAGCTATTTGTTCTGGTGGACCAACTTCAGCATTTGGTGCTTATGCCCTTGGCTGGGAGGGTGGTCACAGGACAGGGCTGGCTGGAGCCCAGGGCTCAGCAGTCCAGCTTCCCACGAGGAAGAATCTCCCAGGGTCTCCAGTAACCATTAGCTCTGAGATGTTTAGGCAGGCACTGAGTGGTTTTGGAACATGTTTGGAAGCAGACTCTGTAGTCTATAATAGACATCCCCACAGGTTTCGATCTCCCCCAACCTTCCTACCTGTGAGTGTCCATAGGACAATTTAAGTCATTTGCCAATTCAGGCTGCACACAAGCTTTGGTCAAACTAGGAGAGCATTGGTGCTTGTCTGCATATTTAGTAAAAGGGCATCTTTAGATACTACATGTAACTTTTTCTTTCATAGGAATGGATACATAGGGGGCAAATGCTGAGTGAAGACATCTCTACTATTCACTTTTCCAATAATATGGAACTTAAAGGCAATATACTTCTGGCCTTTAAAACTCTTCTGAGTGTTTCTGATAACCTTTAGGGACAAATTGGTATGGGCATTATTTCCTGAGATAACAGAATCACAGAATGGTTGGGGTTTGGAAGGGTCCAACACTCCTGCTAAGTAGCTCCTCCAAAAACCAGCTATCTAGGACTATGTCTAGACAGTTTTTGAACATCTCAAAGGATGGAGATTATATAATTTTTCTGTGCAGCCTATGCCAGTGTTTGGTCATCCTCACAGTAAAAAAAGTGTGTCCTGATGTTCAGAAGAAAGCTCCCATGTTTCAGTTGTGCCCATTGCATCTGGTCCTGTCACTGGGTGCCACTGTAAAGCAGCAGGCTCCATGATGCTTACGCCCTCTCTTCAGGTATTTATATATATTGACAAGATTGCCCATGAGCTTTCTCTTCTCCAGACTGAACAGTCACTGTTCTGTCAGGCTTTCGTCACAGGAGAGTAGTGCTGCAGTTCCTTAATTGTATTTGTGGCCCTTTGTTGAACTCTCTCCAGTATGTCCATGCATCTCTT
Organism: Pseudotriccus pelzelni; assembly: GCA_035584735.1. Taxonomy (NCBI): domain Eukaryota; kingdom Metazoa; phylum Chordata; class Aves; order Passeriformes; family Tyrannidae; genus Pseudotriccus; species Pseudotriccus pelzelni. The sequence goes on along the minus strand of JAWMRA010000041.1, from coordinate 19,358,934 downwards.
GTACTCAGGAGCCCAGGACGGATATAATACTTCAAGTGCAGCCTCACCTCCTCAATCTGCTGGTAACTAATGCAGCCTAGGACACCACTGGCCTTCTTTCCCGCAAGAGCATGTCACTGGCTCATGTTGAACCTGGTGTCCACCAAGACGCCCAGTTCCTTTTCTGCCAAACTGCTTTCCAGGTGGATGGCCCTCAGCATATACTGGTGTCTGAGGTCGTTCCCCCTAGGGCAGGACTTTGTACTTCTCATTGTTAAACTTCATGAGATTCATGTTGGCCCATTTCTCCATTCAGTCAAGGTCCCTCTGTATGACCCTCTAGTGTATCAGCCACCTCCTCTTGGTTGTGTGTCATCTGCAAGCTTGCTGAGCGTCCCCTCTGCCCCATCATGCAGATGATGGATGATGATGTTGAACAAGAGTGGACCCAGTATTGACCTCTGGAGTACACCACTGGTCACTGGCTTGAACTTTGCACTGCTAATGGGTATGAGTGGCAGAGTCTGAACAGCAAGGAGGTGGGATTAAAAAGTCCCTTGACTGGCTGCTGTTGGGAGCTAAAGGAGGCTTGTGTGAGCAAGGTGCAGAGACACAGGGAAAGGTGTCAGTGTTTGCAAGAGGTTTTACTTGGCAGGTGTGGAGGGGAGTTTTCAGAGGGAGATGTGTGTTTATCTTGTAAGTTAATGCCAATTTGTACATCTTTATCATTAGTCTTGAAAATAGTTTATCCCCAGTTTAAACCTCCAGTGTCTGGAGTCTAATGACAGAGGGGCTGTCAGCATTTTCTTAAAAGAATTCGCTGTTCCTTTGATTAACTTGAGAAGGTAGAGCACTTTAAATCTAAATGCTTAAAAGTGAAAGGTAAATAAAAACATGCCTTATTAGCCAGCAGTAGAGTTGAGGCCATCAATAAGGTCAGGGCCTGGACAGCTTTGCAGCCTGCTTAGCCAGGTGCCTGGGTGTCCCACGTACTATGGGACTGCGTGCACATCATAATGATGAAGGCTTGTTGCTGGCAGGGTACATGCATTATGTTGAAGCATGTGTCAAGCTTGTGGGGTTACCTCCAAGAGACTTTAATATGCTTGTAGTTGTCCTTTGTCTGCAAAAGTAGCTTTCAGCCTGAGTGCTCTTCCTCTTTCCTTATGGGGAGGGGTGGAGTTCAGTGGTTTCCATCCTGCCGCCAGTTCCTTATGCCTCTCTCCCTCCTTCTCTGCAGCTGGCGGGTGCTGCTTCCTCCCCAGATGATTCAGCTTCTGGCAGGGCTCTGCTTTGTGCTAGACCTGTGAGATGTTTTGATTTGGGGGCGATTTGTTTGGGGTTTTTTAAAGAACACAGTGCTCTTTTGGAGGTTTTATTTTTAAACTCCATGTGTGAACGCACACCCAGCTTGCCTGTGGTTAGGTAAGCAGCTGAGCTAGCACAGGGGAAAGGTGTGGTAGCTCTTCTCTGCAGGCAGGGAGGCATGGGGGTGGCAGCAGCGGGAAGGAGGCAGCTCCCCAAACCAGCTTTGCTGCTGGAGGATTGGCAAGGTGCAGTGGCATCCTTCCCTAGGTGCTTGCTGGGCCTTCCACCACTCCCCAGTGTTGCTACTCACTTGCTAAAAGCTGATAAAAGAGTCCAAAGGACCTCCATGGGAGCCAGTGGGACTTTGACCCCAACTTGTTGGTGTCAGGGCTGCAGGCACAGACCCATAGCTGGGGACCTTTTCCCATGGGCTGACAGCAGTGCTGAACCGCATGTCCCTTGTCCACTGTGTTCACACTGCTATAGCTAAATCACTCTAATCTTGTTCTTAGTCCAAAGTGATTGAGATTGGGCCATATCTACGAATATAGTGAGTCTTCTCATGTGGAGTGAGTCATAAGATCAGTAGAAATGGTTGTGCTGTGGTGGAGCTGGAGAAAGGCCAAGGCTGAAAGTGCTTCTAGTCTGAATGAGATTTGCAGTATCTGTGCCTGGGTTCCTCTCCAGTAACTTCATTCTACCCTATGCTGGAGCTGGGTTTATTGTAGTCCTGGAAAAGACATGGGCATTAGCTGTGTTGCAATTGCCTTGCTAAGGAGCTTCTACTTATAAACTGGTTCTTCCTGGCTCACCTCTGTGAGGAATCCCGTCCAACAGCCAAAGAGAACCTAGTCCTTATAAAAACCACCCATAACATCCTTTCCCAGCATCTGTTAATCTGTTAGCTGTGTCCCAACTGGCTTGAAGGATCTGTGTACTCGGCACTTGTGAACAAAAGCTATGTGAACCTGCCAAAATTATGCCCTTGGCTGCAAAAAAAAGAGGCACGTGGAGTCCAGTTACTGGCTCTAAGCAGTATAAAATAATGTTAAATATCTCCTGATTTTTAGATTTAATTAAAATGAAAGGCCGAATTGGCACTTCTGGCTTCTCAGTGAGGGGTAGAAGTTTGCAGCAGAAAGCAAGGTCTAGGGGAGAAACTTTGCAATGATTCTAGTAATGCTGGAAGACAGAGATCCAAAAATATTTGGCCTAGCTCACTGTGCTGAACATGCTCCTGTTCATGGTTTTTGCTGCTTGTTCCCAAGTGACAATGACACATTCACTTAAGTCATGGGTGCAAAAATAAGATTTCAAAGCAGCTGATTATGAATCATACAAAAACAACCCAACCACCCTGTAGTGGGAACATAAGAAAAATGTAGTTCAGCATTTGCAGTCATGAGAGAGAAAGAAGTTTGGGGAAGTAACACACCTGGAGTAGCCTGCAAGTCGTTGCGTATTGATACAACTTGACAAGAGTGATTTCTGTCAGCATATCAAACTATGTATTTTGCAGTAATTTTCCTTTATTTGTACCAAAATTGCCTGGTCTGACTGACAGCTAGTTTGCTTGTTCATTCATGGGGTAATCTGTTTTGTCTTCTATGTCTGTATGAAGCTGAAAAAGAAAATTGCAGGTAGGCTTTTTGTAGGAAGACGGAGTCTTTCCTGCTCATCTCCATGTGTGAAAAGTTGCAAGCTGTGTTTAAGGGAGAAAAGAAAACCTATGTTCTGCTGCTGTTTCTGGAATATTGTTATAACACCTTTCTAATGAAGCTCTTGTAGTGCAGTGGTGGAAGTCAATCCCAGATGGCAAAAATTAATTTGGAGAATTCACCCAGCTCCTTTAAAAGTCTGTTTACTTGTGTCATGTGCTACTCATTTAGCTTCTTACACCTGTTTTTTTTTCTTCAAGATGGAAGAATTAACAATTATCTGAGTGTAATAGCAATTTTCCTAGCTTTTTGGACATTATGCTAAATACGGGGCTATAACTGCAGTATTTACATTTTATGTTGTGATAGTGTTTAAATTATTGCAAGGAACTGCAAAGCTATATTCTGCTTTGACTTCTTGTTCCAGAAAAATAAAATAAATTCTAAGTACTTGGGCTTTCCTGAATTATACTTTTTCTGAAAGAGACTGTAAATCTAATCCAACCTTGGAAATCCTGGCCTCTTTACCAGGATGATCAACGTGATCTTCAGCAATGCTTGGGCAAGTGCATTTAGGAAATTACATGACTGAAAGCTGCACACCTATCTAATTATTTACCTCCAGATACATATGCTACGTTTTCACTTCTTTTTGCTGCATCACTTAAGTATGATCTAAAGTCTAACTTCTTCCATGAATCTTCCAATATTTCATGGGGGATTTTTTGTTCAAGCACAGTTCAGCCGAGTTATGTTGTAAATAATTCCAGCTTTCAATTGAATTCCTGCATTTTGAAAGCTGTAGCAAAAGGCAAAAACAATAAAAGTGCATAGCTGTTCAAAAATCACAAGGTGAAAATAAAGCCGCATGAGAGCGCAAGGGGATGCTGCACGTGTATTTGGCTTAATGTTTCTCTTTTTTTTTTCATGGGAAGGCAGTCATCTGAGTCATTGCTCTAGAGATATTTGGTACTGGCACAACTACTGCAAACCACAGTACCATTCACCAAAGCAAGTATAGTGGTAATGTGCTCTGATTGCTTCCTTCATCATTTTCTGGTGGGCCTAAGCTACAGCTGTCACCACGCTAAGTGTAGGACAGATCCATGTTTACTGGAGTTAATGAGAGGGCTTGTTTCTCTTCTGGTGAAATGGTGCAGGATCCCCAGTAGTGGAAGTTCCTACTGCATGTGAGAAATGATGCATCCAGGCTGACTGAGGTGTTACTGCCAACTGACTGTGCACCGGGGCATCCCATCCCAGGGGTCTAAGGGTGGCACCTTCATGCAACAGGTTTGTTACAGAGCTCCTGCTACACCCGTATCTTCCAATTTGAGTGGGCTGAGGACACACACTCAGGTGACACAATGAATAGAAACGTAGGTGTCAGTCATTTTAAATAGCATGACCCACCCGTTATCCTTTTACTTCGTACTCCCGATGTTCTCATGCCTTTGCTGCTCTTAGGCTACAGATCCTTAGCTTTGCTAAAACTACTGTTGATATCTTCAAGGCAGCTGGATTGCAGGGACTTGCCTTCACTGGCCCAGACATGTCTCTTTGCTAGTTGCCTGGCTCTGTTTGAAATGTCAGTTCTAAGAAGCTTTTCACAAAAAAAAAAAAAAATTCTGGTAGCAAGGCTCTGGAGCTGGATGTTGCTCATGCAAGAGCTCTGGAGCAATAAAAGAAAATAAGCTCCTGGTTTGCCATCTGCTTCAGTTAACCAATAATATACCAATCTACTGATGGCTTCTGAGGTCATGTGGTCAGATTGTCAGTAAATTTGGCTCCTGTATTAGATAGATTGGTAGAAATCAGAATTGGAATAGAAGTAGTAGATGACAGAAATATAATGAACCAGAGAGGAGACAGCAGTGTTCTGCAAAAGGGAATTTGTTTCTTGTGATCCTGCACAAGTTTTAGAGGGAAGGTACTATATGGATACAGCAGATCTAGTTGATCCTTTGGAAAAAACTCCTTGAAAATAAATGTACAAGCTATATTTCACAGAAATATTTTAGAACCACAGTTATTAGGAAATGAAAGAAAAAGTGCTAAGTGGTTAAAAATATGAAACAAAAAAATGGAATACCTGCTTAGCATCCTGGTTCTGTAGCAGCTATTTCTGGGATGAGTCCTCAAAGATCTATGCTGCTGTTGGAGCTGTTCAACATATTCATAAATGATCTGATTTTAAGTAGATGATAGAACTTGTAAAGGATACCAAAATTATTTACAATAATCTGACCTGAAGCTGCCTGAAATTACTTGTAGAGACTCTTTAAATACAGAGCTGGAAATACGGACAAATGAAATTCAGTGTCAAGGAATGCAAAATAATGTATGGAGGGGCAAAAGAAATAATCCTCTTCTTCTGAGGGGGAAAAAGCCCCAACACACTACTGGAGGTGCAGTGTATTTTTTGTAAATGTCAGTTCAGTGTGCAATGGTGCTCAGTAAATAGAAAATGAGGAATACTAGGAGAGGAATAGAGAGCAAAATCGGAATTATCCTTGTGATTCTACAGGTTTCATAAGCCTTTGCATCTTATGTACTTTGGAGAGTTGTTGTCATCCCACCTGAAGGTTGGGGCAGCTTTCCTTAGAAGAAAGACTCTTCGGTTCCGGTGAGGGAAAACCATGAGGGACAAAATACAATGTAATTTAAAAGTACGACCTAAGAACAATACAATTATGAGACAGCGGCCTAAAGTCCAGTTCCCTCTTCTACCCCCTTCTCCTGTTCAAGGCAAAGCTAAATCATGGAATTGCTGCAAAAATCTTTTAGATGCCAGTGATATGGAGATTAGGTACGTACACAGAAAATAAGACCATAGATAACTTTAAAGCCTTGATGCAACTTCAATTTAGAAAGCCCAGAAACTCATTTTTCTTAGGAATTTGGGATGAAAAATGAATAGTCTTGAATGGCTGCTGCTGGCCACTGTTAGAATGTGGTTCATTTTCCCTGTCTGTCTTCAAGAAGATATTTAATTTCTATCTCTGTACATTTTTTTACAGCAAACTCTGTCATCAGGGGACGTGGGAAAAAGGGAGGCTGACATGATTCATGTTAGCCTGAGATACGCACCTAAACTGGGGAAGCTGAATCGCTCCTGGGAGGGATCAGTCTCCTTGAAAACAGAAATAACCTAATGACTAGTTTGGGCTGCTCTGCAGAAAGTGAGATGAAGGGTGTTGGACTAGAGGATGTTTTGTCTGTCTTATTAGGACAGCTCTCAGGTTTCCAAATAACACAAAAAGCTGGGCATCAAAATAGATGGGAATCAGGGACCTTAATTCAGAATGGCTTGGTGCAATGACAGAGGGTATGCTGGGTTGTTTTTGAAATGTGTCTTGAGCTCCTTCAGCAATGGGTGGCAAGGGATGGGTCTGGATGATCATGGGTGTGAAGACAGGCTCCAGGTTAAATGCACAGGTTTAGTAGTATTGTCTTCCTTTGCATCGAGCCTTCTAACAGATATGGTGTTGTCTGATAAGTGGCTCATGGGCTCAAAGAAATGGAAACAAATCCTGCTGGAATAAGGGACAAACACTGTTACAGATTAATATTTAAATATCTTTAATGAATTTAATTACATTTCCTGAATTACACCCTACAATTGAGTGTACTTCTGTATTCTCCAGTGGTGCCCAAGAGAATAAAATGTGATTAATTTCATAAAAAGTTGCTATCTTTAAACTAGGCGCAGTAATAAATAGCTCTGCTGTTCTGTGCGGGTGGTTCCAGAGCAGAGCACTAAGACATGGGTTTGGTGGCATGAGCCAGTGGAGGAGCCCACCGTGGAGCTCTAAGGCAGTGGGCACATGAGGGAGCCAGAGGAGGTCAGAGAGGAATTTGCCTTGTGCTTGGGGCAGGTTAATTGGGTGTATGTCATCCATGAGGGCAGCTCACCTGAGGTGATAACTTAAACATACGTCTGATAGTGGGGATTGCTTGCAGTGATAATAGATAAAGTAATCTGCTTTATTAAGGGCCTTAAATTGGTACAGCATCTCTGTACAAGAGACTAGTTCCAAAGTAATGAAGCTCATCTATCTACCAGTGCAAACATCTCTTCTGTGGTGCTCTGCCGCCAGATGTAACAGGGGATAATTCATCTTATTTTCTGGTGTTCTAAGCAAGGCAGTAAGCAGGTAAACTCCGTGGCTCAGATTTAAAAAGGGTGAATATCGATATTTATTCTTTTAATTGTGACTGTATCCCTACTTTTTTGTACAGATATCTACAAATTACATGCCTGTCTGGTTTTTAGGTTTGTGTTTCAAAATCACCACCAGATGCTTTAAAAATGACATAACCATGGGGTGCGTGTGATCCCATGCTGCAGGGTGTGAGAGCATTAGTCACCATGGGCATGCCTGCGGTGGAAGGCAGGATTCCTCTGCCAGCCCACGTCACAACTGGTGGCCCAACACACCCAGGGTTTTGTTGTTTCTTGCCTCTATCGCTAACTCCCTTCAAACCCCTCACAAAAAAATTCACCTATCATGGGGTAAGGACTTCCTAATCATCCTCATTTTATATGCCAGTTAATCAAGAAAGAAATTAAGAGCCTGCTATCACCCAAAATTTTAATTTTACTGTTTAAATAGCAGTGATGTTGGGGATGATTTAAGATACAATATACAAAAGGAAAAGTTCGGGTTTTTTTTAAAAAAACATCTGTCTGTCACTCCCATAGCAAGGACCAGGTAACTTCATGATACAGCTGTTTCAAAAGTGATTGAATAAAGAACTACTGAAGCAGCCATAGGAGAAGGGAGTTGGGAGATTCAGTACTTTTGAATTGCTGTCACAAACAGTCTTATGTTGAAATACTCTGTAGTACAAATGTCATAGATATGTCCCCTGTCAGCTGGCTTTTCATTAGAAATTGAGACATTGAAACCTTCTCATGATTCAATTTGCAGTGCAGTGGGGTGACCTGAGAACAATTCACAAGAAAAGGGAAGCCTTTTATGACAGGTATTTTCCAATAAGTTACCAAAATTTGATGTTACAAGCCTGTTCTGCACAATTTTCCAGGGTTACTTACTGTTTTCATACACGTATTCCCCTACTTAAAAAAGAGTCCCCTTTTTAAAGTTTATGGGGTTTTAAATGTATTTTATATATATTTATTTTTATTTGTTTATTGCAGACCCTGCAGTCTATAACCTCTATGCTGTATTTGCAAGTAGGCATTTATTGCTGCTGCTGCCACTAATGCAAAATGACTGACATCCTGAAATGGGGGCCGTGGGAGGTTTAGATGGAAGCAAGTCTGAAATGTTTCTTTCTGCAAGAAAAGACAACCTAACCTTCTTAATAGACAGATTCTTGACACGTCATGAAAAAGCCAAACTTTATACTTGGGGAATTACTTTTGAACACTGACAACCAATCAGCTTAGCAACGTTAAGGAAAAACTTCCTTCTCTGCTCCTTTTGGGTACATGAAAAAAGCATTTCAGATGAGCATAGCTTCCGTGTGCAATTAGGTGGGGGATTGGCTGCTTGTGATTTTTGAATCATTCAGGAAAGTAACACCTGCTTGGCTTCTAAAATTGTACCTTCATGATAGCACCACCTAGTAATTACTATTCTGAGTCATCAGCTAATTCTTATTACCATTTCATAGTAGCAGTATAATTAAAAATTCTGTGCCGTATTCCAGAAGGGATCAAGCTTGGAAGCTAAAGACACGACTTTAGAGAAGTTAGTTGCAGTTTATTACTCTACTATGTGTCTTGAATGTTTTCTGAATGCTTCTCAAATATTCCTGAGCTAAAGTCACATTTCCGTTTTTCCTGGTATGTCTCAAATATGAGTAAACATTGCGAGGGAAGGAAGGTCAGACCAGCAAAGACTGTCCATCCAAAAAGCAGGCTCTTGTTTTGGCTCTGGAAGAGGTTGGGGTCAGGTCTTGATGGAAATGAGCTCTTACACTTGTTGCTTTGAAGGCCAGAGGGGACCTATGGAAGCAGTTGATCTCTGACCTAAGGAGAGGCTGGCTGGAAAAAACATGGGAAGAATCAAAGTCTGTTGTGGTTAATTCTGAGGCACTTTGTATTCTTTCCTCAGTTCTGATGCAGGTGAGCCCATAATGTTGGTTTGCCTTGTTTTTTCTGTGAAGAAAATTGACTCTTAAGTAGACAGTGGTCTTTCCTCAAGGATTTAATCTACAAGGTGTAGGGGTGCTTGGACTTGGGGAGTACCTTCAGCCTAAACTGGACAGCTGTGCATGTGACACTAATCCACCCCATCAGTCTGTCCTTTCTATTTCCTCTCTCCCTCCCTTCCTTCCCTGATGCAAAAGGCATTTCTATATGTGAAGACAAAGAGCTCTGGTGGGTTGAAGAAAGTAGGGGAGCTGGTACTTTAGTTTCTTTTTTGGGATATGAAAGACTGAACTTCGAAATTCTGTTCCAGTTCAGGTAAAGCAGAGATGGTTTACATGAAGATCCCCTGCTTTGATGGCTTAAAGCATCAGGAACCCGAGAAGCTTTTTATCAATCTTATAAAATCTGCCAAGTTCCTAAGAACAGCTACGATCCAGTGGATTGGTGTTTTCTGATCAAATCAGCTCTAGGAAAAAGACTTACCATCTCTAAGCTGACACAATGAGCATCACCTCTATCATCCTCTCTTTACTTTCTCTGGGCTTAAATGGATTGGTTATAGTGTCTGCCTTGAAGTTTGGTTCTTATAAAGAGCCTGTCTCTCTCATCTGAACTCTTACCAATTTTATTACATTAGATGCAAGCAGTTGATGTCAGAAGCAGATACATTTTAGGAAGTCTGATGTTAAATGACGTAATTACATCTCACAGTTTAAACATGGAGCTTTGATTCAGTGTGTGTTGGAGTAGCACATTTGCTCTCTCTCTGCTCTTCCCTGGAGTGATTATGCTAGAAGGCAAACCACCATGACTCTAATGATCTTTTACATTACTGTTTTCCAAATTACATTTCAACACTGTGAACTAAATTTTGGGCCTGCTTTCTTGTGATCTTCTTTGGTTACAGTAATAATGCTGCTGTTTAAATGAGTCTATTGTGTCTTGTGATCCACATCATCATATCTTTGAACTTAACTTGTCCTTTTGTTCAGGTCACGTGAAAATTGATGCAATAAAATGGATTTGTACCAGCATTGCCTTTCCTGAATAGGACTTCCACATTCCTGGAAGACTTTTGCTTCAGGTGTAAAGATTAGGGGAGCTGATATACCCAGGATTAAATAAGAGTGGTTGAGAATGATAAGCTATTTAATCTGCTTTCTTGATTTGTGTCATCTGTTTTTTGAATAGAACTGTTTAGTTATAAGAGCTTGGTTATAAGATGCTTAGTTTGCTGAAAAACATTATGTGCTTTCTTTAACAAAATTTATCAGGCTGGGGAATTTTTCTGAGTATGACTGTAGCTCTGATATTCATAAAGCTGTGTTGACTGTTTTCCTGAGGATTCTGTACCTTAATTCTGTATGTTCTTCATTTTCTGTGAATGTTTAGGTTCTGTTGCTCAAGATCAGTGTCTTAAATGGCCTGCAGTTTCCACAGTGAACTTATTCTCAGTCCCTAAATATAGCTAAAACACTTCATTCTCTGTCCTCTAAAATGTTCTTATAATGTGGTATTTAGCCAGTCTTCAACCTCAGTCGCTCCTTGGCCCACACTTCTAAAACTTGTGGAACCGAACGGCTGACATGTTCAGGCTGACATGTCAAGGGCTAAAATGTTCTGGCTGACAGCTCAACATTTTATCTTTAACAAATGCTGTATAATGTCTTCTGTGACTTTCGCAGAAGATGGTACCTGCTGGCTTCCAAACTCAGGTGAAATACTGCTGTGGCCGGTTGAGGGGGTGACAGAGTATCTCTTTCGGTATGCTCGAAAGCCTCAGGTTTTCCAGCAGAAGGCAGTGATTGGGAAGCTGCTGAAGTTGGCTCACCTGAGCCAGATATGCCAAGCAACCCATGCTGTGTTAATGGCAGGTTTGGGAACATTTGCTTCTCCATTTTTCTGAAAGGTATCTAATGAGAATATAATGGTGACCTAGTCACAGTCAGGGTGGCATGATTTGCTTGTAATTGCTGCTGATACCTGCAATTCAGCCGTATTTTAATCTCACAGATATGGCTTGCTTTAACTTAATTTGAGGGTAATATCTTGCAATATTGAGGTATATTTATGAAACGAGTTCTTTGAAGCTCTTTCCTCCTGCTCTTAGCATCACTTAGTCTTGTTGAATGCCTTTTATCTTGAAATGGATTTCAGCTAGCCATAAAGAAACCTGAATAGTGGTCCTATTTCAGTTGGCTCTGTGATATTTTGCTCTTGCATATTGACTTTGCTGTTCTTCTTCCTATTCTATTTGAGCCTTAATGTTCTTGCACTGCTGTAGCTGTTTGTTTCTCTGTTCTCTCCAGCCCACATCACTAAATGAAACAGAGTAGAAACTAGTTACCCACCCATGTATATATTTTAGAAAGTTAACAATTTTTCCAACAGTATGAGAAAGATGCTTTTTGCATAAAACACTTGTGGTCTGTTAACATAGCACAGGATCTTCCTGATCCCCACTCCCTTCTGTGAACATGTTCATCTCTTTTCTGTTTTGTTTACATGCTTGGCAATTTGGAGCAAAGGCAAAGGAAGGAAAGAGGAGCCCTTCCCAGAGCATTGGGAAGAGGAATCACAGACTGGGAAACGAGCCTGTGGTTTGGGGAGGGATGGAGGGAGCTGGGAGGTGGCTATGTTCTCCCCGGTCTGGAGGAAACATGGGAGCTGCTGCTTGTGCTACATCTGCTGATTTCTCTTCTCAGGCAGAAAACCAGCTCAAATTTCCCAGTATGCTTCATCAAGGTTTTGTTGCGGCACTTTATTTCAATCCCTTGTTCAGTCTCTTCAGTTTCTTAACAGAGGTACAGCTGGGCCCTTCCCTGTAACAGTCAGAGGACTGGAATATGTCCCTCTCTTTCCCACTTTGACCCTCAAATCTTCCTGCATTTCAGATAAGAAAGTACTCCGTGACAACATGCATATTTTTGAGAAATCCGTGATGGACATTTTATAAATAAGAGCTCTGTCAGTTTGCAGTGTACTTCTTTAGTGAGAGGACTGGGACAAGTAGTTGTTTCTCCTCCTTGTCTGCAGAACAATCATTTTCACTTACACCTTTCTGCATGAATGAGTTTCTTCTCCACTGATGAAAGTGTTCTTTGAAGTAAACAGTAGTTTGCAAGGAAAAATCCTGATCAATATCAAGAGGCCAAGGTGTGTCTCTCTCTCTATATATATATATGTATATGTAACAAATCCTATTATAGTAGAGACAGTTATATTTAAAAAAATACCATCTCAGTAGTCATAGCTTCAGGAGATGTTGGGTATTATTACTGTTGTCCTTTCTTCTCAGAGATACTTCCAGCATTGAGTTGTCCAGGCTTTTGGACAGGGCTCGTGTGACTAATAGTTATATTTTGTTTTTGGCTTTGGCTGACATAGTTACCAGGAATACTTGCATATTAAACCACTACAAGACGGGGTTTTTTTTAATGACTGCTCTGCTTTGTATGTACCAGTGCTATTGGAAGACAGGCTGAACTGGGACACAGGTGAATCAAGTTCCAGTCACATTTCAAACTTCACATCATTTGTGGTCTTGAGATATAACTGTATCTTAAGCTTTGCCCTAATTACCTTTTTACTGATCATCCTAAGGAGAATGTCTCCTTCTTCTGTTGCTCTCAGTGCTTGCACATCCAGAGACAACTGAATTAATTTTGTTATTTTACATTAAAATATAAACAACTTTTCAGGTTTGTATTTTTTTTTCCTTTTAAACTTTTTTTCTTTTAAACTTTTCTCAGGTGCCAGTTAGCAACGTGGGGTAGAGAAATGGGCACAGCTGATATACAAGCATACAGTAGCATAACTGGGAATTTCTTAAGAATATAGGCAAGGCTTCTGGAGTCTACATTAGCCAAACAGCCTGATACCTGAGGTGTTTGAGCAGGTCTTTTCTGAGGTACCTCAAAGGGGCTTGATCATCAGAAAAAGATGCACAGGCAGCCTCTGAAGATGCTGCCCTCTATTCTCAAGATCAAAAGATTAAGTAATCTCTGAAAAAAGTCATCTGAAAATGCCCACTTTGCATTTTGACTTGTGCATGTACCAGGCGAAAAAGGAATTGGCACTACCAGTAGTTGGAAACTGGCCCCTGGCCCTGTATGTCAGCCTGCTGAAACCCATGTTCACCACCTCTGGGGCAGTCCCTGCCTGTGTTTGCAGTGGTTTCTGGTCCCACTACCCCGGGATGCACCTTCTGAGATCTCAAGGGTGAAAGGCTAAGCAGTGCTGTTGACTTGAATGCATTCTTCTTGCTTTTATGCATTAATAACAGAATCTTTCTGAGGATCCTTTACTGTTGTGTATGGATGCTTTAAGGATTTGAAAAATATAACATTGTGACCCTGTGCCAGTGAGGACTGCTAGTCTGTCTTGGAGACGTAGCAACAGAAGGTAGAACAATGTGGTCCGGCCCTGGTTCCTCTGGAAGCTTGTGTGTCACAGCCCAAATCATCCCCATGTCTGGACCTTGGCCTCCAGGGGTCTGATCTGTGGAGGGAAGAATCAAGTATGAAGGTGGCTGAGGGATAAGAAGGAGAAACGGTTATGGCTGTGTCACCATGGTGCTGTGCCAGCAGCTGCCTCAGCTCCCTGCTGCGACTCGTCCGGGAGAGATGCCAGTGGGTGCCTAGCCCAGCGCTGACAAGCAACTACTTATCTTTCACGCTCTCCTGATCTATCCTCACATGAAGATTATCCACTGCACCACTGGTGCTGGGCAGCTGCTCTCTGGCACACCCAAGGTGGTGGTTTGCTTCCAGGGTTGTTACGATGGCCAAAATCTGGCTTCCCTAGGGCATGCAGCCCAGGCAGGTTGTCATGTCCATCCCTTCCCTTTTTTATTCCATTGAACAATGTAAGCTGTAGTTTTAGTTTTGGACTAGCTTAGAACTGGCAGCCTTTCTCACAAACCTGACTGGTCCAGGGTGGTGAAAGGTTTGTGGGTGTCCTGCAATTCTGGCACCCTTTTATGCTGGGAAATCATATGGGTCATTTTTTGCACGAAAAAGATTCATGTTCTTCAAGGTTTATCTCTGTAACGGGTATTGGTTCCCTGAAAGAAATACACAATCACTTTTTAGCCTGTAGCAGAAAAAAGGTCCCTGGACCTCTTTTTGGACTTGGCCATATAAACCGTGTCCTGTGATACAATAAAGGCTGTGGGCTTCCCAAGTGTCAACTTGAGTTTTAATTTATTTTCCAAAATAAATTAAAAATTCTGGATTGTGTGTGTTTTATGGTACTTTCTTCAAGATCACCTGCTGACTACATCTACACCAGCTTCCGGAAAAGTCTAACTTGAGCTTACTTCCCCTATGTTCAGGCTACCTCATTACTGCAGGGAGCCACCTGAGAAATGTGTTAATGGCCATATGCCAACACTCTCAGCTCTGTAAAAACCGCTGAGATGAACCTGCTCCAACTGCTGAAAGCCAGAAACAACTACCCTCTTGTCTACACCAGGAAAACTACAACTTGTTAATTTGCCATCGGCCAGCAGCTGCTCTTGGGCTGGCAATGGTGGAACTGGTAAACGGAGCTCAGGCATATTTAGCACTGTAATAAAACATAATTTAGAATTACAGAGCAGACTGGTAATGCTGCCTATTATCAAGGTTGTTTGACACTTCCCATTATAAGGCTATTTTCAACCGCTTACAAGTTTGCCAAATTTCAACAGCTTGCAGTGAGATTTCTTTAAGTCGGTGTCTGCCTCTTGCTGAATGTTCTGTTATTATTGTTTAAAGTGAAAAAACCAGCATTTAGCTAGAGCAACTCAGCTGTTTCTAAGAAAGAGGACTGAGAAAATATCTTGTTAGTCCTATTAAATTTACGTGACCTTTTCTTTTAACAGCTCAGAGGCAGGCTTTAGCAAGAGAGGGGAGCCACTGTCAGAGATGCTCGTGCTTTTTCTATGAAAATTGAACAAAATAGGCTGAAGTGCAAGTCTTCAAAACATTTCAGTTAACACCAGCTAGCAGATCTTTAATTCACAGTAGCTAATTTGCCCACAGAGGTGATGTGGGGGCTGTGCAAGTCTGGTTCCTCACAGCGGGGAAGCTGGTTCCTACCCAGTCCAAGGAAACTGGTCTGTGTTCTTGGGACATGATGGTGCCCATCTTCCCCATGGCTCTTGAATGAGCCTGGGCTATATAGAGGAGGGAACTGAAAGATTTGAATGGGCCAGAATGCAATAGTGTCTGAAATAACAATTTCTGTGTGCTTTGGGGATCTTTCAGGTGTGTGTAATAGGCATGTGTAATACAGGTAGGGGTCTTTATAGGTAATAGATGTGTAGACACATTGCTCACAGTTTCTGT
The DNA here is from genome assembly GCA_035584735.1 of Pseudotriccus pelzelni. Lineage (NCBI taxonomy): Eukaryota > Metazoa > Chordata > Aves > Passeriformes > Tyrannidae > Pseudotriccus > Pseudotriccus pelzelni. The sequence continues at coordinate 19,343,533 of JAWMRA010000041.1, read as the reverse complement.
TAGCTTAATAAATTCCTTGTAACCGTTGTCTGTTTAACTACAAAAAGCAAGCCAAAAATCAAATTTGTTAATAGTGCTTCTCAATAGCTTCTCTTTTTTCTTTTTTTCTTTTTTTTTTCTGGATATAATGGCAGAAATGAGATTCCTTAACACAGAACACTAAAGGCAATCAAGATTGAATTACTTTTGCTCTTGTTCATTGTAAGGTTTCCCCCAGTAAGATGTGGCCCTTTAGTTATTCTTTGCTTTTCTGTAAAGAAGCTGTTGACGTTGGGTGCTAATCCTGCCTGTGAGTTACTGCAAATGCTGGTGAGATTTCAATCCATCCCTACAGAGACCAGTGACTGTCTCTGCTATTAACTGTGCTGCCAGCCCACAGGTTACAGTAGCTATGGTCTAGCATCAAAATTGTCTTGTCCATCAGTTTTCTATTGGCCTACTTACATGAAAATTGCAGGAGCATCTCATGGCTTGTTCTGCAGATCTAAAATCAGCAGACTCAGCATCTCTGGGTTGACATATAAGCATTAATCTTTATCTACTGCATATCTACAGCTGCAAACAGTTGGACAACCAAAAGCCTACACCAAAGGGCTCAGAGAATCGTGAACTCATTATACTATTTATTTTCAGGCAAACTGGGTTATGGTGGGGTTCAGCTATCCAAACACGTGAAGTGTGATGGGGCATGGCTGCAGGAAGACTGCACTTAAATTTAAAAATAACATTTGAAACTTTAATTAAAACTCATACCTTCATTATGCACCTTCTTGGTGCATAATGATATCAGGTTAAAACACTTTAAACCTAAGGCAATTTTTTATTTTTATAGTCACTTTTTGACAGTGTTTCTTCTGCTTCGCTAGTTGGCATGAGAAGCCCCCACAGATAGAGGAAACTATGGTGGGAAAAAAAGTAAAACAGAATATAACTCAAAAGGTTGTCAAAACTATGTAGTTTAAAAGAAATGATGCGAAGTGTTTTATCCTTTTTTTTTTTTTCTGATGCCTGTTTGGTAAAACCAGTCTCAGGCTGAATGTGGGTGAGAATCCTTTAATGACCCATCACGTAGAGCTGAATAGCAGCTGTGACAGGTGACCTTCCTTTTTTCACAAGTGCTCTATTAGTTCTCATTATCTTGCCCCTAGGTCACTTTCTGGGGCCTTTCAAGGCCTTTTCTTTTTAGCTCTGAAATAAACTGTGTTTCTTTGCATCTGAAGATGAGCCCATGATTTTTTGGGGGAGAGTATGTCACTTACAAGAGATGCCTATGGAAGAATATTTTTCTTGCCTTAGAAGAAATGCTCTCACTGAAGAGGAAGCTGAGGCAGGGGAGGAAGGGCAGTGTGAAGCAATACTCTGAGGATGGCTGATTCAAATTGTGCAAGGCAGCAAAATCCTCAGTTGTTGCCAAATTCTGCTCCATGTTTGAGGCTGGTGGTGCCACCTGCCCCACCTCTGCTAGTACATTTTGTAGAACAGCTGAAATAATCTGCTTCTCCTCTGCTACCTCTGTGAAGTTCTTCCAGTGTTTCAGTTTTTCACCAAAGTTGATTCTTGAAATGGCTGTTGGGGCTCTCCTCTCTAGCAGAGGCACTGATCTGGTTTTCAGGTTTGTCTCCATACAGGTGCTGCCCAGTTCTTCCCAACTTTCTGATTTCTGGGATTAGAAGAAGCAATTAAATCCTTTCTCCTATGGTACATTAGCTAAGCTTGTGACATTCAGTGGGTTTATAGCTGACAAACAAGTGTCTTTTTTTTAAAAGCCCTTGCCTCAATATTATTTTTATTCCTGTGACTTGTTTTGTGGAACTTGGATCTTTGCAATGCTGGTAGATGGTAGTGATGAATAAATAATCAAATCTGTTAGTAAAATGCTGAATTTTGCTCTGATTTACTTGCAGGTATTTGAAGTAGATATGAAATTGGGCAGAATTGATGTGGAAGGGGAGCAAGAGACAGCTTTTTATGGAGCAATGTGTTTCTTTAAAGTATACTGAAATATTATACTGCAGTATTGTGATCAGGATAGTTTAAGAGTGTCTGTATTTCAAGTTTTAATAGCAACCTTGTCTTATCCAGTTTTGCTTTAGACATGAAAATGCAATTTCTAAGGCTTTATCAGGCAAAACAAGAAACTTTGAATGGAAAGAACTAGAAATTAAGTTTCTGCAGACATGTTTTCTTTTTCTAAATGCTGACAAATAACTCCTGCCAAATGCTACATAAAGGAGAAAAAGAAACATATGGCAGTTCAACAGGAGTGAAAAGATGAGCTAATCCAGCATCCAACAAGTCTTTGGATGAGACTATAATAAAACCAACTAGCCTTTATCATGCTTGATAGCACGACTATAATTACGAGTCTGTCACCAAGTTCATAATGAACCCTTCACCCTATTTTCTGGGGTTCATAGTCTGGTAGTAAGAATCACTGTGGGTTGCAACTAGAGCTCGCTATGGAGAAGGCCCAAATCTAGCATGCAGGTTTTAAATAAACTGTAAAAAATTGGGGGCTTGTGCCAGCGATGAGCAAGTTGTGCTTATAGCCTGACCTGAGTGTTTAAGGAGTCAGTGTCTAGAGTGATTTATTTGCCATTAGCATGAAAAATACAAGTATGTGGTTCAGTATCCTGTTGTGCTCTCTTATGCTGCCTTGTAGGAATCAAGAATTTTATTTATTTTTTTTCCCCCCTCTTGATTTTATGATCCTTACATCTGCCCTAGCAGAAGCTGCTGCTGCAGAGCTAGGGGCTAGCATTTGTTATACTCTGCCTTAAAAAAACTCATTCCTTACAAGGCAAGTTTTCAGTCTTAAGGAGAAGTCTGGCTGACAAGGCAAAAATCCAGCCTGCTTCTTTCTCCCTTTTTTTCTTCCATCCTTGGGGCTTAGTCAACTGCTGCAGGAGGAACTGTCTATGCAGAAGATGCCTCTGTTGTGAACAAAGGCATTCTGAATGATGGGGTCTAAGATTCAGAAAGCATCCAATTTTTTCTGAACCGAGAATGATTGCATGTCTAACCTGAGGTACCAGAAACTGAAAGGAGCCCTCTAACATATCTCAAGTGTTATCCTTTCTGCCTTGCAGTGCAAGGGTTTCTCAGCACCTCAGAATGTGTAATGTAGCTATTTGAGAATGTTCACAAGAGACAGGGCAGAGCTCTCACAACAGCATCTCCTCTGCAGAATGTGGGTCTAGTAATGAAAGGTCAAATATTTGTATGCTAAGCCTGTGGGTTCAGATTACAGTTAGATGCCTAATGAGATTTTCAGAAACATTGAGGCTCCCCTGCAGCCCTGTGTGCCAGATTCTTTAAGAGTCTGGCGTAGAAAGAATAACTAGGCAACCTCAATAACAAGCAAAACCTGAGTAGGTCAGTCCTGTCCCAGTATGATTCAACCTTCTGACTTGTATGTAAAAGCAAAGGTGAACAGAGGTGTATCCAGTTCACATTTAATATATAGTAAATGTTAACTTTCCCTCCCAAACACTTCAGGAGAGACTTTGATGTTCATTTGATGAGGGTGAATAGGGTGGGAAAGGATTGATATTCATGAGGTGCTGCAGTAGTCCTAAGTCTAGCAGGGCAGGCAGCCAAGTGGTGCCTCTAAATTGTCATAAAGAGATTTAAAAACCATACATATGAGTGCTGGAGACCAGGAAGGGGGTGTGTCTCATAACCCCTCTAACTCTCTGCTCTACTGCTTCTGCTTGTCAGAAAGAGAAAATCTGAGCTGCTTTTCTGACAAAGAGACCTCATCAAAGCTCTACATTTATGAATTAGTAATTCATAAATTAGCAGCTGTAGGTTGGCAGTCTCTTCAGAGGGCCATGCCAGGTTTTGCCTTCTCAAATGAGATGCTGACCCACAAAGGCTATGCCTGTAAACTGAAGAGTTGAGAAATCTTGTCCCTTGAAGAGACACCATGCTGTTGGAGGCCACCATGTCTTGTCTCTAGGCAAACCCCATGGGAGCCAGGAAACGCTGCCTCTTGCAGATCCCTTGGCCTCAAGCCCCTGATCCTGTTGCACCCCATTCAAACCCTGCTGGCACCCCTGCTGTTGACTTCTGACCTAGCTGGCCAAGGAGGACAATAGAAAGGAGAGGCACATATGTGCCTCTTGAAACACACATTCTTGGCTTCCACACCTATATCTGCTGGCAGGCACACGGTAGGAAGCAGCTGCTCACACTACAATTGCATTATACTCTTCATTTGGGCCCTATGCTTTCCAGCAGAAGTCATAAAGGATGGATGTGAACCAAACCGTGACAGCCTTCTGCCGAAAGAAGGAGAGACTGTGTAAAGAACAAGGAACACAAGGCAGGCAGGAACGTCTGCTTGGCTCTCAGTGTGCAGAGGTGCAAGATCTGGACTTCTGGCATGAGAGAGGGGTAAGGACCCTTACTACTGGGGTCCTTATTACTGGCTATTTTGGAGTGTACATTACGAGAAAGCACATAGTACATTCTAGCATACCTGTAACAGAGGCGTGTATAACCTCCAAGGGAAACATAATAAATGAGTGAGATTCATTTAGACATCTTCAAAAAGCCACCAGCCATGTAGTGCCTAGGAACTGCTCATGCTAACAACTTTGATATCGGCACTAAGGACTGGTGTCTTGAAGATTAGTGAGTTAACATGGGGGACCTCTGTGGGAATGGCTTTGATCAGCAGAAGAAAAACAAGCTGTGGTTTTCAATCAAGAATATAAAGCTGATCACAGAAGGAATCCACTGTACAATGATCTCTGAAAAGAAGGCTTTAAAAATTTCCATTAATTAGAATATAATCATCTCTTGGCTTCATCTTAATTTAGAGAGAAATGTGGAAGTTTCTGTTTCACAGAAGCAGCTTGCGTAACCCTTCAACTGGCATTTTCAAACCATGCTATAAATTACAAAAAGAAAAGTTGCAGTTGATGTGGAAAACACACTCTGTATCTACGAAGTCTTCTGTTTTAAAATGCCATTTTATATTCTCCTCTGGAAGGTATGACAACTCAGCTTATTAGCAGGGCTTCTTTTCTTGTGTGTGTTGTTTAATATTTTTCTGAAAAAAAGCCTTAAAATAAAAAGGAAACCCTACAGTGGTCTCCTTTTTTTTTCTTTCTTTCCCCTCTCAACAGCTGTATCACAATTTCTATCCTCTCCATGTGTGTGTAATTCAAAAAAATATATAGATAAGCATATTTGATATTTTGTCTTCTTGGAACTTAAGAATTAATTAGTTGATGCTTAGCAGCAGTTTCTTCTGCTGCCAAATAAAGCATTGGCTAATTTTGGAAAAACATATTAAAAAAGATCATCTCTTAAACAGCAAGGATAGACTCTGGATGTTTATCTTCACCAAAACGTACCAGCTGTTCCTCTCGTCAAATAAAAAAAATGGGGTATTTGACTTTTTTCAATATTTGCTACCAAATACTTCTTACTTGCTCTTTCTCTTCATGTGACCTATAGAAAAAATGCTTTCAGAAAGCTATTTTTTTCTATTGCATTAATAGTCAAACTGTCATGCTTCGACTATCAAGCTATGAGGTTTCATTTTTAACTCACCCTATAAGCCAGAAACTTTTTTTAAATTACCCAAAATGCAATTTTACATAACAGTTGTGCTATGGAGACTGAACCTTTCCTTCCTTGGCTCTTAAGCTTCTGAGTTCTGTTTTTAAAGTTCCCAGGTTTTTCTGAGTTTGACAAAACTATCCAGTGAAATAAACAAACAAGAAGGAGAAGAGCAGCATGTTTCCCCCTGCTATGGAAGCTTGGTGGCACATCATGTCTCTCCCAGGAAGCAGATGTTTGGGGAGGTAGTGCTGTCCTTTGTGGCCCATGTTTGAGGAGTAAGTGCTGCCTACTCACTGTGCATTTTGCCTTGCTGGGAGACACCTAAAAGTTTTATTATTCACTTTTATTACAAGTGCTCAGAGGAGAAAGCTATTACTTCTTGCTATACTCTCCTAACAGTTTAAGAGTCTTTAAGTTCCCGATCCCTCCAATACTTCCCCTGAGGCTTCAGAAGGAAATGTCTCTGCTACTGTGGTCCCCTCCTCAGCCTTTTCCAGTCCTCTGCCTCTCCACTTGCCTTCTCTTCCACTTCTCCTTGTGCCTCCTCCAAAGAGCAGCAGTCTATACTGGGTATGATTCTTGCCTATTTTATCAGTGCCATTGGTAAACTCATCATGGAGCAGTTACACTCATTAATTTCATTCTGCTGGTTTTAATTGTAATGAGCAGGAGACTGTTGCTATCTGTTTTCAAGCTCAGGCCACTGGGATACATTAGTTCCCAGCTGATTTGAAAATACTGGTTTTTGCAAAACCAGGAATACCACAGTTATTTTTAGCAGAACCCCTCATTTTCCAAAGTTGATGATTTTGGTTTTCCATTTGCCCTGGATACAATTATTTTTCAAACCCATTATACATTTATAGTTATAGACATCTATTTAAAACTGAAACCACGGAGTAGGGAAGCAGAGCAGCCCTGCACTTACTCATCGTGCTGTGTGGACTGACTTTCAATGAGATGTGAGAAGCCAGCCTAAACACTGTAGTGCTCTCTCTCTCCCCCAAACTTTTTCACCCAGTCTACCTGCTTCACAGGACTTACTGCTTTCTGCTTACAAAGTTTAAAGACTGGAAAGCATTTCTGTGTAAACATAATTATTTTTCAGGAAGTTCTGCTTGCAAGAAAGGGCGAAGGCTTTTACCTTCATAAAAAAAAAAAAAAAAAAAAAAAAAGAAGAAAAAAAAAAGAAGAAAAAAATAGAGGAAGCAATGTGGCCTCAGACCCAAGCAAAAGCAGACACTTAAAAGCACTGTAATTTTGGATTGAATCAGCACAAAGTGTATGTTTTGGATTTATGCACACATGGTAATAAAAGCCAGCAAAAGTCTTCATGGGGTTTTACCAAGAAGAAGTTACCGCAGATGCCAAATCCATTTATCATTTCTTTTGTTATGTGCCACTGTTCCTTATGACTTTCTCCAGGCTCTAAGCAGTGAACACTTTCTCTTCCAGTACATACGCTTGTTTTGTTTTTAATCACTTCCTCACCACTCCACTACTTACATGTTTTGTGGCACCAGCAGTTTTTCCTCTTATGGGGGCCTAGGTGCATTGCTTTAAGAAATACAAGTATTTAGAGAGAGAACAGGATTGTCCCAGAAGCAGTTTTGGTGGATTTGGGGGATTTTTCAAGGACATTGTTTATTACAGTACTACTAGTATACAGAACTACTGAGTTTCTACTCCTTTTTCCAATTAATAACTTCTATATTTATTCCACTCTTTTTCCCCCCTGAACCCTTCCAAGTAGAAAAGGTATGTTCCACAACCATTCACATGTTTGTGGTCTACCTGAGGAAGCTTTTATAAGGTTAAGTTCTTCCACAACCTCCTCATGCAGCCCTAGGTGCCTCACTGTTGCTGTCTGCACACACAGACAATTCAGAGCTTTCCCGCACTGCAGTTCATTGATTTTGCAGTTGTTCCATTCCTGCTTGAAGAAATAACACAGTGTGTGCTGCCAGCACTCCCTGGCTGATGGGTAGAGGTGCTCCACTTTGGCCACACAGGTGGACAGCTACTTTTGCTTTTGCTCTTCTCTCATCCTCTGAGACACAAGTGTTGACATCAAGAGCTGTTGGGCAGATCACAGCTGCTCTTCAGACCTAAGCTCTCTCAGGTTGTCAGACTTAGCAGGAGTAGCTTCAACAGTTTAAATAGTAAGTCATCGCCGTTTGAGAGAAAATGGACAAGAGAACATCATCCAAATGGCTCTGCTGGAAGCTTTGAAGACTGGTAACCTCCGCAGGAGTCTGGACAAGCACTGTGCTGAAGACAGTAATTTCTCCAAATGGTGGAACTGAAGCTGGGAGATGGTGTCTGACCACGAGTTGTGATTAGTGGTCTGTGACTTGCACTATGGCTAATCTTTTCTCTTGGTATACGCTTGAATAAATTGAGTAACAACACAGCCAAAGTGTGTATTTCAAACCTAGGATTCTGCTGTCATGTGCTTGTTTGGCTCTAGTATGTGGTCATGGGATTGAAGAAGACTTGTCATGGCTGGTGGCCACAATTTGCTCTCTGAATGTTAAGAGAATAGATTATTTTAAAGAAGATGATCACAGAGCTCACCTCAGTTTAGAGACTGGTGAGCGGAGCACAGCAGGCATGTGGTTGTGCCTGACAATAAAACTTGGTACTATGAGACGTTAATGCACACAACATCCGACTTGTGCTTCCTGAAGAACCTCAAGATACAATGAATACAGTCATCAACAGAGAATTAAGTCAGGGTAATTGTATAAAAGGATCTGTTGGTCTTCTCTTGGTCTAGTTAGACTCAAGTGCTCTTCCAACATGATGCAGGCTTGCATGGATATGGACTTGGAAGAGAAGATAATTCATTGGATTGTCAGTCTCATCTCTCAGGTAACACATCACAGGACAAGAGGAAATGGGCTTAAATTGCACCAGAGGAGGTTTAGATTGGATATTAGGAGTAATTTCTCAACTAAAAATGTGGTCAGGCTCTGGAACAGACTGGCTAGGGAAGTGGTAAAATCACCATCCCTGCGAGTATTCAGAAGACACGTGGGTATGGCACTTGGGGATATAATTTAGCAGTGAACGTGGTTGTGCTGGGTTAATAGTTGCATTCGGTGATCTTAGAGGTCTTGTCCAACCTTAAAGATTCTGTGATTCATGAAGCATTGTGAGCTGGAAGGCCACTTATGTGGTGGTACTTGCAGAGGGAGGAATTTGACAACCTTCTGTATCCTTCATCAGCAAATCCAGGAGAATTTTCAGCTTCTCTAACTTTTCCTGTCCCCACTGAAGGTCAGCACTGTTTTTCTGTGGGACAAAACTTTTATTCCATGTCTGTTTGTATATGTGTGTGAGACAAAACCGTACAGACACACATCTCCCTTTGTACCCTTTCAATAGTTTTTCACAGAATTGATCCAGCCTAGGGGTTTTTTTTCCCCTATTTTTGGCAGTCTTTTCATGAGTTGGGTTGCTCCCATGCAGCACAGCTGATGGTGGACTGTGATACAACGACACATCAGCAGTATAAGCAGAGGACTTTGCCATGAACCTTGACCCTCATCTGTGTCTGTTGAGCTGTCTGTATGCCTGTGCTCTAGGCTGGGCTGAGAAGTACTGCAAAAAGCACTTTCATGGAAAGAGTGATCACCTCCAGCAAAGTGTGTGGAGGGTGTAGGAACTAATCTGTGTAGGAGACAAGGAAGGATTGGAAGTCCCTCCAGTCAGCACTGTCTTCAGATGACCCCTTCCATGGAGTAAGGCCCATACTACCTATCCTCTTAGTGCCTGGTGTGAGAGATAACTGTGCTCTCCTCCAAAGCGACTGATAAAATCTGCTTTCATTGCACAAAGACTCACTGTTCCCTTTTGTGGGGAAGGAACTGAGTTTTCCTGTGAGCCCTAGCTGTAATTTGCCTCTCTTTGCTTTCAAAGGTATCTGACTATTTTGAAAAAAAATCTTCATTTAGGTCTTCATTTTCTTTGGAGCCTGCCTTCAGGCTCAGCAACAACAGCAAAAGACCTACTGAGCAACTGAAACTATAGGCTTGTTTTTTCCTTGATTCATGGTGGTGTTTACCAAGAACAGACTTTGACTGACAGTCCCTGAACAGGAAGAAAACGGATCCACACTGAAACATACACATCTCTCAGTTAGCTTAATGTGAAAAAGAGCTCCTCACATATTTTCTCTCTCTCCTGGTAAATCTGTAACTAATACAGTTTTGGTATGTTGTTCTAACTGTTCTCAAATCTGCTTCATCTCTTGCATTATGGTCCGATAATAAATCCCCTAATTTTGGAGAAGTAAGTTAGAAGGGTGAATTTTGGTATTTTCTCTGGACCTTCATTTTCTGCCAAAGTAATGTATAGCCTTTGAAGTTGTTATCAGCACAGGTTTGGCCTTCAGAAAAATTATTTGAATGAGTTTCTGTCATCCAGTGGCTTGCTTTTGAATAGAGTTTTGGGTAGTGGAACTCATGTAGTTCAGTCTGATGTATAATTAACAATATCCATGTAATTCCTATATCTGAAATTTGAGTTGAGGAAGCAGAGTGAGAATTGTCCATGTTTGTCTCAGCATTGTCTGTCTGATCATGCAATCTCTTCTTGCCTTGTGACACCATCAAAGTTTCTAATACAAACCTGGACACCACTATAGTGAAAGTAAATCTCCTGAAAACAGGAGATTGGCGTTTCTTAGGAACTGATTAAGAGCAGGAAGTTGCAGGACCTGCAGATAGTGCAGTGGGTGGTTTCTAGCCGTATGGCACAGCTGCTGGGAGTGCATTGGCTGAACAGCCAGTTTACAAGGCTCCTGTTTCAGGGTCTGCACTCATTCCCAGCAGGTAACTGCTGAGGCAGCACATGGTTGTGTGTTTTGGATCTGTTTCATGCCTGGTTCTCTAGAGGCAAGTCACTCCAGTTTGTGAAGATACCTCAAAAGAGAGGCAGTTGCTGTCCAATGAACATGTGTTATTTGGCTTAACATATGAAAACATTAGCTAGGGTTTTCTTATGCCTGTTGGCAAAAAGGTGTTCTTTTAAAGAAATGCCAATAATAATAAGAGCTACTTCAAATAAGGCCTGAGTTTCTTGACTATGAGTGGGAAATTATGTAGATTACCAACCCTGAGAACCCTCTGATACTCAGTGTTATGATTACAGGGTGTGAAACTCTGTTTGGGGACTTGGCTAATTTAAACTACTTGAGCTCCACAGCTAAATTACTTTGGGTAATGCTTAAGAGCTGTGTTTTCTAGAAGTGAGGGCTCAGTATGTTACAGAAGATGTAGTTTGTTTGCTGTTAGTGACCTTCTCTCATTTTAAAGCAATGCTTAAACTAATGACTAATTTCAAGGCCTTGAAGAGGGGACAGTTTTGCTAATTGTATTCCAAACTGAAGTTACATGACTGAATATTGAATAGAGGCTTTCCTTTTGCTGTGTGACATGGTCTGATTTATTGGCCTTGAAAGATATATTTAGAAGATAAGATGGCAGCATTTTTAAAAAGAAAGTATCTGGATTTTACACTTAGTTAAGAAACTATTCCTCTCTGTGTATGCCCATGCATATGATTTAAACCACATTTCTAGAACACACATGGAAGTTATTTGAAAGCAAAAAGCATGTAATCTGTATGTGAACTGTAATGTTATGTATCTAACTATGTGTGTATATATATATGATAGGTTTTTTATATATACATATTACTGGACGCTAATTCATCTCACTAAGACTTACCACATCCTTAAGGATTACTGCTACTATGAGAGTGTCGTGCCTTGTGGGCCATCTAGCATTTATGTTAAGAAGTTGTCTCTGTCACCCTCCAAAAGTCTGCTTTGGGCTGCCTTTCCTTCTTCGAGCTTCAGAGATGTTCAAGTGTCCCTTGAGAACTAGGGTCTGTGGTCTGGAGACTTCCTAGAGTTGTTTAGGGAAGACCTCATTAGCATCTTCGCTGTGTGGTCTGCTTCCCACCACAGTGCCACCTTTATTTGTCTCTTTTCTAATGCCAACCCACAAGCATTTGTCCATTACATAAATGAGCTCCACACTTTTGAGTGGCCTGTTCACGTAAAGGGTAAGCTTCTGCATTGTGTGTTTAGTTGGGTGGATCTCATAGCTTCTATTTCTCAAGAGAATCCCATGATCATAAAAGCCACATTTCTGCCTGGAATACCGGTCATGGAGCCAGACATGTTCTAGCAAGAATTGCTCACTGCTACCCCTACTTTTCCCTTTTGCATTTAGGGTCAAGCAGAGCAGTGCCTGGACTCCAGACTTTACTCATAGACATCTGTGGTGATTCTTCATGTATTCCAGGTCTGCCATGGCAATATCATCGGGGCCTACATGGATGAGCAACAAGGGGTGATAGTTGCAGGTATAGGACAGGGAGGTTCAGTTTCTTTTCTATATCATCTCCAATTTGGCATCCCAAAAGTAAAAATCTCTCACGACAACATCTTTTGTCAGTATATGGGTGCCTTTGACCCCTACAGAAGGGAATCTCCAGCCACTGTCACTCAGCCGCTCTTCATGATGCTCATACTTCCTTAAGGCCTTGCAGGCCTTGAAACCCCACTTCATGGAGTTTGCTCCTCATCTTGGGCTATCACGTCACAGTACCAATGCTGTCCATTCAGACCTGAGGGCAGAGAAGGAGTCCCTGTCCTGCCCCAAAAGTCCCAAGCTGCCAGCTTCTTGGGAGTCTCCATCCACCACGTGGTCACGTGGAGCATCTCAACATCCCTCCTTCCTCGCATTGTGTAGCTCGGGCTCTTGCTTTTGCAAGGCCATGAAGACCATGCTTGTCTCCTGTTTGCCCTTTACTCTGCTCCTCCAACAATCCCCTTAGGTGGATGCCCAGTGCCCCATGGCACTGCATTTCTCTGGAAGAGACCATGGAGCAGGCTGGGGCCATCATCTCTCTCTGGGCTGTGGCTGCTGATTTGCCAGGGTGCTATTTCCAGCCATTGCTGCTGATCCAGAACTGCTAATTCAGTTGGGAAGGGTGCAGTTCATAACAGCCCTGGGCTTTCTGTAGAAGAAGGAAAGGACATTAATTCCTGCGGATTCCCTGCAGCACAGTGTTTTACCAGAGTCTTATTGGTACAGGAGGGCATTGTGTAGCTCTCTAGCAAAGGGGACTGTGCTGTGCTGGAGGGATCCTGAGAGCAGAACCTCACTGGGTAGCCAAGTTTAACTTCCCATAAGTAGTATTTGTAAAGGCTGGTCCTGACAACAGTGAGAAAATACTCTTTACTTTCTTGTCTCCGAGCCTTAATATGGTTTTACTGCGTCAAGATCTCAATTTCAAGAGTATAAAAAACTGTAGGGTTGTGGTTTTTTTTGGTTTTGTGTGTGTCTTCCCTACAGGCTGTGGTGATATCTTTTCTGGAATCTTTTTTTTTCTTTCTTTCCCCACCTCAGTGCCAAAAAGAAAGAGGTTCTCCAATTTTGATGTCACCTTTGCCATTAATAGCCACCTTTGTGATAACTTTCTAAACCACTTGAGAATTCTCCCATGAAAGTCAATAGGTTTTTTTGTTGTTATTGGCTGTTTTTTTAATTTGTGGAGTGACTTTTCTTCATTCAAATATGTCTCAGCTTCATCAGAATATTAATAAGTAGTTTTTTATGCATAAGTATTTATTTCCAGACCCAATTTGTGGCTGTTATGGTTTGTTGGATCAGCGATTTCATTTTTTAATGAAAATTCTAAGGAGGTTTTTATTATGAAATGCAATGCCTTGCAAAGAGCTATTAAGTTTTAATGTGTCAGTAACTGCTTTTTTTAAAAAATTGCTTTTAAAATATCTGTTCCATACTAGTTTTATTTATCCACAGAATCTCTAATTTTAAAAGTCTGGGTAACAGGAGGTTTCTATCTCTGTAAAAACTGGGGAAATAAATAAATAAATAAATTTTGAGACCAATTTGGACTCCTAAAAGGAAACAATGATCTGGAATGTGTAGAATGATTATTTAGGCCTTTTTTTGTGTTCAAAAAGGCCCTTTGAGAAGGTATGGGGGAACGTTTTAAAAGCCAGTGATTAAATTTAGTCATACAGTCCCTCAGCATGGTGGGTTGATGAGAAAGTGTCACCCAAAATCACATAGCTTGAATGCCAACTCAAAGTGCAGTGCTTACCCCCAAGGTTTCATGTTTGAGCCAGTCCTCCTCCACTAGGTCTTGCAAATCTGGGGGACAAGAGAGAAAAGGGGGGAAATCTTATTTGGCCCTACACAGGTAAAAAGCCCCGTGCAACACTGTGGAGGAAGGCACAGGAGCAACACTGACTGTTGGCAAAAATGTGTGCCCGCAAATGTGGCGAGACTCTGGTTTGCATTTTGCTGACAAATGACTTGGTTTTGATCCAGCTTAAGCTGGAAACAAAATTGTAAGCTGTAAGTGAACAGGATTTTACAGCTGTTCACCACGTCTGGGCTTTTGTAGGGCTGCCCCCCCACCATAAGCCACTCCCAGAGCACCCTGCACATCGTCCCTAGACTGGATTCAGCAGAATCCAGTAGAAAACTGGCTTCATGTTCACCACGGGTTTGTTGGCCCTAAGACTGGCCTGTCTGACAGGAGAATGTTCCTGGAAGATGTCTGGAGAGCCCCTGTCCCTGAGATTGCCTGCTTGTTTGTCAGTGCTGAGGGCTGGGGAAGGCATTTTGCAGTGCATAGAGCAGCCTGTCCTGTAGCCCCTCTTTGACTGCATCAGGAAGATGAAGATGGGAGAGAAATGAAAAGAGAATGATCAACCTCAGCTGAACCAATAACGTTTTCCTGATTTAGGTGGTGCAATTAAAAATTACATTGTAGGTTTGCCTCAGGTACTCTCATGCACGTTTCTTTGCTTGGTCAGGAAAGCTGGGTGATCTCCATGTTAGTTCTGGCATCATCTCAGCTACCTTCTCCTATTGACTCCTTCTGCCCAGAGAGGTGGTCCAGCCCCTGTTCTTGCCTTTATTACCTCTGCAGATTGCCCGTCTGAGCAGTGAGCCAGTTCAGCTGTTACATAGCCAAAACCTCACCAAACCACAGAAAATTCGGCTTTTGCTAGATTAGTGAGTCTAATGTGTTTATTCCTGAGGGCCAGGTGCAGGGAGAAGCTGGGACTGCGCGGTGGGGTTAAGGAAGGGAGAAGGCTACGTGTGAGCAGAAGGTCACCCTGCCTGGTGGATCAGCTGGGTCAGCTGCCTCAGAGCCATGCCCAAAGCATTCCTTCTTGGGTATCCACCAAGATGCAAACTGAGAAGCTCAAGCTTATCCTGTAGAAAGACCACGCTAATCTCTTTATGTGTTTCTCATGTGTTTTTCAATGTGGGTTCTTTAGGCAATATTCTTTACTTTTATGCAATTCTGTTAAAAGAGACAGTCAAGCACAAGAGGACAAATTGGTTTAGAAAACAAATTTCATTTATCCTAGTGCTCATAAAACCATTTGTGTTATAACCTGTAAAAATTAATGGATATCAGAGAAGCTATTCCTATTTCCTAGTCATGCAAAGTGTAGCTACAGTCAGCACAGGTTATCCCTCATCCTCAAATACTACAGCCAGGGCTGTGGCAAATATTATTCTTCAGCTCAGTAATTCTGTATCTCACAGCAACAGCTTCCACAAGTCACTGACTGCTGTAAATGTCTATGTCTTGCGGTAAAATTGATTTTTTAAAAAAATCTTTTACCTCATTTGGTCTGTTAATTAAAGTCAACAAAACTTGGAAAAATTATTTCAGGGAAAATGTAAGTCCACTGTATCTCTGTGAGAGATGCGATAGTTTGTTTCTTTGGCAGAACCGCTTGTGCTGAAAAATATTTCACAGAGACACTGCTTCAGACTTCAGTAGGGTTACACGTTATTTTAACATTGCACAGCAGCTCAATCTGAATGCCTGAAAACCTTTCCAGGTATTTTATGGGAAATATGCTAAATTCTGCAGCAGTGTTAGCCATGTGCTGCCAGTTAGACTGGACTTCTGGTCCTCACCTGGCAATGACAAAGATGCTTAAATTGTGCATATTTACCGGGTGTTTTGCTAATCATCCTTCTTTTCTAGCAAAGATTAAAGAGCTAGCCAGCCCCTTGCAAACAGCAGGAAGCATTTGTTGAATAACTGTGGCAGGAGCTAATGAATACTTGGTCTCCTGCGGGCACTGCTGTATAAAGAGATAACAAGAGGCAACACCAAGCAGGCCACCTTGCCCATCTACTTACAGTAAATCAGCGAGCTGGTGATTAAAGCCATCAAGTTTCAGAGGGCACCAAGAGAAATGCTCTGGAATTTCATGCTGAATTGATTTAAGAAGTTACTGCTCCAGCTGTCAACTATGTTTCTTCAGCAGGAATGGTTGAAGGAAATGAAAGTCGACTTACCCCTCATCACAGTTCACAGCCTGGTAGGCTAACCTATGCTGAAATATGCTGGCCATCTTTTTGCAGAAATTGCAGCCTCCAGCAGAGGGGTAGGATTGACAATATGAGGTGGCATCTGCCACCAGGCATGAACTGTTTGTACTTGTATGCCCACACTGCATTATGTTAGGGATAGAAGACTGGTCTTTGTGGTATCTCACCAAGAACTTCACCAAAATTATATGTGAATATGGTGTATTCACATCAGCAAAGAGCATGCTGCTTACTGGAAATCACATCCTATAACAGTTGCAACTGCCCCTAGAGGTAAACTCACATATACATGTGTCTGGCCACATGATCATGGACTTCCCTCATGACTTTAGGAAGGGCAAGGGCATGTTTTAACTCACCTCTTGAAAGGGCCTTTGCAGTACTTTCTTTTGTTTTGTAAGAAGCCGTCTGTGATTTTGATTTTCTTTCCTTTTTGTTATAGTATGCTGTATTCCCTGTTTGAAGCCGTGTTTCAAAACTGTGTTTTCTGCTGATGTTAACCTTTCTCACATGTAAGACAGGGTTTAAAGTACTTGTACTATTGAAGGCATTTTTCTGCTTATTCACAGGAGTGGAGGGAGGGTAAGGCTTTTCTGTCAGGTCCATAAAATAAATTCAGGTCAGACAGGTTTTGAAGCTTCTAGAAAACCAGAGGAATGTGTTGCTGTAAAAGGACTAGTTTCACTGGAGCTCTGCATTCACTGCTGTCAGTCATTAAGGTTTTTACCTTCTGCAGGATCTGATCTCTCAGAATAAACCATGATAATTTTGTAGGCTAGATACCATTTGGCATTTTGAAGATATGTAAATATGTCGCTTTCATGAAACAAAGTATTGTTTAATCTTAATAGAAATTGTGCAACATGGAAAAAGGATTTGCAAATAAAAATCAAATTAATACCTTTTTTCAAGTTTTGCCATTTCCTGTAAAGCAAGACAGATTCAAGTCATTCCCATGAGCTCCAGCAGAGGCTCATCTCCTGCAAATTAGTCTAATTCTATTCAGGTATCTTTGATTTGTATCTTGATGACTGGCAATGCAGATAAAGTTATGGAGGTGACAGTTGCTTGCCAAAACCCCTTTATAGCTTTATGGTTTGTCAGTTTACTGTGAGTTTACTTACCATTGTATTTTGTTTTTTCTGGTAACATCTTAGTATTTTCTAGTAGTGCGGAAAATCCAGGTTATTTATTCATTGAAAATGTTGAAATAGCTACTATATCATTATCTTAATAATCTGGGTCAATGAAGCACATGTGCACTGCTACAGATCAGTCCTGCCTTCTTCACAGCTCTCTGTCAGAGTGCGTGGCCTTCACCCTCAGAAAATCCCAGGCAATTGAAAAAGACTATTTCCATGCAATTTGCCTCTCTGAAATGGTTCTTGCTTTCTGCACTGTCACCCATTACATACAGCTAAATGGATAAACATGAAACTGTTGTGCATATCAGTATGATGCACACGCCAGAATGTGTCATGTATAGTCTGAAATTACCGGCAGACATTTGTCTGCCCTTTTTCTGTTTGCTTGCTTGTTGGTTTACATATGTGTATGTATTTGAACTACAGGTATTATATATGCTAGATTTTTCCCTGAATAGATCTAGTGCAATATATTAATTCTGTTTTGAGTGGCTTTTCCTCCCTCCATTATATAAGCATGTAATGATAACTAAATTACAAATTTTATAAGAAGTCAAATAAATGTTGTTTAAAATTCTCAGTTGGAAAGTTGTCTCTGGAGGTGCTGTATTTTTCTGTAAAACTGTCAGTTGGCAGCAGGAAATAAAATTTAAAAAAGCAAAAGCATGCATTTTTTAAAGATTGAAGCACAGAAAATAATACTTCAAGAATAATTTAGTTTTATTAACCTTCATTCTTATAAGAATTGCATCCTATGGTTCTTTGCTATTGCTGTGTGATTGTGTGGTGGTTTTTTTATTTTTTTACAAGATAAGAATGAAGACCTTACCAATCTTTGCTCATGTTCACCAGTAAAAGGTAATACCACTTGCTACTATCTTATAGAGCACGGAAGAAAAGACTTGGTCCCAGCACTAGTAAACTGAAAAATACTCTCATAATGGATGAATGTTTTCTCCCATTTCTCTTGCTGGTGGCCATTAACACCATTACTTCCATTATCATGTTTCAATCAGTGTGCTTTCCTGAGAGAAGTTTCTTTTTCATATACCAGTATATTTGAATATGATGCTGGTCAAGGCAGGACTGTATTTTTTCTGTTGAGTTTTTGGCTCAATATGCTAGATTATGGAGTTCATTGGACACCTTCTGAACCTAGAAAAATAATCTGGTTATCTGACCTGCAAATAAAAGCAAACTCCTATGAGAAGAGCTTTTATGACCATATTGCTCTCGAACAGCAGAATTGCCTTTGAAATAATTTCGCCTTCTGAGATGGCTTAAAGAAATGGGCTACCCTGCCAGGACAAATGTATGGATTCTCTGACATCCCTTTCCTCTAAAGGTGCCTATGCAAGTCTGACCACTGCTTTCAAGGGGAACATTTCCAGTCTTTGAACATGGCTTATACAACTTTGAAATCCAAACATTTTGGAGCACAATGCACAGCAACACACAGCACAATTCCCTGACCACCTTTGCATTTTATGTATAGTCTCTGCAGTACTAACCATAAGTATGTGAGGTGAAATAGTTAATCCTTGTTCTTATTAGAGCTGACTTTTGTGTTTGCTTTCCAAGGAAACTGCCCAAATGTGTTTGGTGTTTAAGAATTGCTTGTAAACATGTAAAAAGCTATTACTATGCAAATTTGGTATCCACGGCCTTCCACCTTGCTGATTTCTTGGGCTCTCTGAGGACTATAGCTATAGTTAAAGTGCTACAAACCATGGTAAAAACCTAAGGGGTAGCTTTCAACCCAAGACTTGTCTGAGTTCTTCACAGCTATATGAAGGCAGCCCCATTGTGTAATACAGTCATCTTGTTAGGAAATCAGTTGACCAGATATATCATTACTTACAAATTCATTGTAGGGAAAAATCTCTTCTGATTTTGATCTGTGGTTCAGCTGTGATACCAAGGAAGTGTGTATATGTATTTAAATGACTGACTTCTGAATGCAGCCCAGACAGAAGCAATTTGCACATTGAAATGTGACAAGCTCACAGTGTTGAATTTTAATCAATGAGACGTTTTAGCTTATTTCCATGTATTATTTATGCTTGAAGACTAATATCAGATTAGAATATGGCAAACTTGCTCTTCTCAGAGGAAGGCTTGGAGAAAGTGTGTAAGGACTGAGGATGATGAGGCTAGACAGTGAAGAGCACTCTGACCCATTACACTGTTAATCAGACTGGTTTTTTATGACAAAAGGTATTTCTGATACTACTTTTGTAGTATAAATCAAGATACTGGCACTCTTCCAATTTCTCTTGTTAAAATTGAATTCCAGAGACAAGATTACTATTAGGCCTGCAGTGCTTTGCTTTATGGCAGTTAATTACTTTGCTCCTCTACTTTGTGAGGTTAAATGATTGTTGTGTGGAATAGTTACACTGTTGTTCTCTGTTACTGGTGTCAGACAACTTTCCTTGCAGGCATCACCTTTCAGAGGACTTTGATGAAAATATCACATATCACTTCACAACACAGTGTACACTATCCAAAGTCCAAGAGGGATAGGTATTTTGCAGCTGCAGAACGTGGTTATCTTCTTGAAAGTACCAGAACAACATTCTTTGACCATCATGTGTGTATAGCTGTCACCCATCATTCCCAGAATTTTTAGTACTTGTCATATGAAACTTACAGTTCAAGTTTTGTAATCTTAATCAACAAATATGAATTAAAGAATCCTGTAATAAAAAGGAATTCCTATGTACTAAAAAGAAATCTGTGTTCATGAAAGGAACATTGAGATCACGGGAAACTTCAAAGATGAATTCGAGGTAGAGAATGATTGACTTGTATTAAGAGGGGGGAAAACTTTATTCCCAGCTGGAGAGGAAACAGCACTGGCAGAAAATCTTTGAAGCATTTGTTCATAACAGAACAATCTAGTCTTTGGGGTTCTGTTAAATGAATTAAAATCAGCTTCCTTTCTCCTAACATGCTGAATTAACAATAAGAGATTAGCAGTATTGCAACAGAATTCTAGGCATTCTGACTCAATCAGTTCTTTGCAAGTAGATAAACTTTATTTTAGCCAGTGTTGAACAAGTAACTCATTACAAATAAGTAATTCAAGATGATGAAGGGGGTTTTGCTCATATAAAGTTTCAACTGCATTATTTAAATGCATTCCATACATTTTTTCTCCAGTGATCGAGCAAGGGAGAAGAGGTGCCATGGCTGTTCTCTTTCTGAGAGTGCTTAGAAATCTCTTAACTATCATTATAAGTCCAGTAAAAGGGCAAAAGGATGAGTAGCTTCTCAAAAGTTCCCAAAAGTTTTGCCTGAGTTCTCAGGCTATTTCAGACAATCTTCAAAGAGAAGCAGTTTTAAATGCAGAAACTGCAGAAGCTGTGCGTGTGGTTTGGCATAGCTGGGAGTGTTTATATTTATCCTGGTGAATACTTGAAAATCATCAATAAGTCACTTAAGCTAATGGTGAGCTTGAACCATCTTCAGGGCTGCAGTTTCAAATGTATCTTATGCAATACCTGAAGCCCAGAGTGTGAGTGTGTGGAATTACAGATGCATATTGTTACACCAGCCATTCAGCTGATGCTGTTTCTTATTCAGATCATAGCCTGCACAACTGGTAGCATGCTGCATGAAAGAAATTATTGTAATTGTCATAATAAAAAATAATTTAACAGATTGCTTTTTTTATATACTCAGCAGTCCATGATGATTGGGTTTATTGTGTTATAAGTTGGTTAACTCAAATAGACATATTTGAAATGTAAGTAGGAATTTTTAGGGGCTCATAACTCAGTATGCACTCAGATAATTTTTTTTTAACTGCATTCATACTTTACATAATGCTTCACATACTGGTCCTTTGGGATTTAGAAAAACAGTAATTACATGGTAAACATATACTCATTATTGGAATCACTTGTTGCAGCTTAACAGTGTCCATGCAGATCTGTCACTTCTTTCTGAGGGATTATGTGAATTTAATTTTTGGATTTTCAGTCCACCACCAATTACTAAGCTCCACTATTGAACAGAAGGTAGTTTGAGTAACTGGTGTTGGATAAACTGTCTCAGTTAAATAGGTGGCAAGTGGTTGGGAGATGATGGCCCATGAGTTTGTGGTGGGGTTTTAATAGATTATTTAAGATTACACATACACCCCCTACCCCCACCCCAGCCCCCGTGTAGTCTTTAAAGCAATTGCAGTTTAGCAGTTTCTCTCCTATGAATATCTTCTTCAGGTCAGGATGGTGTAAATACTGAGACTAAGAGCAAGGCGGCATGTTCAAACATCCAGAAATAGGCAGAAAAGAATAAGGAAAGAGAAACACATAACTTCTCCCTCCATCACATCAGGTGGGAGTTAAATTATATATCTCATCTTCTAATCTCACAAGGGAAATACAAAATATTTAAGAGACGTTGTGAGAATACTGCAGTTGTGAAGGATATATTCATAGTCAATGATTTTTTTTTAAAAATTGAAATAAATTTAGCAAAATTCTCCCAAACCAAACATCTAAACTGAGCACTCCACATGCCTGTTCAGTAGTTGAGTACCCGAGAGACATGAGACAAAGATGAGAATGGTTCTGTCAAAGATCTACATACTAAAGTATGTAGGTTAACTAACTGTGAAGACAATCACAGGAACCAGAAGTTATATGAATGATCCTTCTATACACCACGCACCTGCCATATGTTCCCCAGCTTCTGACAACTGAAGATTTAGGGGTTTAGGGGATCAGAGGTTGCATTGGAACTTTCACTGGTTCTTGATGGACCTAGTCATATGTTCCCTTAATTCTGTTGGAGCGAGTCCAGAGCAGGGCCACCAAGTTGATCAGAGGGATAGAGCACCTCTCCTATGAGGAACAGCTGAGAGAAACTGGGATTGTTCAGCCCGGAAAAGAGAAAGTCTTTGGGGTGACCTTATTGTGAACCTCCAGTACCTGAAGGGAACTTACAGAAGAGATAGGGCAAGAGATAGAGCATGTAGTGACAAGACAAGAGGGAATGCATTCAAATTGAAAGAGAGTAGGTTTAGATTAGATATTAGAGAAAAATTCTTTACTGTGAGGGTGGTGAGGCACTGGGACAGGTTGCCCAGGAAAGCTGTGGATTCTCCATCCCTGGAGGTGTTCAAGGCTGAGTGGGATGAAGCTATGAGCAACATGGTCTAGTTGAAGGTGTCCCTGCCCATGGCAGGGGGTTGGAACTAGATGATCTTTGAGGTCCCCTTCCGACCCAAACCATTCTATGATTCTAATGAGCTCTTTATACTTCAGTTTGTGACATAGATTTCAGATTGTAGCTGCATGGAGAGCCACTTTCTGCAGATCTGTCTTTGAATGAACTTTTTAATATTGTGAGATGATGTTTGGCCTTAATCATACCCTGCTGCATCTATTTTGCATGTTCAACTGCTAGACTATTTAGTTTCATGGTACTCTTCGGGATGGTCCTGTGTAGGAGGGTTGGACTTGATGGTTCCTGTAGGTCCCTTCCAATTCAGCATATTCTGTGATTCTGTGATTCTGTATCTAAAGGTTTGTTGATAAAAATCTTACTGCCATTGTTGCCCACATACATTTTTTAATTTTGTGGCCTTTTTCAGAACATGTGGGTATTTTTCATAGTTTAATATTTTGAAAAGGAGCAAGGTAATTTTGTAGCATCTAGTTAGTTTCTGTCTCATTAGTAGATCCTGAGGGCTCCTCTAACTCTGCCTTTGTCTTCTGCAAATATACATTGGCCTGGTTGTTCTGGTATGTTTTTGTGTGAGGAAATGCTCCCTGTCCTTGTTTCTAGCCAATTTCCAAGTCAAAGGCAAGAAATGATCTTCCCAAAGCACCATGAAGGGGTGACTCTAAAATGTGATGCCTTTAGTTTATGTCTTAACCCAGTTAATGTGGTGTAACTGCACAGAGAGGGACTTTTTTCTTTCCCCCCGCTTTGGCTTAGGGAGTTTGGGAACAGTTACCGTGGCTTGAAAGAAATTTGGGGCAGTTGTGGGAGTGAGTAAGAGAATCTACTGGCTTAGAGTGCAGCCCTGCCCCTGTTTATCACTAGGAAGCCGTATCCATATCTGGTCTGTATCTGACTGCACAAAAGCAAGCTCAAGTGTGTGCTCTTTTCTCCAAAACCTAATGTGGGCTGTCTGTTATTTATGGAAAAATTACAGGGTGCTGCAGAGAAAAATGGACTGCATTCTAAAGTTTGAAAAACACGGGTATATCCTTTAACTGGACTTTGTAAGGGTGTGACTGTTAAAGTGCCATTACAGCGGAGGCAGGTACATACCTGCCTTTGTTTGTATGCTGCATTTCAGATCCTGAAAATAGTTCTGTCCCACATCTGACAAGTTTGTGTGGTACTGGCTCCTTCGGGGAGGTGGTAAACTGTTGTGAATTCAGGATGCTTCTTAGTATATTGAGAAACTGTAGGAATAATTGAAAATAATACTTGGAATAAGGCTTAATAATTCTTCATAACCAAACAGTTAATGAGTTTTCCAAATTAGGAAAGTATCTACAGGTATTCTTATGGTAATTTAGATTAGTTCTGACTTGAAAAAAAATGGATTTGGATTTAAAACTGTAGTTCAGATCTGCCTCAGGATTTACAGTGGGTATCATAAATAGAAAGGCAGAATGCTCCGGGTTTCTCTTTTAGCATTGTGATTGCCAACAAGCGAATGAAAATCTGGATACTCTTTTGGAACTTCTGTTAGGAATACTTAATAATTATTATCTAAAAAGCTGTTGGTAGTTGAACACTTCATGTTGCTTTGTAGTTCTTGTTGAATTATCAGTGGCAGCTTCTCTGAAGTTTCACACTTGCTTGGGAGCGAAGAGACTGCAAAAATCCTGTTGTCAGGTAACTCAGGACAATTAAAATCTCAGTCTGAGAAGTGATATTTAATTACTTACTGCCTAGACAAGCTTGTAAAACAAATTTAATTATGTGCATCAGACACACTGATGACCTCCACTTAAAATCTGGTGTACATAGGGTGACCTGTGTGTCTGGCCTGAGATTGAAAGGACAAAAACAAAGAGGCCCAAGGTTTCCTCTTGCATGTCACCAAGGAGCAGCTGTGCTCTATACCTCCCTGGGGAAACAAATGCATTTGCTTCCTGCCCCACAGTCATGATGGAGAAGCCAAAAGAGAAATTTAACCAAGGAAGAAGTTGAGATGAGTCCAAGGACTTCAGACCACAGAAATACTGAGTTCAGTGCTCTGGCTGAATAGGTACTCTATCCCCCATCTGCCAGCTCCTTTGTTCAGATACATCAAAATAATAGTTGCTAGTGGCTTTATTTTCATCCTGTTGTAAAAAAAGAAGCCTGCTGTTGAAATATGGTGATGAAGATGGGTAGTTTAACTGCTGACAGTCTCCCTTGACAAGGAACTAAATTTAAGTCTGTGGGTGTCTTTGCAGGAGGGAGTGGGTTGTTCCTTTGTTTACCTCCATGATACAGGATTGCACTGGAATCTGTAAATAAACATGTTTGCCCAAGACGAGTAAGGCATAAGCACAGTGCAGTTGCCCAGAGCTTATAGCAGAACTGGGCTGTAAATGAGGGGAAGGTGGTTTGAAATGAGCAAAGTAGACGTGCAATATCTTTTTAGGTTGTTAAGAAAGCAAATACATCATGGGAGGGTCTTTGAGCACAGAAGTGGAATGAAAACTTTGCAATGAATGCCAAAGCATAGAAAAGTCTCCCAGATAGTAGCGTGGGAATGGGGAGAAGGGATTTTGTTGTTGCAGATGTAGGGCTAGCAGTCAAGGCTGGAAATGTGCTTCAGTGTTTTTTGCCTTTGCTTTTTGGCAAAGTACTGGTTCCAGCCTCCTACATAAAGCTCAGGCTCCCAGACTCAGGCAGTGGAGTGAGCTGCAGCATTTGCCCCTCCCTGTCGGCAGCTTTGCCCTTGTGTTGGAAATGAAGCCCATTAGCCAGAGCTGCTAAGATGACATCCCTGCTCATTGGCTGCTTCACTTTACAGCCCGATGTAGAAACAAAAACAGTGGTTTATGTTATGGTGTGTTACTTTATTGTAAATGCTTCCCAATCTCCGTTTATGTTGAATTAATATATATACCTTATGACTTTATTTTGGCATTAAATTAGCCAGCAATATATGCCTTGCCTGAAATATGAGCAGCTACCTGCCAGTGTCATAGATGTTTGCTTGTCTCTGTAACAGATTGAATTCCAGGAATAGGTACACAGTGAGAAAATGATACAACCCTGTGGAGTTACTGTTGCTACTCCCCTCATATCTATAATTTACATATTTGCATACAGGAAAAATACATATAAAGAGATGCATATTGATATAGGAAACTGCAGCTTTTTCTTATAATCCTATATTGTATGTTTCTGTCCTTGTTATGTATGTATTCCCTATAAAATACAAGTTTCTTTTCCCCAGTATTAAACTGCTGGATCAAAACTCTTTGTATATCACTACTGAAGATGGAGATACAAATCATGGAGAAACCAAACTGAACAATATAATACTGTTCCTCACAGGAAAGTTGTGAAAACTATATAGATCATCTGATGCGGGTATTGCTCATTTTTACAAGGAGGCAAGGATAACTGTGGTGTTACTTAATGAGGGTAAATAACAAATATTTTCTTCAGTGAAATAACTTAAATTAATTTCCAGAAGAAAATAGAGCAGTAGGAGTATAGTGCTACCATTTTTGAGAGTCATATGTGACCATTCAATGTTATAACTGAAAGCTGTTCTCCATGTGTCCTATCCTCTGCATAATTTTGTCATGTCTGTTGCTCCTCTCTCTTTATAATGGTTCTGCTTTAAATGATCTCTGCAAAAAAAGCTATTATGAAGTCTGGAAAAGATAGTGTAATACCTTAAATTTCTGTATGAAAATGTTCTGAAATGCTTGCAGAGGGATCCCAGTTTGTGCATCGAGTCAGCTGGAGTAATTAGGGCATGATGCAATTGTTTCTCTATAGGCCTAAAGCTATCCCAAGAACCACAAAGGCTGATTCCTTCCTTGTTAAAGGTTACTTTAACCCTTGGCCAGATGGGTGTCATGGGTTTTGTTTAAACACTTTGAGTTCTGTGACAAATGGAATCACAAGACCCCAAGTCACTCTGCTCACAGGACTGCAGCTCAAAATGTCCCTCTCTAAATATTTAGGAAGACCAAACACTGTTCAAGGAATGTGAGTTTGGGTTGGGTTTTTTTATTGCTATAGAATGATAAAAATACCATTCACAGTACTCTGCTTGATAAAGTCAGAATCTGAAACTATTTATTTTGGCTAGCCTAATATGTTGTTATCCTCTGTCTTCCTTCTGGAAAATTTTGGCCTTATTGTTAATTCAATTCCTTGGGGAGCTGTGTTTTGGACTGCTGAGAAGAGCAGTAAAAATCTGCAAAGCTATTTTCACTCAGATTTTAGAAAAAAGCCAGTTGTAAAGTTGGTGATTTGTCCTATGTGCTTCTTGTTAAGACTACGATACTTTTACATTTTTAAGGAATTTAATAAGCTCTATGTTCACAGACACACTTTAAATTTGGATATTATGTTTTTAAACATTTGCCTGCTCTCACTAAGGTAGCATGAACTGTTACTGGTCTTTCCCTCTATTTTGGAAACATATTTTTGGTAACTGAAAGGTGCTTTGGGTTTCTGGGTTTGTTTTTACCTCAGAAGGGCTCAGACAGGTTAATGGGGAGGTTTTTGAAGGTTGTCCATGTAGAAAATATTCATGCACATATAATATTTTTTCTCTGAAGCCAGCAATGATGATTTTAGAGTTTGCTTTCTTTCATGAATACTTGAATTTATCAACTAAAGGCAACATGTTTACTCTTTTTGCAGCTCTTTTCACGCCTTTGACTTTGAGGCATAGAAAGGATGTGTTATAGTGATCCAAATACAGATTAAATTTTAACCTGTTTTGTCAACGTTTCTGTTGTCTTCTGTGTAGATATTTGTGCAAAATCTTCCATGCATAGAGTGGGAAGGAATTCTCTCCTCTACCTTACACATATTTGACTTTTCTCTTAAAAAGGCAGAGAGTTCATGTTGAACATATCTTCCCAAAGGTGTGAATGGCCAGTTCTTTAAAAATCATTTTGTGACAGCAAGATGCAGGCATGTTTGTGCTCCCTCTGAACACATCACTAACTCGGTTAAAAACCTGACCCGAATAGGTACGTGCTGGAAATGTGTTGCCAAAGATTGCAGCCTAAATAGTGGGAACAGATTGAGAGCTTTCACTGACTGTTTTCTTTCTTTGTTCTTCTAATAAATATCAATTTACTCTGATGTTCTTCATTACCTGTAGATTAGCCAAAAGCTACCTTAACTATATCATTACTAGCAAACAATGGGCATTGTGTCAAATTATACATGAATAAACACATGTACATTCAAACAGCTGAGGGTCTACACAACTTCATATATAGAATATTCTGGCGTGAAATATTTTTGGACTAACAATTCATCTTTTTTTTATGTCATGTTTAGGGCAGATTCTCCTGCAGCAGGCCTGTATTTGTTACTGATTTTGTTTAATTTTCAACTTCGGGCCCAAGCTGTTTAAACAGATTACTCCCTGCTTTTATCTGAGTCGACTTCCTCATGCTTTCATCAAAGCAAAAGAGATTATTTGAGTTTCTGTCTGGTAACACAGCATTACAAGAGAGTCGTATGTTAAGTGACAGTGATGGATTCTGGAAATGGCCACTCTGTCTGCACGTAAGTCTCCTGTAATACTTCCCGTCAAGGACCAAAAAAATCTAATTCTTATTTATTTGGAGTCTATTTATTAGCATTCATTACAATAGAATTTACTCTCTAACTGGAGTAAATACATTTCAGAACTAGATTAAGTGAGAGTGTTTGAACTGGAATAACAATGTGCAAGCATAATAAGTTTATCCTGGCACTAATCCTGTACTTTAACTTTCTCTCTCCTGGGCACACAATATTTGTGTACTGATTAACACCTGGCAAGAGAAGGACACCTTCTCTTCAGACTGGCTTGCAGTGTAGTTGTGAGAATTTAATGGTAACTAGCACCAACACAAGCTCTGGGCACATAGGAGGTTTTCTGTGGAAGTAAAAGTTCTTTTTAGCCTTTGTGTCTTATTTATAAGAAAGTTTAGATGGAAATAGGGAGTTGACTAGTTACTCATTTAGCTAAATCTATGGAAAATTCTTGGAAGATTCTGTGGGAGTGTACAGAACTCTGTCTACATTTGTGTTTCACTCGTCTCTGTAGGAACAGTTGGGTTATAGGTGTAGAATAGGGGTTCTCTCAGCCAGGGCAGCAGATGAAATTAACATGGACAATCACAGGTGCTTTGGAGAGACACAGCATCATCAGTGGTTGCAGTATTGACAGACTGCATGTGCTCTCTTGGGCTTTGTGGTCCAGGCCCAATAGGTGAAGTGATAAAATACCTCTGTAGGTTCTGAAGACAGTTTTTCCTAGAGAGGAATCACAGATATTTCCTATCGTATGTAAAATGTGGAAAAAGCACTTCAAACAGTAGCAAATGGCAGCTCCCAGACACAGTCTCAATTCACAGCTGAGCAAGCAGGGAAACCCTTCCAGGGTTTTCATGCAGGAGACACATGACTCCTTGTGAGACGTGCAGATCTGTTAACTCCCTGATGTGGCCAGGCTTCTCTTTGCATTGTTGTCATTCTGAACAAACAGTGCTTTATACAGAGACCTCAGTGTCATCAGCCTGGAGAGAGCAGCGGTGCAGGTGATCTTGGGCTGGCTGCACTAAACCCCAGAAGCCCACCACGAACTCATCCTCCAAATGCGGGTCAAGGATTCCTCCCTTATTTGGGAGGCCTGGATGACCTGGGGAGGGCCCAACTGAAGAAGGGAAGCGCACAGAAACCAGAGCTGCAATAACCTCAGGAATGATGCAGGAATAAGGCATCTGTTCAATTTTTTAAGATTAGCCACTTTAAAAGAGCTGCTGTAAATGACCAAGGCACATGCATCTACTGAAGGAGTGTTTCTGGTATGATTCAGAATTGAATACTAATTGGTTGTATTTTTGTAGGAAAATCAGCACAGGACTGAAATCGCTATACTGCTGAAAGATGATGTGCTTCGGCATTTGCCCAGGCTGTGTATAGTCTTACATATGGAGTCTTTGCAGTCTTACTTGGAATCTACAGGAGCTGCTCTATATATACTTCTTTGCAAAAATGAAGCAGCAGAATTTTTATGGTTGTTATTGACACCTATACATATGCAATCACAATTATTTTTCATAATTATGTATTTTCAGATAAGTAATAAAAAGCGTTAATACTAAAATTAGAATATCAGTCCTGATGTGGATGTTGACTTGTTGTTTTTCTGGTAATGGTCAATAAAAAAGTTAAGAAGTAGCTAAGATTTTTGCTGGCCAAATTAGATCTGGTTAAGTTAATCACAAATTACTTGTGTTTATCCTCTGTAGCATCTGTTTACTGAAAGTTATGTGTATGTACTGAGAATGGGAAATAAATGGACCTGCAGGCTTTTTGTGCTAGTATCAAATATTGCTACATTTTTGTTATTTTCACCTATACCATGTAATGGTATATAAAATACAATAATAAGTGTGATTATAATGATCTGAACAGGCTCACTGTTAATGATATACAGCTACTTACTTATCTACCTTCCTTTTTTTCAGTAAAAATATAGCTCTAAGTCAAAGGATTTCTCTAATATTAATGACTAGAATCTTATTTAAAATCAGATCTCATTAAGGACACCATCAGTATTAAAATAGTGTATCCTGAATCTCAGTCATTTAGAATTGCCTGAAAAGATTAAATGAGGAGTTCACCAATTAGTGTAAATGTCTTAGTGGAACAGAAAGTGACTTCAAAGAACTTGATTATATATTTGGGTTTTCTAATATATATATTTTCTTTTTTTCTGAGTACTTCCAATTTGAAGACAACTTTTACAACTTTTTTTGCATAATATTGGAACATTTGAAGGTTTTCTATCACTGTAATGTGAAAACCAAAAGTAAGGGGAAGATTTGAAACATTTAAAAACAATCTCTTTAGTTTTTAGAGATGAAAGGATTGAAAATTAGATGCAAAGTCTTTGACTGCTTGTGCTCCTCTGCAGTGCCACTGTTTACGCTTCCATGTGCAGTGGGATGGAGTTTGATGCAGCATTTCATCCCATTACCCAACCCTTGTTGTATTGCGAGCCTTCCAATGAAAACACTCTGTTGTGTCTGCATCTGATCACCTCTGATCATTTTTGAAAGACATTTTGGCCCACATTGCAATCAAATGGTGTCAAAGAGTGCTACAGAATGCCGTAAACCTTGGATTCCCAAACTCCATCAAACTGGCAAGAAAGTGAAGCCTGGAGTCCTGCACATAAGGCTCCCTCCATCATGTGAGGAGATCCCAGTCTCAGGCTGCTTTAGTCTGTGGCAGGTTATACCTGGGAGCAGCTGGCATTTCCAGCTTCCAGTCCTCCTTATTTGTGTTGTGCAACATCTGGCAACCAAAAAAGCTTTTACTAAAAAGTAGCATTAGATTAGAGTCACATGCTGTGTCAGGGACAGCTTGGAAAGAAAGCAAGTATTGTATCCTCTTGTGTGCAACATCCCTATGCTGTAGCCTGTTTTTCCTAGTAACAGATGCAGCCTGGTTTTAAATTTAGTTTATTTTGCTGATTTTTTTTTTTTTTAAACAATGATTCCTAGTTTCCACAGAAATTTAAGCCACACTGAGGCTTCTTTTGGCCATTCTGCAAGGAACACTGCATAATTCAGACTTAAACCCTTTGGCTATGGCACTGCATAGTGAAGATGTGTGTCAGATCCTTAGCATTACTAAACCTCCTTTAAGTTCTCTGATGGAGTGGGCAGCAGGGAAAGAGCAGTACATCAAAGTCAATGGTATATTTTTGTAGTATAGTGTGTAAATATTGGTATAGTGGTTGCAGTTTCCATATGAAGTGCCAGCAAAAGTTTTTAAAAATCCACCTCAGTGCTGGAGGTCCAAAAATGCATGGTAAGGCAAAAAAGTGAATAAACAATTTAAATAGTAAGAGTTTAAGTGGCAAGCTGAGGGGGAAGGGCATAAGTACAGTCTCATGTACTGCTGTAGAAGCAGGAAGAGGCTCAGATGTATTTAAAAAAACATATGGGGAGAGAAAGGCTAATTTCTATCTCATGCTGTATCAGATTCCTCACTCCTTAGCTTTTGTTAATCCTCCAGCATTTTTAGAATTATTGTTTTATGAAAAATGTAACTATATATAATGGGTATATATTATAAATATACACAAAATTATGTAGTTTTCAAAGACAGGATAGAACCCGTTTTTGCAGTAAGAAAACACTTTTCTGTCACCTCTGACAGTGTTTTCCACATCTCTCCATTTCAAACAGAAGTGAAATGGATCGGCACGAGGAATCTGTTCATACTGGTTCCCAGCAGTGGTTATGTCAGTGGAGATAAATTCATGTCCTCAGATATTACCCTTTCCTGAGTACCAATTGCACACACCTTGAATTCCAGTTTGACAAAACCAAAGCTTTCCAAGGTGTTCATCTGCTCTCTCAGCAAGGTTTTGAGGTTTCACAGTGTTTGTACAAGGAGTTTCAAGGCCTTTGTAACTAAATAAAAATAGCCCCAGCTGCTGTAAATGGCAGCTTTTCTTTGCCTTCCTTTTGGAGGAGTGAAGGTCAGAGGTATACATTTATGTCCTTTGTTGGTGCAGGTTTTCCATGCCCTTCCAGCCCTGTTTCTGTCTGCTGACCAGCTGTGTTGTTAGCAGCTAATGGCCGACGAGCAGAATCTGCCTTTCTCAGCAGAATTTGCCGTTCTGATCAGACTGGACAATGCACTTTGCAGGAATCTCCTGAAACCAGAAGT
The DNA here is from genome assembly GCA_035584735.1 of Pseudotriccus pelzelni. Classification (NCBI taxonomy): domain Eukaryota; kingdom Metazoa; phylum Chordata; class Aves; order Passeriformes; family Tyrannidae; genus Pseudotriccus; species Pseudotriccus pelzelni. Next base: position 19,311,486 of record JAWMRA010000041.1, on the reverse strand, counting down.
CCAGCTTTGTCCTCGAGTCACTTTTTTTTTTATAGTATGTACCAAATCTGAGTAGGCTTTCATTCAGTTTGTAATCTAGGAGTGAATTAAATGTCCTTTCTATCAGATTTATTTACCCCTTGCCTCAGGAAATTGGGAAGAGTATCCTGCCTCTTCCCTCAAACCATTGTGTTCAAGGTTTCATGTGGAGTTTAAATGAAGTATTTTTGTGTAGGTGTATTTTCTAGAAAGGTGAAAAAACCTCTTATTTATTTATTTATTTATTTATTTATTTATTTCATGTCACCCTAAAAACTGTTTTTGCAGACAAATTGCATTTGCCTGTTTGCTTTTGTGAAAGATACATTTATGTGAGTATATACCTTAGTGATTTCTACAGGGTAGGACCCTCTGTGCTTTTGCATGATGTACTGTACCTTGCAGAAGTTACCTCTGGGTTATTGTAATACCACCTTTCCATTAACTAACATACTATAAAAAAAATTTAAATAAAATGCCCTTGGGAACAGTAAAAGATAAACTTCTCTGAATGTTGTTTCTAAGAGCCTTGCAGCCCAATCTCCTAAAAGGAGGACCTGCAATCTGGCTTTATAGCTGATACACAGCTAGCTGGCAGACAAAAACCTTGCTAGGATTTCAATTTACAACCTATGATACATAGGATTCTTTCTTCCTTGTAATGCTTTAAACTGAAATTGAATTTTAAATTAACTTGACATTGTGCTGTTTTCAAGTCAGATAAATAACTGTGTTCCTTTTCCCTTTCCCATAATATATTTGATATCTTTCTATGATAGTTTTTCCTGAATTGATATTAAAATTATATATTTGCCTGTCCTTATTTTTCTTAGAAAAAAAAGAAGTGAAACATAATCATGTAGCTGTAAGAAGTATTGTTTGCACTTTGACAATTATATAGCTTTGTAGTTTAGGAATTTGCCAGTTTTATTTCTGTTGCTCAATGTAAAAGCTTCTGGTTTCTTTCTGTGGTTTTTCACATAACTTTGATCAAACAGTGGCCTTCAGGGTTATGTTCTTTGAACCTTTATGTACCTGCATTTAGGTATCTTCCATTTGCTTTAGTTCATCAGAAGGCCACATTCTTCACTTCAGTACCCCATTTGCACCTTTACTGTATAAATTAACAATTAACAGTGTTAATGAAACAATGTCTCAAGTCACCAAACTTCCATACTGTGGGGTTTGGGGTGCTTTTTTAAAAAAAAAAACACATCCGCAAACTTGTTTGCAGTTTTTAAGCTGTTAGACCCACACTGTGCAGGTATACATGCTTGTCTAACACACCAGGTAGTTATGATGTGGTCAGCGGTGTCTTCGCCTGACACCTGGTAGCATAAATCTTTTTAACATTTGATAGATGATGCCACTGGGAAGAATGTTATAGAAGAGTGTCCTTAAAAAAAGAGGGATGGATTCTAAGTATTTTATGGAGAATTAAATAAATGCCCATGTTTCTGAATGTGCTTGTACAGAAAGGAAGACTTTTACAGTAGAACTTCTTGTGGTTTGGTTTTTTCCTCCTAATTCTCACAGTCTTCAGTGAACAAACATTTCTCATGAAACTGTATCTCCAAGAGCTTACACTGAAGGACATACAGTGGCAGAATTTACAATGTTAGCATGCTGAGCAAAATGTATTTCTTCTGTCCCGGTAAAAAATGTGGCTAACACCATGGGTCCTTATGTGTAACTAGAAATAAAGTATTGAAGTACATCCCTCCCTCCCTTCTCCCTGCAGGAAAGTGTTCCTCAAACAGCTCCCATTTTGTACCTTCTGGCTTCCTGCAGGACATTAGCATTCCAGGAAGAGTTTCACCAGCCCCTAGGCTTTAACAGTGGTCAGGACAGGCAGAAGGAAAAATTACCAAACAGTTCCCCGCTTAGGCTCGGGGCTTGAATTGAAACCATGGGGGTTTAGGAATGTATTAAAGAGCACTGCTTTCCTTGCGCCTTGTTTCCCTATGACCTTGCTATCCGATACCAGTATGATCCAAGATCCTGACTGTTTTTATTAGCAAGCACAACAAAGAAATATTTGGAATATTTCATTTCTCTGAGTGTATTACCAAAGGAGAAAAAAAAAAGCCTCTACCTTAAACAGGACAAAAAGTTACGCAGATCTGCCTGACCAAGACAGAAATTATCTTAGGGAAAGGAATGCCACATGAAATTGGAAAGTTATCCTTCAATCAAATAAAAGTGAAATACCAGAGCTTTAGTTTGGGTGCTTTTCACTGTTTTATAGTCCTGTCATCCCTTCACTCTGCCCACCCCTGCCCTCTGCACTTCCCAAAGGTATTCAAATGGAAAAGCTTTCTTTCCAAGATATTTACACAAAGAAGGCATTTGGCAGAAGATGAGATTTCTTCTGATCAAAAGCATCTTAGTGTGCTATGATCTTTCCCCAGAACTTAGCTAAGCATGCTGAAAAAGGACTCTTGCTCCATACCCCGTGCAGTTACGGATCCTTTGGGTGGACTTTGTCATTGCACATTCTGGGCCGTGTGCCTGAGCATATCTAGGCATATTTGTTTGAGTCTCAGCCAGGATATATGCCAAAGAGATTAGACTTCATCTTTCATCCCAGGGAGAAGAGAGCCTAAATGGGTTTATCATGGGGTTTTCATTCACTCTGTCATTTCTCCCTTCTTTATAGTTCATTGCTAGACTTCTAATTTTTCCCGACAGCAGTGCACACCCCTGCAGCTGGCCTTGCATAATGATTCCCTCCTCCTAGACAGACACAGGAGCGGATGCATAAATCTCCTGCCATCAGGGTGCCTCCTTTAGCAGACCCTGCCCCCTCTACCCCTTGGAAGAAGATCTGTCCCCTCTGCATCACTCTCATTTACCACCTACTAGTTTTGCCTGCTGCGCCAAGATGCTGCCTGTGACCATTATCCTGCCTATGGTAAACATCAGGAAATGGTTCTTTTTGAACAAAAATACAACCATTTTTTTTTCTTCTAATGATAATTATTAGTGAAAATTGGAATGCCTTTGGCAATTGTATTTGATGCAAACATTACAACATACAGCAGTGAACTCCTATGAAAAGCAAGAGCTGACTGATGGTTTGAATTAGGAGCCAGAAGATGAGAAGGATTGTCAGGAACAAGAATTTTGACTGAAATATAGGTCTTTAGGAGGTCTTGAGTTAGAGACCCCTGTGTTCTCTGAGGCCCTGTATTAACTCAAAATGATTGCTTTGAACTATCAGGTAAGGGCAGTGCTGTCAAATCCAGGGTTTCCCAGCTGCAGAACTCATCGAGCACATTGACAGTTTATAAATCAGACGGGACTTGTGGACCATTTACAAAGAATTGTTTGAAAATCTCTTCCTTAACCCTCCATCCTCACTTAGAGCAGTGGAATATTGCAACTGGCTAAAAATCAACACAAGACTAGTTTAAAAGGCAGCAATATCTGTTCCTGTTACAAAAAGCAGGCACAGGATGAATGTGCAGTGTATGGAAAAGCTTCATCATCCTTTACCAGCAGCAAAAGTAAAGGTAAAGGATAGCCCCTTTGGTCTTCCAAGAGTCTAATCCACAAAATCCTAGATTTCTCAAAAAGGTATATGGTGTTCGCAATGTGTTGATAGTCTGATATTCATAATTGCTTTTAAAATTAAGTTATTTTTCTTCAGCTACAAGTATTTTGCATTTTTCTCTGCTGCTGTCCTTATGATGATTCATAATGCAGTTATTTTGAAGAGATGGATAAACTACAGTTGTTTATATACAAACAGAATATGTCATTGGCTGCCAGAAACCAATCTCGCTAATATTTGGCTTGTTAGAATGCCTCATGTTTTGTGTTTTGGCTATCAGAGAGAGCAAGCTTAAAATTAATTGAGAAGAATTTCTTTCTGAGTGTATTCAAAGCTAGTGGTATTTTTACCTCTGTAAATGCTGGCAATTGATTATAAAAGTCAAAGGTGTTCACAGTGTCAGTGACCTTCATCTAGACAGCTGTAATAATAGGCAAGACTTTCTTTAGGACACCTTGCTGTTGCTGACAGGTTTTGTTGCATCTGCAGCCAATTTTGTATCATTAATGAGGAAAAAAGGGTGGATGAGGGAGTGTGAATTGTAAACATAGGAGTGCTCACTCAACTAAATTTACTTGAAAAATGGTCACTTTTTTGTGTCCAATGCCATTTTGTACTCTTCGTGATCTTCTAATTAAGCCTGGAGGGTTGCGGACCCAGGCTTTGATATGAGCAGTATTGGCTGTCCTCTTTCCCGAGAAGAGAACAAATCTTCCTCTCTGTGCTGCTGGGGGCAAACACGTGAACTGGTTTCTATTCCATGCCTTGGTTACTGCATATAATTAGGAATCTCACTCTTGTGACTTCATGTACAGAACTGCATCCTTGCAGTAGACCTACCTGCCAGCTGAGCATCATGCACAGCTGTTTCCAGGATCCTTGAATTTGATGTTACATCTCAACTATTCTTCTTATACAAAAGCCCTCCATGTCAAACAACAGACTCCTTAGACTCTGTTTGAGGCTAAAGCTCAACTTTAAAATTGCTAGTGGTGTTTATTTGAAATAATTTTATTAGAATAAAGCAATACCTGTGGTTTTTGAAAAATGAGAGAAGAATATGTACCCAGTAGTTTGGTAGACCTACATGAGTGGTTTTCTGAGGGGATTACCCCTTTCTTGCCTTGGTGTTCCCTTGCAGAGTAGCAGCAATAGAGTCTGATGACCAGTGTGTTGCTCAGATTAAGAAAGAAGGCATATTCAATTCTTGGAGAAGGGAAAAGACAGCAATGACAGAAGTGTCAGAGCAACAAATAAGTCTCTGTTGGATTTGAGGAGAAATTTCCAGTCCCATATGTCATTCCTTTGCCTTAATGATAGAAAAAGTCTGATTATTCTTTATTTTAATATCTTGTCTTTATGATATTTTAGGACTGTTATTCTTGCACTTTATTCCCTGTACATCTATTAAATAATGTCTCTATTTCTCTTTGCTGAGAGCAGGTACACAGAGAAATTGAAAAAGATCTTTATACATTGCACAAGCTTTTCTTGTGTTTAGTTTTAATCAAGAAACACACATCCTTAAGAATTTTGGGGGGTGGTGAAAAAGCATCAGAAAGTTTATCTTCGGAGAGTTTCTTTGAAAAGTCAGCTTTTTACTGTGCAGTAAACCTGTCAGCCAGCTAAAAGTTTTGGCTCATGGACATGGTGGAAGCAGCAGGAGTCGAGGGCTGGGAAGTGGCTGTGTGATATCCACAGGAGATGTGGGGTTGCGCGTGACCTTGTGCCTTGGCAGAGGGAGGAGCTATTACTGGGAGGATGGTACTGGCAGAGAGAGGTGTGGAGCTTGCAAGGGATCCCACTGCTTTCGCTGCAGACAAGTCTGACAGCCCCGTGACGCAACAGCCTAATTTTAAAAATAGTGTCCTGCCTTCAGAATTACATGTAGAAAATGTACTACTGTAAAGTTAGAGTTTCTTCTTCAGTAAATATCAACACTGTCTTTTACCCCTAAGTCCTTCCTTAGTGTTACCTAACAGAGGACTTAGGATACATTGTCTTAATTTTTTTACCAGGCTGGTTTTACCTAAATACATTGAATCCTTTCAGTTTGTGGCACATAAAAAGATACTTCGGATAATTTGAGATTAAGATAACTTTTAAAGAGTTTTCATATGTAAAATACTTATAGATTTGGACTGTTGAAAGATTCCTTGTTGGAGAAGATGCATACAGTGAAGGTGGTGGCAAACATGAAAAAAAAAAGCTTTCCCAGTTCTTTACTATGCATTTCCTTTTATTTTTAGATGGAAATAAAAGTTTAATCAGGCTAAACCTTACCTTCTGTACTCAATTATTCCCTAGAAAGTTGAAATAAGTATAGATGCAGGCTTTTCAAAAATATGCCCCTAGAAACTAATTTCTGAAGCAAAAGGAAACTGCAAGGTGACATTGCTTTTGAAAATTGAGCCTTAATAAAGGGCTTCATTTAGGCATATATCCTTGAAAATGGATGGTGAAATATGTAACGGTTGAGAAGGAGAGGGGAAAAACAGAGGTACAAGGATGATGATGAAAGTACAAGATAATTTAAGTCTTTTGTTAATGTTCCTACTTGAAATTAGCACTGGTTGGTTTAGTTACCCAAACGTTGACATCTCAAAGCAAAATTTTTACCATAAAGTGGATTTGCTACAGGTTGGGCTTGAGAAAATTTGTTATGGGTCTAGTATTATCTGCTAGAAAAGCAGCCCCTCCAAGGCAGAGTTAGAATATTCTATAGATAGCTTTCTAGTGTTTTGTGTGTCCCCAAGATACTTTGTGAGGGCATCTGCAGTGGAGAAAAGCAGAGAACCATGCTTATCAGTAATGGCAGCTGTAATGAGTTTCCCCCTCTTTGAGGCTGTGTTGAATCTCCAGCAGTCAAGCAGTGTGAACATCCGTCACTCTGTCGTGGGTGTGTAATGTTGCATCGCTCCTGATGTGCTGAGGGAGCTGAGAGCCTGTTTTGTTGTTCCAGGTGAGAAGAATTGAGGGAGACAGCCCAGGGCTCAGTTCTGGAGCACAGCTGAAGAAGAGTAAGCACTGACACTACCTTGTCTCCTCCTGCAATCCCAGCAGAAGTGGGTTCTTGTTTCCCAAGCTGTGGTGAGCACACAGACTTCTCATGTGAATTTTCTGTTTTCAGGTAAGCTCATTTTTTCCTTTTTTTAATACATCAGAGTTTCTAAATGAGGAATTATATTATGTTTTTCTAGACAAATTTGTTGCTATTCATCAAGACTTTCAGACATTGCTGGAGTATTTAATAAATGTTTATTGCTACTAATGGAGATAAAACTTCTAGGAGCCAGTCTTGCAAGAGGCGTTAAAAATTAGCAAAGAAGAAAAAAAAAAAGAGAAAGCAAGAATAGCTTGGCAGAGGTTCTGTATTCATAAACCTATTTATAGATGATGTTCTGGATAGAAGAGCAGGTTTGTGCCTCTGCCAGCAACATGCTGCAGCCTACTGCTGTGCTAGTGCTTGTCCTAATTTTGCACTTACATTCTGAGTCTCCCAGGGGGATGCTGAGCAGATGTGTGATTGACCTGAATCTCGAAGGTGCTTGGGTTTGACTGAGGATGATCGGAGAGATTCGATCACCTTCTTTTCCAGGATCTGCTCACGTTGATTAGCATGTGTTGGCTTGGCAGGCTTCTCAGAAACCAGCTCATAAAACCTTCTTCTTTATTCTCAAGTGGCTAAAGAAATCTGAAGCAAGATTGAGAGAGGGGTTGGACAGACATGACTCTTGGGCTGTGTTTTTAGCTGCAAAGTGTTTTGAAACTGTTTTGGCAGCTTTATTGGTGCTGGTGATGCTCCTGGAGGTGCCCCTGCTGGGAGCTCTGGTTCTAGCCTGGCACGAGCCTGGAGGGGAAGGTGAGTGGTGGTGCTGGGATCACATGTGCCACCTTCATCACGGCTGCCAGTAATAATTGTCCAGAGACTGTACTTTTTGGCAGATAGCACTTCGCCTTTCCAGCAAGAGAAATGTGTCTCCCGTCCCAAACCAAAGAGAAGGGAAACAGTGGGAGGGGAAAATAAAATTTACGAAGAGCCATGTTACAGAAACAAATGTATATTCTACTGTTAACTAGTAATCTGGCTGCATGCCAGTTTAGGAAGGATTTTGTTTTGATTTTTTGTTGTTGGTTGTTTTGGATGCTTCAAGTTTTATTTTCCCTTGAAAACTAATGGGAAAAAAGGGGTCAAAATACATTTTGTTTTCCATACGTGTGAGCTGCAGAATAAATTAAAATGAAGATGGCTGTTTCAAACAAAAAAAGTACATTCTACCTTTGCACATCCATTTATGTACCTAAAATCATGATTTTTTGAAAAGTAGGAAAAAGCATGGATTCACACAGAAATAGCCACTATTTTAGCTTATTTTGAAATACACATCAGGAAAGATGAGCATCACTGAGGAAAAAAGGTGGGTCCTGCGTGGGATGTGAATGGAAGGAGTGGACTTACTGAAAGCAAGTAATAGCAGAGTAATTTTGCTGTGGAATTTTAAACCAATTATGTGCATAACAGTGGATATGTTCTGAAAGTAGTCAGAAGTGGCTTTTTGTGGGTATAGTTAACATGGTTTTAGAAAGCCTCTGCCTGGCCAGGGTTAGTGCTCCCACAGCTGAGACGAGGTGGGTTCTCGTGTGTTAGGCTGTACATTATTCTCTAGCTGAAAGTTGGCCTTTCTCAATCTGTCTCTCCCATAGTAAATATTTTAAAAAATGCACAAAGGTGTGTCTGATAATATCCAGCACCTTGGCTTGTTCTTATGTCTGACTGGGAAGTCTGGTGTTGTAAAGGCGCTTGATGTTAGATTTTGTAATTATTAAATGTTTTGATAAGCTGCATCAAACTACATCAACTTTTACTGAAATTACGTCAAGTTTCGCATAAGTGGACTGATTAAAGGTAGTGTTTCAAGAAGCCTTCGCTGATCTAGTTGTTTCTTGACTGTTCTTTTGAAAGAGAAATTAGCATCCTTGTGCTTTTTAAAAAAAACAGGCCAAATACTAAAAATCCACTGTCAGCATTCTGGCTTGAACACCAAGGCAAGTGGGTTACTGCTTTACAGAACGTGGAGAATATTAAATGTGAATATTAATTTTCTTCTTTCCTCCATCACAAACAAAATAGAAATACTCATCCAAGAGAGGAAAACTGTTTTTGGGATTCCTCAGCAATTGGGAACTTTAATGCATAGTGGCTAGTTTTTTCTCTTGTGTTTTTTTTTTTTTTCACAACCATTTAAGCACCTACATGGTAGTGCTTAAAAAGTGAAACAAAAACTAGGAGATCTCTATTAAACTAAGAGTTTTCAACGAACCTCATTAATCTTCAAAGTTTTCCCTTTAAATGGGTGGCCAGTGTAAGCATTTCTGCAAATTCATTTCATTAGAATATTCTGTCTCTGAAGTTGTTCAAGTAGGCATAGCTGCAAATCTGATTCACTTGTGTGGCAGTGAACTTCACATGTAAATCGTGCTTCTAGTAAGTCAGTATTGTGCTAGAAGGTGCTAATGGCTGCCATCAATCAGAGGACTGGTAAAAGTTGTCCTTCTCTTCTCCCCAGACTAAATGAGACAGCAATTAAATGCCCTTTTGTTGAGTGATAGCTGAGACAATGGAAATCAATGTCCAAAGCACAAAGCAGAATGGCAAGTCTTAAGTATAAGCTAAGCCATGTGTCCCAAGGGATTGGCATGTTGATTTACTTGCAGCTGAGAGGGTATATGAAAGGAATAACTTGTAGCATAGACAGCAGGAAAAGCAGTAATGCTCCCTGGAGCTGAGCCAGGAGGGAGCTGGGAAGCCTTCTCAATGGGACTGTGCTGCCATGATCCATGTAGTCCCGGCTCAGCTGACAGTACAAATTTGAACTCGAACAGGCCCTGATATAAGATCGTAATCAGAGAGTATGATACCAAGTTTGTTAGCAGTGTGCTGTTATACTGCCTGCTCAACAACTTGCAGTATATGGTCTGGTGTGAAGCCTAGTGATACAAACTTCACCTTTCAGCTTTTCTGAAAGTCCTTCACCTGTCAAGGTGAACACCTGGCAGTGTTCAACCAGTGCTGTTATTGCAGGGGGTTAGATCCCTGCAACAGGATTTGCTGCAACCTGAGAACAGCATTCCTGCCCCACTAAATGCCATCACTTTGTTCCCAAGTGCTTGACAGGTGCAAAACTTGCTCTGTATCTCTCCTAAATAAAATTGCACTGTAAGAAGGCCCAGTTTGCTCCTCCATTTCCTGCAGATGGGAACAGTGCCTTGAGACTCTTAAACCACGACACACTAATTTTGTTTAAAGGACATGCAATCACTTAGGTGATTGAACGTGTTTTGTCTGTCTTCTTCACTCCAGACCTGCTCCAAAGCTCATTATGTCAATGGGACACTTCCTTTTGATGCCAGCTCACAATTCTGCCTTAGCTTTATTGCCTTGCTGAAAAGGCCTTAAGTTACACAGGGCCACTTTGTCTCTGATCTGTGTGGGTTTTTTGTTTTTGTTGAGGGTGGTTTTTTCTGCTTTTGTGCAAAATTGTAAATGCATAGAGAACAACAAGCCATTGCTTTTACTAATGGCAAAGTACACTGCTGTCATGCAGCTCATATGTTTCTGGCAGAGGCTGTGGCTATATATGATGTTTTGCAGCAGCTGAACTCAACTGAGCGAAAGCCTTTTGCAAGTTTAGGGCTTGAAAGAAATGTTACGGTAAAAAATTATTTTATTTTTGTGCCTGAAAAGTATTACGCACAGATGACCAGAGTCATCTGAAGTACTACTAGAATTTGATCAAAAGGAAATACATGTGTTTGGAGAGCTCTGTATTGCATTTGTTCTGTGGGGTGCTATATCTTTTACAACTCCTTTGAGGGCTTGAATGAAAAAACGAAACTACCTGTATTAAGGGATCCACAGATATCAGACATCAGGAATGAACTCATACAAAGCCTGTTAGTTGGTGTTCCTTGTCCTTATTGCTCAGTGATAAGACAGTGTCTTTTAGTTTTGTCCTCAACAGGGAGGCACTTGCTCTTCGAACTCATGTTCTACTGCACTCACGTTTAGTCTTTTACAGCAGTGATAGTTGCTGTGAACGACACACTTCACAATCTCCTCATCTTCATATCAGTTCAGGTGTTCACCTTTGATATTGATTCTGGTCCTAGCTATGACTTGCCTCTCACTCCTGCATCAGGTTTTCTATTAAAGTAGAGCAGAGACCCAAGGAACCAGGAGAGACTCTGTATGGGCACAACATCACACTACCACATTAGCAACATGAGTATCCTACTTTCAGTGAAGACCTTGGATTACTAATGTGATCTTCACTATTACCAGTATTGATACCTTTTTTAAAATATTAAAGCATTCTTATAAATAATTCTTTAATACGAAATTCTACAATGTAGCCAGGATGATCACAGGCATAGAGAGTTGAAAAGCTATTTATACCATTTTATATTTAATTACTATGTGTGTAATTTTGAATAATCACAGATTAGGCTTTTTTAACCATCTACTTCTGTATTGCAAGCCTTCAGCAGTTCAATAAAGCAGAGCCATTGACTGCTATTTGATGTGTCCATTACCTCCTGCAAATGCTTTGGAATACAATGGAGTAGCATGCAGACTTCAGAGCTGTCATGACAGGTATTAAGAATGTGTCAAATCCCAGTGATGACTGATAACATATCTGTCATCTGTGATGGGATTATTAGGAAGAGGAAAGCCAATGGGAGAAAGATACTCTAGGAAAAAAAGAGGGGGGAGGGGAAGACATAAAGAGAGAGGATTTACTGTTCTTCAGAGCTGCCTGGTTTAATTAAGCCTTGTCTAGTCCATAAACAAATCTATTAAGTTTCTGAATGGTTTGGCAGCTTACGTGCTTCAAAGCTGATGCAGTAAATCCATGGAATTTAGGCTTCTCTTTGGTGGATAGTTGTGCTATAGGTACTGTGGCTATGAAGAAGGTTCCCAACCCACCTGTACATGACAACAGCTAGTGTGATAGTATTGTATTTTTTATTTTGTTTTCTAATTGAGAGTTTAACAGAATGCTGTGGAGAGAAGAATTCAGTGGGCACACAAAACATTTTCTGCATAGAAACTCTTAATTGAACCGAGAAAGGAAAACAGTCTGCCAGTGCCATGTTATTTGCATCTCCGGTTAGCAAAGGACTTGAAAGTTTGTTTTCATTTTTTTTTAAGTCTGAATGTGTATCTTCTGTGAGTGTGGAAAGAAGGCTGAGCTTCATCTCACCTGTAATACTAGGTTTGGCTGAATGAGCCCAGTATGCCTAGTATACAGACTCTTTCAGGTGTTTCAGGCTGAGCCATAAACACATCAAAGATCTACAAGCTGTTAAATATTAAGACAAAAGAAACATCTTGTTCTGCTGCCTCCTGGTATTCAGGCAGTGCCAGAACAGGGGAGGTGACCTGAGTGATTCTTGCTACTAGCATCTTTTTGGTGCAGAAGTATCCCCAGAAGCAGCTAAGCAGTGTAAGTTATCTCAAACGGCCCCTACATGCAGATATCAATTTGTGGGGGGCATATTAGATGTCAGGAGAGGGGGAGACTTGAAGTTCCATGGGCTGAGACAACTATTCCTTGCTGTCATATGCTCCCTTAAATCCCCTTCCAGCAGGATTCATCACCGTTTGAACAGAGACTCACAAGACTGTCCGGATTGTCCCTTTGTCCTTTCTGCCAATTTATCTTTTGGCTCTGTGTGCAAATGGACCTGGTCTTGTCTCTGCCCCTTCCACAAGAACAGCCAAAGTGCTCATCAGCTCTTTTAGGACCCCCCTAGTCCATCGAGGAAGCGAAGGTAGTGGAGGTCAGTACGGTGCCCAAGTTGGCACTTGGTATCACTGGACTGTTGCTGAAGGGCAGCTGCTGTGTTGGGTGTTTGGCCAGGGTGGCTGCCAGCTTGGATAATGCACTGGTGGCCATCCAGGCTGGATGGCTTGGAGAGGAGCAGCTGCTTTGAAGGTGAGCAGGAGGCCAAAGGATGATCTCAGGTTTGGGAAGCAGAGATGGAGAGTGGAGAGAAGACCTGTATGAAGACAAAGCTGTAGCTGTTGTGACGCAGAGTGAACAATGTTTGATTGATGTTTAAGTGATCGTTGCTGTGTGAGAGCCACACAGGGACCTAACCAAAACCCAAACATCGTTGGATGGCTTTGGACCCCATTCTTCAGTCACCAGCAGCAAATCAGCTGAGCTAAACTGCCCATGCCTACCTGGTGTCACACAGCAGAGGCAGGGCAAGCCCACCCTGCTACAGATGAGCCCACTGCTCTCCTCCAGTGAGGCAAGCTCCTCTCACAGGTGAAGTGACTCTACGGCAGTCCAGCCATGAGACAGGCAGCGCTGATGAGGCTGTGGGGTGGGCAGCCAGCCTCTTGTCCCTGCTGAAACGTGTGACAATGGCTTGAGTGGGCACTGCGGGAAGGCAGGCTGCGGGGTGAGCTGCAGCAGGGATGGTGATGGTACCCACAGTGTGTGTTCCCAGCAGGATGCCTTGTGTGTACTGTAGGGGAAGAACGGGCAGTGGGGCCATTGCAGCACGCCCATGGGCTTACGCCCTTGTTTACCTGCCCAGGCCCTCGGGAAAGACCTTTTATTTTTTCCCATCTCTAAATGCACATTTACCCCACCCACAGAGGCTGGCTGAGCAAAGATCGAAGTGTAACCTAAAGCAAGGACACCAGCTTTAAAATGTGATGTATTACAGCTTAATTAATTTCCTGAGGTAGTTCTCTCAAGGGCCTCATGGCAACCATTCTAAAACAGTGATTTGGATACACAAAGTTGGTTTACCTTAAGCGATGTTGGAGGAACCTGATTATTTTCTTATTATTGTGGTTTTTTGCTCCAGAAGCTGAACTCAGCATTTCTTCACAGTACCTTGAACTGTACACCCAGAAACTATTAATCATACTGTAAAATCTTGGCTTCAACTTCCTCCTTTAATACATAGGAGATTACGAGTTGTTAACGTGTTTAGCTGGCTGGCAGTACCTCCTTTCATACTGATTATATTTGACTTTGAAAAGAGGAAGGGCTGTAGAGAATGGTGCTATAGTGCAGAGCCTTCCTCCACTGGTCACAGGTTTGATTTTGACCATGGGTAGATGCAGCAATGATGTTCGTGTACATTGGTGATAGGCAGCCTACAGTGCCTGACTTTCCTCTTCAGTGGCTATTCCTTAGGGAGGAGACTCTCTGATGCAAATAGGGACTGGTGGCAACATTGACTACTTTATTTTCTTTTTTTCCCACAGTGCTCTCATTGTGTTTTATTAGCTTCCATATTTAATAGATTTGCATTCAGAATGAGTTTTCTGTCCCAAGAAAGGACTACAGTAAAATGCACGTAAGTTTTGAGTACTTCCCTGAGGGAAGCTATTCTTTCCCTATATTCTCTCTCCTTTCCCCAGTTCACTAAATTTTGTCAGTTTAAAAGAAGCAATAGTAACACTTATCTGGGAGCTAATGCAGAAGTTGACTTGAGACTCAGTTTTGGTTTTTTTTCATTTTACTGTAAGTGAAGTGTCCTGAGATAACACCGAAAATTATGAGGTTGAGGGAGTCACCCCTGAAGATCACTGAACTTTCAATTAAATTCCTTGTAGGGTCCAAGGTCAACAGTGCCCCACATGGTCTCAGTGTGCTCAGTTTTACGTGTTCTCACACTTAGCTGCAGTTCAATTCTTGATTTATTTTCTAATTTAGTGGTAGGATTAGGACCATTATTTGAAAACCAAACCATCACTACCATCCAATTTAAATACAAAAGGATATCTTGAATGTGAAAAAACCCCCAACTTAAAGAAAGACCTTTGTAAGCCTAACTCTTGAGTTCATTGCATATTTGAATGAAAACTGATTTCAGTATTTGTTTGGACAAAGTGAAACATTTGAAAAATTAAAGATATCAGCAGTGGTTGGTGGTTGCTCCTTGGAGCAAAATTACTTGCAAAATTACTTCTGCTGATAACAAACAAAGCCCAATGGGAGATTTCTCTTTTTAAAATATGTAACTGTTGACATGAAGATGTTAGAATGTGCTGATAAAGGAAAGAAACATTTGTTGGAGTTTTGGAAATCTTGAACAAAAACAGTTGTTAAGCTCTGCTTGCTCTGCTCTGGATGGTAGCGTTACACTATGTATAGGGAATGTTTTTTCAGCTATGTGTTTCCTCTATTGTTTCCACCTCTAAGCCTTTTACACTGTATTTAGAGGAGAGGGAATAAGAGAGAGCAAGAGAGGTTTGGTCATAAGGAGAACAGTGGACACAAGTGTCTGATAAGACTTTCAAGGTGGTATTTGCAAGTTGAAAGGTTGCAACTAAACCTAGGAAAAGCTGAAAAAATTGTACTAATTTTAATTGTAGTGTAAAGCCTTAGTATTATCATATGAAAAGGATCAGTGATGCCTTAACTTCCTTGATAAAATAAGAATCTGTTCACGATAATGACCATTAACTCACTGACAGGATGATAAAGAGATTACAGGGCTCAGGTTCCCAATTATAAAGACTTGGTTGTGCACGTGCCATTCTGCTAGTCCCATCTCAACCCATTTGTAGTCTCTGGTCAGCTGGGACCTCCTCAGTTAGCTGATAAATGACAGAAACTGGCTCAGTGAGCACTTGTGCCAGCCCCCTCAGTACCCTTGGGTGGATCCCGTTCAGCCCTATAGACTCGTGCATATCTAACTGGTGTAGCAGGTCACTGACCATTTCCTCCTGGATTCATGGGGCTTCATTCTGTTCCCCATACCTGTCTTCCAGCTCAGGGAGTTGGTATCCAGAGAACAACTGGTTTTACTATTAAGACTGAGACAAAGAAGACAGTAAGCTTCCCTGTCTTTTCCTCATCCATTGTCCCTATGTTTCTCCAAGGATGGAGATCCTCCTTAGCCTTCATTTTGTTGCTCATGTATTTGTAGAAACATTTTTTTATTGTTGTGGAACAGTCATAGAATATATTTTCAATATTTGACAGCATTTTTTATATTAAGAAAAAAATCAATTTTTTGGGTAGATATTTTGTCAAAAAAGAATGGAGATAAAGGTTTGTAGCACACTAATGTAGCTAATAGGGGATATGCTTTTAAAAGCCTGTAGGTCTGGAGTAACATGCAGAAAGCTAAAACCATATGAAGGTCCTGTCAGGATATGTTACTGCAGCGCTGGTTAACACCTGGCTCCAAGCAGTCTGGCAGCAGGGGAGCCAGGGCAGCGCAGCTGCAAAGCTACCCCAAATCTTACACTTAACCTAAGAGCTCAGTTAGTCCCCTGTGTTTCAGGGTACACATCCTTTTCTGGCACTAGTGCAATCTCAACAGGTCCCCCAACTTCTTGAAGCAGCAGGCAGCATCTGGCTTCTTTGATCAATCAGTGCACTCCTTGTAAATCTTGTCATTTAAGTTCTGTATGGACTATCAGGCTTGAGGTGGGATTCTCAGACTCTCATCACAATCCTCCCCATCCTGTACCTTATATCAACATTTCTATTTTGTATGAACACATGTAGCTAGCGGCTGGTAAGGAAAAGAGAGTCAGGGAATTTCACACCACTGAGAGCAACACAAATGCTATAGCAATGCTCTAGAATGGAAAGAGAACATTTAGAAGGGTGACAGAGGAATTGGTTACAGCTGGACAGGAGAGCAAATTAAAACTGCCTTTTTGCATGATATATATTCAATTAGTCTGACACATCAGAAGACAACAATTCATAACAGAAAGGCAGAAACAATAAGAATGGAGGAAGAGGGTGGATAAACATTTAGCAGAGCACTTCAGAAATATTTCTGCTGGGTTGGGTTTGACCTAGTATAACTTTCTGAAAACTATTTTGTCCAACACAAAACTATTTTTTGGTTTTAGACAGAACAGAGAATTGATTTGTCTTTCATCTGAAGATGCTGTATGTAATACCATGTATCATGCCATAATAGAAGCAGAGCATACGACTTTATGAACCAAAACAATTGGTTTTGTCAAGCCAAATTACATTGTTAGGGAAATAGGAAGCAGTAGGGTTCCAAGTCTTTTCAGGGAGACATAACTTTCTGGACTCTGAACTCCAAATCTTATGCTTAGTCTCTCAGCTTTTCCATCCACCTCATAATCTTTAGCTGATGGCCTGATGCCTAAAAAACACTTAATGGCATGAAACTTATTTGTTACTCCACAGTTATCCATAAGGTCTACTCTAGAGTCAACCATCTGTACAGTTACTTATAATACTGGATGTTTCATATCTGGCACATAAAAAAATATGTTTATTCTTTTCTTCCTGATGTGAAAGCAGTTCTTAGTCAGTAAGCTGTTAAGCCACACTTTTGTCATCGTCGCTGCCTTGTTGAGTTCTTTCACATCAAGTCTCCTGAATATTGCCAGGTTAAATCAAATGTGTTAAATTCTTTGGCAAGAATGTTCCAGTTTGGGAACGTTAAGAGCTTTGCTTGTTTTTCTTTGGGAAGGGAATGGAATGAAATGTTTCTTGGTGAAAATGCAAATGCAGTAGAAACTGAAAAATCCAGACTTCGTAATCAGTAGAGGAAAAATGAACACTTTGCACTGTTATCCACTGCAGCCCTTGAGCTCTCCACCTCAGAGAAGATTAACTGCATTCTCCAAGTGTCTGGTTTTCTTGGCTGATAAAAAGAAGTTAGTTGGCTCACTGTGGGAGCTATTTCCATGCTGTTGCTATGGAATGTTAGGAAAGATGTGCTCCAGCATTTTGGTTTCGGCAGCAAATAGCACAGCAAGAACCTGTATCTCTTCTATGGTGTTTCTATTTAGAAATATACAAATAGGAACCAAAACTGATTTTGCTTGTGCCTCCAGTTCCCATGCAAAGTTAATCAAAGTTGAGGTCCTTTCTCCTTCTCCCCCACCCAGTTTGGTTTCTGATTCTTGGAAGCAAGCTTGGCTACAAAAAGATTGATTTTGAAGTTTGAATATTCAAACTTTAGTTTGACTATTCAGTGAACCTAGTGAAGTACTTAAAAAATAAGCTGTATCCCTCCTGAGAACTATTGAACAGCAGTGCTGGGAAAGCTTTACCAAATACATGTAGTGAACAGATTATTCTTCCCTAACATGAGCCTTTTTACTGCTATGCCTGGGGAACTTAGTCCAAATTGACTTTTTGAGACTATTTTATATTTTATGTATTTGTAATACTCATCATGAAGCAGAAAATGGGATGCACTATTTAAGGTCAAAATAATTTTGACTTCTGCCTTCCTTGAATTGTGTTCAGGGCTGTTGATGACCTTCTGAAAAGCTGTTTGTCCTGGGGGTGGTCTCAAGCTTTGCACAAAAAGCAAGGATAGAAAACGTAGAAGACAGTAACAATTTCTCTATCTGTAATATATTACAAAGGATTTTACTCTCCAATATCAGTGCAGTTTTCCATCTATGTTTAGTCTCACACATACTTTGTCTCACTGCATACTTTTTTTTATATGAAAAAGTACATGGTATTCTGTAGCAGTAGGTAAGAGTGTGTGCATTAGGCTAAAGCTGCGTCTGCTCTGTGAACAGCTGAGCTGCTGGGGGACATCGGTGTGGGCAGGCTGAGCCGGCCGGGCAGAACAGCTGAGCTGTACTTTTTCCTTCTGTACCAGGTCTGCTCCCACCCAGAGTGATGTGAGCTCCACTGAATAACTCCAACCAACCGCAGTGCCCAAGGAGAATTACAGTAACAGGAGATACTTTGTTTGATAGAGCAAAGAAATGACCTCGTGCAAAAATGATGTGTGAAACTTTAGTGTGCTTTCCCGCTGGGCTGTGCCGGGCCAGGGTAGCAAGTGTTGGGCGACAGTGTACCACTCCAGATACCCCTTGAATCCAAAGCCCCAGTAATAACCTGAGTTTAAATCCTCTAACCAGTTTGATGCTTTTGGTTTAAATCCTGCTATCATTGTATGAGATTTTCTGCTAGCCAGTAAATGTCTGATCTTTGTCTCCATCATGTTGATTTACTGGCCTTGATGACACTGTCAGTAACTTGTGCAATGTATTTTCTTTTCAAAGTGTATTTTCGTTTATTAGCTTGTGAATTTTCACAAGGTGAATTGATATGCTTATGTCTATGCTGTTTATGATTTAATTTTATTTATATTTTTTCCTAACTAAGTATTCTTAGCCTTTTCAGTTTTGTTTTGTATGGAAGCTTTCCAGACATGCATTGTGTTTTATTTTAATTCATTATGCATCAACTAGTGATTTATATATATATAAATACATAAAGCTAATATCTTTATTCATTTAGTACTGCAATGCACTTTTTGAAAGTGATAGGCCTTTAGTATATTATTTAAAGGGCTCTGATTGCAGACATAGTTTTTGATACAGGCTAATAGCCAAAGAAGTAAGCTTTGAACTGCAGCATCTTATTGCTGTAAGAAAACAGTTTCCTGGACCATTTGCATACCTTTCTTCTCTCAGGCTCTTGCTGGGTACTGGATAAGGTGAGTTTTGTCATCCCTGCTCAAATGTATCCTCCAGTGCAGCATCCCCGAAGGCAGGAACTTGTGAGGTAACAGGTCCCTGGGCTCTGCCCCAGGGGAGTCCTGGCAGGTCTGACGGGTGGGCACCTGTACAGCTTTCCCCTTAAGTCTCATTAGCATCTGGCTGGAGCGAGAGGAAAAGTCCTTCCAAAAACTGTCACTGATTCACTTGCAAAATTGTATTTTGCACTTCAGCAGAGCAGAAAGGGATGTATATGCCTGTATTTGAGACCAATCTGACTTGCTCATGCTTTTTTATCAGATGCTGCAGCTTTTCCTATGCTGGTGCTCCCAGCCAGTCAGCTTGTTTCTCTGGAGGCACAGGGCAGTGACTCTGGACTCACTCAGTGCTCCATTCTCTTGAAGTGCTGGTATTCTTTGATCTTCTTTCCCCAGGCTTGGCGAACAGCCCTGCCACCAGGATTGGTGTGAGGTGTCCTTCAAAGCTATAAACCTGGCTAATTTGTTGGAAGGGAGGCTTCTGAGCACTGGCCATTGTTTTACCTTTCCTGCCTTGCTACCCAGCGAGACTTGTATGGCTTTCCTGTGTTTTTTAACTGTGTGTTTGGGTGAGCAACAAAACAAAACAGAACCAGAAGATGCACTGGTTGGAGGTTTATTGTTTGTTTTAAAAAAATAATTAAAGAAAAGATACACAAATGCTTCCTTGGTTCAGCCCATGGCCTCTCAAAACATATTTACATTTATATAGTAGGAAGATACCACTTGGCTTTATTTTAATGCCCCACCCTGCCCTACCTCAAAATCCAAATCTGTTTGTCATTCTACCAAGTTACCTTTTGCCCATAGTTTCCAAACACCACCTAGGCATTTAAAAACAGAAATGATCACAATATAGAAACAACAAAGTCTCTTGCTTAATTCATTTGCATGTGTGTATGATCCGTGAGAAGGTATTTCCAAATGCAGCATGTTGTAGTTGCTTGTCTAGGTGGTTCTATTTTAATCTCCTGCTGCAGGAGGGAAGTCCCATGATCAAGGCCAACCATAAAGTTCTCCCTGCTTTATGCATGGACTCCTTCCAGTTTAAACCACTCATACGTGATGTCTAACTCCCTTTGAAGTTGATGGAAAAGATTTTTGCTCTGTAAATACTCAGTATATGGCCTAAACACGCACTATGCTGCCTCCCAGAATAGTTTGCAATGGTTAGGATTCCTGCAGGTTTTTGGGAGTTGGCCTTGGCTATGTTTTTGCTGTAAATAAATGATTAGGCCCAGTATTTCAAATACCCTCACACCACACGAGAGCATTTCTTCTGATGTTAACATCTGGATTCCAATATGACTAGTGCTTCCAGATTTTCTTTGTTTCCCTTGCATTCCTCAGTATGAGGCTTACCATGCTTCAGTGAAACCTGGAATGGATGCTCGGAAAAGTGTATAAATGATGTATCACTTCTAAGCTGTTAACTCAGTAGCTCCCCTTACCTCTTTTCCTTTCGCTTCTGCTATTAATAAGAAATTTTCATTGTTGTCTCCTCTGCCACTAATCCCATGGAAAAATTTCAGTTTGCTCTTGGAAGGTAAAAATATCTTGCAGATAACTCCAGCCTGGCAAATAGGAGGAAAAGTTGTAGGTAAAATAAAAATACCCAACAAAACCCTGAGCTAAGCACTGAGATTTTACTCTAGAAAAATCCTCTTGACTTTACAGACCATTTATTTGAATAAAAATTAATAAAAATAGGATGTGGGACAGTATAGATATGGCTGTCAACTGATTGCCATGTTGCTCATTCTATACACGGTTGTGTTTTCACATATTCTTTGTTTTATCTCTCTAAAACAGTAGTTTGTAATTCAGACAGCCAAGACGGAGCGTCTTTGAGGGCAGCAGTATTAAAAATATTGCTTCTTTTTTGGCAAACTAGAAACATTCTTGTGTGTTTAAGAAAGATGGGTTGGATATTTTTGGATGCTCACTAATTCAGTTCAGATGTTCTTGTTTTGTTTGCTTGGGTTTGAAAAATGAGAGCAAGGGAGTATATATAGAATTACATGAAAAGCAATTCTTCATGGAGCTGCAGACCACCTTGTTTATATAGTCTATATCAAGAAATCGATCATTAACTGTGCCTTAATTTTTAATTCAAAACATGTATCCTTGTAATGGGCGGTCCAATTTGGTTTTGTCAAAGTAATCATCCAAGAGTAATATTTTCCCACATGGCTATTGGTATACCAACTCTCATATCAGCAGTGTCTGTTTATCTTTGATGTGTTTATTCATTTACTTACATAGCAAAAGGTAAGAAAGCTTATGGAAGGAAAAAAATAGTCAAAAACAGAACAGTAACAAGGCTTGTGGAAAACATTGCTGTAGAAACTCCCTTGGGGGACTGTACCCCAAACCCTGAAGAAACTGCACACTTCAGAAGTAAAACCACACTATCAGGAGCTGATGGATGGGTTTCCGTAAAACCACACTATCAGGAGCTGATGGATGGGTTTCCACACACAGGAAAAGAAAATGTGGATGGCAGTGGGACGGGCTGGAGTTATTTTTCATCTCTACCCAGAAACAGTTTCTCCAGCGAGGCGCAGAGGCAGGAGCAGACAGGATGCCAACCTTGCACACAGTTGTGAAAGGGTGAAATACGGCACAGGAGGAGAAAAGGAAAAATGGAAGTCAGGGAAGCAAACAAAAGGCAGAAGGATAAAAATCTCTTCAGTTAGTGTGAAGACCCAGAAAATCTTTAGTCCTCCAAAGATAAGTGGAGGCTATTCTTCTTGGGCTTGTTTTTCTTTCTGGTGGTGTTCAGCACTTCACATCGTATGTCTTTCCTTGTTACAAGTGAGTGAGAGAGGTTATCTGCATTTTGAGAGGACTCTTTTTTTCCAGCCCAAGGCAGTGATTATTCAAGAGGAGGTTCTTAAAACCCCAATAAATCTTTGGAACCCAACAAATAGTCTCAGCATATGTAATGTTTTACGCTTTCCTTTAAGATGGTGTGTTTCTCCTATTCCTTTAACAGTAATAAGGGATATATTTTGTTGCATCTGTTAGCAGTCAGTAGCTTAACAATGGCATTCCAAAATTGTACCAAAAACTTGGTGTTGGTGTGCTTATGGGCACCTTGAGGTTCTTGACAGGTCAGGATTATTTTAATTGACATAATGAAGTAACTGTACTGTACAAACAAGAGCCTGTTTTCAGGGTGAGGCGCATTAGTTTGCCAGCAGTAAAACCTTAAATTACTGCATATTATACAGTCATCCCTAGAAGATGTGAGTTGATAAGCTTGTGCAATATGTCCCTGTTCAGCATGGTGTGCTCTGGTTTCCTACCTCCTTAAACCTACTTCTTCCCTCCGAGCACCTGGAGCAGCTGGGAAAGTTAGGGCACAGACCAGTGACTTGTCTCTGTGTGGCTTAGTACAAAGGGATCTGGGCTAAATGTGATGATGATTCTACAGTGCATTCAGGATGCCTGAGATGGAGAAGGAAGTTATGAGGAACAAAACTCTTTCTTTAAAATTTGGAGCCTAGGATGACTTCTGAAGCTACAGAGTAAGTGCCTTTCTGCATGATTAGTTTAGGCTGTGGCAGCAGTTGTGGATGATAAATACAACTGGCATAACCTGCTGATTGTGCTCCTGGGGTGTTGATTTTGAATACAGTTCTATCTGTCAGGGGGAGTGTGTGGGTGAAACTTCCTGTGGGTGATGGAACATTTACTGCATAGCTCCAAAATTGGAGCATAGCTGAAAGGCAGGAGGACTTTCAGGCATCTGTGGGATCCTGCCTGCTTTTAAAATGTATTTTCAAGGCTGTTAATGCACATAAATCACCTATACAGCTGGGTTTGCTTCAAACTTGCTAGGTATGATATAATGTTTGTGTAAAGTCAACAATCTCTCTGCAGCAATGGAGTGGAGAGGACTCTCAGGCCGTGAGCAGGACAGCCCTTGTCCGGGAAATGAAACCTACAACACCAAATTAATATATTTTGGGTCAACTGCATAGATGTAAAATAAATAAATAAATAAATATATATATATATCTGCAGAGAGGAGGCCAGAAAGGGGCACTTCAGGTAGTGCTGCATAGGCAGGGGCGAGCAGGTCTGGCAGGGTCTGTGTGTGAGCCACTCCATGGACCAAGAGCCAGACCAGGGACAATCCTGATGGCCCACGACTCCTCTTGACCATCAGGAGACATGGAGGAAGAGCTGGAGAGTGGAGCCCAGCTGTGACTGGGACAGAGGAACAGCCTGTGTGGACACTGTTAAGTATCAAGGATCACCTCCAGCTGAAATGGGACTTTCTCCTTCCCTGGGCTGCTTGACTCTTCGTTGCAACCTCATCCTGCAGGATCCTGTTAACCTGGCTCCTTTCTGCATCCCAGTCCTGCTCCCTCCAACCTCTTCTCTCTTTTTTTATTTTTCTCTATCTGATCCTGGCCTATCCCTCACCCCAGGGGTTAAGGGGTTTGCTGCCCTCATACCCTGTTACTCTCCTTGTGCCTCAGTTCCTTTCTCTTTGCTTTTCAGTAACTACGTGTGTAATGGGTGTAAACACAACCTTACACTGGTTTTTATATGAAGTGATTAGCCTTGTGATGATAATAATTCATCATGGCCCTTCCTAGCTTCAAAATTGCATCTATTGAAGTTAAAGGCTGGGTGTGTTGGGCATGAGTTTTTTTTGAAGCTGGTTATATTTAAACTAGATAAAAGGACAAAAAGTGCTTAAAAACCACTTTAGGTCACTGCCTCAAAAGGGATTAAATAGTATAAATACACAGGAGTAATCTGAAAGGTGTCTCAGGTAATATGAAGATGTATATATCTGCTAACTGCCTGGGCAAATTAGAGAATTAGTTGAAAGAGAATGTTAGTTCATTAGCTGAGCAAGCTAATGTCAAAAAAACCTGAAGCTTTCTTTTAAGACTTTCAGTGATTTTTTAATTATTTTTTTTCCCCTACAATAACCTAATAATGAAATGATGCTTTGGAAGGCAGCCCTGGAATGGAGACAAGTGTTCTGATAATCAGCTTCCATATGTTTTTAACTGCATTCTGAGGGTACATTTTATGCTGCAAAGTAGGGTTCCTCCTGCCTTCCTACTCCTTCATATTAGGGGTTAAACATGATGCTTTGAAACACATTTTTGGATGTGGAAAAAAAATCTTGTGTGGAAAAAAAAAAAGCCTTATGAGCAGTCCTTAAATAAGTGCAAGTGTTTATATGTTTTCATATCTTCTATAAAATTACTAAAATTACTCAGACTCCAAATGCTTGTGATCAAAGGGAGTACTCAGAAATACTCAGAACAGAAACAGCACCTTTTAATAAATATTTCCATATAGGAAAAGTGGACATCTCTTGGCATTTCAGTAATGAAGCTGTCACACTGTGTGAGTGGGAGGAGAGCTAGGACTTGGTTAAGCATGCATGAGATTGAGTCCTTAGTACTAATACAGAGCCAACTTCCTGGAAAGAAAACAGCCTGAATTAGTGTTACTTTATTTGTTTCCGTTTTGGAGACCTTGGGGATCATTTACTACCTCTTCTGAAAACCTTAGTTCCTTCAGTAGTGAAGGAGGAGGGTTTTGAAAGGAGGGAGAAGTACTTTATTGTGATCTGTTAATCCTGGGACTGAGAATTTGCAAGATGTTGGTGGAAACCAGAAAGTAGAATGATTGTTCCAAATGGATTTGGATTTAGAACAGTAATCTGAATTCATGTCCAACTCAAATAGAATGCATACTGTGAAAGTTAGCACCTTTACTAATTACTTGGGCTTTGGTGGAAAATAGAGTCTCTAAAACAATATGCTACAATTCAGTGGCCTAAACCTGCTTTCAGGTGTCCTAATTCTCGGTTGTAGTTTGTCATCCAAGGATTGATAGAAACATACTGCAATTGCTGATGTGAAGAGTGAGAACAAATGATTTCTAATTATTTCTAAAGGCAAATGTGTAGTAGTGGACCACAAAGCCAGCCTCGTTGTCATAGGTATATGATTAAGATGGAACATCTTTTTTTTTATTTTTTTTTTTTTTGTTTAGGAAATGTTATCATGAGTATTTCTGAAAGTAGAAACAGTACTAAATAGATTTCAGAATTAATGTACTGTGGTTTGATATCACAGGTCAACTACTAATGTGTAGCTTTCTTGAGCTGTAAACCACAGGCTATGTAAGCATTTTGGAATAAAATATTTATGCATTTAGCATTCAGCAGTGTTGCTAATTTAGACCAGTCATTGGAAAACAATGCTCTCTTTATTGCTATTATTAAAACATAAGTGCTGCCATTTGACTTTATAAACACTAATAAAAAAATGGTGTGTGTAAATTATTTCTTACTGTTTTTAAAGAAATACACCAAAATACCTGTCAGTCTTTTCTAGTATGTGTAGCCCTGTATACAGTTCACCTTGATTTAAAGGAAGATTACCCTGAAATTAAACTCCTGACTCTGAACTGGGTAACTGGAAAAGAAAGCCATAAATTTCTTCTTCATTAGACAACTTGAAAGACTGTGAAAGCATGTGGAGAGGAGGAAGGTATTTCTTGGTTTGTTTTTTTGGTTTTGTTTTTTTGGCATTTGGAAAAGTAGAGATTTGGGAAAGTGAAGGTAAAAAATTAATGTTTTGTCCAAGGTTAGTAAACTAATTTTATCATAGTCAGCCATGTATTTGAACAGTGCCTGCATATTGCATATTTGTTAAATGAAACATACAATATCTTTACTTGAGTATCCCTTGAGAGAGGACACCTTTTTACTTTTCAAAAATATTATGATTTTATGCAGCATCTCAATGCATTACTTATGCCATTTGAGTGTCTTATTAATGCCTTTGGGGAACGAGGAGCTTTGTCCCTAAAACTCGCTAACTGTAAGCTCTTAGTATCAATCTCCTCTGTTTTTCACAGCTGCTTTGCATCTTGGTGCTACCAGGGGATTTCCAGGTAGTTTTTACCTGTGCAAAACCACGATTTCTCTCTCTGCTGCTCTTCTAACAATATTGAATGGCGGAGAGAATATTTTTCTGTCAACCCTTTTGCTGATCGGTAGGGGAGATGCTGTGTTTCTTACAGGAAAGGAGACACAAAAGCTGATGAATCCTCTCTGAAGAGAATTTAATTTAGTGTCTGAAAGTTGCTTGACCAGATATTATTGACTTGATAGATGACAGTCCCTCCAGAGCATATACAGATAAGCCGCTTTCATTATTTATGGGCATTCATTAAAGTAAGCAGCAAAAACCTCGCTGAACTTCCAGATTCGCCTCTGTGGAATTAAGAGTCTGTTGTACTAGGTGAGAGTCCAGAAATATTTAGATGTTTTTTTATGAGGATGTTGTGTCAATATATGGCAGAATATTCTTGCCTAGATGAACATCCTTTATCAAAGTATGCTTTCTTCATCAGTGTAGGAGTCTTTAATTTTATGGATTATGAGGAAAGTATTAAGCTATCCGGGAATATAAAATAGTAAAGAGTAACCATTCCACTTAAGTAATGTTATGCGTACAATTCTCACTATCTCACAGGGTAAAGAGCTGTAAATTGCTTTATCCAGGTTAGAGACCCTTGCTAATTCACAGTGCAACCAAAACCTTATGTTCACAAACTCCTTGTATATTGTTTGTGGAGTCCATGAGACTTGAGAGGTGGGAAACAAGCAAAAGCATTTTGTCTGCCACCTTTCTGCTGGCGTACGGTATGCCAGGGAAAAATTAGAAATCTTTTGCCTGCAAGAGAAACGAGCCTCACTTGTTACTGGAGTAATGTCTAATAGCTAAATTTGTAGATGCCAACTAGCTTTTTAGAAGGACTGTTTCCAGTAAAATATACAGAGAAAGGTGGGGGGGTGGAGGGTTGCCAGGAGGCTGGAGCAGATTCTGTAGAATACCAAGCCGTGTGTCTCCTACTATCTTCCCTTCTGAATTTCTTAGCTGGATCCCTCGTATTTTGTGGAAGCTGGAAGTAAACTAATAAATTACTAATACTCTAAATAAATAATTTTATTCTGTTGACATTTAAAGTAGGCGCAGTATAGCAGGTGTGACTCAGAAGGAAAAGCAGTAGGAAGTGTAGGCAGCAATTTAATTAATCAAGTTAAGTTTGTCCTTTCTGACTTAAAGTATATTTCCATGTATTTTTTCATTCCCATATGTACTGTTTTTTTTAGTTGATGCTCATATGCTTCTTGTCGTTGTACTACTCAAGTACCTCTTGTTCTAGATCTTCTTCACTTCCCTTCTGCCTGTTTTCTATCTTTATGCTCTTTTCTGTCAAATCATATATCCTGCCAAATAGCATGTTGTTATAAACCAGCCACACGGTCCTCATTCCCTTCAGAGAGGCAATGCTGAAATGCTCCAGTCAGGGATGCAGGAAAATTACAACTCCTGCAGATGCAGAGTGAGAATGTGGAGGTGCCAGGTCAAAACAGCAGTACCAGCCCTGCTTGTCTGTGTCTCTTCAAACATTGGGTGAAACACGTGGCTGCTCAGTGCCCTTGAGTCATCCAAGAGGAGCTTAGCATCACATTAATCGATCCCCCATTTCGTTTGGCAGTCATTGTTGCTAGGGTGTGGCCATACTTTCTCAGTCAACATTAATTGATAATGTTCAAATGGGTATATTCCAAGTCAAGTTAAGCACCTTTAGTGCTTAACACCAAAGGCTGTAAAATGCCTTACCGGCAAAAACATACTGAACTCCTTTAACATATGAGGCAATACTGCTCTCCTGAATTGTGCTGAACATGCTTCCACTTAAATGACACTATAGATGATTAAATGATCAGATGCAGTAGGGTATCCAGGACCCTGGCCAGTCCTGGAAAGGGCTAAGGTCAGGACTACCTGGTTTCTGGGATGAAGGACCTCATGGGGCAGAAGGGAAAGGAAAACAGTTCACATTGGTATAAAACATATACTACCTGTCCAAATTTTTAGTTCAGATCACAAGTGATCTCCATAGGAGACCTGATACATGGATATGTGGTAACCATATACTGTGCCATATCTCAAGTTCGTTTGTAGTTTTGGATGCTGCTTTCACTTATTGGAGGTCTTGTAAACCTCTGTCTCCACTGGACCACCCAGAGTGAAGGTGATCTTCACACTACTCTGTTTGTCTCTTTATTTTGTATTAACAGGAATTACTTCACATTTCTACATCTGCAACTGGAGAAGTGCACAACCAGCTGCATTCTCCTCATCCTGCTTGTTGTGCTCATGCCATGCTCCTGTGGCTTTCACCCCTCTGCCTGCTGAGCACACAAGAACTGCATCTTTAAGAGCATTTTTACCATCTCTCAGGAATAAACCCAATAGGCAAATACTTTATTAGTATTTTTCCTATCCTTTAGCAACAGAATCCCCACTCCCCTACCTTCTCATAACCAGTTCTGTCACCAGTTTCTCAAAGAATGTGGTGGATGGGAACCTCTGTTAGAAGAAACCACCTAACCTAATCATAATTACATAGCAGCAGAGAACATAGGATACATTTGACTTATAGACTGAAAAGCAAAACATATAATGGTATTTAAAATAAAGTCCATCTCATTTTGGTCAATTGAACACTCTCTTTTTGAATAAGCAGTAGGTTTTCATGACTTTGAAATGAATGAAACATTGCAGTAGTTCATCTTAAAAAGTTTTACTTTCCTTCTGGTCTACTATTCTTTGTGTGTATTAGCTTTTCTGTTTGACAAATAAGACTTTCTCAGCAGAAGGGTGTTGCATTAAAGTTCTTTAGATAGAAGTGTGTATGTTCTACCTGTCAGCACTGTTAAAATGCTTAAATGGCAATGGGTTTATGATTAGATTTCAAATTACATCAGTCATTTACCAACTCCAGAACACAAACTGATCTGTACTTTTGTTGGGAGCTTGTGTAGCTACTGAGAACTACTTTCCCAGATGGTTTTTAAGAGCAAAAGGCTGTGTAACACAGTGTCTACATCTCTTAGGATGTTAGTTTTGCTTGAGGACAAAAGAATTGGTTTTGTGTTTATAAAAAGGTAGAGTGAATAACATATAACTCCTGATAAATGAGTCTTTTATATGTTTTAGGTCTTACACGTTCTGTATCTTAGAATGACAGTGGGTATATTCTGGTTGTGTGGCTTTTTTGAGATTTGTTGGGGTTTTTTTGGGAGCAAATATTCTGTTTCTATGAATTCACAATTAAACAGATTTTGTGCCAGAGAACCATGGAGAATAAAGACTGTGGAATAAAGAGCTACCCTCTAATCAGAACAGCAATGCAATACGTGAGTAGGGGATCCATGTCTCCTCTTCAGTACAAGGAGAGGCCACAATCCAGTGGGAAATCTCAGCCAACCATGAAATTGCAAAACCTCTGGCTGCACCCTCCATTTCCTTGTTCCACCTCTTGAATCAACTTGTGACCTTGCCTCTGTAGCACTGCTACTTGTCTTGGGCCTGGCTGTGCCTACAGGCTGCAAAGTCCCATTGGGACAGAGAGGTTAGTCTTGCCCTCCTCAGTGGGTGACACCAGATGGTTGAGGGAAGTCACTCTTGCTACCAACACACTTTCTCATTCAGCTGTCGAATCACTTGTGATTTAGCACTGTGTTCTTATTTGAAAAAAGGAAAGGACTGAGGAATACTGTATGTCACACATTTTTCAGGTCTCTAGGTCTCTCCCTGGCATGTTTTCTTGTTGGTTTTTGTTTTGGTTTAGGTTTTTTTGGTTTGGTTTTTTTCTTTGTTTGTATATTGTATTTGCTGATGGTCTAACATAATCCGCAAGGGTTTTGCTTGTGTTGTGCGCAACAGGAAGAAAAGGAGCCTTATTTCAGGAAAAGTAGATCCTCTTCGTTGGTTAGGTTAAAACATTCCTGCTCACAGAATAACTTTGTGGATTTGATGTATTCTCTTTCAAACACCCGGAGAGACTTTGATCAGTGATGGAGTTTCTGTATATTTGAACAGTACTATGTTGTCTCAGTCTGTAAAATAAGCTTTTAAAACAAACTTTAAAGTTTTTAATTTTACTCCTGCTAAGAAATAAAACTTTGCAAGGGAATGTTAGGTAATTGCATGGATGGGTTGATTTGAAGCTAGATAATTTCATGGTTTGTTCACTTGGTTAGAGGGTAAGGGAGATGAGGATGAGAAAAACAGAGAGAAGGTGTTTAAAAATGCATTTTTTGAATTTCTTACCTAATCGTGGCTGGCACTGGTGTTTGAGTAGAGATGCATAATTTGGGCTTCAATAATTTGACTGCAGTGGTTTTGTAGACATTTCTATTTTGGAAGGTATTTGTGATTGATTGGTCTTTTCTGGCAGTTCTCCTATATTCTTTCTGCTGCAGTTTTGTTTTGAAGTTCATTGTTTTCGTTTTGGGCTTTCCCCTCTCCAAAAATATTGTGGCAAGTAACAACCAGAAAAACACCTTCTTTTGAAAACCCTCCCACTTGAGCTGTTAAAAGCTTGAGTAATATTGTTTATAACTTACATAGAACACAAAATTGAAGTGACTTTTTTTTATCGACGAATTCTTGCAGGGAGTTGTTTTTGAAAGAGTTTGCTGTGGTCACTGCCGAAAAAATAAATCAGCCATCATTTTCAATTCAGGAGATAAAGGTTCAAATTTTACTTGGTCAGAAACTTGTTTGTTTTGATTAATCATGGGGATGAAAATTCAATCTGGAAAATGCATGGTTTCCTGTTTGAAAGAGACTTGGGTTAGAATACTGTCTTCTAGGTGAAGCTTAGAAATACTGCGCTGTAGCTGTCAGAAGAGGATAATCGTGACTTCAACCAGCTACATAATATCTCTCTGACATAATTTTGGAGATCTTTAAGGATGAAGTTGACTTGAAAAGAGCATCTGGACTTGTCAGGGCTTGGCATGGCAGGCTGGGGCGGTGAGTTTGTGCAGGCATTATTCATGCCACTGAGCACTTACACTCGTGGGAGCAGGCCAAGGAATGAGAGCAACAGACTCCAGAGAGGAGCAATGCACAGCCACGGCAGTGCAGGAAGCCTAAAGCTGCAGGGGCTGAGCATGTGCCATGCTTTTTCTGCAGCTGATGCTCTTAATGCTTCTTAAGATGACTTGGCCAGATTTGTTCATGTGCGTTACACATGTGATGTCTGAACGGCAGACTGGTGCCAGCACTGTATTTTGCTTATTTTGCAATTCAGAGCAGAATTTTGGAGCTCTTTGATCCTTCATATAGCAGGATGGAATTGGTACTTCTGTCATGATAGTTTCTTTTTTTTTTCTTTAATAGTTCTTCTGTAGTATTACAGAGCAAACCCTTCCCCCAACCTTCTTCTCTCTGCTCCTCTGTCACCCAAACTGTTTTAGGAAAATTTAGAAACAATTGTAAAAGCTTTTGAGTCTTTCTGAATGTCTGCAATAATAATAGTTCCATTTGAGCAGAGAGGAAAAGATGTGAATCTGCCAGTTTTCCAAATACCCTGAACAAACTCATTTGTCAGACTGAGAAAATGTTGAGTACCCTTACGACTGAATGAAAAGTCAACAAGTTAATTCCTTAAAGTAAGACCGGTTTGGGTATTTTTTTCCTTTAGAAAAGAACTGTGCTACCTACATTTTTTCCTCCAGCCATGGTCTGAATTCCTTTGTAATGAAGTGAAACTGTTCAGATCCGGTTTTACCTGTTCCTCAACTTCCTATTTTATAATTCTTTTACTTGTAATCTTTTTTCACGTGTGTTTTACTGCTGTTCAGAACATGGTAGTCACATAAGCAAATAAATCCCTTGCAAAAAAAAAAAAAAAAACAACCCTAAACTAGTGCACACAGTTTGTAGTTCATTTTTTTAGCACAAATTTACTGTCCTGAACTTCTACTGGTGGTTCCTTCTGCCCTAAAGCCCACCCAGTTCAAGCTCTGTTTAGACTTAAAGCTACATACAAAATGTTGCTGTCAAATGCTGTAATACCAACATAGTTTAAATCGGCTGGAAAACGGTGACTCTGCGGGATATTCAGTTCCACATTCTTGAGAGCTGTGTCACTTGTTTATGTTAGTTCTTTTTGCTGGTCTTTCAGACTCTCTGGCTGGAGGGTTCAAGTCACCAAGATGCGTGTTTTAAAATGGGCTTTGGGAGAGTATGTTCACGTGTCTGTCCATCCATGTATACATGCATGTGTTTCAGGTTTCCAGCACCATTATGCTATAGTTGCTGCAGCATTAATTGCTATATAATTGCTAGCATGTCTTTTGGCTTGCTGCAGTATTTTTTAATGCAATCCTTTGGCACTCACCTTTCCAAATTCTGCAAAATGGTTCCACCACTTCCTCTGTATAGCCACACAAGCTCTCAAGACAGGTTTTCAATTGTAGCATAGCAAAGACATGTACAAACATCCTGGGATACAGAGCAGAAGAAAGAGAGAGTCTTTGAAAGAAAGGGATTTTCAGTCAAAGCCCTAGGCCCTGCTGAGTGTAGGAGGACAAGTCATTTTCATTTATTATTCATGTTGTTTGAGCTTTGGTTTTACTTCAAGCCTTGTTGATAAGAAGTTTTGAATATCTGCACTTGTAACTTAGTTAGGAAGTTTGTTATCCTCCCGCATAGCTGGCAGCTAAGAGAGTCTCTTGCCTGGCTGAACTGATCCTTTAGGAATACTTTTCTCAGAGCTGACCTCAGAAGTGGCGCTCTCAAACGGTATCATCATCTGCCCACAGACAGGAATAACAGCAGGCAGTCATCTTGAGCTGCTGACAGGGCATTTACAGTATATTTGTCTGAACACCCAAGTCATCCATAAATGACTTCTGAGTTCCTCAAAATGTGTCATATGGGGAATGGGGCAGAGAGATGACTTGCCTGGTGTTTTCATGTATCCCCACTCCCTGCTGTTTGGATTGCACTGCTGACCTGAAAAGGGCTTTTCCCCCTCTGATTCTGGGGTGCACCCAGGACCCTTGACCTGATCCCTTCACCATCATGTCCCCAGCATGGAAAGTGAGTGTAGATGTCCCAGCTGTGGTGCCCAACCTGCTTGTTGGAGACCTTTTACGCCTTCTAACACTGTGACCTCTCCAAAAGCACTTGGTGTGCTTCTCCTGCTCACTCAGCCCATGTGCTCTGAGCATGCTTTTGTTCACTCATCCTTCAGCTCAGCCTTGCAGTGAGCTGCCTGGCATGCATGCCAGGGCATGAGCATGCCCTTTAAGAAATACATGAAATATCCCCATGTGCTTGACAATGCCAAACACTTCAGTATCTGTTTCCGTTTTCCCTCCACATGATCCTTCCAAATAAATAGCTTGCTTAACACAAAAAAGGATGAAATTAACTTGAAATCTGACTTGGAATCAAAGTTTGTGTACCCATCTGTATCTGGCACCAGTAGGGCACATCTGTGCTGCTCAACTGATTCCTCAAACCTATACCTTGGAGAGTGGTGTCACCACTATCAGTATCCCACTGTGGGCTTCTGGCTGCTGTTCCCACATCTGTAATTTTTCCTCCCTCCACCATATCCAAGTAGCTGCTCCTGGCCCATTTCCAGCCTGGATCACACTGGATTGGTCTCAGCTCCTTGGTGAAGCAATAGATAAGGAATGTTACAAGCACTTAAGTTTCTCTTCCTGGCAGGCAGGCTCTCCTGCCCACTTGCTCGCCAATTACCCAGCACAGCCATACCTGCCTTTTTTTAATCTCCAACTATGTGTCACACCACATAGACTCTCACATTTTATAACACGCTGCAGACTGAGTCAGCTGAGGGATCCTGGCCAGTAGCAGAGTACTGCTCAAGCTTATACTCTGGCTGCCATTACCACAACACATAGGAACCCCATAGGCGGGCTCAGGATCTCATGGGAAACCACAGGTCTCTCCTAGATACGCCCAGCATTCCTCCAGCATATTTATAAGCTTCCCTTTTATGCGAAAAAAGAAGTAGGATGATGTGGTAATGCTGAGTCCATAGACACATGTGAGGCAAGAAAGTCAAGTTCAGCCTGCAACACAGCAGTGTGGTGGTTTTCACTTAGCATCTTCATCAGCATTACTGTAGTTGCGTATTTACATCATATGACAGCAGGA
This sequence comes from Pseudotriccus pelzelni, assembly GCA_035584735.1. NCBI lineage: Eukaryota > Metazoa > Chordata > Aves > Passeriformes > Tyrannidae > Pseudotriccus > Pseudotriccus pelzelni. The sequence continues at coordinate 19,277,316 of JAWMRA010000041.1, read as the reverse complement.
TTTGGAATGTGCTTGCCTCCAGACAGAGGTTCTCGTTTGCTAATTGCCTGGTCTCCATGTTTTGGCCTGAAATGTCTGCAAAGAGTTTTTGGAGGGAGAGATTACAGGTGGGTCCATGTCCTTGTTACATTGTCTGGAATAGAGCTACTTTGGATGTCACTTTGAAATTCAAAACTGGAGGCAGAGGGTAGATGAAAATTTGTTTCTTTCTCCCTACTCTCTTCTTCCCTCTTTGCTGACATCTGTTACACGCTCTGGACTTCCAGCTTTTTTGGTTTTGAGTGTTCCTGCTATTCTGCTTTTCTTTACTTTGGTTCTTTTTCATTTTAGGAATATTTTTCCCTAAACATTTTTCTCCTTCTACATCATCTAACGAAACTAATTGTTATGGAATGATCTATGCAAGAGTTTCCAGATTTCTGCTACTGTCTAGCATTATCCCTGTGTCTGTTCAGCGCAAAAGCTGGTGGGGGAGGGGGGTGCAGGGAGAAGGGAGGTGGGGAAAGAGTGAACTAAACCAACCTGAGTCTTGTAACTAAGAGACTCCCAGAGTCTGGATTTGCAAACTAATGACTAATTTCCCTAAGTACTTGCCTATTCCTAATTACTTCAAGATGAGATTCCTGGATCGCTTGGGGCAGACATATATTCTTTAAATGCCTTGCATGTCTACGTCATAAGAGAATAATTCTGAATTATGTGGAGCTAGTGAGATGTACTCACCCAGATTGAATTTGGCTTTTGTTTTCTGGGCTTGAGGAAGCCACAAAATAGCTTGAAGATCATAATCTGGAGTATTCTCAGGTTGACTTTCCTAGCAAAATCATCATGTGCTTTATCCTGCTTGCCCTTGTGGTAAAGGGGTCCTTGGCCCTTCCTAGTTTTGAAAGTATGTGTAATTAACGCAAACTAAGTGCTGTGTATATCTCATCAGTGTTCAGTAGAAATACTGAAAAATTAATGATGGGGGTGCTTTAAAGAAACTCGTCATCAGTCATGTTGGCAAATTTTTGCTGAGCCTACTCCCTCCTTCCTTAATTGTTACTGTGTCTGTATTGTAGGAAGCAGTCCCTCCGGAGTGCTCTCAGACCCTGAGCGAATGCATTTCTCCACCCAAGACTTGTTGTGACACATCTGGTTTATATTGAGAATGCTGGGTTTCTGCTAAGCCCTCCAGCAGAGAGGAGTCTTTGAGACATTTTTTCTGCATTCCAGCTCTGAGCTATTTGCTAGGGGAAGAGAAAGCAATGCTCTTTCTTTCACTGGAGGAAAAAAAAAAGAGAGAGAGAGAAAGAATACGTTTAGGAATATAACTTGCCTTTTGTAGTAACCCACATGGAGATGAAGGCCATGGCTCAGCCTTCAGGATGGAATAACTGTGTTGCTGTGGTCAGCACGGTATCTTAGTATTTCTCCAACGTCTCTCAAGGTAGTTTGCTTGCTAGTTAATGCTTGCTGATCTGTTTTCTGGCTTTGATTTTATTCTGGGTTTTTCTGTTTTGCTGCAAGGCATGCCTTTGGCAATGGTGGACTGTCTTTTAGAGTATAGATTTCCTATAGTATCACTGGAATATACAGTTCACATGTAACTCCTGAGGAGAGACCTAATGCATCTTTGTCACGTGCAAGGGCATTCTTACTTTGCAAAACAATTTTCTGGAGTTGATGGGAGTCGATGTGGCCACTGGCACCACTGTAGGCTCTCCGAATGAAAAATTGATGTTCTAAGGGGTGAGACAAATTCTGTCTAGGAGTTTCCTTTCATTTAAGGTTTTTTCTTTTCTTCAGAGTCTTATAAATCACTTAAATGCTATTAGGGAGTTAAGATATTTATCTGTTTGTTTGAGAAACAAAAAAAAAAAGGACCCATTAAATCAGTTCCAGTGAGAATTGATATTATTACAGCATTTTTTGTTCTTAATTATTTTGTTGCAAGCTGCAAACACTAAAATACTTCCTGTTGAAATTCGTTACTAAGTTAATGTTCTCTTTAATATTTAGGAGTGCAATTCTTGGTAATGTCTGACTTAACTAAGATTAATTATCCTTCTTGTCAAGCACATGTTTTCAGCCTTTTCTGTCCTGCCTTTAAAAGATATGTCAGCAAAAACCTAGTAATAACATTTGAATTAAGCTTGCTGGAGGGGAGTAGAGTGAGAAAGCAAAATTTTCATTCAGTTTCATAGGGTTTTTTTCTGAGACTCGGATTCTGTGCAGAGTAATAAAATCACTGGCTTTTAATTACGTTAAAACAATAGTTTACCTAAATTTTAACTGCACAATTTTGAAGTAGCTATATGCAATTAACTTTCCTTTTAATTACAAATCAAGCCAGAACGCTTCCTGTAACATGATGAACACTGACATGATTTTCTTTCACAAACACCTACAGCTGATGCAAATGGACTGTTTCTTGATTTCTGTTGTGTGCACTTCAGTTATGTTTAATTCATTGTATTCCTAGAATCCTGATGTCTCTCAGCCCCTTCTGATTCATTTGCATAATATTTTGAAAAGTGTTTCAAGCAGCAGCCTCTGCAGGGCATGCTGACGTTCTGGCTAGGTAAAGCTTGCATAGGTAGGGGTCTAAGCACCAAAATACAGTGTTTGCCTTAGAACTTCTTAATTGTAGCCCTCTTGTAATTCCTCGGTGTCTTTTCTTAATTGATATTAAATAGATACCTATTCTCCTCATTTGTCCATCAAGTGCTTTGTTCTTCACTGTTTGCCTGAACTGATCCTGCATGAGGTCCAGATAAACACATCGCAGCACCTTTGCCTTGTACATACTTACACTGCAATCACTTTTTCTTACAGAGATACATAAGAGCAAGTTTAAGAATGCAAAAAAAAAAAAAGATGATCCTGTACATCATTTTTGTCAGACATTCCTTCTGTTCCTTCTGTCTCACAGTGTGCTTTCAGCAGGGTCTGGTGGATGAGCCCAGCTCGCTGGTCAGGCTGGTATGCAGAGAGAAGATACCAGACACCTTGAAAAGCTGGGAGAAAAGCTGCAGCAGAAACACCTGCTCCTTCAAGGTCCAACCAAGCACCTCAAAGCACTAGTCATGAATAAATGAGCTTGTTAAACCTCTCACACCACTAAAGCCACCCTTCATGCAAGGTTTATAGCTCCTTTTTCAGAACATTGTAAAAAAAATCTAAGTAAACTTTGCAGAGTTGAGTCTGAATGCCCTCGCTGAAAGTGGTGTGTATCTCCAGTGCTCTTTCTTTCAGAAAGAATGCTTTGTATTTTGCACTTTGTCGAATAAATTTCCATTAAAAAAAAAACCAAACCCCACAACAAAAAAAGGAGTGTGGAAGTAATAGGGGGAGATCTTTAATCTACAGGTGATTTGTTTATAGATGTGAAAATAGTATAGGGGACCTAAGTCCTAGATCCATGAGGAAGCACAAGCAGGAGGGTAAATTATTTCTTCTGAATGAGATTAAGAACCTAAATCACTCTTTGCTCCTTGAGATGTCTGAAGATATCTTTTATTTTAATGAGAACCATATAGGCTTTTGTGTGTGCTCAAATGCACAGAATAAATTGAAATTTGCTTTCTGTGTGCTGTCACACATTGCGCCTGGATTGTGGTTGTGCTTCTGGCCTGGTGAGATCAGGCTGAGGGGGTTTTTTGTTCAAACATAAGGGTAATTCATTCTTCATCATCAATTGAACTCGAGCATTTTCAAGCCAGCTGCCAATTTTGATACGAGGGCTATTGGCTTTGCGGTGTATTCTTTTGTTGCCATAGTAAGAAACCATGAGTGCTAGTCTGGTGACCTTAACCTTTTTTGGAGGTGAAAATGAGTCACTTGTTTGTCCAGACTAAAGTTTGCACTGAAGTCTTCAATTTTTATTCTTGCTTTCTTTCTTTTTTTCTGTTATCTGAGAGTAATGTCCTTGTTTTATGTGTACGAACTTTGTGTAGCCTAGTAAAAGCAAGGAAATGCATTTATAGGTCTTGGTACCAGAGACTAAAATTTTCCTGTTTGCTTTTACCAAGGAAAGGTCACTCTGTAATCCAATATATAGTGGTATGCTCATAGCAACTTTTAGAGGACCCCCTTATTTCATATAAAAGGGAATGCATCCATACCCAAGCCAAAAGAATAAAAGAGAAATCACTATTAAAAGAAAATGTACTTGTGGGTTTCAGTTTTACTCAGTGTCATCCTCCTTTGAGCTTTTTTTTCATCCCTTGTAAATTATGACAGTGAGGAGGAGACAGTGCAATAAATCATTATCCTAAATGGGTAAGTGTAGGGTCTCCTTCTCTTTTTAAGAGCTTTAAAATGTCAAAAATGAGTATTTTGATACACTGCTTAACTTTGTTGAGTATTGGCACTTCAAACTATCACTAAGGGTCAATCAGACTTATAACCAGTGTTCCATACTTTTGAAGATAAAACAATTCATAGTGTTGTGAAATGGTTTAGAGGTCTTGTTGTCTTCTGTCTTCTTTTCTGCATGTTCATGTGTGTTCCTCCCATTCAAAACCACTTCTTTTTCAGCTTCAGGGGGCATTAGAGAAAATGACTTGTGCCTTGTTTTACTGAAATGCTGGATTGGAATTAAATATTTGGAAACGTTATGGTTTCTTTCACTTGCAAAACGTGTTGAGAGAATTGCAGAGAAAGAGCTGGTGTACCCCCTGTTATTTGGTTAGTTTTTATTTCTTACAAAGTGGCCCAAAGCAGTTATTTATTTCAGTTTGGATAAATTTGGATCCATTGGTCTGAGGTACATTCCTGAAATCTTAAAAAGAAGAAAGAGGGCTAGTAGAATGGTTTGGCTGCTTCCCTCCATCCCTTTGAGGAAAGCTGAAGTGATCCACTTCTGCATGATATTGTTAGTTTCAGATCCCAGTAATTCACATTCTGCTTGAGAAATGTGAAACAATTGAGTATTGCCCTGGAGCTGGGTCTCACAGAAGGACCCGGCAATACCAGCCAGGATTGCTGATATTTGTGGAGTTGTAGGTGTTGGTAAAGGCTTCATCTAGAATAGTTTTGTCTCACTGCCTTATATATTTAAAAATGGGGAAGTTGGTCAGAATTATTCCAATATGAACAAGCCTTGTGAGTTCAGGGTGTAACACCACAGTTTGTGTGTGATACTGGAGACTGCAGTCAAATATGGAGAGTTGTCTTTCTCTCACATGGCCATCATTTGGAAGTAAGAGTAACCCAATCACCTCCAGGAATCTAGGTGAATGGGTGGATGAGAAAACTGCTGAGAGATAAAAGTGCAGAGATTATGGAGAATTCATGATCCTCCTGAGAGGAAGAACAACTGTGGCTGCTCTGGAGGCAGTGCTGTGCTTGTGCACCCAGTGCTTGGGCTTCCCTCCACAACTGGCAATGGAGAGAGGTGAGAGCATTGGCTTCTCTGGGATCTAATAATACAATCCCCCCCAAACTGTCAATTTCCTTTCCTCCTTACCCTCCTAAACCTATGGGCTCTTTACTCAGTTTGGGGTATGCTAAAAGATGATGTTATTCAAATGGAGTGGCAGTAATTGGGTAAGAAGGGTAAGAAAGGTATTCCTGAGGGTTTTCACACAAGAATGCTGCTAGCTTTTGACATTTGCCCAAGTCAATTATATATATTTCTCTGTACTGGAAAACCTGCTTTAGAGGGAGAAGTTGGTATTTCCAAATCCTAGATGTACTTTGAGATCTGCCACAGCAAAGTACTAAAAACTAGCTAGTATTAAAGACAGACCTTGGTTTTCATCTTCTTTCTCCCTACCTGGAAGGGAGGGGCAGCTCTTCCTGACTACACAACACCCTTTGAACAAGACAGATTTCGCTCTAATGTTTGCATAGTGTTTCCCGTACACAAGTGTGGACTACTCCCTGTGAAATGACACAGAGCCACAAGATGCTCTGATGAAGACTCTCAGTGGGATTGTAAAAGTCCCACTTCTGATTTCTCCTTTCTTCACAGTTTCCTTTTAAAATGTTTCCTTCTTGGGAACTTTATGGTAAGTGTCTGAATGCATCTGCTGTGACTTTCATCTCCTTGAATCTCTTCCTATAGCAACATCTGGGAAATCTGTTTAATTTACTTCAGTGTGAAATTACTTTCAATTTTTTCAGACATCAGCTTTTACAGAGTCAAACAAGTGTTTGACTCCCAAGTGTCATTAGCTGATTATTATTTCAAGAGTTAAAATTTGCATAACTAATATTCTAAACCTCAACCAAATCCAGGTGTTTTGGTGACCATGCTTTAATAGCTCCTCTGATTACTTTATGATGAAAAGAGACAGATAGTATGACAGTGTTGATTTTTACAGCAACATTTTTTTTTCTCAGTCAAAAAGCATTGTTGTAATAAAACTCAGGAAAAAGAAACTAAGCAAATCTGTTTGCTTTGCTTTGCTTTGCATTTTCTACTGACAGGTTCTTAGTGCTTTGGAATAGGTTAAGGGAAAGGTAACAGCAGGATGTGACCTGTCATTTCAGAGTATTTTGGGTGCATTCAAGGCAAACACCCACATAAAGTCATCCCAGGAAACGATTTTTCTTAGTATTTTGTAGTATGCAATTTAGTCTTCTGCTTCCTCTGTTATTCCACTATTTTTCCCTAGTATGCACATTACTGTGGTACATGAGTATCTAATGCATAATCTTTTCTCTGCCTGTCCTAAGTCTATGCATTCATAGAGTAGAAATTAATTTGCTATGAAATCCAAACTGTAAATGAGAACTAATGTGTGAGCTTACGTAAGCATTTGAAAATATATACGATATAAAGTACTACTGTCACCCTTACTGTGCAGCAGCAAGTAATACCACAACAACCAAAGAACCATTCTTGCACATTAAACTCTTCACCAGCCAGATGTAGTCTCTGCCTCCACCCTATAATACTTTCCACAGGGCTTGGCCATTGCTAATTAGTAGCTGAGAGAGGGAGGGACTGGGAGATAATAAGATATCACTTTTCCCTCCCTGTTTTTCCTCCCATACCTATCTCCCTCACCCATGCAAGGGAATTCAGAGCAAGGTGCTGGAGTGAAGAAACCACATCTAGAAGGATCTGTGACTGCCAGGAAGGCAGGAGGCAGATGGGATTATACTGTGTTGTGTGGTCATGCATCTGGGGATGTCAGTGGAAAAGCAGAGGATTAAAATGCCCTTATTTTGACTGTATTGCTGTATTTCTTTAATGTGTGTGACAGGCTGAAATCCCTCATGAACAGCTCTAAGCCCCATCCACAGACCCCTGAAATAGCACTGCCTCCAGTCCAAGAGGTTTAATAATGCTGCATGGCACCATGATACTTGCTTTCTTGATAATGATATCGACAGTGGGACTTCCATAGTCTTCATCCTGTCAAGAGGTGCTGTTCTTAGGTTTTGGCCTTCTGTAATATCTCAGCCAATTTATTGGGTTTTCCCTCTGCAAAACCTCTCAGCTCTACTTCCCAAACCAGAGTAGTAATTAGCCTCTCTCCCCAGACAGTGGATTAAAGTCACTTAAACCTTTACCACCTTATCAAAGCAGTAAGGAATTTAGATTATTAATTTGCATAAAACAGTGCTGTATTTATTAAAATATATGTGTGTGTGTATATAATTAAGTGAGCCAGTGCAATACATGAAAAATTAATAGGAAGGTGGCCCATACTGAGGGTGTCAGTGATTGCTGAATCTTTACAGTGAAACAGAAGTACTGTGAACATGAGTGGAATTTGGAAAGTACATATCCACTCAGGAACATTAGTTGCCTCATTGTGTTTAGATGACTTATATAATTCAGAGTTAATGACTGAATTCACGTTGAAAAACAGTCTGCTCATCTGCTGCTACTCCAAGTCTCAGGGAGACTAAGTACAAAATAGCCATTTTGAGGAGTGATACTAAATCGAAGGCAATTTTCTTACCTTTTAGCTCCTTCATGGTAAGTAGCGCTTATCCCGCAAGCAGGTGCACCGGAAAGTACCACCAGTAAATGCTGATGAGTTCTTCAAGGAGGGAAGTGATGAATGGAAGATATGGTTATAACTACATAACCATTTAAAAATCTCTTTCTTCCAATTATGCTGTGTGGAACAAGGATTTTAAGCATCTACTGAAGATACAATTTTCTGAGCTGCAGGGATTTATTGATTTATTATGTTTTTCTCCCCTCCATGGCATCAGTGGGGAGGATTAACTTTCACTTGCACTCAGATGTCATTTTTCAGTGGTACTATCACCCCCATTCTCCATCCAAATGTGCTGCTGAAATGTGGCAGGTGGTTTTTCCAGTAATTGCATGCTACTTCATTCCATTTTGAATGGAAGTGTAGAGTACAGTGGCCTTCCTCTCTCATCACCAGCGTACTTCACAGCCATGTGGTATTGACTGAGAAAATGCAGAAGAGTGGGCTTCCCTTTAGATTGCAAAGATGTGTTATCTTGCTATATGTTCCCTAAGGAGGCAGTAACTTAATTCCTGTGCAAACAGCTTCTTACTCCAGCACTTTTCGCTTGGGGAAAAAAAAAAAAACAAACCAAAAAAAACCCCCAAACTACCTATTTTTTAAATGTCCACCTTTTTTTTTTTTTTTTTAATAAAGAAACTGAACATGGTTTAGAGTATTTAAAAATCGCTATTTGGTGGATCGTACGGAGTTTCTATTACAGTATACATATGCTTGATCTCATTCTGAGGCCAGCAACCATGCTCTGGTTGAAGGCAGCTTTTCTTTGGCCCCAGCTGTGCTAAACACTATTGTAATTAGCACGATGGTTAACTTAATCAGAGCACTTGGCTCGAAAGAGAGGTGTTACAGAGTGCACCATAATTAGCATTTTTATTTCTTTGATCCTGAGTGTGTCTTTATTGACAGAAATATCAAGAGCTTGTTTGTTTTTTCTTTTAACGCATCAGGAGGCAGAAATAAATGTGGCTGTGAGACTATGAAATTAATAACGATTTTTTTTTTTTTTTAATAAAACTGTCCCAAAGGAAGTAGAAGGGATAAAGATCTGCATGTATGGAAAAAATGGTATCAAGCCTCAGTCTTTAGTGCTGGAGCATGTGGGCAGGTATATGGCCAGGAAACAGCTCCTGGGACTGCTGCAGCCCTTTGAAGTTGCATGCACAATGTTAACAGCATCTTAAACATTTCTAGCTTGCTGCTGTGGATGACATGGCTGCTGTTTGAGTCTGTAGAAAAGGTGCTGTTTCCTTGAAGTGAGGAATGGGGAATGCTGCAAGTATGATCTGTTTGGTAAAAAAACACAAAAGGTTTGGATGATACTGTAGCAGCTAAAGCTTTAGATGAATGCCAGCTCGGTCACATAGGCGTCCCATCCTACATGCCTGATATAAGCAGGTGGTGAAAGCATGCAGCAGACCAGATGACTGCTGTTCATGGAAAAGCATAACATTTATGCTGTCAGACAAAATGCTGAAGTCTTCCAAACTTGCATCTGGCATCACCGCCTTGATTGCAGGGGAGGAGAGTCGAGACGCCCAGAAGGCTCTTCTCATTGCACACCACTGAGTGGAGCGGTTGATTGCCATGCCAACAAATCCAGCATATCAAAAATTGGGGACTTTTCAGTAGATGAAGCCACTGTCAGCCTTCCTTGGGTAGCCTTTGTTAGGTTTGATAAACATGCCCATGTTGCAGTGGGATGCCTGTAATGCTTTGTATCTGTGGTGCATACACAATGAGTTGGGTGTAATTTGTCTCAGTTGGTTTTGAGCGTTTGTTTAACAGTCTGGAGCAAGCGCTATATGTGCTTGTTTTTATTGACTTTGAGATGATGTTAGCTCAGGTATTGGTAGACACAATATACCACAACAATTGCTATATACAGCTTCCATATGGCCTCTATAATTTTGACTACTGGTTTTAAAGAGAAGATACAGCAATAATGGAAAACTGGGGAAATAATAGTTGAGGATGCTCTTGCAAGAGCTCTTTGCAGGTTTTCACTCTTCCTTTAAGGGTCTGCCTCTTTGCAGTCTTTTGCAAAGAGGAATACCTGTGTTCTTACGGTTCATTTGAATCCGCCTTGCCAGCAGAAAAATCATATGCTAATAGAGGCTGCAGAGAATGCAGCTGTCATTAAGGGACCTCGTATGTTATCCTTGACTTCACTAGATTACTTTTATCTGCTCAGGATGGATAAGTAATTTTTAAAACATTTATATAACTGGGTTTTAGGTCAATAGCAGGTTAAATGGTTTATTTAAGTAATCTTTCCTGGTGGAAAGTATGTGGAAAGACCCTCTCTATTTTTACAAGATTATTTTCATATCAGCATTAAAGCAGCAAGCAGTTTCTTTGACAGTAAACTTGGAAGATACCCATTATTTGAGAGACGTGATAAAAAGAGTATAATCTTTTCCAATACCCATACAAAGCCAGTAATTGTCTGTTTCTGCCATTCCAGTTATTTATGTAATTATACTTAATGCCACACAGATTTAGAAGAAAAAGAAATTGTTGCTGCTGGTTCTGATTAATATTTTTCCATCCTGAGATCATAAAAACAGGAATAAATACCTCTTATGGTGGTAGAGAGAATAAATGACTATGGATTTGCAAACGATTGATCAGAGGAGCTGAACCAGAGGGGGGAAATGCGCCTTTTCTGAGTCTGTGTCCTGTCCACATAATGGCATCATTCCTAAAGCTCACAGATTGCTAGGAAATGCTGTCATCACATAATATCACTCCTGGGATGTTAATACCTTTATTAAACTAAAGTGTGATGTGATTTTACAGTGGATTTCAAAGGTATAAAATTTAACTAGCTTAAACCTGGACATATCCAGGCTATCTTGCTTTCCTGGTGAAACTATTTGCCTCGAGACCAAAAAGTGTTTAAATAATACGATACCTCCCATACTGTTCTGCTTAGCATAACTGGGTTGGTCCAGGTCAAGGAGCTCTAGGTATAAGCCCCTGCCCTCCCTTTAATCCTACATGCTGGATCAATTCAAGGTGATTTGTAAATGCCCTGGAAAGCATTCCAGTGCTTTCAGACTCCAGGATTAGGGGAGCTCCTTGAAAACTTACAGATGCATCTTATATGCAAATTTACTGCATTCAGTTGTGCGCAGTCTCAGTATTTGAGTTGCTTCTTTGCAGTGTCTGAAGAGAAGGAATCTGGCCACGCATCACTTCTACAACAGAATGTTCAAGTTACAAGTTCAGATTGGGTTCAGCAAAGCTGGTGTATCCATTTATATCAGAAAAAGGAAAAAATTGATTTTCTAGGTCCACTCAAGAAATACATATGTGCTCATAGGTTTCAGAACATAGTGTTCATCTAGTTTTGTCAGCTATAGTATTATACATTTATACAAATTCACCGCTTAGCCTGAAAGTTCTGCCTTATCTAGACAATAAAAAGACATCCAATCTCTTTTTTTTTTTTTTTTTTTTAAGACTTTAGGTGATGGCAAATTTACTGCATGCAAATTTGAAGGGGTCCAGTGACTTAATTGCATTCATTTCTAACACTTCCCTCTCATTTTTAGCCTGATTTTTTTCTCAGAGTTCTATTTTTCAGCTCTGTGTCCTATCACACCTTTTATTAAACCTCTCTCACTAATGTAAGTATTTATGGACTGTGATCAAGCCATTCTGAACTTTCTCTTTGTGAAAATAAATAGACTGAATTACTTCTGGCTCTTGCTTTAGGACACCTTTTCCTGACTCTGAACCCTTCTTTCAAGCTCCAGGATTCAGAATCCTTTCCAATTTGTCATCATGTTTTGTGCAGTGTGGATGCCAGACATGGCCATGTATGCATGCAGTAATTTCAGTTGTAAACATCCTAGCAATGTAAGAGAAACTGAATTTTTTTTACCTCTCCAGGAGTGAGGATAGAATGAGATCACCCTAAGGATCTGAGTTGTTAACCCAGCTGTGGAAGAGGGAAGGGAGAGAGGGCATGGCCAGGACGGGAAGGAGCAGGTTTATCATTTCATCCCATTGACACTTCTGCCAACAGTAACAGAAGGACGTTCGGGTATGACATAGGCAAAGCAGGCAGCAGGGTCCATGACAACCACTTAGCATTGTTTTGCTTACTACCCAGTTGACCTGGATAACCTCAACTTCATCTGTTGCTGGTAATGCTCCTCTGAAATGCTATAATGATGTTTTCTGCTTTGTGACTTCCCCTAGTTCATGTATTGAAAGATCTTATTAATTGCCTTAGCCACTGCATCCCTGCCAGGGTTTTAGTTGTGGCTCACTGTGGCCCTGAAGTCATTCTTCAAGTCACTGCTTTCCAGATTAGTTCACCACCTTTCAAGTTTAAGCTGTATTTAAAGAAGCATGACCTTGCATTCTGTGACTACTATAAGTAATGTCATTCAAAGAGCTACATGGAGCATATTTCTCAGCTCATTTTGAACTGACTTGCCCTTAGTCTGGCTGCTGTACCATTAGTTATGTCACCTTCACCTTGACTGCCATAGTACTGTTTTCTTCCACATCACTTAAGACCATAGATTAGAGAAGGACCAAGATCTATCTATACACAAATCAACCAAATCATTTGGTTCTGGGTGTCCCACTTTCAGAAGTCTCTCCTATTTAATTGCAGCATTTCTGTTTTGTGGGATGCATGACTCTGTTTTATACTCCTCTTTGAGAGGAAGAATGAAAAAGGCAAGTCATCTTTCATCTTGTGGTTCTTGTGTTCTGTGTGGGGTTCTACTACTGCAATGCAGTTGAAGATACTGCAGAGGGATATTTAAATTTAAGCCAAAAAAATCCAACCTAATTAAAGTGAGGAAAAATTATGAATGCATTTCTATTTTTAGTATTCATGAAACTTGCCTTCACAGAACCTTTGGGCTTAAATTAATAGACATTCCATTTTTAATTGGAGCATTTTGTGGCATGCAATGGTTTATAATAAAGAGTGAGTTAATTAGGCATTTATTTGAAAACTAAAACATTCAGGGCAGCCAGTGTGGGGTTTTGGATATGATATTGACTGCATAGACAAAGGGGACAGGGGAGGGAGGCAGATGAGCCACAGACAAATGATGCTTGGACATATTAGTTAGCTGTGCCTTCTGGATGCTATCCTTAAGCAATCAGGGCAAGACAAAGATATCACAAAACATACCGAAAAATGAATTCAAAATAATAATTTTTCACTCTGTGAACATACAAGCTGTATGTTCATATGTGAGTCAGGAGTTACAGAACCTCTCAAGAGTTTTGCTTTCCTTACACCCACTCCCATCGATGAGCTTGAAGATGGTTCCATTTGTGCTCTTTGCTGCTACTCACATTATGCGTGCGCTAAAATAAATAGGGATTTGCTGCCCAGGGAATAGTGTTAGCTAGATGAGGGGGTTTTTTTGTGGCACCCAGCAAAAAGAACAAGGGAAAAGGGGAAGTCGTGGAACCTGCTGTGGTAGCCAGTGCTCAGTGGGCAGCCTCCTGCTGCTTGGCAGGAACACAGCTCCCTTGGGCAGTGCTGGCAGATCGGGTCCTCTTCTGAATCCAGGTGATTTTGATTCCAGAAAGCTAGTCCTTTTCCCATCATGCCAGATTGCCGTTAAACAGAATCTAACATGATAGAGGAAAAGAGCGTTTGAGTTTGCAAGACTCACTGTGCGTTTTCAAGTCACTGCTGTACAGCAACCACTGTCCTTACTGCTGCTGAATCATACCACCCTAAAAACTGCTAAATCAGTTAAAAAATTCAAATATCAGGAGATTGGGCTTGTGTTTTCTGTGTGAGATATCTGCTTAGAAAAACCGGATTGTACTTTTTTTCAGAAAGCAAATGACTTGTTACAAAGCAGTGCTTTGTTCCTGTGCTGGATGTTATCTTGAACCATGAGAGCAGGGCTGTTGCTTCACATTTCATGTGCTGCATAACTTCCCTCCCAAATGCCAGAGCCATCAGAGAACTATTATTACCTCCTGTACATGGTGGCAATCGTAATTACTCCATCAGCCTTAGAATAAATACACAGCTAATCAAATATGATGATAAGTAGAATGATAGGCAGACTAGCAGGACTATGGTAAAAATGTTTGCTGAGTAAAGCTTTCCTAGCATGTTGCTTGAAGCCAAAGTGAAGTCCATCTCTTCCAAACACTGTATTCAGGTCAAGTGCAGCCTTGTTTTGTTTAGAGAGCACCTCTATCAGTCTGAATTACATTTTTCCTCAAATGATTTGCTGCAGATTAAATTGTCGTTTCAGTTGGGATGGGGCAGTAGAAGGAAATATTCCCATATTTCCCCCCAGAGCAAGTGGTTAAAGCATGCTTCTGACACTTCAGCAATGCAAAGTGTTGTTGTCTGACTTTACCAAGCACAAGCATAGTTTTGAATTGGATAACTGCAAAAATTGCTTATCAAGGTTGGTGATTACAGTTACCTCAGAAAGGATAAAATGTTTTACCAAACATTGAACGTTAGCATTAAAACAGTGGATACCTGGATCGTAGCATTGCAGAGTGTGAAGAATGCTTTATCTTTAATCTAGTCTAAACAGAGCCTACTTCCAAGTTTTACTAACTTCCACATTTTCTTAAAAATAGACAGGTTCTACTTTTGATATAACACCAGTAGTGCTAGAGTAGCTTATGTCTCCAGCCACAGAGAACATTGTCCCTGCTGTTTACAGTCTTACTAAACCTTAATTAGCCGGGTTGACTTTGTTCATGAAGTGGCAACACAGAAACAGTTATACCACATCAGGAGCTACTTTGTTTCATTGCCCTTAATGCTGGTATTTGAAATCCAAGCAGAAGTATCCTGATGGTCCGACATAGAGAGTAAGGAGGAATGAATGTCTCAAGCCTGATGAGAGATGTAGTCCTATACAATAGCACCAGCTTCCCTAGTTTGAGTGAGGCTCCTTGTTATGGTCAAAGACTACTTAAGTTTCCTTTTCAAAAATTTTTTTCTTCCTTTTTCATAGCCGTCTTTGTTAATGCTATATCCTAATCATATTTTGAAAGGAGACAATAACCTCCTCTTTCCCTTTCCTTTTTTTAAAGTTTTTTCTTTATTTTGAACTACTTAATCATTTTAGAGATACCATCAGAATGACCTTTCCTTTCCTAACAACCCTGCCAGGAGGACATAAAATTGAATGTTGCATTATTAGCCTCATACCATTCAGACAATCGAGTGATTTTTTTTAATTGTTTTGTTTTAATAATTCCAAGTTCAAGAGTTAAAACTTGGAAAATTATTAAAATCAGTCATGTTTAAAGAATGAGATAACTTTTAAATGCAAATTGATATGATAATGCTGAAACTTAAAGGTATAATTTATTCTAGAAATATGCAAAAAAATGAATTTTAAGTATATATTATTGAAAAGTTCAAGTGGTTCTTGCTAACTTGAAATACATTATCTTTATAGCATGCTCATATATATATCATTTTTGTATATATATAAAATATATATATTAAAAAATTATGTTGGCTAAATAGTAACAAATGAGCCAGTGTTTACCATGGTAAGGAGTACATTTGGGACATAACCATTAGACAAGGGTAATTTAGTTTTAACATTATCAGTTAGAAATACTGCAGTTGAGTGGAATATTTTATTACATGAAAACATCTGTAACCAATATATCCCTTGGGAGGCTTACGTGACCTGTGATCTGTTTGGAAAAAAATGTTTTGGTTTTACGAGGCTGCTCAAAAGAAGTATATGCAGCGGACTGTGTCCCAGTGAATCTGGAAGGGGCTTCCTCCTCTGTGAACCTCCTGGAAATTCCTTGGAGCTGTAGCAATGTGTCTGCATTCCAGGCTGTAGTCTTCAAACTCACTCTATAACCTGTGGCACTGAAAAAGACTTGGGAAATGTGTACAATCATGCACTCTACCTTTAGTACTACTAAACGTATTAGTATATATTATATATATAAAATATTTAATACTACTCTGTGCCATGTAGTGTTTTCACACAGTTATCCTTGCTGTAAGGTATCCTAAAACTATAGCTGTCACAGTGAGGTTCGATCAAAAAGCATGATGCAGACATCTGAAAGAATATTTATGTTCTATTAGAGTATGCCAGTAACACAGGACAAACAGCATCCTTAGTATGTTTCTCAGGCCTTACTGTGTACCTTTTCATGGCTGCTTTTTTTACCTCTCTCCTTCAGTGAAGCCAGAGTATGTCATCCCAACTTAAATTTGCAAAGTAGTCGCCTGTGCTCTAGCCTTCATAGTGCTTTGGCAGGAAAACAAAGTACCCAGCTGCAGAGGACTGTCAGTCAAGGCCTGGGAACTTGGGGAGCCAGGAAGAGGGAGGGCTAGACAGCCTGAACTTGACAGCCCATTAGGTACCTGACCTTCTGCTTAAATGACTATTGAATTCTTGAAGATGTGAATTAATACTTTCTTTTGTTCCGGGAGTTCAGAGGTGAGATGGGCAGATAGCCGTGCCAATTAGAGAGGGCTTTGCCATGGGGTGCCGTGTGCCCTACAGTGCAAGGCTGTACCGCGAGCTGTGTCTTAGCACGCTATTTCTACAGGAAACTATCGAGGAAAACTGCAACTTCTTTACAGAGAGGGAAAACTGTCACACCCACCTAGGATCTCATTGCACTATAACACTCTGTAAGTGGAGGCAAAATTACTTATTTCTAGTTACTTGGCTACTGCCTTCACCCAGAAATCAAGACTGGCCAGTTTATGGCCATAGGCGTAACACAGGCGTGTTCCAGACCATAATATGTCAAGAGCTTTTTTGGCATAAGGTACAAAAGTAGTAGGTTTCATGCCAGTAAGACCACGGCATTGCCCTTCTGTCATCACTTTCAGTTCACACATCCTCCATGCAGCTCTGCAGCCACAGGGGCCCAAACACAGCAGAACAGAGGGCATTTCTCAGCCAAAAAATTTTTCCCTTGAAATAGAGTGAGCTAGTGCTGCTTTTTAAAAAGTCTGCCTTATCTGGAGAATATTTAAGACTCAGTCTTGCCCATTAAGTATTTTACCAGTGCAAAGGTAGAAAAAAACCTTTATGGGCATGTGAAACAGATCTATGGGTTCTTTTGTCTGTGGTGATAATACTGTGCCTGGAATTGAGTTAACTGTGAAACAAAGTGTAACTCATCCCCAAATTTCCATCTGTTTCAAAGAATGAAATGTGCTAACTGGTTGGTGGTAGTGCATGTTTGTTGCAGGCATAGAATTGGGAAGAGTGCAAAAGTTTTGACTCAGCAAGGAGAGGTGCTGCAAGAAATGGAAAATCTTTCAACTTCTGTGCCCCGAGATGTAGATGAAAATGAGTCTTATGGCACTTTTTTCTGTGTACAAGACAGTCCCAGGCAAGGGAAGACAGGCTTTGCGTGACGCAGTTGGGTGAGCTTTGTTTGGAAGAGTTGCATAGTTTATCATGGAGGAAGTCACATCATTTCTCATTCATGACCAGAAAAGTTTTAGATTCTGAGATCAGTGCACAGACAATGTCTAGAAATGGGACAGTTTGTTTGGTCTAGTTTGTTGAGTACACTAATGTCAGGAGGTAGAAAGTTCAAGTCTAATGTTACTGCCTCCACTCTCTCTTGTTTTCTGCTGATGGGATATAGAGACGGCTATGGGGAAAAGCACAAAGAAAGGGCAGCAAGCCTAATGTAATGAGGAAGGAGAAGATGTGCTGTGTATTGAGAGAGGCAGGTGAATCTCCTATTTGGAGCAGAAATGTGTTGCAAAGTTAGTGTTTGCACATTGTGAAAATATCCCCATTGTTGCCTCACACCAAGGAGCTGATAACAGAGCATGTGGGAAGCTCTTTGCTCAAACACCTAGGTAATTTCTTAGCTCTCTGCTATAATTCAACATTTAAAAGGCAATGAATGGTCTCCCACCAGAGAGAGATACTTTTTTAATCTCTGACATTTTTTTTTTGAGATACTCTGAGTAATTTTGATAATAAAAACAAACATGTACAAATCCAGCTTTTTCCTTGAAGTGGTGTAAAGGTTTCACTGGAGAGAAATGGTTAAGTAGGATGAAAGCAGAGTAGGGTCAGACCAGTGTCATGACAGTGACTGCTTGCTGATTCCCACCCACTCCAACCCAAATAATTGAGTCAAGGAATGTTATAAAGTAGCACATGCTAACTTTTTAGTTTTGCAGCAATTAATGATTTATGCTGTTCTTCCGTTGACATCATCTCGTGTCACTGGAGCACATTTTAACAAGAAGTATGTAGTTCTGGTAATCCCCAGGAAATCTGCACACTGTTTACCAAAACCCACTGTTTTTTAAAGAAGAGTTGTGCTTTGCCAAGGGACCTGGACCATGTCAGACTAGAAAAATGCTTCATTTGATGCCTGAGAGGAAACTCTCTGTGTGTGGATATAAAATCTTATGCCTTCGTGGTAAAAACACAGAGGTAATTGGCCAAGCCATGGTATTTTGCTTCCAGAAACAGGAGGGCAGTCAGGCCAGCCACTTTCTTACTGAATCTTACTAGCAGGTCTGCAGACAGGTTTCAGAAAAGCACCTATCTTCACACAGCTGATGACAGGTCTTGCTGCTTATCTACAGCAAACAAGCTGAAGAGCCAGCTTTTCTTTTCTCTGTTGTTTCACCCAGAGAGTCAAAACTGTATTTTATTTTGTTCTGAACCTGATATTGCAGGGG
Source organism: Pseudotriccus pelzelni (assembly GCA_035584735.1). Classification (NCBI taxonomy): domain Eukaryota; kingdom Metazoa; phylum Chordata; class Aves; order Passeriformes; family Tyrannidae; genus Pseudotriccus; species Pseudotriccus pelzelni. The sequence continues at coordinate 19,258,692 of JAWMRA010000041.1, read as the reverse complement.
TATTTTTTTGTCCTGCAGGCTTTCCATTAAGCAGTTTAGTGACTATAAATGCGCAATGATCTCTTTTACCTCTGCAATCCACTTGCATTAATCCACTTTTGTGCTACTTGGCTCACGAGGTGAAACAAATGAAAAACTGTATTAATTATTCATCAGCTAAAGTATCTCTTTCAGTGTTTCAGGTTTATAGATATCTTTGCATAAACTAATTGATTTTAATAATAATATTCCAAGTAGTTTAAATTAATAATTTAAATATAATTGTTTGGGTAAGTTCCTTAGCCTTATTCTGAGCAGCTGGCTCTGGTAAACAGAATTTGGCAGCACTTTAACTTCAAAAATATGGAGCTAGTTTTCTGCAGCTGTTATCAAATGAAATTAGTAACTCAAAGGTGTGGGATTTTTTTTGGATGAAAGGCTAATCGAGTCCAAATTCAACAGTGTTCAAATCTAAGATAAAACATGAAAAAAAGTGCCGAGTAGGGACAGGGATTTTCCTAAGGCATTCACACCTTAGTGTGGCTGAGCAGGGGAGTGAAGGAGGAGGAAGACGTTAGTGCCAAAACAATCACATCTTTTATCTCAAGAACTATTTTCAGCAAGGTATGCTGATCTTATTTTCCATCCTCCCACGCTTTGGATAAGAGTTTTGGGAAAACTTTATTCTGCCTTTGTTGGGTGTGGATCTAAGAGAGATTTCAATACCAGGGGACTACCAACCTTTCAGGGAGACTAACTGTTTGAGTTAATGCAGAAGAAATTAAGGTATGTCAATTCATTGTCAGAAAAATCTCTGCTTCCTATGCTAGTGTTGCAGACTTTAACCACTATTTGTGTGGACAGAAATATTGCTTGTCAAATACAGTTTGCCCATGGATGAGAGAGGCTTTTAACACTGCAGCACTACAAACAAGTGGGCTTGCGGTGGCAGAAGCTTTATAATTCAGGGACCAGAGCATGGGATGGAAACTGGGTGAGAGCAAATGCTTCCAGATGGGTGCAGCATCAGGCAGTTGCCAGCCCTGGCTGCAGCCTGGTTCTCTCTCCATCTCCTGCTGCACATCTCTGTTCCTTATAACCCCTGCTGCCCTCCCACAAGTGGGGTCCATCCAGTCAGTAGCAACACAGCGTGCCATGCTGAGGGTGAAGACGAGGACAAGGACAAGGATGAGGCTGAGGCGTCCTGGTGTCACCACTGCCCTGGCAGTCTGTGCCACGGCAACTGCCCCAAGATAGGGCACGGGACGCTTCCCAGCCTCACGTGGAGCCAGTTTCAGTGGCTTTAATTACATCTGTGGTTTGGATCACTTTGCTTGGCCATTAAAATCCATTCCACAACGAGTAGTATTGAAGCAAGTTAGGAATATTTGTGGCGGCTGTGGATTTCCTCCAGACCTGCAGGAAGAGTAAATTAGTTACTGAAAACTTGACAGTTTCTCCTGAGTGCTTAACTCCTTCCTCTCTGGAAGCTGGCTTTTCAGAGGCAAGTGACTTTAAAAGGAAATAATTTTTATACCCCCACCCCCTCTTTACGGTAGGGCTGTAATTGCAAAACCAGCCAGAAGTGATTTGTTTGAAGAGGAAGTGTGGGAACTTCCTTTATAAATATTGCCTTTCCTTTCGTGTGGATCCAAATGTGGTTTCCTCTGCTGGCGGAAAAAAAAGTGCTTGAACTGAACAACAAGCACTTTTTCCCGTAGCTCATGCCCATGTAAGAATGAAAGAAAGTGGTTTTATTTAGAAAAAAAAAAATTAAAAAATCAGGTTGCTGCTCAGGGAAGAACTGAAGTTGGCTGGACCATTGAGTCTTCTGGGTTTTTGCCCAGCCATTCCCTGTCGATGCCTGCAGAGGGGCATCCTCTGCTCAGGAGTGTGGGGGAAGTTATGGTTCCATGGAGGGGGCTGGGGGGAATCAGTGTTTACAGAGCCTGTGATTACAGAACCCGCTGTGACTTGCTCTGGCAAGATAGGGCAATATCAGCCCAAGCCCAGCTCCTATCGCTGTTTTTTTAAAAAAGCCTCAACATATGTATCTTTCCTAGTGAAGCAGAAACAATAGCCTGTACCCTGCCCCAGCCCAGAAATACCTTTAAATTCTTTGCAGAAGAGGGGTTCACCCACCAGAACAGCAGCTACATCTAGGGAATTGTCTGTGCTCAGCAGTAGCAGGTAGGTTAAGCTCATAGGGAGGGAGCAAGTTTTAACCTGACAGACTTAACCATGCTAGATTGTTGCACTATTTTGAAGTTGGTTTTGTGGGGGGGTTGTGGGGTTTTTTGTTGGTAGTAGTTTTTTTGGGTTTTTTTTTTTGTTTTAACTGCACAATATCAGAGTGTATGGGCTCCTTGGGTGTGCAGGAAGCCAGCTGGCCTGGCTTGCTAACATAAATCAGTGCAGATGATGTGAGTCGAGGCAGGGGGTCCATTTCCCAGCTCTGAAGGATTCCAGATTAGGAAGACAGGTCACGGAGAAAGCAAGGGAGAGTGTGGAGAGAATCAGGCTGATTCTCTGAGAGACACTGAAGATGAGAGGACCTCTTCTGCCTGATTTGAAGGAGGGAGGTGTTCTTACATTGTTTATAATAAGGCAGGGAGTTGCCTTGTTCATGGGATTTGATGGGCAAATGAGAGATTCCTGGTATTATAACACTGGATTGACGTGATGCTTTCTGATCTGGCCAGTGAGAGGCATAATCAGGCCACTATTTTATTAATTAGAGATTTCTGATTTTTATCTCAGTGGGGAAGAAGAAATTTCACTCAAGCTTCAAACCAGACTTTGTAGTGCTTTTTGCACTTTTAAAAACAAACAAAAGAATAAAATTTGCAGTGCAATGGGCTATCCTGGGAAAAATCAGTCACAATCAAAGGAGACACACGAAACTTCACTGATCTTTCCACTTGAGCCTGGGTTTGGTTTGCCTGGCTCACCATGCTAGTAGTTCTCACAGCCTCTCATACCTTGCTTCAGAGGAATGGACATCCCAGTGCAGGATGACAAAGGAGTGAGAAGTGAGCTTTGGATGATTACTTTTTAGATAAAATTTAAAATAAAGCTCTCATCTTTTCACTTCCTCCTGTACTTTCTTCTCTGTTCAACATCATGCAAATGCATTTAAAACCCTACAGTGCTCAGGATAAGCTCTCCATCCTTTTGTACCTTTCCCCTTGTTTTCTACACCGTCTTTTGCTGCTATCTCCTTATGTCACTTATTCTCTCTTTCATGCTGCATTCCCCATTTAATGATCTTTATTCCTTTTTACCTTCCACACTTAACATTTTTTCCCCTCCTTTTTCACAGTCCCACTGTCGTGCTTGCTCCTTTTTCCATAAAAGCAGGCTGCATTCTGTAATTCAGGGAGTAAACCTTCAAATTCTTGTGCAAGTACTCCTGCTGACATGAAGAGACTGCAGGACTGGGTCCTAGCTTGGCAGATGTATGGGGGAAAGCAATGAAGCCAATTTTAAAGCAGTCTTAATTACTTTGGTGGTTTGGATTGCTTTGGTTGACTATTAAGATGCGTACTTCTAAGCTGAGGTGTGCAGCAGTGGCATTATATAAATAAAGAATTTCTAACTTGGTATAAAAGACTTTATAGAGGCAATATATTACTTTCAGTTGAGGAAAATTAAGGTACACTTTAAAATCAGTTTTCCTAGCGCCCTGTGTTTAAATAAGTCCCTTCTTTTTCATTTTGTTTAACCTCCTGTGCAAGCCTGGACATGTTTGAGGCTCCCAGGATCCAATTTCATGTAGTATCCTATTTCAAATCCAGGCCAGAGCAGATCGATCGAAAATCAGTACTGTCAGAAATAAAACTGCCCGTGGAATGCCTTCAATGACATGAAGACGAAAGGGGGAATGTAACATAGCAGATACTGATTTTCTTTTTTGAGGTGTGAGGCACTGAAGCAGTGTCCTTGGATGTTGCACCATTTACTTTGATTGAACAGTAACGGTTGTAGGACAATTTTGGTGAACTTTTTGTTCTTCAGTTAGTAGTTAACAGCTGTGTTTTGTGAAGGGGGAGTTGTTGGTGTTCCTGGGGTTGCTTTAAGCCAAAGCAGAAGCTGTAGAATATCTTATGGCAAGCATACAGCTACCTGTAAGTCTGCACAACACCAGAATAACACAAGATTTCTAATAATTTTTGTCAGTGGAATACTTACTGGTATTTCAAAATGATTGAGCAACTTCAGTACTTTGAAAACTGCTGGTAAATGCAAACTAGTCCAACTGATCTGTGTTTATACTGGTTTTTAAGTTTTTTTAAGGTCAAACACAGATGGCAGTCTGCTTCATTTTCCTTTATAATTCTATGACTCTCCTCTTCCTTGGCCCACAGAGGCCAAAGGATCAAAGTAAAAGAGGATTATCTGAGAACAGAGAACAGAGAGAAGCAGTAATATCATTTTAGGACTTTGAAGGAGCAGAAAAGTGAAGGAAAAACTGAACATGTGAGCTTTGGTTAATTTTGAATTCTGGGTAATTTAAAAATTGACTATGCCAGTATTATGTTGAATTCCTGGAAAACTGTGAATAAACTTTGTTCTGTGTAGTGCTGGTCTGCCTCCTGTCACGTGCACTAGGCAATGCTTGTGACATGAGGGGCATCTTGCATTGCTGGGAGACCACCAGGTTGCACAAATAGGTCCCTTGCACAGAGGTAGTGTGTCCTGGAGGGTAGTGTGCCATGGTGACTGGCCTTGGCCCCATTTGCTCTCAGAATAAGGGGGGAGGTTTCAGAAAAAAAGGCGGTGTCTTCACAATCTGAAAAAGTGCTGCCTAAAACCATCCAAGAGAACAGCAGTAAGCCAAACAGAGGAGAAAGGAAGTCAGTAAAAAAGCTCTGAAGTTCATGTGCTAGAAGTGGACTCTAGTGTCTGTGGTCAGGGAGCTGGAGAGGGCAGAATGGAGATGACCAAGAGCCACTTGAGCTGGAGAGTCACAGGTGAAGGAGGATACTGCGTTGGTGATATATCGGTATGTAGTAGTGTGACACTGAGTTAATTAGAGATGTAAATATGCTACAATATTTAGTGTATTAGGCTGGTATTTGGTATCACCCTGAAGTTTTTAATAGTAAATTCTATATCCTGTTTCCATATGGACATGATCTGCGTGATGTAACGTCACCTTCCCAGCACTGAAATATAAAGATCCATTCTCAAACTTAAGCTCAAAAGCAGTATGTGATTTTATCTTGTGCTCCATCCTATCAAGGGCACCGTGCTTGTTAGCTCAACAGCCGGATGGAAGTTCCTTGGGCGTATAGAAGTCTATATGAAAAGTGTCTGCTCCATATGTTACATATAGCTGAAGGCTCGGGGGAATAGGGTCTGTGTCTGGGAACCGGATAATACAACTTTCTATCCCTGACCCAGTGCCTGACCTTTCTAACAAACAAGTAAAAGACTCTCTCAAAAAAATATGTTTTATGATCTGTTTTTAGCTCTAGAAACAAACATTAAAAAAAAAGCCTCAGTGTGCTCTTACTTGTACTTACAGCAGCATTGGCTTTAGGTGCCACAGAACAAGTGCCACACTTTGTAGTTTGCTGCTTTTAAAAGCCACTATTTCCCTGGCAGTCACAGTGCCAGGGTGGCATGTTATCCACTTGAAAAATTTTGTACTTGGACACAACTGATCAGCCTGAGTTTATAATCTTTTTGAAACTGTGGTATCTGAGACCTTGAGCCTGAACCCCCCCCCAAAAAAAACTAATAAAAACCCACACAAAAAAGCAAACAAAAAACCAAACAACCCCCCCCAAACAAACAAAACCAACAAAACAAGAAAACCAAACTCACACAAAAACTAAAAAAAAACCCAACAAACAAAAAACAAAACCGAAAAAAGAAAAAGAAACCAAAGAAAACACAAAACAAACAAACAAAAAACCCAAACAAAACCCACCAAAACAAACAAAAAAAAAACCAACAAAAAAACCCCACAAGGAGCCTTGTGGCAGATGGTACCTCCTGGGTCCATCTAAACTCATCCAAAGCAGTGTACCATTTGAGTGGAGAAACCTGGAAAATCTGATGAATCTGTCTGAATACACAGGGAGACAGTGAGAGAGATTTCTGGCTTCCATCCCATGCCTCTTATGAAAAAGGCTTCCTATTTTATAACACTGAAAATTAAATACAGTTTGGTAGCATCATTCTCTGGCACAGCTATTACCAACTGCAGACTAAACTGCTCAGTGTACCCAGGTGAGAACTGGCACATAAGTAGTCCACTGACTCTACCAATTCCTGGGTTATCGCTGAGCCTCTTTTTCCAATAAATAAGTTTCTGATGTTTTTAGCAAAGGGCGCACCTTTGTTATTGGCAGTAGGCTGAATACAACAGTCAAGGCTGACAGCATTCAATACATTTTCCAGGCTCAGCCAAATGCTAACTTTCATGCACTTCAGTTCTTGCATCTGCAAAGTTGAGAGGTAAACAAACTGTACAAGACATGCTTAAATTACTGTTCAGCTTGCAATGCTTGCAAAAGTGCTATTAAGGAAAGAGGCAACATGGATATAAAAAACAAACTTCTCATCAGGATCCATTGTTTCCTTGCTGACTACCTCCACCTCCTTCCATCTTGGTTGTTGTTGACGGTATCATAATGGTTCACATCCCTTTGCACTTCCTTTTACTTCTGAATTTTCTTTTCCTTTATGTGCTTAATTTGCACCAGATCTGTTTTTCCTGTTGTCAGTAAGATATCAAAAGAAATCTGCCCTTTCCCTTAGTCTAAAGTCCAGTTTTTTTGTCTGTTTGACTCTTGGATTGGCTGCTTTATTTACACTTCCCTCCTACGACCTTCCTCGGTTCCAATCCAAGCCTGCACTCTTCAGTTAGGCTGTATCATGCAGCTGTGGTCTAAATGTCTCACCCAGCTCTTCTCCCATGTCCCTCACTTGACCATTTTGCTGAGTATCCATGTACATCCGCTACCTGGGGAGTGCACAGGTGCCCTCAAACAGATTTTCCCTGGGAAGAGACAAATATACGTAGTTAAAGAACATCTTCCCACAGCAATATAGGGTATGATCACAGGAAATGAAATCCCAAGGAACATTATCCAAATAAACTTGGTTTAGTACTGTGCAGCCTCAAGGAACATGAAGGGAAAATAATGCTGCTGATGTTTGCATCTTACTTCCAGGAGAGGCCAATGTTATGAGTGTCTCAATGTCATGTTCAGCTGAGCTGAGATGGTTTTGGAGAACAGGTGGTGGATCTTGCCAGGTGTTTGGGTCTCTCTCCCCTGGGAACTGCCATGCAATGATCTTTTAGTGCATGTGTTGGCTTTTGCTGCAGACTGTTTTATTGTGCATTGGATGCTTTGCTGAAAAGCAGCTGGGAAATGACTGTGCAACCTATGGAACAAGTTGAGGCATTCAGCACTCCTCATGTCTATTGCCGGGGAAATTTTTTTTGAGGACAGTTGTCATCTTCCCATTCATGTTGGACAATCTACGTGAATGATTTTTATCACTTTTTTGCATATACATTGATGTCAAAGAATATCAGATGGTATTTTATTCTTCTCTAGAGGGACAGACACTGTTTCTCTTCCATTCTTAAATGTTAGATTGTGGGAGGTGTGGAGTACTGCCATTGATAAGAGTATGCTTGAGCTCTAGCTAGAGGAGTACCAAATCATGCAATAATCCATCTGTAATGCCAGGCATTCTTTCTGGTAATAGATCAGTTGAGCTTTCAGTTCTTCAGTAATTAGTTGTACATCTGTGAGCAACTGTCCATCTGATTTATTATCTGAAGAGCTATTGAAATGCAGAATATTGCTCTATTTAGCTTCAGGATTGAAAGTTATGGTGTGCTAAAGTTGTATTTAAAATGTAATAAAACTGACTATATATAAACAAATTCTAAGTTTATGGGACACTACACATGATCTTAAATCAATATTTTAAAGCTCATAAATTTGATGTGATTGAGCATAGCTTAATGCATATGAATATATTTGTAATTGTTGCCTTCTTTTATTTAGAAAGAAGACTAAACACTGTCCTGGAAAATAACTTGATTGTAGTGAAGAACACTTAGTGGAAAAGTGAATGTAAGTATTTCACAGCATGTGCCAATTATTTATGTTTGTAAACCATTGACATTGGTGATATTATAAATCATGCTAAATTGGCAGCATAATTTACCGAAAAGACCACTTTTAGTATGGCAAGAATGCAGAATCTGATCACTGTGCATATGTGTGTGAAGTTCAGAATATCTATTACATGGTTTCCAGTATGGGGCTGTAGGCTTATACATACCTAAATGCTTTTAATGGGGCCACATGCTATTAGTCACTTGCGTGCTTATGAACTGTTCACAGGAAAAATAGCAACATGAAGTTGTCACTAAGTGCCCTTAAAAAGGAAAAAAACCCACTATCCTGTAAAAATACCCACAGGGATTCTTAAATTCAGTAAGGTGGAGGTATTTTCCATTTCCAGAGGAATTTAGTCTAACTTGGAATAATGCAGCCAGTATATAGTATTTTTCAGTATACTTGCTCCGAAGATGTGAGATTACAGTAGAAGAAGATTGCGCTGTGGATTGGCAATTCAATTTAGAGTGAAATACAGCAGCTGCAAGTTCCAGGCTAAGTGCATCATTGCTCACTTGAGGTCACTTTTTCAAACCTGGAGTCGATAGTTCTCTAACAATAAGAGCTTTGGTTCATTTTCTAGAACCTTTTGAAACTGTTACTTTGCTGGTGAATACCCCATTATTTTTCTCAAAGCGATTCCTTTCCCTAGCTGTATTTCATGATAATGTGAACTCACTAACTGTGCGCCTGCACGTGTGTATATGTACATACATATTTGTGCATGAAGCAAAGCTGTATCTCTGCAAGCATATCCCAGGAGGCTTTGAGTGGCTCTGGTGTGCAGGGTAGTGATAATTATGAACTTCTAGCTGCCACGGACTCATTCCAGTGTTTTTTCATATTACATTTTTCCCACGATCTCACCTTCTTTTTCCCAGAGCCTGACTGAGGAGTTTGGAAGCGGTCAACTAAGCCTTTCCAAATGCTGAATAAAGTATACAGTTAATGATTTATATGTCAAATAGGACAGCAATCCTGTCTTAAATATCTAAAGCTGGGGTAGTTTTAATTTTAACCTTTCAGCTTTTATAAATTCATCTTCAGTAATTACTGGCTGACCAAAAGTACTGAAACAGTGAGATACTGCAGGAACTGCATACTGGATTGCAAAATGTTGCCTGGCTTATACAGAGTTGTCTACTGATACAGGGTTGCTTGAAATGGTGATTTGATAACAGTATACCCGAGTTAAAGATTTCCAGACTAGGCTATGCATTGATTCTTTACATTACTGGTATCTGGCCTAGTTTGAAATGTATGTAGGCTTATAAGTTATAAAATCAAGTCCTTAAAACCTTCTGACGTGTATTGAACAAAACAATACACAGTTTGAATTAATTTACCGGGACCAGTCACCTAGTTGTTTCAGGGTCCTAAAAGTACATCTCAAATGACCGTGTTCATGCCAGTGACACTTCTTGACTGTCATGTGTGTGTGTGACAAGTTTGTACATTTAAAAAAGTTTTTGTCAATTCCTTTCACGTTTTTCTCACCAACTTGATCTTCAACTTTTCTCCTGGGAAACTAGGGAAACTTGTGAATGATTATCTTCAGTTCCCATTTTTTGTGAAATAAGCAGAATATTGGGGGTTTCTTGTTTGTAGTTTTTAAGTGCCTGTTTAGCAGGAGAGCACCATTTGAGTATGGGTTGACCCAGCTAAAATATCATTTCTTGTATATATGTTAAAACGAATAAAAGACAGGAAGCAAAGCTGCATTTCAGGAAGCTGAGTAGTATAATATTAACAACATGATTATCAGCTGATCTTGAAACTGGCAGAAGAAAAAACACATCCTGCTGAAGAGATAGATGCTAGACCTTTGTCCTTGATGTAAAAATAAATGTGATCTCCAGTATATGTTATTTTTCTGAGATTTTAACTTTGTGCATGTATAGATTGAGCTCCAGAATGTCAACCTTTTTCTTGATCTGGCTCTTGCAGCTATCTGACATTAGAATTAGAGATTTATCTCTCTAAACTTAATTATTTTTCAAAAATTAATTTGCCTCACGTTGGCTGGGATTTTTACAGTATTACAAAATTAACAAGTTTATGTGGACAGGAAAAAATACTTTTCCATGTCTACGTTTAGTTTCATACCACAAAAGTGATTGTGGAGATATTCTCATATACAAAGTCAGCAGAGCCAAAGAGAGGGAACAAAGCACCTAATGGGAACTGAGAGGAGCAGTGATTTTACCTGCAGCCACTCCCAAACGGGAGGTAGAGCTCTGAAACTGTGAAATCCAGCACCACCTCTGACAATCATCCATTTTGATGTAGCACATCCAGAATTATTTATTAAAAATTTTTGTTTAAGGCAACATTGAAAATTAATTTTGAAACTGAAGTTTGAATACATTATAATGATTTGCTAGGATAGCTGGTAGGATTTCAGCTTTGGCTAACCATAAAGCCAGAAGGTGGAATAAACTTGCCCTTCCTCTTTCTAGTTCAATGAACTTCTGGACTGACCTTTCAAAGAGATGAAAGGTAAAGCTGGGATGCTGGAGGAATCCAGTGAATTGTTGGTTTGCTGTGTTTCTTTACCTTTTGAAGAGGAGAAAGGAAATGGAGAGAGTGAGGGGGTTTTCCCACTTAAAAAATAAGGGAAGGCTAGGGAATATGTAAAGTGGACTGGAGGTCCAACAAACAGCCAACTGTGTTTGATCATAGTGATGATAAATCAAAATAATCTTGAGGCAGTGACTGCAAGGAGTAGGAAGGGGAGTGTGTACCTTAGGGAATCAGGAGCAGGCACCATCAAGCAGAGCACAGGCAGGAAAGTGCACAGGATGAGGGGAAGAACACTCAGCCCTGATTAGATACCAAAATTAGGTTCTCACTGCACATCTTGTAGTCTGCGATCCCAGGAAAAAAGTTCTTAATGTAGCATTGAGTGTTTTGTTCACTGTTCTCAACAGTATTCCTTATGTAAAATGTGTGCACTGGCACCATAAATAGCCTGGTTCAGACACCCTTGTGAAGGGTGAGGATCATTTCATGTCGTGTGCTGTCACTAAGCTCTTCTGCCTGGTAGGCAGGTTTTTTTCTGGAAGGTCTAGGGAGATGCTTTTTAGACTTTTGGGGTTATAAAATATTTTCTCGAAAACAGTGCCCATCTCAAAAATATCCACCTTAATTTCAAGATCTAGCCAGCTATTGTAAAATTAATTGTTGTTTATAAGAATTTGGCTCCTATATCGTGAATGCTATAAATAATTCTCAGCAGCGTTTGGACAACATGGTAAATAAGGCATAGAGCCACACTTGTTAATGAGGAGAAAAATAAATATCGAGAAGTTGGTAGTTCATTAAGTAATGTCTATGCTGTGCATGAGATGAGACAGGGGAACAGGGGAAAAAAATCTCCCATGATAGAGACTATCATGAAGGATTCACGTAAGGAACTTTAATTCTAGATACAACAATCAGCCAGATTTGAGTCCTCAGAATCACTTCTAAAACACATCTTTAGATCCACAGGACTTAAGTCACCAAAATATATGGGTAACATTTGTTCGCTATCTTTTGCGTGCCTTAGGCAGTGGGTGAGAATGTGACATTGCAAAATGTTCCCACAGAATTTCTGCTACCGCCACCCTGAGACCCTAAAGGGCATTCAAAGGCAGTATACATGGGTTGCATCTGTTTTCCTGTGTGTGCTTTTTGGCATCTCTTCCAGTGCCTGTGTCTCATCTTTTTTTCTTTCCCTTCGGTTCTGTCTTCCCTGTGTTGCCTGGCTAACATTAAGGAGAATACTGCAGCTCTAGAAGAGATGACATCTCTGCAATATCAGCATGAGTAGCCTGTGACACCAGGTCAGGCTGTAACCAGCAGCAGTAGCAACCACAGGAAAGCCCCGCATAATGATCTCTCCAGGGTGTGCAGAGCAGCTTGTTTGGAGCCTTATTTATGTTGCTGTTTACTTATATGCTATCAAATACAATCTTTTATTTCCCTCTAATTTGAGTTTATATTCACTGGGTCATGCAAAGGCCAAATGTCTTGCCTTTACTGCTGTATCTTCACGAGGAGAGTGCCCATGGTGAAAGTCTTGCCCTTATCCTGCACTTATTATCAAGTGAGGAGTGACTGGGAGAGAACTGGCTCCACAGACAAGCCTTGGCTCTCCATCTTCCTCTGGCAGAAGCCTACATGGGTGACCCATTTAACAAAAACATTGCACAGCTTTATATGTATTTCATACCACTAGCTGCAGATGAGCTATAATAGAGTTGCCCATATGTTGTCACCTTTCCCTCTGTGGAGAAATGAGGCCATGTTTTATCAGTAGCTGCAGTACTTGAATACCTGCAACATATTATATACTTCTCATACTTCACTTTTAGACCTGCCTTGTAAAAAATACTTGTAGCTTAGTTGTAAAAATGTGGTCTATTGAAGAGTATGGATGTCCTTTTCTCTCCAATTCAGTAACGCTTGACCAAGTCTACAGGTTTGGTTACAAGAGCCCCAGGAAAGAAGATTCTTGCAACAAAACTCAGATTTTTACTTAGAGGTATTCATTAATCTTCCTTGAAACACAGATCCATATGTCAGTCTGTCTTTCTCGTGTTTCTCTGAAATTATCTCCTGGGGAATATGCAGGAAAACAAACAGTAGATTCTTTACCATTTTAGGAGAGGGATGGAGACAAATTTAACTTCAAAATACTAGCTATTTTAAATGCAAAATGATCCCTCCTTAATTAATACTTGGCAAAGCATTTTAAAGATCAAAGTGTCAATATTAGCTAATTCTCCTGACACACCTGTCAGGTAAGTAAAAATTATATCCATTTATAGCCTAGGAAGCTGAAATACTGTCTAACATCAGCGTTTTCACAGTTGCTACCTAGTTAATTTACTGAAATAAGTAGTCCAATTCTCAAAGGTTCTTCATATTCTTAGCTGTCCTAAACTATACTTAGAACTCAAGAGTATTTACACTTTTGAAACTAAGTGCAAATATTTTGATACAGAAACATGGGTATTTGTGGCAGCTGAATATGAGGGATTCACTCTTAAAAGACTTTTTCCAAACTTAAGCAGCCCTAAAAAGCCTAGAGCTGAAAGCTGTATGCGGTTAATTCCCAAGCTGCACTCAGCCCCCTGCACTGCCCAGCTCTCCTAGCTTAAGGCAAAGGGTTGATTCTTAGGGGAGCTGCAAAAGGTGTGGGGTATAGATAGGCTTGGGAGGATCCGGTCTTCAGAGAGGCTTTCTTGCAGGAAGGTGTATATAGAAGGAATGTTTAGAGGGGAAGAGAGTGCTTGAAGTGGAAAGGAAAATGGTGTGTGATAGAAATTAATTTTTCTACCTCCTGCTGTTCCTTCCATTAGAAATGCAGGTTACCTTGTTATTTCTGTCATGGCTCTTTCTCCTTTTGTTACAGCATCAGCAGAGTGGTATAATTGGGCTGGAGGACAAATTTTTTGCTGCTCTATTGAGCAATGACTGAAAAGGAGAGGGGATTTTGAACAAGTGCTGTCTCCCCTTCAGTATGCAGTGCAACTTGTTTCCAAATGGTGTTTTAGTTGGAGCGGTGGTGGTTGTCAAGTGCCTTGCTTTGTCTGCGCAAACAGTTTTTGTAACCTGTTTGCTCTGTTCAGTGTGGCAATGCCCAGTCCTGAATGCAGCACAAAACTTAAGGATGGCGTCACTCCATCCCGGTCTGTTCTCCCTCTCGCAGGAGCAGGTGGGAATGGACAAAACCCTAGCCAACGGCCATCTATGAGTTGGCACTTAAAGGAGGGAAAAGGCTAGGCTACAAAAAAAGGGTCTCAAGGGATTGAACAGCCTGGAGAGGGCGTGCATGGCTGAATTAGGAGTTGGAATTGTTTGGCTTTCAAATTCAGAGGACTTGTTTGCTGTCTTGGCCCCGCTCAAAGTGAATAAGCGCTACTGCTAATAACAAAGCCCAACAGAAGAGGAGTGAAGGATTAAAAACACAAAATGATGACTCACCCTCCCCTCCCCCTCCTCCCCAGTTTCAGTCCCTACTAAACCACTTTACCTCACCAAAGCCCTGGTGGCTTTTTGCTTATAAATAATCATGTGTTTGAAATGTTAAAACGTGTAGGCAGGGATTAAAAGGATATGTGATGCTACAGCATTAAAACAGTGCAGACCTCTGCAAGGGAATTGTGAAGGAAAATTAAAACATAGTTATTTTTGGCAAGAGCTGCTGCATCCTGGGAAGATCAAGAGAAAACAAAAACCAGTTTACCCAAGTCTAGCGAAACTGAGTAGGAAAGCTGAGTGCAGTAAAGTAAGGCTTCACATCAGTTCTTTGTCATACTGAAGCCAAATTTGAAGTTTTAGTGTTATCTCAATTTTGTGGGGATGCAAAGAGGAGTTTCACTGAAAAAATTCTGTTGAAGGTACTAGCCTAAACTGTCATCCTTTTCCTCCTGTAAAGGTTGGTGAATAAAACTACTTGGTTATCACCCACATTGTAAGAGCTTTCTTCCTTCTCCGAATCCACACTGGGAGATAACACCTGTAACACTCTCAAATCAATGTGTCTGCGTGCGGTATCTTACATAATAAGCAGGTTGGGTTGTTCATTTGGGGTATTATTCTACAGTCTCAAAGTGAGAATATTGGCACCAAGTTTCTTATTGTGTCTGGCAACAAACGTTGAGAATTTTCCCTGCTTAAAAACGGAAATGCATTACAGACTTAGAGGGAACTGTTGCAAATCAGTTGTCAGCAGCATTGACTCTAGCATTGATTTTGCAGTTTGAATATAATTTTTAGTGTCATTCCCAGATGCTACGTTAGCTTTGTCTTCATAAACCTTTGATTCCTGAACAAAATGAGCCCTTTCATGGAACTGTGGATGTTGGAGTCGGTGAAATCAGCTTTCTCACCGCACTTCTTAATTTTAAGCAAGTGAACAATACCAGTATGAACAATACCAGTGTGAACAGGCATAGATAAGGCACAGACACTGTACTGCTGCTTTTCTTGCTGATGATCTTGCTATTCTGTGCTTGTCAGTACAGGGGAAGCCTCTGAATACTATACCTGTAGCAACTGTGCAATTAGTAATAACCAAACAGTTTTAGGAGGCCCCATTCATTTCATGTCTAATTAATTTTTGAGACATACTCCAAGCCTCCAAAACCCAGGGAGCAGGGCTTTGACGAGTTCTTTCCATATGAGGCCTTGGTGCTGCTGATCCCCTTGGGTTTGGTCTGGAGTAGCCTGGCTGCACGTGTGTCATGGGTCTCTTCGTTGCATAGGACTTCTGCTCTTGCTTGCCGTGCATCCTCTTGCTTTGTGATAGTAATGGTGTTGTTCAAGCAGTTGTCTTAGGTGAACTGAGCTGTCACTTTGCTAAATGGAAGCTGTTTGATTAATGCATTGTTTTGTATGGAATACACCACCTCCACTGCTCTTAACCTTTGCTGTTACTTTTGTGCTAGCAAACATGAAAAAATGCCCCATGTGTTCAGAGTGTTACTTTTAATGGCAAATTTTTAATTTATATGAATCTATTTACTAAGCCCATCTTGAGTTCTTGTTTTCTTTTTCTCCCTGCTCTAATACACTTAAATGTATTAGTTGAGGAAAATCTTCATAATAATCTTTAGCTCAATTAACGTTATATTTAATTAAAGAATTTAACAAGAATAAAAGTAACAATTAAATACTAGTCTACCTAATAATTTTGAGAGCTAAAGTCAAGGCAAGCCTCAACCATATTTGATTCAATTAACGTAGTGCAAAAGACATTGTATTTAAAAATAGCCATTCCTCTGGACAGCTAGACAATTTTCTAGTGTACTGTTACTGCAACACTCAATTTGATCAAGCACACACAATGTCATGAAGTAATGTCAAGACATAAAAATATGTAGGTTTCGGTAGGAAATTTCTCAGTGTCAGTCCCTAAGCAAATGACCTTGTAAACAGAAGTCTTCCAGAGATGTGTTAAATATAGTCTTGTTTATCCTTGGTTTTCCTGGTTTTCCTTAATATTGCACCACTTTAATTTGTAACTAGTTAGCTGAATCATATCAAATTACAGTTCCTGGGAACTTACAAGTTTGTGAAACATTGCAAATCTTGTTTATACATAGATAGTGTTTTCTTTAAAATGTGTCTGGAAATTTCCAGATGACTGAATGGACCTGCCGTAGTTTTCAAAAAGCATGTTTTTTTAGAGCTTGAGGTGTGAGTTTGGTTTGGGGTTTTTTCGTTGTTTTGTTCTTGTGGTTGGTTGGTTTGGTGAGTTTCTTTGGTGTGGTTTTGTTTGGTTGGTTGGTTTTCCTTTTTTTTTTTTTTTTTTTTTTTTAATCTTGAGGTTGTTAAATGACGATTTTGACCTTGGCATTCTCTGCTTCAGTTTACATCCAGAAGTCTTCACCATACACTGCTGGCCATTTGACTCTTCAGGCTATTCAGAGAGGAAAAAGGGTCACAATATCGTTTCCACTGTAATGAGCAGAAACATACAGTACATCTGGCATCAGGAGTGATGGAGCATATTCCTCAAGTCCTCCTGCACTTCTTACAGTCAGCGTCTTTAGCAAACATGAGCTATATCGTTTTGTGCAGAAGACACTGGAAGTGTTTGGTCTCTGCTCTACAATGGCGTTGGTAGCCAGTGCATCATCAGAAGTATCCAGGAGTTAAATGACTGTAAAGAGCTCTTCACAGAGCCAAGGAGATCCTGTTCAAAAGCTGGGATGGTTCTAGGAAGGGAAGGTACATGTGGTCAATAGAGATTCATTGCACTGCCAGATTTTTCATACGTTTAAGCGAATTCAAATCAGGCCATCCATTCATATGTGAATTATTCGGTTGTTTGCCTTGAAAGAAAAATTGGATAGCATTTGTTTATAGTGGTCCAATCTGCAGGATATAGATTTTATCTGGAGTATAAATAATCGTGGTGCTACCCTGGGTTTGCTTTGCAGGAAATGTATGCTTCCTTCTTGAGCTGTGCCACGTGGGAACGTTCTACCTGTTTGCATGATTACAAATTTTGCCTAAAGGAGCACTATGCAAAGAGGTTACCTCTCCTAAGGGAAGTATATGTGAGCAAAGCTTTTACAGCTGGGGGACAAGCTATGCTGAGAGAACTTGTTCTTTGAAAATATGTCTTTGAAGTATATATAGGACCAGAAGGAAAAGAACAAGTAAATTATGTACAGGGGGAATGGATACAGAAAAAAAGCTAAATAAAGGAAAACGTTCCAAATATATCTATTTTGCACAGCTTGAGCAAAATTGAACATGCTAACCTTATTGTAAGTAAACGTGGTACCCGAAAAAAGTACTCTTATACAAAAGCAGGTGTTTATTCTCATAAAAGAAGAATGAGCAGAGATAACATCTCCTAGCAAGATGTTGTCTTTGGCAAGGTGACAGGCAGTGCTTCTTTCTCCAGTTGCAGGAAACCTTCTGAAGATTTTTACTTAAATTGTGTCAGGACATGTTTATACAGTTGCTTTCAGGGATATCAGTCCACACTGGTCCAAGGTAGACTGGTTCTCCCGTCTCCCCTAGCTGCTGGTTTCTGCCACTTCCATGGGTGCCATAAGTATGGCTGCAACCAAAATTCACACCTAAGAGCTGAAATCTAAGCTGGACAGGAGCTGAAAAATGAGTAGCTCCTGCTGGAGCAGCTCCAGGAGTGTCTTCTCACCACCTCTTGCATTCCACTACCAGAACAAAGCAGAGATTTACCTTTCAGAGCAAGGGACTACTACACTTAGAGACAACATAGGTTCCCTCTAGTGATAAACCAGCTATCAACTGTTTTGCTCAGATGTTAGGCAAAGTATAACATTCACCCAAGATCTTTATTTGAAATGAATGGCAGGACAACTTGTGGAGAGAGGGGCAAGCCTCTTACTGTCAGATTCATTAGATAAAACTGAAACTGTGACCTTGTGGGACAGTAGAGGCAAAAAGAGGTTTCCTGAGTGGGTGGTTTGACTTGTTATGATCTTCCTTATGCCTCTGTTAAGCAGCTGACAGGAGCCTTGCCTGTGACTCCAATTCCTGACTAGCAGGGGAAAGACGAGGGGTGAAGAGGGGCACATCTTCTGCAACACGTGATTTTGAGGCAAGCATCTCTGCAGTGATCCTTGTCTTGCTCTGCTAACTCCTTTACTGAAGTTGAACTATGTTTATCGGTTTGGCATTAATCTAATCCATCTAACGTTCTTGGGCAAGGTAAATATTTGACAGTCTTTGTGTGCTTAACTCGTCCGCATGCTTTAAAGGTTTGCCATATCCTTGTAAAATATTGTCATACAAGTAGTGGGTGGTATAGTGCATGCTGTTACAGTAAGTAAAGTAGAGCTTTTCAAGTAAATTCTCTAAGCGGAAGCACATTACAGCATACAACTATGTTTTCTGAAAGTGGTTGGAATTACACTAGTGTCTCAATTTTCCATTCACCAGCCCTGGTAAAGGGATAGGCATCTGCGAGATGGAAGTTAGTATAAATTGATCTCATAAGTGCAAATTTTATTAAAATTCTTGTCTGTCAGCATGTGAGCGATCTTGATGATTTTGTTCACGACAAGTTTGCTTTCATTATGGGTAAAATATGCAAAATGATATCTAAATAAAGAGTATGTTAAGCTGTTAAATGCTGGTTCCACGAGTAATCAGACATTTTCTGGCTTTTGCTTTAATTTGAAGGCTGTCTGTCAATCTTCATCTTTATTCAAAGTAAATAAAACCACTTCCTGAGGGGATCAAGGTACAAGCATGTAAGAGCCATAGTATTAAGCCTACTGCAGTCAGTGATTTTGCAGGGATCTTGTTAAAGTTCAAGCTCTCTCCCTGCAATTGAGTAGAAATACCTGTGTATGGTGGAAATAAATCACTCACTGTTAAAAGGGATTGAGAAAGCTTACAATACAGGGGAGCTGCTCAAGGTGAATGTCAGCACCCTTTGGAAGAGGAGCTAAAGATAAAATGATAAATACCAAAGATTGTAGCCCTTCCTGCCACCAACAGTTGTTGGTCCTGAGCTAGTTTGAAAACTAGGGATGTTATAGCCTGGGAAGGCACAGACAATTCACTCGATGAGTGGATAGCAAAGAAGGACTAACCAAGGGACCTGAGTGAGGAGGCACACATGTAATTGAATAAACACTTGTGCATCATACAAATGGATACTCAGGCAATTAACGTTGCACAACCCTTTTTATGTCCATTGTCATTGGGATTGTGATAATGTGAATATGCTGAAGAAATCAAACCTCCATGAAGATCGTCTCTTCCACAGTGATGTGCATCAGGCAGTAGTCCAAAGGCAGCAGGTCAAGTGCTGCCCATGGTTATAAGCAGCAGACTGCACACCAAATTTTGTGAGAAGGGATGGAGAAAAGCCCAGAAGTGATTAATGCTGTACCAACCCAGAAACATTTCATGGAAAGTAAAGCAGATCGGACTAAAAAGCTCCAAGCTTATTCAGAAAGAGCAGCTTTTCATAATGTGATTAAATATTTCTTGATCTAATGGATTATGATGTGGAGAGGACTAACAAAGTCCATTATAACAGTAATAAAAAACCCAGGTAAGAAGAAAAAGAAAATAATTTTGAGAAAAGAAACTAGCATATGCAAGTGGCTAAGCATCAAGCTATGTGGGATTAACTAATCTCTGAGCTCATTTAGGCACAAAAGGGCCTGGTTATATCTGATAATAAGTTCTGACTAAAACATACTGCCTAGTGGCAAAGCATTGATTGACTCTCATTTAGTATTTTTTCTGAACTGTGACGTACCTGGCATGGCTCAGATTTTTAATTTTGGTGTCTCTTCTTGGTGGTTTATTTTTGTGTATGGCCACTATAACACAGGACTTTTTCAGGGTAGGAGTGAAAGCACCATACATCAGGTTTCTCAGCTATATATCGAGATCATACATCACTTGACGTGAGTGTTGCTTTCACGTTTGCACAAATGTAATTGCCTTTTGTTGAGAGTGCAGTAAGACAGTATAACTGCCATAAGGACCAACAGATGATGTAGAGTAGTTGGTAAAAAATTAAATTGCTCAAATACTGAAGAAGTTTTTATTAACTCTTTTCATGGAATAGGGAAATGTAGCGTTCTAAACAGTA
This sequence comes from Pseudotriccus pelzelni, assembly GCA_035584735.1. Lineage (NCBI taxonomy): Eukaryota > Metazoa > Chordata > Aves > Passeriformes > Tyrannidae > Pseudotriccus > Pseudotriccus pelzelni. Next base: position 19,238,454 of record JAWMRA010000041.1, on the reverse strand, counting down.
AATGTCAGATTCTGGTTATGTAGAAATCTGTTGCTGGTCTACAGTGCTACATTATTAAAGACATCTCTCTCTTTTTATCTGTTTTAGTTATCCCTTGTCCTCTGTCCTTACTGTACAAATCTGGATTTTTGGAGTACAGAGATTGAGGATTTACCCTGTGCCAAATAGTGATTCATGAACGGAGACGGGGTTGGAAATTCTTGGGTTTATTCCATAGACCACCTTGGTTTAGAGTTGGGACTATGAAAACTGCACCTTTTTGCTATGGACTTCTCAGTTCTAAGAATAACTCTTTTCTGAAATCTTCACTATGAAAATGTGTTTGTCTGCTTATTACACATAATTTCCCTGTTGCTTTTGCTTGGGTGTCATTTCTTTGTCCTGCTTTGGTTCCGTCTGAATTTTTAACTGAGCTCTCAGGGGATAAGCGTGCTAGAGATCACCATGGCAACACTGAAAAATGCACACTGCGGGCGCCAGGCTTTGCTGCCGTTATTCCTGTGAGAGCTCTGATGATCTGTGGACTTGCGGACTTACTTCGGAGCTGCGAGAGGGAAGGAGTCAGCATCGGAGAGCTGGTTGTACTGCGCCTATTAAAAATGGTTCTTATGTAAATTGAGGAACTCTGGATATAGTTTGCTACTGTACAGCACTAGCATCCGGCATCTTCATAGCCTACTGCCAGTCCTTTGGTAGGCTGTAAAGCCCTCTTTTTTCTTTTCCACACAATTCTCATATTAGTCTCTTAAGTCTTAGCTCTCCCCATTTTCAGTCAGGACTACTGTGGGAGCCCTCACAAAGTTGTTATCTTGGTAAAAACTTAAAGATGGTTGATGATAAACATTTCATCAAGATTATAATGCAGAGTTTGAAAGAGGTGAGTGCCTATATCCCTGCTGTTCCCAAATCCTTTTTCAGGAGAGAAAGCAAACATTCAAGGAAGAGTTACTTTATAGATGAGTATTTCATGGCAGTGCTTAGCAGAGCATGGATTCTCTCCAGCAGAAAGAAATAACTGGGTAAAAAAAGTATATTGTCTTCTGAGACAACACTGTAGGTTGTATTCTGACAGGGTAAGAGTGACACTGGAGTTTTGTTTCGTATTGCTGAAATAAGAAGTACAGCATATCTGAGGACATGGAGGTTTTCTTTGGTGCATTTTCTTTCTTTTTTTAAGAAAAGTACTATGTCAGTCCAGCCTCCATAAGACTAGACCACCAGAAGGATGGGCCTGTAATGATCAGAGCAGTGACTAATTCAAGTGTGATCAGCAGCCCTGAATAACGTGCCTCTAGTTGCAGTTATTGGATGGGGAACGCTCAGCCCAAAAGAGCAAAATTCATGAACAAGCAAGATACGTAGCAAGAATGCCCAAAACGGTTGGCAAGGACTGTTTAGGAGATGATAAATGTATTTGAAACCTTCCTTTCTAGGGATTTTCACAGTCCTATTTGTGGATGCATAGAGGTCAATAACCATGTTAAATGGAGGGGAGCTCAGATTCCCACTCTGAAAATGGGTTACGCATTTTGCATTCATCACTGGGGAAAATGCACAAGCTGGTCCTGCGCCAGGAGCCCAGATCACCCACGCAACTCAGTGCCCTAGAAGTCAGGTTTCCCTCAGTCTGTTCCTATAAATGTAGAAGTGTTTCTTTGGCAGCACTGGATCATGGAGTCCCACTTTTCAGGAAAAGGCATCTGGTAGGAAAGCATCAGAGGGTTGGGTACAGGTGCACTTAACATCGCAAACCCAATTCCTAAAACAAATGTTCTCACTACAGAGCTACAGGGCAAACACCTCAGTGTTATGCACATGCTCGTGTCCTCCACTCCTGCCAGTCAAGGGCATGTGTTTCAGTTTGAATTTAGGTGGCTCTGGCATCTAAGTGCAGAGATCCCCACTGGTGTATTCAAGTGCTTGAAATCTGGATAAAGTTTCTACTGCAGATAAGTATAATAATGTTTAGTCTGAGCATCCCAGACATACTTGAGCAAAAGAGAAAAAGAGCAAAGCCGCTGAGTGCTGACAAGGTGAAAGTTCAACTTCTGTATAACCAAATTTTTGGGGAATTTGGGAGGGAAAAAAGGGAAAATTGATGGTATGCATAGTCAGAAGTTATGAGAAGGGCACTCTGCTATGACAAATAAACCTTAGGAATGCTACTTTCATTTTTGTCATTATAGGGCTAAGAATGACCTTTTTCAGCATGTAACTGCTAACATTAAATTGGCCAATTTCTTTCTACAGAAAATTAATTAAATAAACTGAAAGAAGTAGTAATATTTTAAGTGATGACACATATTTTAACCCATATATAGAAAACAGAGCTTCAGCAGATCAAGAGGTGTTGAAACATTCCTGTAAATGCTGGCAAAAAGTCCAGCACTCTTTAAGACTGACTAAAGGGAAAGTTCATGAGTTATTTTAATTTCCTGTTTGCCTATTTAATATTTTAAAAACAGGACAGAAAAGCATATTTCTGCATTTTGGAAGAATTTTGTGCCCAAGATTTCATCAAGATAAGACTTTTTTAAACTTAATGTTAAACAATTACTTATTGGTGGTTATGTGGTTCTAGGCAACCCCTGAACACCAAATGCAGTTGACAGGATGTTGTAAGTCCAAAAGTGCTGTACCTGAGCCCTATTTTTTTAATAACTCTAAGAGAAAAATGTGGAGGTTATTTGGGTCACCACTGTGCTAGAATGTCTAACGTAAACAGGATAAAACAACTGGGAGCTCATGGAATCTCAGCATGAACAAAGTTTTAAGAAGTGCTGACTTACTACTACAACTTCTAGCATCAGCATTAATTGAATCCAGTGTATTTATCTTCCTTTGCCATTCTCACTAAAATTAGACTGTTTACATTTTTGAGCAAGCTAATGGCACAGTTATTACTGCTTAATTCTGCTAGGCAGGAAAAAAAGTTAGTAGAAAACCAGCCTGCTCCTTTCATGTCTAAAACACAATTCTTAGAATAATGGTGAGACTATTGATACTTTAAAGTTTCTCCTAGATTCAGAAAGAAACTTCTGATTCCTTTTCTGTGCTGAGATGTATAGCTCTCTTGACATGTGCAATACTTGAATCTGCTATATAGTATAAATTTTCTGCAGACAGAGAAAGAAGGGCAAAATGATGTTCAGAAGTTTTTCTAGAAAACTGTGTTTTCATGCTCACCAGGATTAATACCCAGTATTGCTTGTTACAAGTCTGTTTGTCCCTAAAAATACCTTATCCTTGAGGTTCTTGCACTAACTCATTATTATTTGAATGTGTCTTGACTTTGATGTGGAAAAGCAATTTCTGCCATGTATAAAACATTATTGGGAAAAATATACTTTACTGCTCATATTGTGAAAGAATTCTTCAGTTCAGCCCTATTTCCCTGTGTCAGCCCTGTTGTTTCTAATGATGCTTTCACCTAGCAAATCCAGGCTTTGAGGAGAATAATGCAGTAACACTTTTAATCAGTATAGGAAATATGAAACAGCAGGGAATTAATTTCCAACTGTGCAACCAAGAAAAAAAAAAAAAAAAAAGGAAAAATGAAGGCTGCAGGTTTTCTTTGCTTCTTTCTCCTTAGACTGGTCTCACGCATGGGGCTTCTATGGTGCCACAATTTTATACTTATCAATAATTGTTTCCTAATTCTGCTCTGTTTCTGCAATAGTATAAAATGTTGGGCTCCACCCAGGCAGTCAGTTTTCAAGACCCCATGTGGACAGCAGAAGCCAGTGTGCTTTTACTAACCTGCTAAAAGGATAATTTTCCCCTTGTATCAGCTGGATGGAATCTCAAATCTTAATAGTGGCTTTAAACACTGTTCATATTGCGGTGTGCCAGTGGATGTGGAAAGGCTGCTCCTTTGAAAGGAAGCTTCTCTTTGATTAGTCCGAACCATACCTGAGCAGGGGAAAAAGAAGTTTACCTAAATCATTTCAGGAGTTGGAACTGGATATTTATTGTAATAGATGTTCATTTATACTGGGGTGTTATTAAATAATATGTAAACTGAATATGTGCTTGGGGAAGGCTTGTGCCGAGGGGTGTTTCAGAAGGGACAAGGGATGTGGCATTTGCTTGTCAATCATGAGCAACCTGGGTTTGCCTCCCCACCTTGGGCTGTGTCTGTCTGTGTTCTGGATTGCACTGGGGCACCTGGGTCTTATCACAATATAAAAGTAGTGATTTTCTGAAGGTGCAAAGGCCAGGACTCAGCTGAAGCCAGAGCTGCAGGGGAGGCATGGCATGCTTGCAGCAGCTTCCAGCGTTTCTTTGCCTTTTTTTTTTTTTTTTAAAGCATGGGGTATAAGAATTAAAAATCTTACATGTTTGCATTCAGCGTACAAGGAGGAAGATCCTTAGAGGAGGCAGAGTTAAACCCTTGGGGGCAACTGGGACAGTGAAAGCATAGGATCAGTGAGTGTTTTTTTGAATGGCCAGGGGTGGAAAAGGCAGGTGGAGCATCTGTGCTCTGAGTCAGGGAGGCTACTGGAAATGAAGAAACATCATTCAAAATGCAATTTACTTAGAGTTCTGTATCTAGCTCAGGAGTCTCCAGTACAGACATGGACCCATTAGAGCAGGTCCAGAGGAGGCCCACCGAAATGGTCAGAGGACTGGAACACCTCTGCTGGAAAGATGGCTGATAGAGTTGGGATTGTTCAGCCTGAAGGAGAGAAGGCTCTGTGTAGACCTTATCTTATAGCAGCCTTCCAATATAAAAAGTGGGGTTATGAGAAAGACAGAGAAAGACATTTTACCAAGGTCTGTAGTGACAGGACAAGGGGAAACAATTTTATAGTGAAAGAGGGTAGCTTTAGATTGGATATATGAAAGAAATTATTTTTCTGAGAGTGGTGAGACTGGAACAGGTTGCCCAGAGAAGTTCTGGATGCTCCAGCCCTGGAATTGTCCTAGGTCAGGTTGAATGGGGCTTTGAGCATTGTGGTCTATTGGAAGATGTCCCTGCCCATGGCAGGGGGGCTGAACTAGGTGGTCTCTGAAGGTCCCTTCCAACCCAGACCATTCTATGATTCTGTAAAGCTAGCATCCTGTCCAAAGAAAGAACATTAGAAGAGATTTTTAACATTGGCAGGTTTAGTATAAAAGTTTCAATGCAATTAAGCAGGCTAAAAAAGGCTTTTGAAGAATGACTTACCAGAGTAGGCTAAACTAATGCTGAGACCTCTTTCAGACATGCCAGGAACAAAAAGCTCAGTGTAGGGCCAACTGGTGGCTGGGATTTGAAAGGACGCTCAGATAGGATGAGGCCCTTACAAACATTTCATTCATTCTTGCTCCATCCTGTTCCCTCTGAAAAAAGTCAGGGATTTTTCGCAGTGAAGTTCTTTGGGTGGGTGGGATGGGGGAGCACTGCCACAGGCTCACTTGGGAACCTCAATGGGAAATGACCATGTGATAGATCTCATGTTTATATGGAAAAAAGATTAGTTTAAATACACAAAAAGAAATATCTATAACTGTCCAGCTTCACACAGAAGAGACAAGACCTTTTTCTTCCCTCTGCTGTTACTGGGCTCTGTCATCAAGGTTTTACCGTGCAGGAACATAGTTTTTCTAGTAATTGTAATGGAGCAATTAAGAAGTGTCTTATTTCTAAGTTATTGTGCTGTTATTCACTGTCTTCTTTCTTCCCAATATATCTTCCGTTAAAAAACTGGAAGCCCTGGCAAATAAGTTATAGTGAAAAACAATTGAAATCCTTCCATAAGAAATGGGATTTGACAATTGCCCAGAACAAAAAAAAAAAAAAAAAAAAAAAAAATTTGTGAAAGTAGCACAGTCCTGATTCTTCATTCAAACAAAAAGGGTCCAACTAAGATATAGACAGATAGGGCTAGAAAGGAGCGGGTTAGAAAGCTATCTATTTCCAGACATCTTTTTGAAAGAAGCAGTCTTGCCCAAGACCTCACAACTGGCATCCGCTGTGATATGAAGGGAGCACCATACACTTGGATGTTTCTTAGCTGGATATAGTAAAGACCAAAGCTCTTGAAAGCTTCCAGTCATTAAATTTGCTAAACAACATAAAGCTTTTTTTTCGAAGAATGGTACTCCTGCTTCAGTGAACTGGCCAGCATCCAGTCCTAATAATTACCTTCTGCCTATCTAAATTGCTCTGTTTATTTAATTGGACAAGGTCATATGTCAAAAGATGTTGTTGAGTAGGGTTGGTGATGCTAGGGCAGTAGGTACTATGTCACCCAAATCATTCAGTGCAAACCATAGTGATTTTGTGCAAATCACTCTAAAGCTTGCAGAGGACTTCATTAATCAAATAGCATTTCCAGTAAGTTTAAATAAAGCATTATTAATAAAAGTACTGATCCCTGTCAGGCTACCTAGATCACTGTGGGAATTTTTTATGAATATTGTTACAGTACCCCAGAATGTATGAGAGTGCCCTGGCTTGAACTAGAAATTAAGTTTCTCCATATGCATCTACAACAGGTTGATGGCCATCCCATACTGATGCAGTGATGGAGGGGTAAGGACCACTGATTCTTCTAGACAAAGGTGGTTGACTCTTCCAAGTAGATTTTTTTTTTCCTGTCCCACTTTTGCTGAAAGTCTAATACAAACCTTAATAAAATATTACATTGGTGTTATCTGTAAGATACCCAGTGCACTTCCTCAAGCTCTATGAGCTGTGCTTGCTGTGTGAGAAGGACCAGGACTGCAGACGTTGCATTGAGACCTTTCTGGTGTTTCTGGTGCCTGGTAGGGTGAAATCAGCCATCTAACACAGAGTATGGTAGATTGCTTTGTCAGTGGTTCTTGGACTTCCTAGACTGGAAGGAAATAGACATTACAAGGTGAGGAACCTTTTCAAATAAGCAAACAGCAGTCCTGCTGATCAGAGTTGATTTTGAGAGGGTAGATGTTTGTTTAATGACCTAATGGAGCCTGGTGGAGTTTTTCCCAGATGTACTCAGATGGAGCAGTAGCCTCTGAAATCAGTAGTGTAGCTGTCTTGTTGATTTTTTTTCTTTCCTTTTGTCTATGGAGGTAGAGATCCATCCCCCTCCCCTGGCTCTTCCTTTGCCAGTGAGCATGCTGTACATACCGGTGTGGCTGAGCACAGTGAGCTTCTCTTGCTGTTTGACTTGCAACCTCCTCAGTTTGAATACTTGTAGACATTCAATATTAAACCATTGTCTCTCTTGTGGAAGGCACTGTGCAGTGTAAGTAGGGACAGTTTAAATCCTTTGCCAGAAAGTGAGAGGGACTTTGTTAATGTCTAGAGTATTTGAATTCCATCAGTGTTACTATCTTCAGCATCAGGGATTAATTTTTTCAAAGTGATGCTGAAAAGTAACAAAAGCGCCTAACACAGGCAATTCTAATCCCCATTCCACTTTGTAGGCAGTTTCCTTATAGCTCCATCTTTTGGATGCTTGTACTGGGAGGAGAGATGTCCCAGAGGTTGGCCAGTTTTTCAAGAGAGAAAAAAACTTATACTCACCATGTTCTCATTTCATTCTTTTCTGTAAATCTCTGTGCACTGTTAGTGCTTTTACTTTTCAAAGGCTTGTCTGAATTCCCAAGTTGGTTTAATGTTACTGAATGATTATATCAATTTAGCTGAATACTCTTGTTTGACATAAGCCTAACTATGTCTAAATAAATATTTATATTCAGTCTAAACAAATCTAAATGTTAAGTATTGGCTTTAAAGTATTTAAGTGCCTTATTTCAAAACCTTATTTAAAAACCAAATGAGTCAAATAAGTATAGGTGAAGTTAAAACTTCAGCAAGCATGCTCATCTAACTGTGCACTTTTACAGACTGCTACATATCAGATCATAAGAAAAGCAGTGCAAATCTATGAATGTTGGGGAAAAAAATGTGTTGTCTTCTTTTCTCAAAAGGTAATTCAGTGCTTCCTCTAAAATCAGTGGGTGAGACTGTAGGAGAATTTCTTGCCATTTTGGTGACAGATTTTCCAACATCAAGTTAGCAGGGAGAGTGGGGTGGCTGGCCATATACTGGGCAACGTGGACTAATTTGGACAACAATTTCCCTCTTGTACAACCGTAGTTCTTTCTGGGATGCATGGAAATAGTGCTCTTGCACACCATTTTTAATGGCCATGTATGCTTAGACCTGAAGCCAAGAGGCAACTGTTATAAACCCTTCTGGCAATGGAGACAAAAACAAGAGGCAGAGTCCTGGCTCCATTTTCCTCCCTGTAAGGTGGCAGAGCTGGAAGTGGTGATGGACTTCAGGCCTCCCCCTAGTTGCTGTGAGCAGGGATGAGCTAAAGGGGAGTGGTTGTCCTTTATAGGCATTCCAGTTTAAAAGCTAAGTGGAAAGACATGTCTGTCTGAAATGCTTCTGATTTTTCTGCCTGAAGATGTTTACCCCAAATTTTAAGGAAAGTGTAATACTACAGCTGATTTAAGCAATGTACCAGAGCTCTCTGGGTGCTTGTTTTGTTTTTTGGATCTTGCCATGAGATAAGTTCTCATTTTATGTAATGGTCTTCACCCCAGTGTCTCACATTCTTTGCAAAGGAATAAAAACACTGGTACTGTTGCCAGGAGACTTTGAGGCTTGTGATGCCTTTGAGGCTTCAACTTGCTCAGCTTCATGGTGCAGTAGCCTCCTTGGTTGAGCCTCTTGTCTAGCATGGTTTCACCTTTTGGCACCTTTTCTGTGCAATCTTTCTTTGAATCAATAATAGGAGATCATTTGCCAGTCACGTTAACTACATCAAATTGCAGTGTACTCAGCATGAATGAACTCTATATTTTTACAGATGCTGATACAGAACCAGTCAAGGCAAAGCCTTGTTGGTTACTATTAACTTCTCAGAGCAAGCAAACATGGATTTCATAGATAATCAAAGAATTATCTTCATAATCTCAGATATCCTTACATTTCAGTACTTTAGTAACTGTCAGTTACAGTCCATGCCTGCCCTTCTCCCATCAAACAAATGGAGAATAGTAGAGTATGAGTTTTCTACTAGCTTTTCTTTATGTCATCATTCAAGTACTACAGAAAGCTTGTGAGAAAAATCTGTACTCAGATACCAATGTGTAACTTCTCTTGTTTCCTGTGGATGTTGCATAGTTATTTAATGGTAGACTGTATTAAAAAATCACCTACAAAGCATTATAGTGTATACAATTCATTTATGCCTTGGAGTGAAGCTTCCTCTGGTGTGACTGTAGAGGCACTATACAGATATAGCAAAAACTTGTTGCAAATTCGTCTCGTTGACAGCTCAGTCATACTGTGATTTCCAGGTGTTGAAATGGGATTTCTGTCCTCTTGGACTGGTTTCCAGCTTTGTTTTGAAAGGGTAAGTATTCAACAGGCAAGCTTCCAGTGCTCAAAGCTTTCCTATGCCCAGCAGGTTCTAGCCTTGCATGTTTAACAAGTCTCCATGATTATTCTACTGTCCTGAGCTCGATGGTAGGCTTATTTAAAGCTTGGAGTTACAATGTTTCTGATGTCTGTCATAAATGCACAATATATTAGCTTTTGAATGTCTTTAGAAATTCACAGTGAAAAGACCACTCCAAGCAGTAGGAATTTATTCTCGTGCTAGCACTCTGTCACAGCTACAGTTTGCTGGTATATCACATCCAGGGCATGCAGGATGAATGGGCAAATATCTCTGCTGTGCTGTGACTGATAATACTTTGCATTATACATTTTCATTAATTGGATGCTATTACAACCTGATTGCTACTAGTTAAGTAAGGGCGAGGAAAGTACTTAGTACTTTACAAGACGCAGATGAAGACAGGTGTCCACTCGGGAAATTAAAATATACCGGTTTGAGGGTTTTATATAAGACCAGATCAACTATAAAAACCTGATATCTAGACAGATCCTAATAACCCTGATGAAAATTAGAGAAATTAGATCAGCTTAAGGCTAATAAAATGTGATAGAAATGTTCTAAGTTGTCTGCAAAAATGCTTTCAGGCAGAAGGATTAGCATGAAGTAAGTATATTTTCATAAGGATTAGGGAGAATATTTTACAGGGTAAACTAGCCCATAAAATTGTTCCTTTTTACTTGAGCCCATGGTTGGACTTCTCTCATGAAATACGCAGCCTGAACAAAAACTTGCAGCTTTCAGCTATTGCAATAACAATTTGTTCTTTCCTTATGCACCACACATAAATTTAGAAGTACTCCTGGAACAATGGAGCTACGCATTCTGTTACTTGGAAATAAGACTATCTAAAAAAATGCTTCAGAATATACTTATTAGACACTGGAATTCTGACTGTCCTTCAGTTGTTTGTGGGGGAATGCAGGTTCTGTTTTCAATGACATCACACTTGGAGGCATATTTCCTACTATCCCTACACATCAGTGCAATAAACTTTATGTCTTAATGTACCCATATAAATTTTCAGCCTATTTGCTTTTCAACAGTTAGAAGTGTTTATACATGTGATCGTGTTTGAAGACTTTTGTAGGTATATATTCTGCTATAGAAAGTGTAGGGTGTTTGAATTTAAGTTTATCTACTGTACAAAATTTCTAAATACATGGACCAGCTACTGTAAATTCAAATTTTAAAAATAGATGTATTCAAGTATCTAATGTACAAAGCAAACAGTGTAAAATATACTTTGCTTAGACCTTTTAACCACATCACTGGGTGCCATAAAGGAAACATTTAGCCTAAGAGCTCAGAAGATGCATATTGAAAGCTGCCCAGCTGAAGCCTTTGGAGGCTGCCTGAATAATTAGGCCTGTGGGATGAAACTGGTCATGCAAGGAGGAGGATTTACACTACTTTCTGTTCCCCTTCTGTAGTGTAGCTGTCCCTTATTGGCTTTGCTAACTTGTATATCCAAATGCACTTACCAGTGAGAAGGAAAATGTTCCCACCAGCTCCCAAGCAGTCTTGCAGTGACCTCTCCACCCTGGTACAAACACACAGAGGAAACTCATCTTGTTACAACCAGAATAACACTGTGCTCTACAGCAGCAGTTTTGGTGGAGACCTATTTTCTGTTTGTTAGTGTTGGCTGTTTTGTGGGGCATACTTTGCATTTATGCAAACATCAAAACACAATGAGGTCAGGAAGTGGGGTCACCATAGCCTGGACTGTGTGTGAGGCAAGTGCGGTGCCCAACGTGTCTTGCAGTTCCTCTGGCAAGAAAGTAGTAACAGTTTGTATGGCTTTACTCATGGGTTTGCATCTTTGGTCATGTGTTTTTTCATAGGGATGCCTTGGCAACACCTATTTAAGCAATCAGTTAAAGACATACTGTGCTGCCAGAAGCGTGAGAAATGCCGCTCTTTTATTTGAAGATGGTTAGTCCAGCTCATCAGCCAAGGGCAGAGGGTTTAGTTACCAGTTCTTGGGAAGAGTCAGCTCTTGAGTGTTAGGAAACCAAAACCAAATGCTCTATTTACAGCACAAACACTGCTGGTTATTTTTTCTTTAAAGATATATTTCTGAGTCTTGCAATTATTCTAGGTTAACATACTATTTGAGAATGGTTGATCACAATATCGACAAGCAGATAAATAAATCCCCCAACCAGTGGGTTTATTGGTAGGAGTGTAAGGGCTGGTCTGGTTTCTGTTGCTATCTATTTCCGTGCATCTCTAACTTCATCCTCTGATCTTTAGAAGTATGATTTGTGGTTCTTGAAAGCCCTTAAGAAGGCAGGAGGAAATTGTAAATCTGTGACCAGTAATTATAGGGACAAATTCTGGGACTTAGACCTATGGGTTTTTTTGAGAGCAGAGAGGAAAGAATCATGCATGTATATGCACTTACTGGACAGCAGCATTTCCAAGTAAAAATTGCACTCTGCAGGGGTGGGGAGTCCTGCTCAGTGCTTAAAGGAGACTCCAAAGAAAAATGGAGAGAAACTTTTTACCGGGGCCTGTTGTGACAGAAGGGGCAATGTATTTAAACTGAAACAAGGTAGGTTTAGATTGGGCATAAGAATGAAATTCTTTGTGATGAGAGTGATGAGACACTGGAATAGGTTGCCCAGAGAAGTTGTGGATATGTTGTTGCCCAGAGAAGTTGTGGAAGCCCAGAGATGTGTGGAAGTGTTCAAGGACAGGTTGGATGGGGCTTTGAGCAGCCTGGTTTATTGGAAGATGTCCCTGACTATGGCAGGGTGGTTGGACTAGATGATCTTTAAGGTCCTTTTTGTCTGAAACCATTCTATGATTCTCTGTATGTTTATGCATTACCTAAATCCTCCTAGACCCCTCAAAGCAGGCCATGAACAGCTCCTGGCCCAGGTGACAAGTTAAACTGGAGCAGGTTCTGAGCCCACCTGTCACAATTGACTGATTTTATTAATGACTGTCATGTGTGTGTTAGAGATGCTCTGTGGAGATTGTAGTGTTTGTGTTCAGCATGAATGAGGGCTTGCAACTTTAAAGGAAGGACCTCTGTTTTGGAGGAATTAGGCAGGGACTGTTGTGAAATATCCAGCAATACATTTTCATCACTCATTGTATCATGCTCCTTTTTTAAAATAAAGTGTTCCTGTGTTGGCCAGCTCTGAAATGAGGAAAACACATTTCATGACTCTGTCGTGCATCCATACAAAGGTGATTTTACAGTACTTTTGCTGACAGGCTTTTATGTAGACAGGCACAGGTAGATGCTGCTGTCAGGTTTGTGCAAATTACTGGTTAACTGGTCATATAAATTTAGAGTGAAGTACAATGAATAGAAGTGCACACAGAGTCAGTCAGGCAGTTTGGATCAGTGCTGTTTGTTGCAGCCAGGAACACTGTATTCGTTCAGACGAGCATCATGTGTTGATTAAAACAAAACAAAAACCACCAGGAAAACCTAAACACAAGTCAAAATGCTGCAATTCTTTTTTTTTCCTGTGACAGCCAAAAGCCACAATACATAAATGAATAAGTGCAATCACATGCAACTTGGTAACATACAGTCTGTTCTGTATTTGCTTGCATGTCAGTCCTTAACCCTTTATAGTGTGTGTGGTATGTGTTTTAGCATGTTCAATTTCCTGCAAGCATTCTTTTTTATGGATTCTATTTCATTCATCTTCCCTTAAAAATGTGCCCTTTCTTGCTGTGCTTCTTTTTTGCTTCTCCAAGCTGTTTCTATCCTGTTGTCATGTACATCCGTATCTTCTCCCTCCTCCATTGCCAGCTGTAGGAGTTATCTGTCTGTGAGCAGAAGCAGTCCCCCAGTTTGTTGTTTCTTTTGGGCTACTTGACCTGTATCATATACCACTATCTCTTCTTGACTTCCTGAGGCAGGACACCAATTCACCCATCTCTTCTGCACATACATTCCCTCCTCCTCCCCAGGTTGGAGTGAAAATTGAGTATGTAGTATCAGCAGGTGCCATAAAGTTAAGCATGTTTTCCTAGTTTCTGAAAAAACAGGAGGAAACGAAAGAGAAGAAAAAAGCAGACAAGAAACAAAAGGGGTGCTTTCAGGTAAGGTTTGAAAAGAGATAGGAAGTCAATGAGGCAGTGAATATGTCTGAGCTCCCTATTGAAGTCTGAAAACCCAAGGTTCTTCTTCCTTCCCCCCACCTTCCCCCCTGCCCCATTTTTTTTCTTCTACCTCCTGCTTTGTCATCAGAGACTTTCTACAAGAGTATTCAAGCTGTTGTAGCAGCAATTGTAGGAGAGGAAAACTTGGAAGCTGTGCCTAAGAAAAGAAAAGGAGAAAGGGGGGGCAGGGGGAGGAAGGAGCTGTAAAAAAACTGAGAAAAGATGTGTAAGGAAAGAAAAATAAAAGGGCTTTTTAAAAACTGTCAGGAACATTAATTTGAAGGACAGAGAGAAAAAAAATTCACTTTAATCTCAGAGCAATCAAAATGAGCAACACCGTCATGGACATACAAATGGTCCAAATGAAAGTTTTAAGAATTTCAAGGCAGACAAGCCAGACAAACCCTGTGATTTATCTCCAGTAGCAGAAGCCAGGAAAATTCTCTATTCCTCATCTATGTGTTTCTTGGCTCCCAACAATCAATAAACTTTCTATTTCAAGAATTTTCCCTGTCCTCCTCTGCCTCTCTCCCTTTGTGGCTTGCATTATCAGCTGCCTAAGTACAATATATATTGTAGTACTCTATTGAGTGCTTTTGACAGCTTCCTATTTTCATAGAGCTTCTGTCCCACCTCTCAGAAGTCTTGGATAAATCACACTGGCACAGACAGAAAAATACATGAAAACTAAGAATGTAGGAATCTGTTAAACTCACATACAAACACAAAATCAGGAGAAACAGAAGAATAAGAAGACAGCATGATGATGAGACAGGGAATTACACAGCAAACACCACCAAGTGAGAGGAAGAATTGGAAGGAAAGGATTTTGTTGCATGGGACTTTATTAATTACTTGCCATATTTGCGTTTCATTGATATATGGATTAAAATTGATTTATCCCCCAGATTTATGAGCTAAATTTCATGCAGCTTTATCACGGCAGTTTATACATGATTCTTCTGTTAAGTCCTATAACATTGTAATATAACAGGAAGACAAAAATGTTGGCTCTTCCTCGTGCCAAAATTCCGCTTAGCTTTAAAAGTTTGTGTGCTGTCCTATACAGTCGTATCATAGTGAGGAAATCCCTGGCTGTTTCCAGCTCTCCGCTCGCTGTGCTCAAGTCAGCAACGGGTACGTGCAGGTTCAAGCTGCCAACACAGTGGCTGGTGCTGCCACAAAAGGCTGCGGCTGCGCTGGACATCCAGAGTGGGATCGGTGCTCCTGCTCTGAGGAGGAAAGTGAGACAGATTGCCTGCCTGTGACCTCCCAAGCCCTTTTTTTGCAATTTATAGGGAAAGTAAATCTTCACGGGTGCTGAAAGTGTCCTCTTGGTTTGAATATTTTTTGTGCTTGTGATAAATGGTTAATTACAAGGAAGAACTGGTTCTGGCAAGGAAGGAGCTGGAATACTTTGTGTTTGTTTCTACATGGTCATACTCAGATTCCCCCCCACTGGAAGAAAATTCGCCTCCTTTCTTGCTTCTTCCAGGGGAAGTCCGAAACCAGTCCTTGAAGATGACCTTAGCACTGAAAACAAGCAGTTCGTTGTTGTAGCATGGAGCTGGTGACACAGAGTCTCCTTTTACTATCAGTATAAATGCATTTTTTTCCTTGTGCTGTAATACCCCTATTAGTGCAAGGAAAGCAAATGAATTTAAAGCTATCCTAACTCCCTGGGTTTTTCTTCCCATATTCCAGACTCTCATTTTCTGCAGGTCTCCCAGCTAAAAGAAAACAATTTTTTTTTCCTGGGTTGTGGAGGGGGTAAAATATCCCATGGCTTGCATGGAGCTGGTGGGTGTGCATAGGCCATCCCTGCTTTTTGCTGGGCTTTTATGGCTACCTTGTACAGCAGTTGCTGCAGGGAGTCATTCCCCTTCAAAACTCAGGCAGCTGTGGCAGGTGTTTACACTTGGGGCTAAATTATATTTGGCCATTTGTGGGATCATGTAGCATAAAAGTGTCTGTAAGTGACTTTGGGAGTGTTTGGAGTGGCCTGTGGTCCTGTCCTGACTGCAGACTGATTCAGCTGGCTGTTGGCCTATACAGCATCACTGGGCTTAGTGCTCAATGAGATTGAAAAAAAAATAAAAACCCTAAATTTTTGTTAGTTAGGAGATCTCATAGTTTTAACAAAACCACAAAGCAGGTCAAAGAGGAGATTCTGTGGGAGCAGATTCCTGACAAGTCAGCTGCTTGCTATTAAACGTGTCACTCAGCTGCTTTTCTAGCAGATCAACTACATCTTTGTAACACTGAGAAAGCCAGTCCTCATTAAAATGAGTGCTTCATTTCTACTGAGAGAATGCAAAAAGATGGAGGGATGAATGTAGAAGCTCAAACTGAAAGGGAGGTGTGGTCCAGGAAGGCATGAATGCGGGTCTGCTTCTGCAGTGTTCCTCTTTCGTGTGTGTGCTCCTGCTTGCATTAGTGGGGCTGGATTGCAACCCCCTTACTTGGGATGAGAATATGAACACTTGTCTTCATAATAAAAATTAGGATTCAAAGAGACCTTTCTGGCATAAGTTACCCTTGTCTCACAGTGGTTTATAATCTGTAATTGCTGATAGTGAATGCTGTCGAACGAGGTCTCTCCACAGAAGCTATCTCTATTGTCTTTTTTATTTAAGCTGCTTGCCACTGTGATCTCTTGAAAATATTTTCACTTAAAAGGACTTTTGTTTCAATTCCTAAGAGCAGCGAAAAAACCCTATCCTTGGACTATGGCAGAATCCACGGTGTAAAAGATTTTCAAAACCAAAATACTGCCGGGTCTAGCTGGTATAAACCAGGGAATTCATCAGAGTTCAGCTTTGTGTAGCATGTCAGTTCTTTGAAGAGTGCATATAAATCTGCAAAGTGCTACTCTTCTATTTTTGTTTACCTGCTGATTTTGCAGAGACAGCACATTGTTGGAAGTTCTGGAGTGCAATTGCAAAATTTGTAAGTGTGCATTTTCTGAGTCTCATTACCTGTTGTTAATGCTCTTTTGAGCGACTCCCAGTTGAAAAATTAAGACTCACATGGCTCCCTCTTGCTCTTAATTTGGATCTAGAGCAGAATATTAAATACTTTGGAGTTCAGGTGTGCATGGATGAAAGGTTTTTATTCAGACTACTAATAGTGCTATTAATTTAGCTTGAAGCTAATAACTTAATTATCAGTATGAGCTCTGGATTTACTAGCTGTTTGCCTCTCTTAAACTTTTGACACAACCCTGTTGGTTTTGCATCAAATTCTAGAGAATCCCTGGCATGGGCATGTTGGGATGCTGGTGGATACAGGACCTACTGTAAGAAGCAATTGTACTGCTCAGCTGTTAATTCAATTCCAATGCCTGGAGAAACCTTTTGCATGTTGGGACAGGAAAACATCTCAGTTTGGAGGGGTGGCCCATTTGTATGTGGCAATACAGTTTTAATGTAATTGCCAAGACTATTAGAGCTGGATGAGATACTTTGTTTAATCTCCTCCTTAACCCTTTGAAGACTGTGAGACATGAGAAGTGTTGATGATCTTTGGTAAGTGATTGGTAGTACAGGTTGTCAAAACTCATCTTTTTTCTTTGAATGAAGGTTGATAGGGATGACTTTTAAGCAAAAGTCAAAAAAAGTCCTTAAAATTCTGTTTGGCTCATGCAACGCTGCTTTGTCCTTTCAGATACATCCCTTTGCCCTTGAACTTCCAGGTAACCAGGCTGTGGGACGCCTCGGTGTCCACTTGAGTTAATGGGCTATCTCAGGGAGTGGTTATCTGAGCTTTTTTTGCTGATGATACCTCAGAACTTCTGAAAGATGAAAGTCTCCAGAGTGATGAACATGTCTTGTTGCCTGTGCCCCTATCCCAAGGAAGCCGTCCAGGACACGCTCTCCTCTCCCAGACACTGCTGGCCTCTGCTGATGCTGCAGGTTTACTTACAAGAGATAGGTTTGCTTCTCTTTGGACCAGAGTATGGCTCTCTCTTGCCAGCTGAAACCATGGTATAGGTGTATTGGTTTTGCATAGCAACGTGTTGGTAGTGGGGCACTATGGTTGGCATCTGTGAGAAGCTGCCAGATGCTTCCCCAGTGACTAACAAAGCCAGTGCCAGGTGGCTCCAGGACAGACCTGTGACTGGCCAAGGCCAAGCCCATCAGCAATGATGGCAGTGCCTCTGGGATAACAGATTTAAGAAGGGGGAAAAAACTACTGTGCAACAGAAGGCAGGAGAGAGGAGTAAAAAAACGTGAGGGAAACTGTGCAGGCACCAAAGTCAGTGAAGGAGGGAGAAGAGCGGCTCGAGGCACTGGAGCAGAGATTCCCTTGCAGCCCATGGTGCAGACCATGATGAGGCAGCTGTGCCCCTGTAACCCATGAAGGTCCATGGGGGAGCAGAGATCCACCTGCAGCCCATGGAGGAGCCCCACACCAGAGCAGGTGGGCATGCAAAGGAGGCTGTGACCCTGTGGGAAGCTCACACCGGAGCAGGCTCCTGGTAGGACCTGTGGGCCTGTGAAGAAAGGAGCCCACGCAGGAACAGGTTTTCTGGCAGTACTTGTTACCCAACAGGGAACCCACACAGGAGCAGTTCATGAAGAACTGTGGGAAGGACTCACATTGGAGAAGTCCATGGAGGACAGTCTCCTGAGGGAGGGACCCCATGTTGGAGGAGGGGAAGAATGTGACGAGAAAGGAGTGGCAGAGACAGGGTGTGATGAACTGACCACGCCTCCCATTCTCCATCTCCCTGCACTGCTCATGGGGAGAAGGTAGAGAACTCAGGAGTAAAACTGAGCCCAGGAAAAAAGGAGTGTGTGGGGAAAAGGTTTTTTAAAGTTTGGTTTTATTTCTCATTATCGCACTCTGATTTTGATTGGCAATAAATTAAAATAATTTCCCCAAGTTGCAGCTGTTTGGCCTGTCACAGTAATTGATGAGTAATCTCAGCTCCTGCGCCTTTCACTGTATTTTTCTCATCCTGTTTAGCCAAAGAGGGGAGTCACAGAATGGCTTGGTGGGCACTGCAGCTCATTCTTGCCAGATGAAACCATGGTATAGGAAACCCTGGTTTTCAGTAACCTAAATTTGTGGTTCCATACGTCTTCCACTTGTTTTGCCCAGGGATTGCAGAAAAACACTAACAGAATGCGCAGGATCTGAGGACATAACATTTATTATTTCCTTGGCAGATCCATAATTTTCAACCAGTCCTTGTGAAAGAAGATCCATGTCAATATGACTATTACACATATTAAAAAAAAAAAAAAAAGGAATCTTACATTTTTAAAAATTACTAAAAAAACACACACAAAAAACCCCTGAGAATTTATCATGTGAAAGCAAGCAAAAGTTTTGTCTTCCACATCAGGAAAAGAATCAGTATCAGAAGTATTTGTCCATTTTTTGCCCCTTTACCGGCAGTTTGACCAGATGGAATTGTTTGTTCTGTGCGAAGATGCCCTATATATCTTAGCAAACTGTTTTGAGGAGAAGTGAATGAAAAGGAAAATGACTCCTTTTGGGCAGTACAGGTTACCGCAACCTCTAATGAAGTGGGTATTGGTTTCTCATTCCCCACAGCATGACCTCCTGCGGTTTACTGAAGCACAGGTCCCATTTGCTAACAGCAAACTGTCACAAATAAAGGGATGGACACCATCACAGTGATCACTATTCTCAGTGGTTCCACTAAACCAATTTTGGATGTACGGCGTAGTGTATACCAAAGAAAGTTGTTCCTCTCTGTCAAAAACTTTTCTAGCATGTTGTCATGCTCTTAGAAAATGGGTTTGAATCCTGCAGAGTATTGTTTCAGGTATTTCATTCTCTCAACCAGTGAGCTTCATCGTTCATTTGTTTTAGGAAGTAGTAATAAACGCTGTAACTGGGGAAGAGAGTGCTCACATTTAGAGTTCTCACAGAAGCAGAAGCTTTGAAATCCAGACTGAAAATCTGCTCATCCCCTGCTTCTCACACTTTCTCCAATTGCTGTTCTGAATTCCTTTGAGCTTAAAAATGGAAGCTGAATTCTTTTCAACCTGTGGAAAACCTATTGAAAGCTAAAAAGTTACTCGAAATGAGAGAAAAAAGAAATTTACTTCATCTTTCCCCACATATCTATGCCATTTGAGTGAATTCTTTGGATTTTTCCTTTTTTATGTTGCAAATTTTGAGTCTTTTTGTAGTTTTTTTTTTTCCAGTTTAACTGTCGTTTGGATCTTTTGGGGTCTCCCTGATTAGGGGAAAGTTTACAGGGAGAACACAGTTCTCTACATTGCTTGCTGTTAAAGCATAATGTTATCTGCCTTGCTTGGCAGAAACACTTATCACTGGACCAGAATTTCAAGTAAAAAAACTTTATCTGAATGAGGTAACAGAGTATATGTGGTTAGTGAAGAAATACTCTGCAAAAACACCACAGAAGCTAAACTGGTGAGATTATTCCTTCACTGAGGATTTTCTTGTCCCTTGTTTTGAGGAATAACTCTTGGTTTAGGTCTCACTTATTCCAGTTTCAGGCAAAATTTGGTATTATTTCACTTCAGCTGAAACAAATGTAAGAAAATAATTAACATGAAGCTAAAGATACATTGAAAGCTCAAGTAACTGGGGATGGCTGAAAATTGAAGGTTCCTGTATACAGATCCAGAAGATGATTGTGCAGTGAAGGAGGAAAACACCTGCCACATTCACGTCAGCACAGTTCTAGTGCTAATTTTCAGGGGTGTATACAATAATGTGATGTGAATTTGAAGCTCACTTTGTCCTTGTAGATTGTAGATGATCCCTTTTTTTTGCATATCTTTTGAAGAATTGGCTGTTACTTCAGGTTATTAGTCTTGCTTTAATAGAAAGATATAAAGTTATGGATACTGACATTAAAATTGATCTAACTGTGGGGCAGAGCTCTGGTAGCTGTCATTTCAACACAGTGTCACTTTACGGCAGTTCCCCTGTATGAAGAGTTCTCCTGGGTGTCCTGTGTTTCCTGCACATAACTTCTAAAAGTTTCATATTTCTTGTAAGCAGCAAGGTGGGGGACAAGAGGCAGGATGGAGACAAGGCTCTGAGAGAGAGACAAAAATGATAT
The DNA here is from genome assembly GCA_035584735.1 of Pseudotriccus pelzelni. NCBI lineage: Eukaryota > Metazoa > Chordata > Aves > Passeriformes > Tyrannidae > Pseudotriccus > Pseudotriccus pelzelni. Next base: position 19,217,856 of record JAWMRA010000041.1, on the reverse strand, counting down.
GGTCAAATGCTCTGTTGGTCTTCCTTTATCCTGAGTCTGCCAAGGCCTTAAAATTAAGTGCAAATTGAGGGTGGAGAGTGTATGTCAGCTCTCAGGACCAAGGCTTGACTTTGAGTAAGCCACCCAGGCCTGTGTGTTAATACAGTATGTGATTAAAGCCATTGGAAATATATTTCCTGTGCAGAATACCATGGATTCCATGCTCCAGCCCACACTTGTTACTCATTTTCTCTTGTGTTTCTGTGACTTGTTCATTTACAACAAGAGTTTTTCACAGCAGGAAACTGTTCCTCGATACATTCCCATAGCACCTAATTCAGTAGGGCATCTGTGTTAATAGCAGCACTGTCATTCTTACCACATCAGCTGGTCATAGCAGGATTCTTCCAGCCACTGTTTTGCAGTTCAGTTAAAATGGGCTGTGGTTGTAGTGCATCTCATTTCATTCTGTTTGCTTCTTTCTTTTCTTAAGCCTGCTATTTGAGAAGCGAATGAGAGTTTAATTCTGAATCTTTCAGAGCGTATTAAATTTTTGTTTACTGTTTGCTTTGAAGGGGATCTGGAGAGTGAAACTAATAAGTACAGAGAATGAGGAACTGTTACCTTGCATAGAGATCTGAGATAACCTGATGGTTTGGCATGAGACAGGCTGGCATGGAATAAATAACAAAAACAAACAGACGACAAAAAAGATAAGGCAAAATTAATGAAGAGTGCATGTAGTTCTGAATAATTTAAGTCCAAAATTTTAAAAGTAAACAAGACAGAAAATAGTAGAGAGGAAACATTACATGTTTTTATGCAGAGAGATTAATTACTCTTCTAAGAGTCTAGTTTAGAGGTGTGAAACATCCTTTTCCTTAAATCCTGGCTCTGGCATTAACCAGCAAGACTCTGTCTTCGCCTGTAGGACAAAGGCAGATGTGTTTGCAAGTGCAGCCTTTGAGTCCTGGGTGCCGCCAATGGACAAAATGGTTTTTTCAATCCACTGAAATAAGTTAACATGGAAGTGAACTGGATGTAGAAATTTAGGTACAATGAATTACTTTCCATTCATTTGAGGCATATTTTGTAAGTAGAGCTATTTATGGGGAGAGGGAGGGGGTTTTACTGAACGCAGAGATTATAATAATCTAAAAATAATTACTTTGTGGGGAAAACATGAACAAATGAATCTCAATTCTTCTACATTTGTTCCTTTGGCAATAGATAAAAGAATGATAAAACTGTTATGAAACAACATTGCAGTAGTGTGTCAAGCTGTTTTTTTATTTCATTGCAGATAACTGTAAGGATAGTATTTGAAGGTAGATTGCATGCATTATCGCATATCATTTAGCCATGGAGATGTAAGCTGGGATCGAATCTTATTTGGAAAATTGAAGTCTTTGGGAACATTAAGAAAAGATGAGAGGAATTCTGAAGAATTGTAGGTTCCTTAGAGCAGGTCTCCTGTTGTTGTAAAGAGATCCAACACTTCATTATATTGCAAAGCATGTACTGAAGTCTGTGTGTCTAAAGAATGGGTTATATCTCTTAGCTTTTTCTGGGTCACTGTCATAGGAGGTCAGTCTATCATTAGCAAGTCAGACTTGGGCTGTTGGGGTGAACTGTCTTGTCTTTGGCACTATTTTAGTTACCTACCAGTTTTGGTACATGATAGGAGCTTCAGCAAAACAAGATTGAAATTAGCCTTCTATTTAGTTTTCATTATTATCCTGAGCTATATTTAGTAGGGTTTGGGGGTTTTCAAATCACTCTGCTTTTAGGGAAGTTGTTCTCACCATTGCACATACACATGCATTGCACATGCATTTTCTCCATACAAAACCCAGTCAATACTGGAGGTCAGGAATTGTCTTTCCACATTGTTGGCAATGCTGAGTTGGTCTGGGGAGCTGGCAGATGGCTTGTGCTCAAAAGAGTCCTTCCCTCCTGTTCAAACTTTTGCATCCAAGTTGTTGATGTTTAATCTTAGTTATCCAGTATAAATGATGACTCAGGCATTGTCTTTCATATCCCAGCAGAGTCTATTACTCCTGCCAAAACAGAAGTAATAGCTGGCACAGGAGCATGGTTTCTTCTTTATTATTTTTTAAAGCTTTATTTTATTTTTTCAGTTTCTCATTTTTGTATTTTATGCTCTTTTCCTCCTCCTACAAGACTTTTGCCTGTTAGATTGCTTCCTAAATATTTCTCCTGTCTTTTCTGGGGTTTTATTTATTTTTATTCAGATTTTCAGATATTTTCAGATTTAACTTGAGATTCCATGTAAGTTTACAGGTTCTTCACTCATCAGATAAAGGAATTCTATGGCTAACTTTGAAAATGTGGATCATATTTATTTTTCAGTTCTTACTCCAAACAGTATTCATCTTTTCCCCCTAACATCAGTGTGTCCAAGCATACCACTTTTCTGCTCTCAGAACTAAATACTTGGAGAAAACATTGACAAAATGTTCTGCCAGCTGGGACTTGCTTCCTCATTTAAATTTTCAGATTAAAATTAGACCCCTGCTTACGAGTTTCAGAAGCTCTTTGTCTAATTCCAAACAGCCAGGTGATCTCCTTGGGAAGTACAGTAATGAAAAGAACAAAAACCCAAAACAGGTAAAAGTTCTTAAGTGATTTTCTTAAGACAGATTTGAAACTATTAAGTGGCAGTGCTCTAATGAATGGAAGTGTTGGACTGTGGTGCATACCAGCAGTCAAAGGCAATGTTGCATGTTAAGGACTCTACCCTCTTTCTGCTTTACATTGATGAAGATCAAAGAGCAGCAGCAGCCAGATCCAGATTTGCTTGTTCTTAGTGGAAAGCTTTTTTCCTTTCTGGGGAAAGTCCTGCAGCACCAAATGTTTCAAACACTTTTATGTAAATCCCCCTCCCGCACCTTAAGGAGGAGCTGCCCGAAACACTGGGATTCTCCGGCTTATTTTTAAAATTTCAACAGTAAATATTGGCACAATATGCCACTATCTGGAGAAGCACTACTACTTCTTGGCACTCTATGTTGTTTCAAATTGGCTGTTGTTCTCATTGTGCTTTAGCACAGGATTGATTATCTAATTGGTTATATGATAATCATTTAGACATATGACCTTGTTAAATCCTTTACCAACAGATTAAATTGCTAGGCAATTAACAGGATTTGAAGCTACACCTGCACAAGGATAAGTGTATTTTTGTCTGAAGTCATGAGAGAAAAAAACTTCTCAATTTTGTGTAAATTGTATTTTTCAATGTGTTTCATGGTATTGCTTTTTTCCCTTTTTAGGTATTACACAGAAATGGCTTTATGGATCTGGACACTGACCATTCTGAGCTGGTTTTGCGTCACCTTATCCAGAAATGAGGAACTGAAATTTTTTCAGAGTGCTACAGAGCTAAATCATCTAACAGTGGATAATGACACTGGGATAATCTATTTGGGAGTGGTAAATGCTTTGTATCAGCTCACAGAAAACCTGGAAGTAATAAGATCTGTAGAAACAGGTCCAAGAAAGGACAACAAAAAGTGCACACCTCCCATTGATGAAAATCAATGTAAAGAGGCCGTACTGACTGACAATTATAACAAATTACTGTTGCTGAACAAGGCGGATAATACAACTGTGGTATGTGGAAGCCTTTTTAAGGGAATCTGTGCCATCAGAGATCTACAAAACATTAGCAATGAGAAGTATTACGTAGACACTAGTGGAGAAAAGTCCTTTGTAGCAAGCAACGATGAGAATGTATCAACTGTGGGACTGATCACTTCCTTGAATAATGACCAAGTGCTATTTGTTGGAAAAGGGAATGGACCAAATGATAATGGGATTATAATCAGCACTCGGCAGCTTTACGAAAGGGATGGGAAAGACATTTTTGAAATGTATACAGACTCAGCAGCTGTTAAGTCAGCTTTTCACTCATCAAGCACGCAACAATTTGTGGCGGTCTTTGAGGATAAAAAATATGTTTATTTTATTTTCAATCAGAAAGAGAAACAACCTGTCAATAACCGCACACTGATTGCACGTCTGTGCAAAGATGATGCCCACTATTATTCCTACTTTGAAATGGACTTGGGTTGCAAAGATGATGATGGTGCCTATGACCACTGTCATTCTGCTTACATCACTACCCCAGGAAAAGAGCTGGCTGAGAGCATGGCTCAGCAGAGACAATCTGCGGATACTCCCTCAGATGACAAAGTTCTTCTTGCACTCTTCAGCAAAGTAAACAAAGATGACGGCTCTCTAAAATCCGCCTTGTGTGTGTTTTCCTTGCGGCAAATCAATGAAAAGATCGAAAAAAACCGAAACGATTGCTACACTAAAAAGAATACCAGCTCATTTTACAAACTTTTTGCAGCAGAAAACCCGTGTGCATTACATGGACTGGTAATATGAGTAATATCAGTATTAGTTTTATAATCTGTGTTAGAGTTACTGAAAAATATACAACTACATGTTTTGGTGCGACTTTGAGCTAAACTATAGTAAAATCAAATGACTGAAAACTCTATAGCTGCACTTGCTGTAGGAATGGAATGTGGCTGGGGGTTGTGGAACAGGTCAAGCAAGAAGTGGCAATATAGTCTAACTTTTGAGTCTTTTAAAAAGGATTTGATGTTTTCTGAAAGATGAATGTTGCTTTCATAAATGCACTTCTTTAAGGGTTTCCTTCTGGTATGGAAATTGCTGAATCAAGTGCAGGGATTTGTTACACCCATGGTCAGCTTCTCAATGATCACAACAGACAATTCTAGTTTCAGTTAATGTATTTATAGTACTTTTAAATGGTATTAAGAATATTTTAGATTATACTGTAATTTAATGTTGTTTTTCACTTGTATTTGTATTTTCAAATTACTGAAATACCCAGATTTCTTATGTTCAGGTGGTGTTCATATTTTACTGTGGCTCAAAATACTTCCATAGCATGATAGCCAGCTTCTTTTTATGGCCTGTCATTATCTTGGCTATAAAGGTTTTGGAGGGTACTGTTACACCCCTCCAGATACTGTTCTTCAATTTATGACTGTCAGTTTTCAGCACCTCTGTTGGCTTTATGATGGTTTTGCCCACATCATTCTATTCCCAAGCCCCACTTGTGCATGCCATTTGTCAGTGCAGCCAACCCCAAACTAGGCTGAGAAATTAAGTTATCTTAAAAATAACTCAGCAAGCTTTTAGGAGGATGTCTTAATTCCGCAAGTTTGAGCAAGGTACGCACTTGCATAAGCAGCTGTTTGAGCACAACTTGAGAAGTGGTGTGCTGTAGTCCAGGGGAAGGAGTGAACAGCTGAAGAGATGGGGCACAGGAATACCTTTTGTTGGTATTGACCCGTAATCCTTCCTCTTGTGAGACTACAGCTACCTCCCACACAGTAGGTAGCTAGTGCTAATAGAAGCCAAAAGAACATTTTTTGCTTCAAACTCTCTGCAGTACCCTGAATATGGGGTGAGCAGCAAACATAGAAATCCTGTGTGACAAGTGGAGCGGCCATGGCTTCTGACAAAAGGAGATGTGGATTTCAGATCAGAAAGACAGTTTTGTTACCAAATATAGCAGGAAAGACAAGGTGTGAATGAACTTCCTTCTGGTGGCACTCTGCAACTCAGTATTAAAGCATAGTGAAGAGAGAATGTGTTGAAGTTCATGAGAAGGTTGCCAGGGAGTTGCTTTTCTATGGATAGCAGCAAATTAAGAAACAAAACAGCAATAAAAAAAAAGTCTTCAACACAAAATTGGTTAACCCAATCTCCATGACGTGTTCATTTTAATTGAACAAACTGGTTATTTTTTAGAGTGTGCTGCAATAATGAAATAGAAACAAAAAGTTTTCTCTCCCCATACCTCCTGGAAAGTGAAAGCATTGAAGCGGTTTGCAATTAGCAGGCTGCTCTCTTATTGCTGCCTGTTGGCTGGGGGAAAATGGCCAGACAATCCATTTCTCTCTTTCTACTCTTCAATGTCTGAAGGGTATTATACTTTCTGGTAATAGGGCTGCACTTCATTCTGAGCTAGGAATTAGTGATCTGAATGTTTAACATCGCTCTGTGTTGCTATTCTCTATTAGAATGCAAGCAAAAATTTCCCCTGTGGCTCCGAACACTTGCCATACCTCTTGGGAAGTTGGAATGGTGTTATAGAGAAGCCAGTACTACAAAAAGAAGGGATGAATCTCACGGCTGTCACTGTGGCTGTGGAGAACGGGCATACCGTGGCCTTTCTGGGAACGTCAGATGGTAAAATTCTTAAGGTAACAAACTGGACTTAAAAAACTGGAAGGTATTTAAAAGGTTGTAAACTGTAGTGATAGCATATGGCTATCTAGAAGTAAATGGGATTTATAAGATCACATACCAAGAATAAATTCTCTTGGAGCTTGATATTTTTAATCTCAGAGAAAAAACGCATTACTGCTGATGTACCTCAGCTATCCAATACACAGATTGAATTAGCATTGCCTGAATGACACTTTTCCCGAAGGATTACATACCTACTGAGAGCTTTATATAAACAGCCTTTGGTAATCTAACAGCTGCTCTAGCCTTATCTCTATTCAAGACCATACTAGTTTAAGAGCAACTTCTCATTTTGTTATTCTGGCCGTTCAGTGAATAGACGTGGCAATACAAAGCCCAGGCTGAAGCTCTGATAAATTCTGATTGTGTGGTGTTCAAGATTTGACATGTTTGTAGTGTTAAAATGTCAAGACTACAACACCAAACACCTTCTTTTGCTTGAAGGAGAGTGATGTCCAACCAAAAACCTAGTACTGCCAAGTCCCGCCAAACAGTGTTAGAAGTACTGAGAAGGTATGTGGGTGTGGTGCCTAGAGACAAGGTTTAGGGGTGAACATGGTGGTGCTAGGTTAGCGGTTGGACTCAATGATCTTGGAGGTCTTTTCCAACCTTAGTGATTCTATGATTCTACGTCCCTAAGTGCCACATCTATAAATCTTTTAAATATCTCCAGGGTTCGTGACTTAACCAATTTCCTGGGCAGCCTGTTTCAATGCTTGATAAACCCTTCCATGAAGAAATATTTCATAATATCCCATCTGAACCTCCTCTAGCATAACTCAAGGCCATTTCCTCCTTCTCTATTGTTTGCTAATTGTAAGAAGAGACGAACCCCCATCTCACTACTACCTCCTTTCAGGTAACTGTAGAGAGCAATAAGGTCTCCCCTGAGCCTGTTTTTCTCCAGACTGAACTCCCCAGCTCCCTTAGCTGCTCCTCATAAGACTTGTGCTCTTTACCCCTTCCTTGCCCTTCCCTGGACATGCTGCAGCACCTCAATGTCTATCTTGTAGTGAGGGACCCAAAACAGGACACAGTACTCAAGGTGCAGCCTCACCAGTGCTGAGTACAGGGGTACAATCACTTCCTTAGTCCTGCTGACCACACTACTTCTGATAAAAGCCAGGATGCCACTGGCCTTCCTGGCCACCTGCGCACACTGCTGGTTCATGGTCAGCCAGCCATGACCATGACCAGCATCCCAAGCTTCTTTTCTGCCAGGCAGTTTTCCAGACACTCTACCCCAAGCTTGTGGCTCTCCATGGGGTTGTTGTGACCTATGCGCAGGACCCAGCACTTCACCCTGTTGAATCTCCTACAGTTGGCCTTGGCCCACCAATCCAGCCTGTCCAGATTCCTCTGTAGAGCCTTCCTACCCTGCTGCAGATCAACATTCCCACTCAGCTTGGTGTCACCTGCAAACTGACTGAAGATGCACTCAATCCCCTTAGCCAGATCATTAATAAAAACACTAAACAGGAGTGGCCCAATACTGAGCCCTGGGGAACACCACAGTGACCAGCTGCCAGCTGTATTTAACTCCATTCACCACCATCTCTGGATGGCCCAGATATCCAGACAGTTTTTTACCCAGCAAACAGTGCATCTGTACAAGCTATGTGCAGCCAATTTCCCCAGAACGCTGTGGGAAATGGTGTCAAAGGCGTTAGTAAAGTGTACCTAGACAATATCCACAGCCCTTTACTCATCCACAGAGTGAGTTAGCTTGTCAAAGAAGGAGATCAGGTTGGTGAAGCAGGACCTGTCTTTCATAAACCCATGGTGGCTGGGCCTGATCCCCTTGTTGTCTTGCATATCCCGCATGACGGCACTCGCAATTACCTGCTCCATGACCTTCCCCAATACCAAGATCGAACTGATGGTCCTGTAGTTCCCTGGATCTTCTTTCTGACCCCTCTTGTGGATGTGTGTCACATTTCCCAACCTCCACTCCAATGGGACCTTCCCAGTTAGCTGAGACTGCTGGTAAATGATGGAAAATGGCTCAGGGAGCTCTTCTGCCAGCTCCCTCAGTACCCAGAGACTTCTTGTGTGTAAAAGTAGTACAGCAGGTCACTGATCAATGCCCCGTGAATTTTCGGTTCTTCATTCTGCTCCCCATCCTTGTCTTTCAGTTCAGGGGGTTGGGTACCCTTAGAACAACTGGTCTTAAAGACTGAGGCAAAGAAGGTATTAAGTCCCTCTGCGGTTTCGTCATTTTTTTTCCACTGTGTTTCCGCCCACAACCGACAAAGTATGGAGATTCTGCCTAGTCCTCCTTTTGTTGTTAGTGTGTTTTTAGAAATATTTTTATTGTCTTTTGCTGCAGTAGCCAGATATAATCATATTTGAGTGAAAAGAAGCAACATTAACCACCTTTCTTTTCTTCCATGAAATAGGTGTTCCTGTCATCCACTGCAACTGAGTACAGCTCTCTTACTATTGAACTAAATAAACCCATAAAGAAGGACCTGGTCCTTGATCAAACCCAAGAAAATCTGTATGTGATGACCACAGACAAGGTAACGTGCCCTGCTTGCATTAAGGACCTTCACTTTCCTCTGTAGCTTGACCTGAGATTTACACATTTCTGTGTTGTTCCTGGAAGTCACCCTACTCAGTGGAACTCCCCCTACTCTGTATGTATGAAAACCCTTCTTGAGTCTAAGCTGATGGGCTTGTTTATTGTGACTTGGAGAAGTGAGTTCACCTCTGAAGCTCTCATACAGGGTCTGTGAAAGGATGAAGTGGAGATGTTCGGCACCAGCAAACCTCAGGGCCAGGCAGCCCTAGAGCTCAGTGTGGTACGTGTGGGGTACTGGTGGATTCTTTAGCTGCCATCAGTTCTTTCCAAAAGTACTTCAGGATTCTGGTGGCTGACATACTGGCATTGACACATATGTAAAGCCACCAGGAGTTTTTGTGGGTCTTACTGTCAAAAACTAAGAAGAATTACATATTTGGGAACCACTTTTGTTTAAGCTTCTGCTTGAGTGCAGCGGGAAAAGTCCAATTTTGTGAGAAAAGGCACAGGCAATCTCTTTCAGGTTCCCCTTCTTTGTGCTGTCAGATGAGGGTACAGTGGAGATTTGTGAAGAAAGGGAGAAAAAAAGCAAGTAGGAGATGAGAGGGATGCCAGATTCTCCTTCACTTCCAGCTGTAACCCTCTTCTGACACCTTTCTTTGTGAAGGCTGGAGCTGCTGGTGTCAAACGCTTGGTTCAGCAGCTCTCTGTTACAAGGTGGGTAACAGGCTGTGACCATCTGCAGCCCTGACAGTGACATGGAATGCAACACGGGAGATGCTTTGCAGCAGAGAATGGGGGGCTGTGAAAGGAGAGTATTTGGAAAAACAATACAAGAATATTTTCTGACTGTTTATAAAAGGATTAACATAAATTCCCACTGCAAGAGTGTTATAGTCTAGCTGAAGGTTTTCAGGCTAGAAATCACTTTGGAAAAAATGCCAGATACACAACTGATAAAGCAATTAATAATTATGGCAGTGTGAGACAGGTTACCTTTTTTCTTTTTTCTATCCTCTCCCTCACCCTCTCCTTCTCCTTCTTCTCCCTCTCCCTCTTCTCCTTCTCCTTCTTCTCCCTCTCCCGTCTCCTCTTCATTTCTCTTCTTTTCTTTTCTTTCCTTTTCCAGTAGTGCATTCTTCTCATTTGGCTTCTGTTCAGATTTGGAACAGAACTTCAAACTTCAACATTGTCCACAAAACTCTGGGTGGCCTGGCACCACATATTACAAGCTGGCATGTTATGTAAAAGCCCTGAGGCCCTTATGAGGCTACAGCGTGTGCTGCTGAGTAGCGTAAGGGATGACAACAACCTTGAAGGGAGACAAGTTTTCTGGTGGCAGTCAGCTTGAAATGGTAGAATTTAAAAAGGCCACAGACAATTTTTTTTTCAGAGAAAACTTGCAAAAAAAAATTCCATCACTACAAAACATTTAAATTTAGAAAGCAGCAAATTTATGCCAAAGAAAGGATTTCGTATTAACCTTTTCCAAGTAGCTCGTGTAGACACTGCTGTTTCTGAATAATGTGAATAATAGTTTTCTTTTACAAAACCTGTTTAGCTTAAATATGAATAGCTAAAGTTGGGAGCTCTGTAATGGCATTACATTACTGTCATCTCCAGGAGTTAATTACGATGAGCAGTCCCACCCACTTTTAGAAGCAGATAGACAGGAGGAGAATAGAGGCCTTCAGAGCTGGGAGAAACGAAGCAACGTAAGTGAGGGGAGAAGAATAAGTGCTGAAACATGCACTTCTGGGTTAAGCCTGGCTGTGAGTTCTAGGAATAGAGATACCAGAACTCTGCTTTGTGAATTTAAATGGTTTAGAGTTATTTAAAATAAGGTAAACAATAAAGGGCAGCTAGCTGTGCTGATCGGTGTGCACGCTGCTGAGCTACCTGGCAAATGCAGCCTGCCTCAGCATTTGGAAATGAATTGCTTGGGCTCTGTAAGCACTGGAGCAAAGTGAAAGTGGTGATGTGGTAGGTAATAAGAGAAAAACAGATGAGAAATACAGGCAAGAATAATAGAGGTTAAGTGTCATAGTGAGAATCAAGCTCTTCCTTTCTTGTTTCACTTTTCCTCCCTCTTCTCCCGACTTCTGCTACAGTGTCAATAGCAGTGGGTGGCTTGGAGCAAGTGCTTTCAAAAGTTGGTCACCTCTGCTCCCACAGCGTGGACAGAGAGCAGGACAAAACCCTTGCAGCTTCCTGGAGGACTTGGAAAGGAGCTTAGCACCCCTGCACTGCTCATGCTGGTTCATTACAAGTGTACATCACTGGTAGGATCCCAGATTCCGTACTGTGCGTACCGTACTGTGAGGAAAGCAGAAGACTGTGCCAGTCACTTACCATGATCACTGGCTTGTTTGCTTGTTTTAGTTTTTAACACTCTTTGATTTAGAGTGCCAACTAGACAATCTCTAAAATTAGTTTCTTTGCATTTTGAAGCTATCTGTAAACAGGGTTTTTTAATCATTAAGGTCACATAAAACTTGCAGAGACAGCGATCTCTAGGGCTTGTTTATGCTTGCCAGAATTATGAAATAAATACTTTGTCATAAAAAAAAAAAAGCCATTCACTGGATATTCAATTACTCATGGGTACCAGCTAGTGAAACAGAGTGCCAGTAACTCAGCTCCAGTTAGCTAAAAAGAAGAGAATGCTGAAAAGGTAAACCCCTGTATTAATAAATTCAAGCAAACTGCACAGTACTGCCATTTTCCCTAAGTGAGTCATTTTCCTTAACTCTTCAGATGTGAGGAAAAGACCAAACTCAGGCTGGTAAAGTAGCTTTTTAATTGCCAGTTGTTTTAAATGAGATGATAAGAAAGCCTACGTCTCAGAGTTACTGTTGCTAGACTTTTTGCACTCTTTAGAAGTAATACATAGCCATCGACAGGAAGATGTTGCATCGTTTCAGCAACATAGCGAAAAGGAATGTTTGTTTGCTGGCTCCTCTTTCTGTGCACCAAAGTTGTTTATTCTTAGCACCAAAGGAAATCAAAACCAGAAGCTGAGTACTTACTGGGGGAATGAGACATGAGAATTGATGATGTTCTTTTCCCTGATGCTTCCTGTCATAGTTATTTTCATTTTGTTTTTTGAATGTATTCCATGGTGGGGGTTAGGCATGGAGAAGTGCAGTAACCCGAAGCGCCCTGGCTCTCTCGTGCTTGCAGACTTTCTGAAATGCCTTCTGGCTAAAAGTGCATTTCCAAACAATTTCATCTCTGTGCTAGTGATATGGAGGGGAGAATATTCTGTTAAAAAAGTTATCTAGTCAGTACCAAGTTAGCCTTTTGAAAGTATTTGTCCTGCAGTAGCTGTTTCTTGAATTTGGAGTATTGTTGATGCAGTTTCTGTCCTGAAGTGACTGCTGTAATGCAGATTTCCAGAAGTAACATAACTGGAGGAACTGAAAACCTCAATTTTTGTAAGACTTGCTCATGATTCTTGATTATAACAATGTCCTACGTCACTTTGAAAACCGATAATATTGGAGTGAGAAAAAAATCAGGAAAATGTGTGTGAATTTGGACTTTGTTAAGGGGGAAAGACCAGTCTCTGGTTATGTACATATTTTGTTAAGATCAGGCTGAGCGCTGATGACAGTAACACAGGGTCAAGCCTTCTGCTGCCACAGGCAATGACACTGTACAGCTCTGTGCACAAACGTTTCTGTCTCCTTGTGCCTTCTTCAGATGTTATGGTTTGCCTTGCTCTTGGTTCTCCAGGTGTATCGGTTACCCGTGCAGGACTGCCACAAGTACTCGGACTGTGAGAAGTGTGCCCAAGCGAGCGATCCGTACTGCGGCTGGTGTGTGAGAGAGGGCAGGTGAGCGCTGCCGGTGTTTGCTCAGGTGCAAGCAATGGGATAGCTCAAGTTTTGGCACGTGCTACGGGTTACTGCTCGACATAGTGATCTCAGCATTTTGTGCTCAGCCTTACGCTCCTGATAGTGATATAATTTTATTCACACAGACATTAATATCAGTATTCTGTGCACACAAAAAAAAGTCCCTGTTTACTTATGCAGATTTGATTAGTTTAGGAAAATATATACTTTTCTGCTGATGCTGAAAATTATTATACATTTTCTAACTGTATGTTTTATCTCTCTTTGAGCTGTACAGTCAAATGTTCTTCCAGAAAATAAAAAAATACTCCCTATTTCAAGCTCAAAAAATATGGCATGTGTTTTAAACAGGGCAGTAAAGTGTAAAAAAGAACACAAATGGAAAAAATATTCCATGTCTAAAATAAAGTGTGTAGCTCAAATGCTGGTTTTATATAAACTTCATCTATCAAGACATGTAGCTGCAGGAAACCCTTGCCTATCTGTAGGAAAGCAGAAAGTAGCATTTGACTGACTATCTGCAGAGGTTCACTGAATGAATATTCAAACACATGTAAACTAGGACAGCACTGAACAGCTCTGTAATGTCTCTTCTTTGCACTCGGCATTGATTGGAGTGCCGAGAGGGAAGAGCGGTCCTGCAGTTCTCCTTTTGACTAAGTTAATTAACCCCTTGGCACGAGTGGTTGGGAATTTGTGAATCTAACTTCTTGCTGTTGGAACAAAGGGGATGTTTAATTACAATATGCAGATGAATTTCAGGCTCCCACCTTCCTGCCTGAAAATATGAACTATTGTGTTAGGTTACCTATCAGCCTGACGTAGCATAATATGGAGCACTGCGGAGAAACTTACGCGGTGTGTGCAGGTTTATGTAATATACTGTAACTCCTCCAGCCTGGGTTTCTGTTGCTGTGGATGAAACCTGAGGATTTGGAATATAACCTCAAACTCCTCCTGGGCTGCTGGGAGTTGAAAGATGTGTCATACATCATAAAAAAGGCAATTTTTGCTAGATTTCCCTTCAGGTTTCTGATATGACCACTGACCTCAATATTTCAAAATATTAATGGTTTCTGAGAAGAGGCAAACATGAATTTTCACATTAGCAAGTATTTATTTCCAGTGGGGAGAAAAAAATGTTTCATTTCTAAGTTTAAGTTCTGTCTTATGCTCACACATAGCACTTAGTAGTGTGTTTAGGGATATGTTATGTGAATGTAGACTCCGTATGTGAATGATTTGTTTAAAGGAGGTTTGTCAGAGCTGTGCAACAACTGTAGTGTGTCAAAGCCCCTGATGATTTAGCAGTCTCCTGCTGCAGCAACCAGAGCTTCCACAGCATTTGCTCCTAAACTTTGCACAGAATGGAAAGGATATACATGAGACTGTCCCCACACACACTTCAACAAGCTTTTGTAGCCACGTATGCATTCTTCTGTACTGCAGCATCTCTTTTTCCTGTACTTGATCTGGGAAAATCTCCCAGCATTTTTGGTGAGGCTGCACAGCCATTCGTCTTCCTGTAATTCTAACAGTGCCTTGGTAGGGAGAGGTCTTAAATAGTGGCAGGTGGTAATGAAAACATTCACTATTAAAGTAACATTTCTAGAGTTGTCTCACAAGCTCTCCACAAGCTTGTGTATCTCCAGCAATACTTCTCCGTTGCATTTTACTCTCATGACTGTTGTGTCTTATCACTGGCAGCATATAGGTGTCTGCCATTTGACCTGCAGAAAAAACCAGACTGTGCCCACTCCTTCAGGATATTGTTGTATATTACAATGAAGGTTAATCAGCTTGATTTCAGATGATCAGGTGATAGTTCCATTGCTTTATAGTTCTTGTGCTAAATATTACTGCCTCTTCATGGATTTGGGTTGTCTAATTCCATAGGGTGTCCAAAGTAGTATAGGCACTTGCTTTTGACACCTCAAACCATCAATAGTTATTACACCACTTATTCTGTTAAAAATTCTTTAATAGCAAACCCACTAATCAATATGAACGCAAATTTGTAGTCAGAGTCTAGCTATAATATTGCTTTGCTTTGGTTTGTGTTTCTTTTCTGTCAGGTGCACAAAGAAGGCAGACTGTGGAACAGCCGATAAGGAGAATCACTGGCTGTGGAGTCCAAGTGGCACATGTGTGACTATCATTAGTGCAGACCCTCTAAATATGAGTCGCAGAGCCCCTGCTAAGGTATAACAGGAAAATACTTTCCTTACATATTCTTAAAGCACATTGATGTCACTACCAGGAAGATGAATATCTGCATTTCTTTATGCACAGTGAAGACCAGAAATAGGGTAGTGGTTTTGATATCTCAGTCTCTGGCGTTTCTCACAGTGCTCTTTCTTGCCTGCTGTTCTTGCAGGTTGCAGTTCACGTTTTCTTCGAAGAAATTTTTGAATTTGACTTTCTCTGTAAACCGAAGTGATGCACTAGTGTGGATGATAAAGCATTTACATTTATCTGAATATTATGGAAGTGTTGCACAGTGTTGTATTATCCATAAAAAGTAATTGGTAGGGGAGATTTCATGCTGCCCTTTCAGCTTACTTAAGCATAAACTTAAGTAAGCAGTGAAGCCATAATCTGTTGCTTTAAAATCAGCAGTGGATTTGCCTACTCAGTGAAGTCTGACTGAGTACATGGAGAAGGTAAATTCAGCATGCAAAACGACTCATGCAACAAAACTGAGTTTTTGGAGTGTGACCAGGGTGTCAAAACTTGCTCTAATTCCAAATGGAGCATGCCAATGCAGACTGAGACCTTCCCAGGGATGCTCAGCAAGTAAAATCAATAAATGGCTTTTAATTCCTCTTAATCAGAAATAAAGAAACTGTCTTTCAACTGACTTTAATTCCATTTTTAAATGATGTAAATAATATTGTGTTAAGGCCATTTCTATGCTGAATAAAGACATTAGTAGAATGTAACTGGTTTCAGTGAGAAAGGGATGATTGTCATTTCTACTGACAATACAAAATGGAAAAAGTTAAACTGTATAATGAACACACCTGAAACATTAGGTCAAGGACAGCATCCAAAATTTCGTTTCAATTGTTTCCTCTTTCCTTGTTGAGTTTTCCTATCTTATTTTGCTTTTAGTTCCTCACATACACTCTTTCCTGGAGGAGGTTAACCTCTCACCATCACTCTGAAATGCTTTTTCATTGCTAATGATAGATCTCAATGGATTTTTTGCAGTTACATTGAGTCTTGAGGAAGCCATTTTTCTGTTCATCCCTTTCAAGCTCCAGGATTTCTGGTCTATTCCACATATTTTACCCTTTTTAAATTGTTTCCAGGTGAAACTGACTGTAAATCCATTGCCAACTTTGACTGCAAGTGACAACGTTTGGTGTACATTTGGGGAAACAACACGTTCTGCTCAGTTGGAAGGCGAGGTTATTATCTGTGATCCACCTGACATCATTCCTCCAACACCAAAACATCAAGGTAAAGAAATACTGCTACCCTTTTTAGATAATAAGAGAAGAGAACATAGACTGCTGTTTCTAATGTGATGCTCTTATATGAGGTATATACAAGGTGGTGTTTTTTTCCTCTGCCAGGCCCTTTCCCCAGATAGTCTGTTGCTGAACTGTCCATTTGCTCAAACTTTTTGCATTGATGTATTCACAAGCTGTAGCATTCCCAGTGTTTCTACCGAGAACCTGAAACAGTAGCTTGGTAGACACATAGACATGGAGCCAGAGAGGTGCTGTTCTGTGTCCCAGACAAACAAAACCCAGTTGCTCTAATCTGAATTGTGGGGTCAGAAGAGATGCATATGTGCTTCAACTGTGAAGTTGTTCATGCCTGATATCTTAGTTTTGCTCTAGTCAACAGTACTTCAGTGGCTTGTCTTCTGGTCAGAAGACTGTCCTTTCTATCAAAGCCTTCTGCCTCTTCTACTGTGTGTCCTCCAACTTCTGCAATAGTAAGCCCAGTGGAAAAATACTTGATCATATGATTAAAGACTAAATCGTTGTTCTGAACCACTAATTACAGGCTTAAGATCTGTTGCCAACCATAATTCATTTCCTAGATGGTGCTTTTCTGGTGCTTTATTTCATACATCTTGATGCATAAACACATGGACTGAAACTGGTTACGCAGCGTTGTTTATTGTGTCTTAAGTTTTAAAAACTGAAAAGAAACAACAAACAAAAAACAGGTGCTTTTACAGCTTGCAGACATACTCCTGAGGATAAACCTTTTGTATCTATCAAAACAGTCATGAACTGTCAGACTGAAACGTGAAAGCACATTTTAAGATAAGTTTCAATTCTCTTAAGGCTGAAAGAGGTCAAAATCTGGTTTCAGTTGCAGGGAAAATAATTGTGTTAAAATCTTACTGTTGAGTTTTACGCTAGCTGGGTTGTGTCACAGCACTCTGTTATTTAGGGCCAAATCACATTCCTAAATATTTTGTAAGGCAGGACATAAGGTAACAGGGTTGATAAGCATGACATCTCAATGTTATCCAGCATAAAATATGAGACTAGAAGCCTGTCAGAGAAGGCATTAGAGTAAGCAAGTCACCTAGAAATAATATGTCCCTCTGAATTGGTTGCACAGGGATCCCTCTAAAAAGATGTTCAAAAGTAATATAAGGATGCTCAGAAGCTCAGCAGACACCAGCATTAGCTACAAACACAGGCAGTGATTCACAGAACCACAGAATAGTTAGGATTGGAAGAGACCTGTGGAGATCACCAAGTCCACCCCTTCTGATAAAGCAAGTTCGCTTAGAGCAGGTTACACTGGATCATGTCCAGGCAGGTTTTGAATATCTCCAGACAAACAGACTTCACAGTCTCTCTGAGCAGCCTGTTCCAGTGCTCTGTCACCCTCAAAGTAAAGATATTTTTCCTCATATTGAGATGGACTCTCCTGTGTCTCAATTTTTGGCCATTAGTCCTTGTTCTGTCTGAACAGAGTCTGGCACCATCTTCTTGATACCTGCCCTTAAGATATTTCTATGCATGATTTGTATGTTCCTTGCAGCATGTAGTAAAAAGTCCAGAGCCATCCAGTTACTGTTAAGAAACCCTACTGATGTTGGAAAAGTCTGGGCTGCTTTGGTTGTGATTGGTTCCAAAAGGAATAGGACGTTTCTAGGAAGGATGCTTTTTCACCACCCTGTCATTAGGAAATCCCCTGGCATTCCTTTCAGTCTGAAATATTGAAAGGGACCCAGTGCAGGCAAAGGTAACTTCCAGCCAAGTAGTTGATGGTCTTCCAAGAACCTGTTCAAGAAAGCAGAGTTTGAAATTGCTCAATAGCTTGTGAAATAGCTTGTCATAAGGGCTTAATGATTTCTGCGAAAGGCATTTGAAACAGTTTCACTGAGGAAAGCACAACTCTTAGTTTAGTAATAATCCAGATGAGAAGTATATTTGTGGAGAAATCATGTATGGCAAACTGAAGCTCACAAGTGCCTGTCCTAACTTAGTGTTTGCAGGCACTGTTGGGCATTAACCACAAAGATCACTTGCTTTAATTCACGTGACAACAGTTTTAATTCACAAATGAAAGAAGTAATTTTACACACAGACATATTCATATTTAAGAAAATGTTTTATTTAAAATGACTGTTCCTGTGCCAGCTTTCATCTGTGTTCAATTATCTCCTTACTCAATTTTCCTTGTTCTTCTGCGCTCTTTAAAATTCTAGCACGATGATAGCACCACTGAGAAACACTTCCATGAAACAAAGCTATTCTTTAATTTTGCTTCTTCCCTTTTTTCTACCTCTGCTTTTCTTCTGAGAACCATATGCTGAAAATTTTGTTAAAGCTTAAAAAGACAAAACAGAGGTTACAGTTGTGAGAACCAGAGAGACAACAGTATAGTTAAATATTTGCTTATGTCCTGTAAAATGATAAAAGTGTTATCATTGTATCATTCACCTCAAGAGCTGAAGAATTCAACAACCACTTGGATAATTTTTTTTCTTTTGTGATAGATCATGTTTCAGTTCCACTTCAGTTAACCTTTGAAGAGAACAAGATATTTTTTGCATCACATACTTACCCTTTTTATGACTGTGAAGAAGCAATGAATCTTATTGAAAATCAGCCGTAAGTATTTCAGCTTCTTAAGTATTTAGATCCTGTAGCTTTATGTGTGAGGTAACTGACTCAATCATTTCATAATTAAGCTTTTGGCACTCTCAAAGATTGCCAGTGTCCCAATCCTTTTTCTTACCTTTAAAGGCAGTTTAAAAATGGTTGAATGGCACCAGATGAGCCAGCAACATAAGGTGTAGAATAGAAATATTCATGGCACATATAATTAAAGGCCAGTTCATTGGATTACCATTTCTGTAGCTGCTGGTGTATTTGCAGGTGAGCTATGTGGATATTTGCTTGCCTACTGGTTCCCTGAAATGTTAGATTGGTGCTTTGGATCATGGTGCTTTCAAGCACACAGTCGGTGCTGACTCTGCCCCCAGCATCTGCCCTGCTTGAGATGTTACTGCCCCAGGGCAGGCACAGCCAGCCCAAACCCTTTGTTCAGCCTTATGTATGAAGGTTGATCAAAATAATTTCCGGTCCTGTCAGGTTTGCTCTCAAAGTCCGTGCAAGATACTATGGTTTTCTGAAGCTTACTCAAATATTTAATGACTAAAATATCTTTTTGGATTTCTTGAACTGTTCTTATTATAAAGTTTTCAGCTTAACATAGTAAGGACATTATAACAGACTGATCTACCCTCCATGAATAAATATGGAATTTCATTTACTTTTTCTGTCAGCGGGGGGAAAAGCCTGACAGTTTGTCATGACTACCGTGTTATATTTGTAGATGCTATTCCTGTGCAAGCAATAGATGGAATTGCCAGTGGGACTGGAAGAGACATATCTGTGAAGAGTCCTCTTCAATACAGGATGTGATTAAACAAAATATGGTAATGTTTAAAAATAAGGTTATTAGGTTTTTATTAGAACATTTCAATGTTTTGTTTGCCTTATATCTCATATCAGTTGATTGAATTAGGTATTTAAAAATGATTCTAAAGTTAACTCCAGAAGTGTAAGGTGGTGGTTTTTTTTTAGTGACAGTGCAGGGGTGGGAATTCAGGGTGTGATTGAGGAGGGGCAGTGAGACTGAATAACTCCTGAAAGGATATTTCTGTTCCTTTTACTATTTTGCTTCAATGGGAGGAATGAGATTTCAAGGCAGGGAAAGATAATCACCCACAGCTTTGACATATGCTGCAGTCATTTTTAGCATGTCTAATTTGAAAGGGTGTAATCAAATCTGTCACTGTATTTTAAGCATGAAGTTCTTCAGAACAAGCATTCTATTGTCCGAAGGCTGTTGGAGCTTATTGTGATAAGATTTTTTTATTTGTAATGATATATAAAATGTTTCTCTCTGCAGGAAGAAGAATGCCCACAGTTTCTAAACCCTGACCCTCCAATAATACCTATGGAGTACCAAACACCTGTGTATTTTGAGGGAAAGCATCTAGATTATTATCAGGTAAGCAGATTAATTCAAAGCTAGCTGTCATTTGAATGCAAGTTAAACTGCATCTATACTCGTAAAGTAAAGCACTAGTTTATGTGCGTTGGAGATCCTGCTCATACTTGTTTTTAAAGAAAGAAAAGAGCTACACATTCAAGTTCAATACAATGTTGGTTACTCTAGTAGAGTCATCACCAAGACAGAATCATAGCTGGAGAAAATATTTTAACTACTAAAATTGGAGGGTGCACTTTAAGACCTACTGAAACACTGGACAATTTTTTTTCATCGAATGAAATGAGAGAAGATGTAGAAATTGGGAATGTTTCATATAATTTTTTCTTATTAAATACTTGGTGGGTTTTGTTGTTGTTCTAGAATGGCATCACTCAGAGTACTTAATTCAGTTTTCACCTTTCAAACACAAAAGTGCACTCAGAAATTAAATTTTTCATAGTTTGGATAAAATGATCTTTTGCTTTTGTATGTGTGTGACCATTAGGCATTTTTTCAACCATAAAAAAGGCTTCTCTTTCTCTGTACTTGCTTCCAGAAAATACATTACAAATCTTCTGAGAAGTAAGAGTTTGACCTCAAGCTTTTAATTGTTTTGTAACCTAGACAATGCATAAAATGTTATTGTTAGATTGACAAAAATGAAGCTTAAAAATCATTTTTAGGTAATAGCTCAAGTATTGTTATTATTTCTATTCTTTGTTTCTGTGTTGTCTTTGTGTAAATTGATGATAGATACACTGGGGAGGAGTGCATCGATTTCTTTAGCTAGCGGCCATTTATTGAGGGAAAGAAGGCTCTTTTTTTTTGAGGATTTTTTCTTCCCTTTTCCAAATTGAAGTACTCTATAGCTTATAAATTCCTTCTATCACCTCTGCTATGTCTGCCAGGGATGGAAAAGGGTCAACAGGTCTGAAGAGTAACAATGTAAGAAGGGTATTCAGAGAAGGGTAAAAAGCAACCCTTAAGCACTCTAATCATAAGAAGACCGTGCTAAGTGTCACTACTGTAAACATATATGAAGACCTTGCTATATAAACACATGTTCAAAGATAAACATCTTTGTTTGAAGACCTTAAAACATATGCAGACGATTAAAAGAAATTGGGTGAATTTGAATTTGGTCTGTTCTCCAAAGTGCTAGGACTGGTTCCTTCTAGGACATCTGACTGTATGCAACGTGGGGCACACAACACCTCTCTTAGAGGCCACAGCTCTATTTGCTAAAAATTGAAGAGTATTTCAGAGTATAAACTCATATTTCTTTTGTTTAACATTGTGAAGAGCTGTTTCTCTGCACAAGAGGAAAATCTTTTTCTCCTTCCTGGAAATAAGTGGAAAAGCCACTCTCAAGAACAAATTCAGGGTAGATGCATAATTTAGATGTACTGAATTTGGCTTCTAGTGGACCCTCTTTCTCCAAGGAGGAGAAGCAGCAGGAGGAATCCAAAAAGTCCTTTATCTAGTTTATTGTTCTGTAATTAAGCACTTTAATCTTTCTGAATTACTAGTAGCAAAAAGGAAATGGAAAAAAAATGTTGAGGTTTTTTTTTATTTATTCTGTGAGGTATCAATTACATTTAACAAAGGCAGAGACGCATCCTGTGGATTGAGTGCTTTATCATGGGTAGCAATGTTTAACAATTTGCCAACAAAACAGACCTAGTATGTTTTTATTTAACTTGGAACTGGGAAGGCTTACAAGGATTTCAAGTCTCTCTAAGTCAAGGTGAATACATAGGCCCAAAGCTGGAAAGATGTTGGAGAGCAATGAGTGTCAAATGATGTCAGAGTAAGTTTTCTTGGGTAAGAGCTATGTGGGAATGTCATGTCTGTCATGGGATCAGCTCCATATATCCTGGTACAGATGTGCATTTTTAAGCCAAAACAATATAATGCCTTCAGTGCCAGGACTGGAATAGGCACACACAGTTACTACAGCTGTATACACAGACCTCTATGTGATAGCAGACAAATAAGGCATAAAATAGTTGTAATCATACAGGCACTCATGCCTGTGGGGTCATGCTAGCTGAAGCAGTAACTTTGATGACTGAAAATTCATTTGAGTAAGGGCATAACTTACACTCAGCCTTTGGTAAACATCTCATGGAAATCAGGGTGGCTCAGGAGAAGCCATGGATGGATATTTTGTAGGGGTTGGCCTGCAGCCCAAATGCAAAACAGCATTTGGCTTATCATGTGGAACAATTTTGCTACAGGATATGCTAGGCATTACAGTGCATTTGGAGCTAGCAGTCATGCAGCTATGAGCACATTTAAGGCCTTTATTGATTAGAACATTGGTATATCCACTTTCCTTGCCTGAATTCTTTCTTAGAAAAAGCAAAAATTAATGTTCTGTTGTCACTTTGAACTACTAGTTCTATTATCTCGGTCTGATCTGTGCTTTACTTAAAAGGCACAACCAGTCTTACGGGTGACTAAGCGCACTAGCCAACATTGTGCATATAAGCATCTTCATTTCTGGGTGGAGATGGGCAATGAAAGGCTTACTTAGTGAGTAGGAGAGGTGAGTGGCTTAAAAAATAGCTATTGCAGAACTGAGGGAGGAAGTATAAGCTTGCACCTTTTCTATGCGCCTTCTAACTTGTGAATGCTTAAAGCACAATGAATAATTCTCCTTATGAGGACTTCCACTGGAGGGAAATAGATTAAAACAGAAGAGACTGTTGACTGTTTTTGTGCCTCTCCTTCCTCTGAAAAAATTTCAGTAGGAAAGAGAGGTAAATCTAAGCTGTTGTCATTCTTTTGGGAATAGCCTCATCCAGGATAGGCATTTGAGAGGAAAGTTTAGTACTGATCTATCATATTGCAAGCAATTTCTGAGAGGAACTCTCCAGCTGAGTCCTTGAAAGATTGGCAGAGTAGGAGAGACAGATGTACCAGCATCAAGATAACCTTATTAGCCCACCAAAGATTCTCATTAAAAGTAATTTCCCATTTGGATTTGTCTTTGTCACGTGTGTCTGATGTGTAACACACTTCCTAGTGTTTCCTACATGTGTCTTGAACCCAGACTTACTCATTGCACATCTCTGAGCTCTGTGGCTTTCTGCTCAAGGACCTGGTATAGCAACTCCTGATTTCAACGCATTCCGGATATCAGCTGTCACACACAGTCTCCTCTACTCTCCCTGAGTCTGCTGTTAAGCATGTGGGAAAACCTTAAACAGCAACAGCAGAATTTGAACATTTTTGAAAAACAGATGTTATATTAAAATATGTGGAGTAGGGAAAACAAGGCAGCATTCCTCAAGAAAAAAAAAGGATTTGTAAGGAAGTGCTTTAAAACTCAGAGTGTGTAGATGTTTTCTCTAAAGCAAGAATGAGCTGTAAAAGTTTCAGACAGTCTCAGTCAGTAGCTTATTTTCTGTATATAGTTTCTGAAAAGCAAGAAGTATAAAGTATGTTCCCCTCTATAACATAAACCTACCAAAGGCTTGAGTCAGGCCCTTTAACTGGTTAGAACATGTCCTCCTCAGCCCCAAACATTGGTGGGCTCATGTCCACTGCCCAACCTGTCACAGTGAAGGTGCAATAGGAAAGCTTTCCACTGCACTAATTAGATAAACCTGATGACCCATGAGTTACGTGTGAGTCCACCGTTGGAGAAGTAGCTACAAATAAATATGCTGTGATGCTCATACACACGACGTAGATGATAGGAGACTGTAACAGGAGACAATGTATTTAACCCCTGGAGCAGAAAAGAGGACTTGAATAAACATTATTTTTTTGCCATATGCTTCAAGATTCAGACAGCTCTGGTCAAAAACAGGGAGTAGTTCTTTACATCCACAGTGAAATTCTCATTTCAGCAAGGCTGCCGACAAGGTTCTGCAGCCGGGTCAGGGTAATTCCCAATATCAGTAGAGATTGGGGGTTAAATGGATTGAGAGTAGCCCTGTGGAGAAGGACGTGGGAATGAAACATTAGATGCTGGTGATGTGCACTTGCAGCCCAAAAAAGCAATGGTAACCTGGACTGCATCAAAAGAAGTGTGGCCAGCAGGTTGAGGGAGATATTTATCTTCTTCCTATCTACTCTCCTGAAACTGAAGCTCCCCAGCACAAGAAAGACATGGACCTGTTGCAGCAGGTCCGAAAGAGAGACGTGGAAATGATCAGAGGGCTGGGTGAGAGTTAGAGCACTTATCCCATAAAGAAAAGCTGATAGAGTCAAGGTGGTTCAGCCTGGAGAAAAGAAGGCTCTAGAGAGACACATTAGTGGACTTTCAATATATAAAGGGGACTTACAAGAAAGATGAAGAGAAACTTTTTACCAGGGCCTCTAGGAAAAGGAAAAGGGTAATATTTTTTAAACTGAAAGAGGGTAGGGTTAGATAGGATATAAGAAATCTTTTACAAGGAGAGTGATGAGTGACTGGAACAGGTTGCCCAAGAAAGTTGCAGGTACCCCATCCCTAGAAGTGTTCAAGACCAGGCTGGATGGGGCTTTCAGGAACCTGGTCCCGGGAAAGATGTCCCTACCTATGTCAGAGGTGTTGGACTAGATGATTTTCGAAGATCTCAACCAAAACCAATCTATGATTTTGTAAAGGTGAAGGTTATCTTGTCTCCCGGTGGGATCTGATTTCAGAAGTCTTTACCAACAATACTGTCTGAAAATATCCTTGATACTCATTTCTTTCTAAGATTCTTCTGGCAAACCTATTTGCACAGCTATCCTGTGGGCAGGAGAATGATCCAGCACAGAAACAGTGTTGTGGGGTGATGTGTTTGTTTTTTAACTAGCTCAATTCCTTGACTGAATCACAGAAAGCTGAGAGTTTTGCTGGTGCAGTGAAGGTCGGTATGTGCTTCAGCCTTAATACAGTAATTAATGGATTCAGGATCTAGGGAGAAGAGGGGGAAAGATGGTGTCCAGGAGGCAGGAATACCCTAAACTGGCGCTGCCATCACAGACTTTCCTGTGAAAATATATCTGGCGTCATAGTAAGACAGGAGAAAGCCAGAAAGAGCTGAGAGATGTTCATTCCTGTTTCCCATGCAGTTTTTGCATTGCTGCTTTGCCCAGGATCCCTACAGAGCAGAACTCACACGGCTCTGTTAATAACACATCCAATGTGTGAAGCCATCCAGTGTTTACACATCCTAGCTTTTTCTTATTGCTCCCTAAAATGGAGTGCTACATTTGATCTTGCTTTTCTTGAACTGCTTATTGTGTCCACCTTGAATGAATGTTGGAGGAGTGCGTAAAAGTACCAGATTGCTCTGACTCAGTGTTTCACTACCACTGCTTTAGATGACTGTAACTGGTTAGCCTACCGCATTTGGTCTTAATTACATCCATAGCTGAACAGGACATTGCCTGGTGATGTTTACTATGCTTGGTGATGCTGTACAAATTCTAAACTGAACTCTTCTCTTCCATAGGGCAAAAAATTTGTGATTGGAAACAGCCAATTTGAATTCGAAGCTCCTGTTGATGAATCAGATAATGGAAATTTTTCATTCATGACTAAAGAGGTAAGTGCAAAAATATGATTCGCCTACCAAATATGCTCAGTTCTTCTAAACTTTTCCAGTAGCCACATGTGTCCAGAATTATACAAGTAATATGGATTTCCCTCAGAAAAGAAAGTCACCTCTGATAGAGATTCTCCTTTGGCAACGGTAGTCAAAGGCAGCAGCTTTAGCTCAGAGCTCCTGGGGTCTCTCATCAAAGCCTTTGATCTTTCTCCTTCATTTCTCTACCCATGCAATCCATAGATTTATGGAACTGTCCCTAAAGGAACTTGAGACCATTATTGTTTTATTCTTCACATTTTATACAGACTGATAAAATCATTGAGGCCTCACCTTGAATATTGTATTCAGTTTTGGTCACTGCAATATAAGAAAGATATTAAGCTGTTAGAGAGTGTCCAAAGGAGTGCAATGAAGTTGGTGAAGGGCCTTGAGGGGAAGCCGTATGAGGAGTGGCTGAGGTCACTTGGTCTGTTCAGCCTGGAGAAGAGGAGA
>JAWMRA010000041.1:19162328-19191564 GCA_035584735.1 Pseudotriccus pelzelni | reverse complement strand
CGACATCATCTGCAGATGCTTCCAAGGCACCTGGGGAAGGGCACGGGGTCTCCACAGAAGCTGGTGGGGCATCCCTGAGAGAAGCTCTGGCTGCAAGTCCTGGCCATCCTAAACACGGGTGTTTGACCCAGAGAAGCAATGTGTGGGCAAGGGCACCGGTGCTGCTCTGACCCCTTTGGCCGGGGCTGCCCTCAAGTCAGCAGCTCTGGCAAGTCCTCGCCGAAGGAGACCTGCCACCGCCCCGAGTCCTGCAGATTTCTCTTGGATTCATATATTTACACAGACTGAGATGAGAAAAGATGTGTTCTTGACATCTGGAGACTTTTGCTCCAGGGAAACCTGCTCCATTACTCCCATTCCTAATAGTAACACCTTTTCCTCTTCTTTACCTGTCAAGCTGATGCATGACAATTTGTTCAAAACCATGCACACACTGCAGACCCTCCAAAATCAATACAATGTCACAACACAGGAGATCAGCAATAGCCCTTGAGAAAGGCCTCATGTGCTCGCTTTAAAAGGCACTTCTGGTGTGGGTACAATTTAAACAAACATAAACAAAATAAGTTGTAAGTAATCAAAAGAGAGTTCTCCATTAATAAGAGCTAATATTTATTATTGTTCCTATCACTGCTCCTGGAGCCAAAAGTTACAAAACTAGATACCCTAATTTGACTTATTCACGAATAAATAAAAAGAACACAAATCTCTTTTTTTGTTTTCCTTTTTTTTACTTTTTTCTCAAGGTTATTGAAGCTTGTTGCCATCTTCCATACTTCTCCCAACTGAGTAGCTTATTGTACTACCAGTGAAATGCAACAGATTTTGAAGGAGCCAAGGAGACATTTGAAAATGTATTTGTTCAGCCATACACTGCAAACAGCACAGCTGTTATTGACAGAGTGAAAATAGATCCTGCATAGAGTTAGCACTAAATGGAATTCAGACTCAGGAACAGAATTCTTGCTTAGACTTTACTTTCTTATTTTACTTGGGTAAAACTGTCTCCACTTCACTAAACTGCCATGAGCAGACACAGAGGGCCTGTTTTAAAGGTTTCCAGGCAATGAAAGACACTATTCAAAATCATACACTTCAAGTTCATTCCACATCATGCTTGCGACACCTTCACAAGTGTGAAAAATCTTTGTTAAGGGAACAGAGAGATTGTAGTAAGAATAGCTCAAACCGTTGGGTCATTGAGGCTATCAAGTCTCAGTGGACATGCCTTATTTTTTCACCTGGAAATGTTACATTAAAAGAAATTGAGCTTTTTAGCCCTTCTCTGATCTCTAGAGAGTTCAGCATTCTGTGCAGCCTGTGTGTAAACTATTTTGATGAAAGCTGGGAAACAATGGACCCTTTTTGCATGCATCCAAGTAATCTCTTGAAAGAGCAATAGCAATCTTGGGAAATCAGAATCCAAGCTATCCACAACAGCATTAACTTGATTCCTGGGATGTATTCCTAATTCATATCACCTAACTTAAGCTATGTAAAAGTTTCCCTTCAGCCTTTACTCTCCTAATAATGGGAGGGAGGACAGGGCATGTCCGGATAGGTGACAGAGATCCACAGTGGTGTGATAAAATGTTAGGTTAGATTGGACACCAATTTCTGCACAGCTCAAGTTAGGTAAAAAGATTTGCAGCCTTCATATACAGCCATTTTTCGCTCTGGACATTCACATTCCACATATTTTACATTTGCTTTTTTTGCAAAGACTTTTCTTTTTCCAGAATGGAGAATCTTCTCTGCGCAGGCACTCACTCAGCGTATTTTCCTAATCCATTCAGAAAACACATTTCTTACCTGCGTCTTCTTGGCTGCACACCATCCAAACCCATACTGACTTGGGTCATTTATGTTCTCATTGTTGGCATTTTTGAGCAGAGAAGCCAATAATTCATGTTTAGGTGTTCAGCAACCTGCTAATGGAAGGTAGAACTCTTGTCTCCAACCTACAGCAATCAACACAGTTTGTTACCAGCTGATAGCAGGATGC
Source organism: Pseudotriccus pelzelni (assembly GCA_035584735.1). Classification (NCBI taxonomy): domain Eukaryota; kingdom Metazoa; phylum Chordata; class Aves; order Passeriformes; family Tyrannidae; genus Pseudotriccus; species Pseudotriccus pelzelni. The sequence continues at coordinate 19,189,559 of JAWMRA010000041.1, read as the reverse complement.
TGCTCCCCATTACCATTTTCCAAGTGTCCAGTCAAACACAGAACCACAACAAACATCCATGAAAGAAGCCTGAATACAGGCTAGCAGTTTGGAATGTTTTGTCCTCCCACAAAACTATGACTGTGTGACTGTCTGTACAGCTGCCTGTAGAAAGCTGCTTAACTTCTGTGGATCAGACAGAGAATTTAAATTGCCTGTTTAGCTCTTTTTAGAAGAATCATATTCATCCACATTTCTCAGGCCAGCACTGGCCTAGCAGAGATCTCCAGCTAAGATGACCTGCTAAGACTTGGAGAAGCCTTTTTTATTATTAAAAAAAAATAGATTTCTTTAGAATGTAAATTAATTGAAACCACAGCCAGCCTTCAAAGAGAAAGCAGGGTAATTACATTGCTACAAGGCAGTAGTTGAATTACTGGTGTAAAGGAGTACCCGTGCATGTAACTATCCCAAAGGTAATGTTATTATCATGTTACATGTGATACAGATGCTATTGCTTCCCAGGCTTACTGCATTCTCCTTTCATATAAATAGTCTTCTTGTGTTCCTGTTTTCACTGACTTATTTACATCAGGATTTTCAATCACTTCATAAATTAACCACCTGCAAGGCTAAATACAAATCCCAGGATGAAGGGATGGAGAAAGAGACTTTCAGACTTCCAGAGCACAGCTGCCCTGATCTTGTGATTGTGAACATTTTTCCTTCCCCATGGTGAAGTTTTATTTAGAACTATTAAGTAAACTGATATTGTGAGGTCTTTCTTAACCTTAAGTATCATTTGCTTCTAGTGCACAAACTGAACATTTCAGAGTAGCAATATTCCTGCAATCTCTCTGGTATAGCATTTCCAGTTTTGGAGGCACTACTGTCAGGTAAACAACTACCACCTGCTTTCTTCTGTAATGTCTTCACAGTAGCTGATAATTCTTTCTTCTACCACTTACCACACATACACAGCACACACACACACATATATATTAGGATTATAGGAAAACAGCCTTGGTGAAAATAAAATAACACAGACCAAGAAACATTAGCTATCAAAAGGAATAGGTTATCAGTTCTTTTCCATCTGGAAAGCTTTTGTCCATGCATTGCAACCTCCTGATTTTGTCCAAACTGATGTATTTTATTTTCAGAATGACAAAATTCACAACCAAATTCACAACAATATACTGGAAAAGAGCTATTATATTTGTCCCATCCCCACCGCCTCCCCAAAAAATACAGAGTAAGATACCGTCAGTATAGATTTTAAACTTTTTCCACTAATCTTTTTAAGGTTGTCTGTAGTTTGATTTTCTGGATCAGTAAAAATCATTCTGCTCTCTATTCTGTTTCTCTGGGGGAAAAAAAGTCTCATCTAAGTGTTTATCATGAGTTTAGACAGAAAGTAAAGATATCTCAGGCAGGATCCCTGTAGGGATGGTTTCATCATATGAACAACCTGAATTAAAGGCTCATCACTATTGTCTTGTCACTTCCTTTCTGCTTTGCTCCTTTCCCTTCCTCTCCTTCTCCCTTCTCCCCCTTGCTCCAGCTCTGGGGTTCATCTGCATGCCATGGCCTGTTTCCATGTCACTGTATCAACTGGGAGATAAGCTATTATCTTTCACAAAAATAATTTTATTCTACATTGGGCAATACTGTATCACTTACTTTATCAGTTATACAGCACTCAATGCCAACATGTTAGGTAGGCAAATCAATCTGTCATCTTAAAATGGTTACTGTTTTATTTCCTTTTCTTTCTGTTTAAATATCACATTGCTCTGAGTGCTTTCTGTGCATACTTCAGTGCTTGCTTCAGCACAGGGCTCACTGCAACAGGAGGACCATGATCGCTTCACCAGGCCAACTAAATCAGGACCATGGCTTCCTTTGCCAAAAATATAATCAACAGGGAGAAAACACGTCATGTGCAAACAAAGATTCAACCAGACATGTCCTGCAAATATGGCTCTTCTCATTTTGCCTCAGCAGGAACACAATACCATCTGTACTCCTATGAGACATTTACATCAAGCTCCAAAGTTCACTAGTACCAATCTTATCATGTACCTGCAATGAGAGGAAGTACTTTTGAAGGCTGAAAGAACAACACACAGTAGCAGGCAACCTGATTTTGCCATGGCTATGTCTGGGCTATCAATCTTATACCTGAAGTGCTCATTTCAGTTTCTCAGTAATTTTTGAAATAGACTGGGTGGGAAGGAATATGTTTTAAATGTCCAGATCAGCAGAGCCTCAGCTTTTATTAATAGTGGAAGAGGATAAGAAACAACTGTCATAAGCTCAGCATATTGGCTTTTAGGTGTCTCCACAGAGCAAGGATGTCAGACCAGCTCACACTGCTCACCTATACACCATTTAGAACCTTCTATTTTGTCCAGGACTTCCTTAGGAGAGGAAAAGAGTATCATGCATGTTGCAACACTGTGTAGATTCATCTGCCAAGTTAGGGATGATAGAGCAGATGCAGAGATATGAATCACTATGTCCAGAGGGTATATGTCAGGGTGATGCACAAACCTCAACTACCTTCTCTTGCACTGCAGATGAACCCTGAGTCACAAACAGGGCAAGTGCTGTGTCCCCAAACAACCTGTGACAATGCATTGGTGGCTGGGCTTGCAGACAAGGATGTGCTTTTAGATGCAAAAGAAAATCTTTTCCTGAAGCGAAAACTGCAAATAAGTGGGGGGTTTTCTCCTATTTTTCATGCTGTGAACACTTACTGGTGTTCGATGTTTATAAAGACTGTTGTGAGGACATATAAAACTGAACCTGGAACACCTAACACCTCCCATGCTGTCTAGAGTAGTCAGAGATCATCCAGGCATGCCAGTACAGAAACAGCTCCTTGTTAATGAGGTGAACTGTTTGTGCATTTTGTGAAAACCTCCAGGTCGAAACGAGGACAAAAAGCAGCACTGAGTGTTGCTGCTGAATACTTCCAGGGCAAGAAGAGCCATAGGGAAGAGGTACTGACCACAGAACCACAAAAGCACAGAATATGCTGAGTTGGAAGGGACCCACAAGGATCATTAAGTCCAATCCTTAGCCCTGCACAGGACCATCCCAAGAGTCACACCATGTGCCTGAGAGTATCATTCAAATGCTTCTTGAACTCTGTCAGCCTTGGTGCTGTGACCACTTCCCTGGGGAGCCTGTTGCACTGCCCAGTCACCCTCTGGGTGAAGAACCTTTTTCTAACATCCAACCTAAACCATACAGTGCCTGCCCCTCCTCTTCCCCTCATGAGGAAGTTGTAGACTGCAATGAGGTCTCTCCTCAGTTTCCTCTTCTCCAGGCTGAACAGAGCAAGTGACCTCAGCTGTTCCTCAAATGGCTTCCCCTCGAAAAATCCTGGAGGGAGGGACATAAGATCAGGGAGAAGGACAGGGAGTGCTTGGCACTGAGGCCAGATATACCACAGAAGCCATGTGTTTCTTGGACCAGAAGCTGCTGGACTACATACCCAGAAGAAATTGTATATTTTGTTTTAAAGCTGAAGAGAAAGTTCCAAGCTGACAGGCTCACTGCTGCCCAAGTGTTAAGAAATACCTGTACTTTCTTTGATCAATGAAAGCACCTTTGCTAGCAGGAGTCAGTGGGCAGATGGGCTGAGCTCTGGCCATGCCTGCTTCTCAACTTCCAAATAAATTTTTCTGAATAGTCAAAGCAAGGCCAGGGCCATGACTGTTTTACCATAAATCTATGCTGTTCCCAAACAGCCACTTCTAGCACTGCTTAGGTAAGTGTAATACCAGCTCAGTAATTGGCAACTGCACCCTCAGCAACTGCAGTTGTTTGTTTGATAAAACAGCCCTGAGTCACCAGGATTCTGAACTCTTGTGCCCTGGAGGACATCAGCCCAACTTACTCAAGGAAATAAACCAATAGCTATTAAGGGTATTCATAACAAAGCTGTGCAGACAAGAGCATGAGCAAGGAACCATTTCCCTAACCAACTGCACATGCCTGGGAAGAAAAATGGTTGGGGTTCTGTCCCTATTCCAGTGGCTTTGAAACAACTCTGAGCAAAACTAGAGCAGCTAAAACAAGAGATACTTTGTCCTGATGAGCCTGTAGCTCAGGCATTAGTTCAGTTCGCTTCTCAAAGGTAGGAAAAAAGGATCGTAACTCAGATTTCATTCCTTTCGTGACAACTGATGTATACATAAAGGACATCACTACCACTTCTCCCACTGTGTGACTTGATTTTATCAGACCTGTTCAGAAACAAATCAAAACAATAATCTACTCTCATGGTTTATTTTGACAAAAACCTGTGTGTGCTGGATAACCCTTTGTATGCTGTCTGGTCCTTTCATCTCAGGGACAGTAAAAGTTGAACAGCAGAAATGATAGCAGATGAAGATGGTCCAGACTAGGAAACAGTTTCTATATAAGAGAAAAGCAAATGGATGAGGAGGCTCCAGGTAGGAAAAAGATAAATGAGGAAGGCTACAAACAATGAATAGTGCTGAAGAGGTGACGAGGTAATGACTATTCAGTGTTCACACCACACAAAACCTACAGGGCACCCACTGAAATTATTAGGTGTCAAATTAGCAGGAGAGAGCAGGTATTTCTTCACATAGTGCATAATTATATTGTCACAGGCTTCCATGCAGACCAAAAGTAGTAAAGTCAAAAAGTCAGAGAAATTCAGAAAGTCGAGTCCACTGGCAAAAAAATAATCTTTTTTTTTTTTTTTTTTAAATAGTGGTCTTAATTCAACCTCCGACTCAAGAAAGCAGGGCAGGACAGATCACTGTTCACGCACTCTCCTGTGCTTTCTCTGAGCATTACTGCTGTAGTGCCATAGTCACTGTGACAGGCAGGCTACTGGGCTAAGCTCTCTGTACAGTGATGTGAAGGTTCTTAGTCTGATGTTAATTTTGGTTTTTTAGCTGAGAAAATCAGGTACTGAGACAGCTTGCAGCACAGATGTAGGCTAGACAGAGATACAGAGGACACAGGAACCATCCTAATTCTCTGATGTCATTGCCAGGTAAACTCTCTAATTCCAGTGTTTTGAATACCCATGCCCTTAAGCTATATCTATAGATGCAAAAACATTACACAAAGAGCATTAATTGAGTTCTGTATCTAAAGTTACCATGATAAAAGTATTTATAGTGGAAAAATGAATACAAGTACCATATCTCAAACAGGACAATGATACTTCACACTTTCTCCTGCTAGGCTATTTTAAACTTCCTATAATTGTGCTACTGTTTCTATGCTGTGTCCTACATTGTTCCTAATATGTCCTTTCTGACACATTAAGGAATAAATTAAGAAGCTTGTCTATTCAAGGATAAACACTGCCATTCCTTTCCATAACATCCTTGTCTATCTTGGGATAAAATTTGGTCCATCGCTTAGCACTATACAATACCTTACAATCTAGTCTGGGCTGCTGCCAGAAAGCTGATGTTTAAAACCACCTAAGGGAACATCTCAGACTTGTTTGACATTTCTATTAATGGAGAAATCACAAGCTGGGTTGGGTAATGTGGGGACCTGGACTAGTTCTTGTAAAAATTCTTTTTCTTCTTCATGAAGGACCATTAGCTATTTAGTGCTCAAAATGGCTGGTTTTGCTCTCCTGGACACTATACCCTCTCAGGCTCTCTGCTATGGAGCCCATTAGTGAAAGTCCATGCCCAAACACAGCAACCCCTGCTCCTCTGAGCCCTCAGTGACATTGAGGCAGCACTGAATTTTTTACAGAATTGAGCCCTAGTACAGTGACCTATGTCAAAAGAAATTCTTTCCTGTTATAAGTAGGTTTGACATCTGATAGCACAAGTTAGGAGGAAATAAAGTACATTTCCGTTAACTTTGGAGTTTCTCATACAGTTCTCCCTAACCTAATGAACTGCCTGAGGTTCTGTGCTCTGTCAACATAAGCCCAGGCTGTCTCCTACGGAAAACACAATGAATTTTGCTTCCAAAACAAAGACTTCTCAGAGGGGCCTTCCTTCTTTTCCTTAGGATCAGACACATCTGCCTCCAAAAACCTGACCTATTTAGCATGTCTCAATAAGACACCTACAACAAGATGTAAAAAGACACTTTAGGAGAATTCAGCAAGCTGGAGTTTTATTTATTTTTTTATTTTTAGAGAAAACCATTTCTGCTAGGTAAAAATGCCATAGCAGACTGCAGACATACATCACATGCTTGTGATACTCCTGTCCAGGTATATGAAGGAAAGAGTAACAAAGGAATGAAAAAAATTGCATCTATTAGTTTAATTAGATAATTGTTTCACTTTGAAATAAGCATTAAGCACAGAACAGTGTAGCCAATTTCCTTTAAAAATTACTGAGAAAACAGATACCCACTTGTGATCACGACCTGCTGGAAAAGAAACTGAAAGAGTAATGGGAAAGCTTGTTCGATGCTCTTGCAAACGTTAGGTCTCATTAAGTGCCTATGGAACGTGGCAAAGCTTAGCTTTTCTACGGGTTCTTTTGTTGTATCATTTTTTTGCTTTCACTAAACTGTTCGCATGGACTCGGATGTCTCTCAGTGGCCTAATATAAAAATGGTCTGAACTACGGGATAATAAAGAAAAGGACAAGCAGGAAGCACACGCTTTCTACAGGGGAAGAGCAGTAGGAGGCAGAGTGCACCTGGCTGCCTTCCCCAGGAGCGGGGGTCGCTCCTGGTGGACTCCCTCCCCCGAAGATCGCAGCATGATCCACATGAGGAGAGTGATGGGTAACTTGTTGCTGAGTCGAGGTTCAAACTGCAATACAAATTAAGATCTTGTGAGCATACATGCCCCAGAGGATAGGAGTTTCCTATTTTCCAGACCCAAGTGAATAATTTTTCTCAGGGTAATCTTTTATTTGGCAGGAAGCTATTTCCTTGCCTGTCCCCAAAACACATCTGATTACCTGGGAAATGTGACAGCACCTCTGCACTGGATTAATTCAGAGGATGATATTCACTTACCAGTTCTGACCAATTCTGGGTTTAAAATCAGAAAATGAGGTCGGCCTAAACACAGTGTTACATTTCACATCTGGAATGTGTGTTGCAGCTGCACTTCAGTCTCAAGGCAATTATTTTGATCCCAACCCAGTTGCTGTAAATAAATCTAATTAATTAAAATGGTTTTCCTGTGTCTTTACAGAAAAAAACCTCAGTATTTCAGCAGAACCATAAGCACCAGAAGTAGGTTCTTGCTGCTGTTCTGCTCAGTTGTCCTAATTTACAAGAAATGTTCTCCAGCTAAAACTCCGTCTATTTCCCTCCCACACAAACTCAGTTTTATCTCAGACTTCTGACACTAAATCACTTCTATCAGAAAAGCTGCATCACTTCCCTGAAGCCTTAGTTTAGTGCTAAGAAAATTAAAACTATTACATTCTGAAACATTTCTACACTGTTATTTTCATCTTCAATTTTTCCTTTTTGACCTTGGTCACAAAAGCAAGCTGGTGCTGTTTTCTCTCTTACCGCATTCATTCCAACTGCTTTAGGGTTCATCTTGGTTTTGCTGTCTTCTCTAATAAGTAGCACACAGCTTGCAAAAGTATTACAAACACTAAAATAAACTGTGCACATTTCCCAAATTCCCTGGCTAGAATTCCCCTCCAGATGAGACAGCAAAAATGCTGCAAGTTGATAAGTATTACCAGTGGACATCCTTATAAACCAGTAGACCAAATAGCTTCCTGCATTCCTAGGAAATTCTTCTCTCTCTCCTGGCAAACTGAAAAATAGACACTACTAAGACTGCTCAAGTGCAGTAATTTCCAGTATTAAAAAAAAAGTAAATTTAAAAATTTCTGTAAAATGCCACACACAACTACAATTTGTTTAAAGGAGGTTTAAAATGTTAAAGTAGGTTAAAAAGGGCTTTTATTGCAATTTGCTGCCTTTTGAATGCAATTGCAATACAAAATACCCGTTGTACTGCAATTGTATTAAAAAGGCAAAACAAAACAAAAAACCAAACAAACAGTTTGGTGGTGGAGACCTCAAGTCAATCGTACGGTGTGGGTTCCTTTTCGCCGTGGTAATTACCTAAACTCGCCTAGTCAGACGGGTTTCGTGCCGGCGGTCACTCGGGGCACCGGGCACCGCAGGCTCCGCGCCCGTGCCGTTTGTCCGGGGGGCCGGGGCTGCGCGGGCAGGCGGGAACGCTGCCCCGCGGGAAACCTCTGCCGGCAAACCTCCTCCTGGGAAGCCGCCGGGCACTCGCCCGCATATGTCAAAATCCCAAACGCTTGTGTAAAAAATAAATAAACAGAGACTCCCTGGGCGAGTTTAACAGGGCAGCCGAGGCAGGCCCGGGAACGCCCCAAGCTCGCGGCCCGCCCGGCGCCATCGCGGCGGCGGCCCCTGCGGCGGGCGGCGAGCGCCATCTAGCGCCGGGCGGGCCGGCCCGCGCCCTCCGCCCGCTGCGGGCCCGGGGGACAGCAGGGAGACCTTCCCGGTGCTCCCTCTCGAGCAGAGCGGCCTGGCTGGCGTTGTCTGACCCCACATCAGACGATGGGAAAGCGGCAATAAAATATGTATTTTTAAAGCGCTTTAATGGCCAGGGTTTCCACTTCGTGCAACGCCTCTTGTTACCGGGAGTCTCTCGGAAAAGGCCGCTTGCTTTGACCTTTCATGTTCCCTGCTTCTGTAGTGTTTCCAGAGGAAGCACCTAAAATACACCTGCAGGTCCCTCAGAAGGGCCGGGCTCTTGGAACCCCCCTGGGGAGGCGTTGGGAACCCCTCAGGTGCCGTGCCAGGAGGCCCTGGACATTCCTCTGATAACGCCTTCCCAGACCCTCTACTTTAGGAATGGTTGGACAGCCTCTACACATGGCTCTGCAACCTCCGGGGCCCAAACACCACTCAGGAAGTAGTGCCAGGCCTGGCATTATTAAAGACGTCTTTAAGACATTAACTCATGCGTCTTTGCACCGTTAAATTAACTAGGAGATGTCTGATTAAATTATTTCATGAAACTGCATGTACCTCAGCATCATCCACGATGCCAGTAATCCCCACTCTGACCACAGCCATTGAGCTGCAAGGGCAAGGCCACTTTATCTGTTTCTCTATATGACAGGTTAATTCTACAATCCATTATTTTCATGGACAATAAATTTCACAAGGAAGCTCATCTTTTGGTAAAACTGTGAAATATTTCTCCTCACTTTTGCCTTCACCTAAATGATGCTGTTGGGCCATCAGGTTCTGACCCAGGTTAGTACCAGGGCTTATAAACATTTCTGATGAAATTTTTCAAACACAATTGCAACCTCCTTGTCATGGTCTATTTCCAGAAGGCAAGGCTTCACTACAAGCTATTTTACAGCTCTATTAAGAGCAAAACTCTGAACAACAGACCTGAGTATTTGTGAATATTCTATAGAGACCTAGTAGGTCTGGGGAGCAATTAGGATATCTAAACCCAGCATGGCAAAGGGGTGACAGAATTAAGATGGTGTTAATGCCATGGCAATCCCAGCTGATGCAGCAACCCATGCTTTAAGAGTATTTTGTCCATATGATTTTTAAGGAAAAAAAACCAAACATTTTTCCTCAACTTACTCGGTAGAACATACAACATCCAGAGGTTGATTATGATGTTAAAGTGAGAGGCATTTCGTTCACATTTTAAATTTCTATGGAGTTACGAGACATTTATTTAAATATTGTGAGAGAAATCATTTTCATAGGTTAAAATTCAGCTCCATATGTTGAAGGCATGAGCCATGAAGACCTTACTTTAGGAGTCCCATATCATTGTGTTAATTATTAACCCATTGCTTCCCAAGTCATTAATTAAAATCGACTGACTTGGACACGTAGTTGCTGGGCAACTGTGAGAAAGATAAGCAACTTTCCATGAATGATGAGGTATTGAAGACCCCCAGCCACATCTCCTTCATCTTCTTTACAATCTAATGTGGTCAAATACAGCCTGATGTTCTTTCCTGGGCATTTTTAAAGTAAAGCAAATGTCTATAATAATCAGTTAATCATCAAAACCATTTGCTCAAACTCAGAAGAAAAAATTAAAAGCAAGGTTCACGGGGGTGGTTCAAAGAGATAATTAGATAACAGAAGTACTAGTGACTAGTACTGACATAACAACATTACTTCTAAAACAAATATAATTACTTTGTCTCTTGCAATATTAACTCAAAATCACAAAGAGCTGTGCAAACAGCAATCCAGCACGAGAATAACAGGAGGAAAGAGCATTTCTTACAGAAACATGCAAACTGGACTATTTGTCTACTTACTTTATCCAGCTCTCTAGTCATACAGACTGATCCCTTTGTATTTTGTAATTCTATACCATGCGCAGTGCTATTCTATTTCAAAACTGAGCACTTAAAGGGATTAGTATTTGTTGATTGCTCTCATGAGATAATATAGCCTTATTCTCCTCTATGCTTTTTACCCATAATCTTTTATTTCCAAGGAGAAAATTCTGATTAGCTGTATGCTTTGAATAGCAGAATTATTTCCTAGAGTGTGACAATTGTGTAATCATTCAAATAAGCCAGTAAACAAACCAGTACAAATTTATCACTGGCATTACAATTCTGAATCAATTGAAATGAAAATAGTAAAAAATCCACAATAACAAAGCTAAATTCCCTTGGGGGTTCAATAAGTGAACCGGAAATACCTGTTTTGGTTCCTTAACCAGATTAATGCATCAGCTGTGTTAAAATACAGAGATGTGGACAGAGACAAATGAAATCAGTTTGCAAATGAGCTGAAAGTGCTTCACTAAATACAAAGAACAATTAACATTGTAGCTAATATAGACATCTGAGCTTGGAAATAAATTATAAAAGGTAGATTTCTAATAACTCTTTTTCACAGATAAGCTGAACCTTTAAGGCTTTTAAATAAAAACAGAAAATATGCATGTGGCTTTTCAGAGAGGCATAGGAAGGCTTGTAGAGCACTGAAGTCTGAAAAAGCAGTGATGATATAATTTTTGTTACCTGGTGGTTTATGTAATAACAAACTTGTGGCCAGAATGGCTTTAATTTAATGCATGGTTAGAAGACCAAGAACGCACAACACACCCCGGAGCAGTCCTGCACCACAGCTGAGATGAAGACTCTGTGACTGTACCTAGAATACTGCCCAGCATTAACTGCTATTTTCTTTGAAGAACTCTGAAAAATGTGAAAAGACTTTCAAAAGGAGTTGGAAGAGTGACGTGAAGCCCAGGGAACCTAATAAAAGAAGAACTTCAAACTACTTAGTTTGTTGAAGAGAAAGCTCAGAACTGATTCAGTTGAAGTATCTGTTTAGGAGATTTCTAATAGTCAAAGCTGAAAGAAAAGGAAGATTCTGTATCTGGAAACTAATCCAAATAAAATAAGAACAGAAATAAGGACCACATTTTTCACACTGAGCATAATTAACTCCTGGAATTGTTTCCTCAGGAAGCAGGTGTTTTCTTCATCATTCTAAGTCTATCTGGGACAGTTCTGAGCTTTGCACATTAATGTTTGGAAAGAGACATACTGAAACCTGCCGAAAAACATTGCTGCAGCTTGTCCAAACATTGAAACTGCCAGCTTGCCCAGATGCAACGAGAAAAGCTCGTGATTCGGTATTAACTGCCTGCTGCTGTCTACCCACACTCACACTGTTAGGCTGTGTAGAAGCTATTTCAAATCTTCCCGTGGTTGACACACCATCAGGGAGCTGAGAGGAGGAAGAAGACAATGTGTCTCTTAGATCTGCCACAGGACCAAGCAGGATTCTGGGTTGTCTAACAGCCAGCTTCAGTGGTTCCTTTTGATCCCCTCTCTCCCATCACAGGGGTTCAGTCTCCTAACCAGCACAACCCTGCTGCCAGCCACATGACACGACCCTTCCTCAGGAACCATACTTCAGTTGCCTGCATGCCTTACCTGGCCCAGGAGTCACTATCTGACCAGCCCTCCCAGTGTAAATCTAAAGTTAAATCCCCTCTATGTCACTCAGATAAGGAGAGGATGTCCTGTCTGGTTGGACAAAGAGTGGAAATGTGTAGAAAAGAGCATGGGAAAGAGCTGCTTTGAATATGTAGTGGTGTTATGCTTGAGTGGTATTGCCATCGGGAATTCTGTGATGAGGTGGATAACATCTGTAGCTGCAGTAGTGGGCAGATGTGTTAACACTGTCTTCCTGCACCTGAGTGACCCTCATATGAATTGTCAGCACTGAGATGCAAAGGCAATAACCCGGATAGAAAAGACCAGAAGGACAAAAGACCTTCTGAAGGAGCCTCGAGGCATAAGGGAAATGAAAGGCTGTTTAAATACCTCTCTGGAGCTCAGAAAACATAGAGGGTGCTTAAAATGCTCAGATGAGGCTGTGAGTAATTCTTGGAATTACACAGATTCACTCAGAGCTGAACAACAGTGTCAGCAGGGCTGTGGGACTCAGCTGGACCAGCTCATAGCCCCAGGACAGTGCCCACCTGGTAAACCAGCACAGCTCCATGGCAGAATAAGGTATGACTGTAAAATATGAGCTGGTTGTGTTTTATAAAATTTTCTAGTTGAAATTTCAGTGCAAAGCAGATGTTCAACAAAGAAACTTCAACAAAGCCATTAACATTTGGTGAGACTATAAATAAGATTAAGTGCATGAGACCATATTAATTGAATATGAATTGAATAATACAAGGCTGTACTGCTTGTATATTCTACCTAAAATTATGTAAGGGGCACATCTTAAGTCCTTGTTAACAAAGGTTACAGTGGAATCAATTATTAAAAGCTTCTAAAAAGAAGTACTGCATTTACAATTCTGCTGTGTAAATTCAATGACAGTTCATGTCTTTCACCCTGTAGTTTCGATTTGTGGTACATGTAGTCTTTTACATCACCTATTTCTGAAACTTCAACTTTTAAAATCTTGTTGTCCTTTAGATATTGCTAATAATTCACAGTAGTTAAAATCCCAATGCCTGTGATAAAAAAATGTTCTTCCGTATTTTATACTGCCAGAAGTGTCCATTGATAAGAGACTTGAATCATATTTCCTATTTCATTTTTACAAGAAAAAAAAATGTCCTGAGCTCATTTCTCATCGTAATTATTATGTTAATTTTTTCTTAGGAGACTCTTCTTCCTCAGAAAAGTGACTGGATTAATTCCCCTTTCAGCATTCGTAGCATTCACATAGCAATGTCCAAAAATGGCAAAATAATTATGTCAGGCTGCAGTGGACGTTTCTAAAATCAATCAATCTATTTATCTATTTATCCAACTTCAGCAAAGACTTTCATATGTTATATTCAGTGCTCTGAGTCAAGCTTGCTTAGTGGTATCAAACCATTAGGAAGAAGGCTGTTGCCATGCAGAAGGTATTGCCTGGCATGGATGCATGGGAGCCAGCCAAGAATAGACCGGGTGATCTTCAGGTGGCTCAAGTATCTCAAAACCAAAACATCTTAGCACAGAATGCACAAGCCTGGTGGAGATGCCATGGGCTGGTTTGACCAGAAGTCAATCCCCAGCCCCTGTGTGAAGTCTGTCAGCTACAAGATAATGCAGCTTAAATACTTGAAGTGTTCAAGGTCAGGTTGGATGGGGCTTTGAACAACTTGATCTAGGGAAAGATGGCCCTGCACATGGCAGTAGGCTTGGACTAGACAGTCTTCAGAGGTCCCTTCCAACCTAAACCATTTTCTGATTCTGGGATACAACAACTTAGTACGATAAGGGGCCATTTGTATTCTGACTTGTTTCTGTAGATGCTGTTTTTTTATAATTCAGTTTCTGTGTGTGGGTTTTTACATTCAACATAATTTTACCTCTTCATGAAGATTGCCACTGTGATTTCAGTTTTTTCTTGGCATAAGCCTCCAACCTGACTCAGCCAAATAAGGTAAAATATATATTTATATCATATTTAATATATTCAATTTCAAACAAAAGGCCTAAATATTGCAAAAAGAAACAGCTAAAGATGCTTGAAAGGGCTCTGCAAATTAAGTCTGACTCAGGTCAGTGGCAGTGCCCTTGACCTGCGTCTGAGTTAGTCCAGCTGCTGACTGTGTGCTTTGAATTCTGCCTCTGGCATGCCATGCGCTGGACAAGCTGCCTGTCTCTGCCTGTGTTCCTCATAGCATCCCCACCCCACAGGAGCCTCTGTCATTAGACATCTGTGGGCGGTCTCCTGGAGTCACCAGCTAGGAGGGATATCAGAAGAGAAGTTCCCGGACAGGACCTCTGGGTTTTCATGTACTTGAGAGGCAGGCTGAAGGCACACTGCTGTTGTATGTTCCAGATGTTCCTTTCCTTATCCTGAATGTGCTAGGTGTGTGCCTGCTGATGTGAACAAGTAGGGTTACACATCTCAGCACAAAGGGAAGTTCTATGAAACAACTGTTCTCATATCTTAAAAGATGTCTAATAAGCTTATTCTGACAATTTAAAGAACTAGCTTTCCAAATTCCCAGCTAATCTGTCTGAGACAGAGACTGATAACTGAAATGGTGAGTCCTGCATAAATCACTTTTGTTTAACACAAAAATCTGATATGTTGTCAATTTAAGCTTTAAAATCTACAAGTTATTTCAGCCAGGTCACTGTGGAAATAATTTCAAGGAAATTTTTTTGGAGGGCAGCCACTTTAAGGGAACCTTTGCCTGGGTTTTATTTTTCTGAATGTACAAAATTTCCTATGTGGGGCAAATTGAGCCAAGAATAGACAATCCAAGGATAGGCTAAGTCTCTTAAAAACACCAGCATGCTGCTGACATGAAGTCAGAAATGCCTTTTCTTAGGACAACTTATTTTCTTGCAAGAAAACCCAATAAACCACTGCATTCTGCTGGAAAGCACGTAAATAAGTAAGTAAATAAATAAAAATTATTCAATAATTTAATCATCCTATCTTTGCATGGTTACATTATCCTGTTGTTATCAGATTAACACTGTTTTTCTCCTAACTAATCAGATGGAAGGATTAAAACCTGCATACGCAAGTGAAACACAAAACAGCCAGAGGGAGAAAAGCCAATTTGATAGGAGAGATGGGCTGGGAGACAGTGACATGCAGTGTCTTACTGGAGGAAGAGTGGCAATTTTGTCATGAAAATGGATGGGCAGAAATATATCAACAGTGGCACTTTGACAGCCTGAATGATCTGCTCTTCCTTGCCTCAAGCTTTCCCTGATACAGGTTTTCCAGGAGGTTTTGTGTGAGGGCACATGCAGGTGACACAGATGATGAACTTCGCTAAGAACTGTCACAACTTTGAATAGTTATGATATATCCTGTCCACAAAAGTGTTCCAAATATGGCCATATGTGTGAGTGCTCCACCAACTTAATGACTTTCTTCCCCAATTCCTAATCATTTAAGCATTGCTGTGGTAGGCACCTGTTTAAATGCACTTGCTAAAACCATTGCCTCTGTTAAGCTCCTCCATCAGAGTAATGCCCAGTGGTACCTTTTCTCTTCTGCAGGGTTTGTGGTGCTCAGTCCATCTCTGTGCTCCTGGAAAACCAACAGCAGCTATGCAAGTGGCATATAGATTCAAAGAAGCTGCTACCAGCAGTTTCTGGATCAATATTAATTATATTTCATCATTTTGGCACTGTACTGAGGGGGGAGCTAAAAATAACTCTATTTCCTCTGTTAATCCTCTTCTTCTTTCTCAGTCTTTTCACTCCATTTCTCTTCCTTGAACTCCAGTTGCAGACACAGAACTAGCTCAGAGGCATCCCAAACCATGTTAGAAAGAAAAATTGGTTTTATGCAGCTTTCAGAAGTCTTTGATCCTCGACTAACCTGAGTGGGGTTTGACCTCCCTACATCTCTGGAGCAGGGCAAAGACACCCATGAGCTGCCTCATTACTAGCTTTATATCTGAACTGTCAGGTTTTTCCATTATGCTCTCCAGTCCATTTCCCAAGCTTCTTTTTCATGAACCCTTTCTTACACAAATTTGAAGAAATGCTTTTGCCTTTTGTCTTTTCAATATTTTTCCTTCTTTATTTCTTCAGCTTGACCTTCTTTCTCTTATTCAAGATGATATTTATTATATACACGTGGTCATTCACTGCAAATTGCAGAAACCTGATGTTTGGCACTGGAAGTCTTTCACCAGTTTCTCTAAGGTTTCTCATGCTTTCAGTCTGAGGAACTACTTTCAGAACCATAAGATATGCTTTGGATGTTAACTTTTTTTTCATTTCTCCTGAACTCTTCCTCATACATAGCTCCTTCATCCTGTGAATCTACAATTCAATCTTTTAAAATAGCTTCTTTTTATGTTTTCCGACTTTTTAATGAGGTGGGCTGCATTTTAAGTTAGGACTTTTCACCTTCCAGTTTCTAAATCATAATTTTCCACAGTGATCACTACTTCTTTGCACAGTAAAGTATTGTCAGCGAGATAGTTTAGCATCTTCATTACTCTTGCACAAGAAGTCATTTTCTTCATCACTGTTACTTATACTCTGTTTTCTAGGTCTTCATCTCCCTGTTCTCTGATCTGTTCCTTATTTTTCCTTTGCAGTTCTATTTAATCATCATTTGCACTGTGTACAGCTCCTGGATTCTTTTCCCCGAGCTGTTTCATTTCTGCTGGAGGAAGCTATTTCTGCTGGAGCTATCCCTGAAAGTAACCCCCCTTCCACATTAAAATGTCTGTCTCTTTTAGCATCTTAATTAAACTGGAACATTTCTGCCAACAGCACTTAAGGTGATATCTTGCAACAGGATATCTTGCATTGCATGCAAGTGATAACTTGATAGAAAAGCTTAATTAAAAATAAGAGAAAACATAACCTCAGACCTGGCTCTTCTCCCTACTGCAGCCAGATGAATTGCAGTTGAGCTATTTTCATTTTACATGAGGAAAAAAGAGGAGGATATGGCCCCCGATGTGCCAATAGAACCTGCAGATCACCTACACATATACTGGAACACATTTGTTGAGTACTGCAGTTTTAAGTAGTTTCAATTTCCAAACAGTTGAGAAAACTGGACGTCCCTATTCCCCTCCCTCCTCTTTCCTACTAGTACTCACTCACAAATGCATCCAGCCATGAGTGCATGGGCAACTGCCCAGTCCTTCCACTAACATGGTGGTCACACACTCAGCCACGTGTGTGATTCAGCAATCAGGAGTCTCTGTGTCAGAAATGTTTCGTTGCTTTTACAGAACATCTCTTTTCCTCAGGATGAATTTTGATTCTTCACCAATTTTCATTTAATTTGTTTTAAAGGAGAAGAATTTATTTTAGTAAAAGGCAACATCCTGGACAGTGTGGTATGTCTTGTCAGAAGCAAGTCAATTTACAATCAGATTGGGACTGTGTAGCAGCAGAGATTTTTGTAGTCGGCAAACTGACTACATTAAATCTAAGTTGGGAAGAACTATTTAAATATATATTGGCTACAGTGGGATGAAGCAGAGGAAGACATGGGCTACAGCTCCAGAACCAATTGACAGACTATAATTCCCCTCTAACCATGAATTGACATAACTGTGTGGCTGCTACTGTCATCGCTATTTGCCTCCCACATCAGCAGGTTTGATTTTGTGTCTTACAGCAAAATTGGCTTTTAGAACGCTATTTCATGTGCTTGTGAGTGCTCACATAAGCATATCAGTATCTTCATGATTGTTATCATAATTTAAGATGAATTAAAGTCTAAAGCATAAAGATTAAGAACTATAGCACCTAAAAATAACAGGCATCTTCTGAACTGGGGCCAGAGTCCAGAAGTATTTTCTGTATAACAGCCTAGCAAGGTATAAGTTGAATGAGTAAGTCTTTGGGTATCACCCCTGAAAATTTTAGGAAAGCATCAGATGAGCTGACACTTGAGGTACAGAAATGCAAGGCCTTTAAAAATGTGTAAAACTGTATTTTTTCATAATTATTCTCTTATTTTTCATATTAATTTTAGCTACATATTGTTTATTCAATCTTATTTCTTTTATTATAGAAAAACATGGTGTATTTTGAATTTCTGTACAGAATAGCAGACATCTACAAGGAATATGTAAAATGCAAATCACAGTGTTCAATACCAATAATTCAAGGAAGAAACCTAAACCAAAGTTAATTTTAAGGCTGCATCTTTATCTTACATGTTTCTTAAAACTGGCTTAGTTCTTCTTCACTCTTCTAAAAATAACTGATGACATGGAAAGCCTCCAGATTTTGTGATTTGTATTTTAGAATATTCTCCAGATACCAACCTTGGCCTGGCTGTGAGCCAGACAAATCCCTTTGTGTTTCCATTCTTTCATTCAGCCTTTTAGAAAATGCTTTGCCTGTAAGTTTTTTGCCTAAAGCTGTAAAAAGACAGCTTGATACAACAGAGATCTCAGGATATGATGTGATTCATAGGAGATATACCAAATTTTAAAAGCACTTTCAGTCTGGAGCTTTAACAGCTTCAATTAAAAACTATGTTTGAGCCCAAATAAAAGGATCATCCTCAAAGATGATTGAATTCTAAAGCTGGAGAAGCAACTTCTTCAAGAGTACATGCCAAGCTGTATTTTTTTTCTCAATTTAGAGGTTAAGGGCAGCATTTCCCAGAGAAGTAGATCAGTGGGATGGAGTCTCACAGAGTGGCAAGGTCATAGTAATCAACCAATTGGGATTACCTTCCCTCTGAAGGGCAGACTCTGTCTGTGTCCTCTAAATTCAAATTATTGTACTAGATTCAGAAGAAACTAGAACCTTTTGTCTTCCATAGATGAATTTTCAAATTGCAGAATTTCCCAACACTGTCCCAAACTGCCCTATGAGCCATTCAAAGCAGGCTCCTGTGTCACAAGCTGTTGACCACTGGCCTTTGATATTATCAAAGGTAATTGAATTATCACACTGAAGCATAGGAATGGAAGGTTTATCCTTTTTTGATTCTGTTGTACATTCTACATGTCCCTTTCACCCCCAGCACAAGTGAAAGCAAAGTTGAACTTGCGCAGATACCAACTGAGCAGTGAGCAGGCTGAATCCTATGTCCAGGCTCTCATTGGCCTCCAGCAATAAGGATTTTTAACGGCTGCTGATGAATCCTTACCAGGGAGTGAAGGGAGAAAGGGAAAAAACCCAACCTGCTGAAAGGATGATCATCGTCTGTCCTCCAGAGTTTCTTTTGGGGCATTGATTACCCTTTTCACAATGCTTGCACCAGAAAGCCATGGCCAAGGTGCAGCATAGTTGTGATGGACTTTAATAATGACATAGTGAAGCTGACAAGGTCTGAGACAACATAGATTTTGGTTACACAAGGACATGCCAGGTTGAAGTAAAAACTTCCTCAAGTTCAGTGATGCAAGGGACTTCTTCTTCTGAGAACTTTTATTGTATATCTGAATTATTACTCATATTGCCTATGCAAACTTCATAGGTTGTTCATGCTGAGTAAATATCTGTTTCAAAAAGCAAGATTACTCTTAAATGCTAATGTTCTATGCACTGCTTGAAGTCCTAAATTTCTCTTCAGGGACAGCAAGTATATTTCCAGCAATAAAAACAACTCAGTGGGAAGTTTAACTATTTTATCCCTGCCTTAGCTGTCTACAAATGAGGAAAGGTTTCCTCTTTTCAAGACACT
This sequence comes from Pseudotriccus pelzelni, assembly GCA_035584735.1. Lineage (NCBI taxonomy): Eukaryota > Metazoa > Chordata > Aves > Passeriformes > Tyrannidae > Pseudotriccus > Pseudotriccus pelzelni. The sequence goes on along the minus strand of JAWMRA010000041.1, from coordinate 19,169,966 downwards.
GCTCTAATTCAACATGCCTGCAAACTTTTTGGTAAAGTGTCTGTATTTAAATGCTACACAGATCTCAGTGCATCAGAAGTTTACATTTACAGAAGTGTTAAAACACAGATCATTCTGCTTTTTAAATGCACAAAGGAAGGGTAGTTTTGAACAACTTCTTGGTAATAAAAGCCAAAAATAATAAATTAGACCTATAGAAGACATTAGTTAAAATAAAACTTATCTTGGTTAAGATATGTCAGGAGTGATTTTTAAAATACATAATTTTTAAAATACATAATTTAAAAAATACATTTGAAGAGCAGTATGAAGAGCAGAGTCTTGGCTCTCACTTGCAATTAATTGCCTTTTGGTCCTGGTGTGGGTTTTTTCCTGAAACTATAGCACTCAAGCTACTGCTTGTGAACTGCAGTGTTCAGAATGACATAAGTATCAGTTGTCTGACAGCCATGACATGAGTGATTATACAAACATGACGATAAGCAGATGTTTTTACCATTCCAGCCATGCTGGAAGTTTCCTGATTGCTTTGATCTTACACTCCCTGCTTTTCTCACAGTTTGATCAAGATGTACAGGCAATAGAATGTGACATAGTCCAAAGATTTTTAAGCAGCTTGAACTCTTACAGTATTTTTTCAATTATTTAGGCACTTCAGAATGAAGTCCTTAAAAAATTAAGAAAATGTAAAACATGAAAACATTTGTGATTCAATCAAATTACAGTCTTGATCCTTACTTGTGCTAATCAAGCTTCATACCCCTCCTGGGAAGCCGAACTCATCAGCAGTTCCATGGCAGTATTCCTGTGACAGCTGATGATCCTGCTTATGGAATCATGCTCGCTTCAGCCAGTCATACATAGAATGTCCTATCAAGACACACCTACTGACACCATCTCTTTGGACAGTTCTGCATCTAAAAATTGCAGCATCACTAGTTGTCCCGTCCCTCCAAATGGCCACTGCCTACTATAGTTTGTCTGCTAGAAAATTGTTTTGGGTGAGTGAGGGGAGTTATCATCCAGTCTGCTACAGTGGTTATCAACCTTCCTCTAGATGAAGGTCATGTGAAAAAGACCAGTGGTGTCCTGCCCCCATATGAGCCAGATCTCTGTTACTGCCTCCCTGCGCTCAGCCATCTCCTCCAGCAGTGTCCATCTCCTCCAGTCTGTTGCTCCTGGCTCAGAGCACGCTTCTTACCTGTGCTTATTCCACTTCCTCCTGCTCACTCTGAACACGCTTCCCAGAGAACAGGCACTGAAACCAGGCTAGTGAGCTTATCTGAACCTGGCTAATCCACTTCAGAGACTCTGTCCTTTCAGTGCTCTCAACACATGTTCAAAGCACCTGAGGCACACTGCAAAAACGGTTCGGTCACTCTTAAGCTCTCCATTGAGCCACAGCACTGTCCTTGCACCCCTCCAATGAAGTCTTCCTTGCTTGTTGCATCCCCCTGCAGGTTCAGCCTAGACATGCCATGTACATTCAGGTATTATGATGGCATGAGCTGCTTCTTGACAGAGGAACAAGGAAGTGAGAGAAAAACTAAACAAAAAAAAAAGCAAACCCCCACGAAACAAACAAACAAAAAAACCAAAACCGAAACTGAAACCAAAAAACCTTGGAAATAAAATTAGAGTTTCCTGGCTCAAATGCATAGCTTAATGCAATTGCTTTATGCAAAAGCATGTCAAATGTGAGTACCAAAACATTTTGTTTAATCAAGTATAGCATACTGTACCATAATATTACTCTTGGCTGTGCTTCTGTCAGGCATGTTCATTTGACTTGTTACATTTTGTTTAAAGGCTTACGGTGAGCAGCTCAGACTGAGAGGCATGCTCGTGTTATCTCAGGAATATTGTCATTTCTATGATTTAGGCTTCAAAAAGGAAAGTCTCTAAAACTGATAAAGAAGTTGGATGCCATGCCTTGATGTGCCCCTACCTCCCACGACACCTTTGCTAGATGGATTGTTGCAATAACACTGACCTGTGCCTGGATGAGAGTTTATCACCTAAGCACATTCATATGGTATCTGCCAAGGTTACTGAAAAATCAGGCACTGTCAATAGAGAGGGTTTTCTGTCCACAGATGCCTGAGGCCTCTTCTGCCATACATCTTTCTTTTCTTACCAAAAAAAAAAAAAAAAAAATAAACAAAACCTAGGGACTAAAACCAGCAAGTCAAAGCAGCCAATTAATAAAAGAAAGAAGTACTCTAGGTCAAGGAAGATGAACTGACTTCTCTCTCCTGACAGAGTACTCAGCTGCTAGAATAGCTGCTATCTCAAAGCTTATGCATGACCCAATCATTTTTTGTTTTGAAAACCTTTCCTGCTGCAATAGACTGGTTGGCCCTGGAGCCTTTGTTTTCTGTGTTTTTCACTGTCAGAAAGTGCATGGATTTGCATTACTTGTGTCAGCACACTAGCAGTCAGCAATATTTTAAATATCATCAAGGCACAGGGAGTCAATGGCATCAGTTGAGACTGACTAGAGAATTATTTTTATTAGCAACTTTTGCCAAGTGCATATTCTTGAAAAATGCTACCCGTTCCTGTACTCAAGTGTCTGCTCAGCATAACTCTGTTATCTGTGAATACCTGGGCTTCTTCTGAATAAGACACAGTAGCATGGAGTTCCACATCTGCTACCTAGCCCCACCTTTTCTATAGTGTTAACTCATCTGCTTTTACTCCATACACAGTGTGCAGCACAGATAGGCCCCCGTGGGTTGGTAACAGCAGCTGTGGGGCTTTAATATCGCAGTTCTCAACACATCTTAGCAACCAAAGCAGGCACAACCAGATATACCAAGGCAATAAAAACTGACTTAGTGTTACGCTCTTGATTGTTTGATCTTTCCCTAGAAGCCCATCTTATTCTTCCCTTCCATGACAGCAAGAGCATGAACCTTTCCAGACTGAAGAACTGAAGCCAGATCACATCGCTGTACAGGAGCCAGGGAATGACTCAGCATCAGGGGGACATATATGGCATGGAGTGGAGGTTGTACCGCTTGACATAGCATAAGGTCTGCTTGAGCAGACTAGGGTCTAAAAATCAGGCTTTCATCAAGTGTATGCATTGAGCAATATCTCTAGAATACATGCTCTAGATGGTTATGGTACTGAGTAAATAAGTATCTGGATTTTGTGCGTCACTCCACTTATGTAGAATTAAAGTTCTCCTTTCCTCTCTTTGCCCTTTACCCATGCACCTTAAGTCTTGGGTTAAATGGGTGCAGCAGGGCTCTTAACTCCTTTGTCTGAAGCAACTCCATTTTGCAAAGAAGAAACAAGTATTGATCAAGTAAAGGAGATAAAATTATTTTAAATAATAATTAAAAAAAAGACTCAATTAAGGCAACAGCTGGAATCCAGGCATGCTACACAACTGAGGAGCAGCTTACTTGCCCTGCTGCTTCTTTGATCTTTAAACTCTGTCAGTACAAAACACTACATATTCTGCTGCAGGAAGAATACTTTCTTCTTCCTGTCCCATCCTGATCCATTTGTACTTCCCTTCCTACTCCCCTATACATTGGAAAGTAGGGACTGGGACAGTCTTAGGCAGTGGGCAGAAACCTAGGGTTCAAGACAGTAAGTTTGAAGGAAGAATTTAAATCATACTTCTCACTCCTATATGAGTTCTTCAAACACTGAAGTCTTGTATAGGAAAGTGTCTGTTTCTCCTAGTATTAGAAGAAAGGAATTACTTTTTCAGTAATACTTGCTATATGCTTAATCCCTGTGATACTTTGGTACGTAGCTCTTCATATTGTATTCTTCTTCAGAGGATGAGCACATTAAGGTTTTAGGCATTAGAAAAAGATGAAGTGTTTTTAAGTATCTGAACCAAACAAAATATATGATTTGTATAATCCCATAGGATGTTCGTGGGAGCACAAGAGCTGAACCCACATTTCTTAAAATCTGAGCAACTGTTGAGGTTGGTGAACACCCTCTTTTTGGCTGTACTGGATGTGTCTGCTTGCTATGTGAATTGCCTGGGGCCGTGTGTGGCTTCTGGTAAACAAGAGCAAAATCGCCAGGATCCAAGATGTTCTAAAGGCTGTCTGCTTATCTATAGTGATAACTGAAGCTGTAATAATTGCCTTCTCATTATGACTGAGAGTGGGACAGCTGCTATGTTAACGGATCACCAAGCACTTGCAGAGGTATGGATTATTTTACTTTCTGAAACCACCTGTCCCATATTTCACCAAGTTACCTGCCAAAAAGAGAAAGAGCAGTGCTTTCACTTGCTCTGTTTTCATCTGAGATTTATGTATAATTAAAACACTATTTCTATTTCATAAAAATGGATTTATCTTTAATTTCCTTTCCTGCTTCGATGGGAAAAAAAGGGGTGAAGGGGGGTGAAGAAAGCAATAACCTGTCTTCAGTTACTAGTTTCTGTTTCTGAGAATTCAGCAGCCCCTACGAAAAGGCTTTAAAAACATGGAAAGCTATTACCTGTGTGCCTTTGAATTACTTCAGAAAATTCACCATAATGACTTCTGGTCATAGGATTTCCTGATTGCAGGATTGAAACTTACTTCTTTACAAGGGAGTGCAAAAATACCGTGTTTGTGGTTGGGTTGCCCAGGAAAGCTGCACCTGCAGGGAAAGGCATGGGGCATATGATTGCTTTCCGGAACAGTAGAGCCATTAGTTTTGTGTCAAAGGCCCAGAGCTGGAAAGATTGTGTTCATTGTGTTAGGGGAATTGTTTGTTTGACTGCTGAAGCTTGCCATATGCGTGAAACATTTATCTGCTTTCCTCTCTGTGATTACAGTTATTTCATTAAATAAAGAGGGAAAGCTACAACATTTATAGTGTAAGCATTCTCATCTGTGGCCATTTCCTCTTAAAGCATCGTCTGTGATATTCCTTCAGCAAAGGGCCACCACTTTAACCAAAAGGCCTAATGCAGCTGTCTAAGCTACGGTTTTGTCAATTTGTACCTCGGAAAGCAAATGCGAACCTTGGTTAAGCTTTTGTTATTATTGTTATTTTCATTTGCTTGTTGAATAAATATTGCTTAACTGTTATATAATTCAGTTGGAGTTATGATTACTGCAGAACTCATGAATGGAAAGCAGGTTACTGAGCCCAATCTCAATAATTTTGTTCCTCATACCTTCTTAACAAGGAGTCTTACAGGCTATTCACACATACATACTATCCACAGCTTGCAGTACAGAGGGGAAATCCTCTACTAGGCAGATCCCTACAGGCATAGAGCTTGGATTTGTCAGCAGAATGGTGAAAAGCAGACATAAGGGGCTAAAGAGATCATTCAGAGTCCTGTAGGTCAAACCTCTGCATTATAGGTAAGCTAATGAGAGAGAATCCATGATCAACACGGCAGTGACGGCTAATGCAAACCAACCCAGCTGTCCTCAGCTTCTTCTTGTCTTCTTCTTTGCCATGTGGGACTGTGGAAACATCTTCAAGGCTTGTTTTGCTCTAAGGTGCAGGAAAGAAATAAAGGAAACAATGAACAAAAATGTTCGCACTACTGGGATAAATATCAAGGAAAGAAAATGTCCAGGAATAACTGGGGATAGTTCTTCTCCCTGTTAAAGCAGAGCTACTGATAACTACGCACACATGACTACAGAAGGAAATAACTGAAAATAGGGTACTTTTGAAAGAGAATCTAGCCTTTTTATCTTTAATTTTTAACAAAAAAAGATATTTACTGGTCTGCACAGGTTTTTACATAGCTATGAAGACCTGAGCTCTGTTGTAATTAAGTTTTATAGTGCAACATGAGTTTGAGGTACAATGAATCACTGGACAGTGGGGCTAATGTTCACAAAGAACTCCTTCTTGTGCTGTTTCATGCCTATATGTCATGGTTTAGCTTTCCCTTTTCTTTGTCATTTGGTCTTTTGCTTGTATGACTTGTAATAGGAGTGTCACAGTACGGGGAAGGAATCTCACAGGTTAAGTCTGGATTCCCACTGGCATCAGATATCGCTACAGCGATCGCAATTGTTGCAAAACTGTGCAGTATGAATGCTTTGATGGTGTCCAGTCTTAAAAAATGGTTATTATTTGTGGAGTGAGAGTCCTGCCAGCTGATATGAGGCTGGAATCCTCAACTGGAAATCAGGAAAAAGGAGAAGCAGGCAGAATAAAACTAAAAAGACCTTATCACATTGCAGCTGCTGCAATGTGAGAAAAACCACTGATCTGGGAGGTAAAGAAAGTTTCAAAAGGCTGGATGCTCGCAAAAAAATCTACTGCTCCACCCACATAAGGAGTGTGTGAAGTTCTAGTAGCTAATGACATAATTTATTGATTTTCTGAGACTAAAGGAGCTACTCTATAGCTGGTAATTTCTATAAGTCAGCACACAAAATAGTGCTGAGATTGAATGACTTTTCAGGATCACCTGTCCACAAAGCCATCAGTGACTTCAAAGCTCTTCTGCTGCCACAGCAGAATCAAACAGAAAGTACCTTATTTTTCCAGCATGCAGCTGGATTACGAGTTTGATGGGGACATTATGAGTAGCAATTCATCACACCAAAGCAAGGAGAAGAAAGTGCAGCAGGAGAAACACGGGCTCTTTTGAATGATGCACAGCACAGATGGTACAGAACCAGACTCTGAGAAACACGACATATCTCGAGGGAGATATCAATGACATTCACAGGTACTGGGATCTCACTGGGCTCAAAACCCAGTAATCTCTATTTGTCTAAAGACAAAACATGATCACTCCACTGAGCTCCTGGTAACATGTGTGTTATCTAAATTGGAGAAAAAACAGTCTAGCAAAAGCCTTTGAAATGTTGCTAATCCTCCTTTCAAAATATATGCTAGTGTGAGCAAACAAACTGAAACAACTCCAGACATTGATTCAGGCCTCAAAAATACATTAATAATTGCTGAGTCATGGGAGAGACCTAGTAAAGCTGCCAAGTAGGTGCAACAGCATCACACAGAAAAACAAGACACTGATCAGACAGGAGGAGTAAATGGACACTCTGCAAGGGCATCCATTAAGTTCAGGAGACAGGAAAGAACTTGAATTTTACAATATATACAAAACCCCACTTTCAAATTAAGTTTAATTCCGGGTCTACTGCATCTGTATTTCAAAGCTGGAAAAGTTGTGAAAACCAGTAAAAGAAGAAAAGTTACAGAAAACCTGGTGTTTCTAAAACCTCTACTGGGAAAAGAATTGTACAGAGCTTTCTAGGAGAAGAATTAGATAAAACTGATACAATATTTGCTAAACCTCTATGTTATGAAATGAAGGGTGTCATGGGTTTGCAAAAGTCCCCCACCTTGGGGATTGAAAATAGTTTGTCCAGATGAATTTCTGGACATAGGCCAATCAGGAGTTTATGTGACGCCTTTGCCAATTACATCTTCAAGAAGAAACGGAAGAGAAGGTGGTGGCGTGGAAGAAATCGTAGCAGCCATGTAAGAGAGAGGACATGGCAGGCCTCCCCAGGTGGGGGACCTGGCCTCTCTGCTCCCCCGGCCCTGGGCCGGGGGCAGGAACAGCACTGAAGCCTCTCTGACCAGACGTGTAACAGAATGAAGGAAAAAAACCTGTAAAAGAGAGCTTGGACTGTTGCAGAAGAAATTCCAGCCAGAGAGATAACG
>JAWMRA010000041.1:19142502-19162228 GCA_035584735.1 Pseudotriccus pelzelni | reverse complement strand
CTTTTGCTTAATTAGAATTGCTGTAAATGTAGTTGCTTAGTTTTTATTTTTGCTAATAATAAATCCTGATATTATTTTCTCCCCAATCAGATCTCTTTGTCTGCATAAACTTCTCTCACCTTAGAGCAATTTGTGGGGGGTGTAGAAAAAATTGTCCCCTAGGCAAACCCATGACAAAGGGATAAAGAGAGAACTGGTTTCAATAGTCATGCTTACAATCAATCCAAGGTTTTAAAAAAATATTAGGCTCTATCCCAAAGTGAAAATTGATGGAACTGCTGGACAAGGCAGTTGGATGATGTCTTTCAGATGGAAACTAGAATAGGTTGGAACAGATGAAACCAAAACATATACCTGAAGAAAAGGCTTCCTAAAAATGCATCCACTGTTTCATACTACAGTGTGAAAAAAAAAGAGGGACAGACCACTAGATGCATAAAAGCAGCTAAGATGGAACCTGTTACTGTGGCAGTAAAAAAAGGTGGGCTCACACCCATCTCTGTAATGATTTCAAGAACATCAGTAGCATGGTATAAAAAATCACTATCTTTAATTCACAATTAAGGACATATTTGCCTGATTAACTGGTGATAAGAATTTTCTTAAGGTATACTCAGTCTAATACTACATAAAATGGAGACTGAAGATGATAAGAAGTATTGTTAAGAAACAGTTGTTTACGAAGGTATTTTGCTGTAAAACAGGATAGTGTTTAGAACAAATGTGCTGCCTTTGCCAGTAAAGATATCTTGCATTGCTTCTCCTTAGTATGACAGAAACAGAAACTTTGTATGCAGTAAAAATTCATATTGAAATGGCCCTTGCCTTTGCTTGTAGGACTCTTACCTCTGCCAACCTTAATTATGCTCATGTTGAAGGAAAAGCCCCCAAATGCACTCTAGGAATGTAAAAGGTTTTGCCACAGGTCACTGTCCTGTCATTTAAGTGTTCCTACAAATAAGGCAATGGGCATGACCTTTTGAAAGCCCACTGTTATGCCATTCATGCCCAAGAGTCAATAAGAAATCTCAGCCTATTTATTACTTTACCATTAGAAGCAGGAGATCACAGTAAGCAAGCAGCAAAAAGGATAGTCTGTGTGTTTTGCCACAGAATAAGTAAAACCTCAAGGAAATTGGGAATAATTAGTTCCACCTTAAGCCACAGACTCCAGTACGAAAAAGGACTACTTGATAACTCCCTAGTGGCCACAGAGAACCATCACATGGTATTTTTCATAAAATACTCAACTCCACAGGAGGAGCTGTTACAGGTTTTGCTTGCCCTTCTCCTCAGAATCATACAGAGAAGGGGTGAGCCTATCTTACCACAGGAGACATAAAGAGCTCAGTAAACTTAATCTAAATGCTACCACAGACACACTTGACATCTAGAAATAACACTGGGGAAAACAGAAATGCCAAGGAAAGGCCAGAGAGCGGAATTGGCAAAGAACAAATATATATTGGCAGTTTACAAACTAGTATAAATTTTCTGATAAGGCCAGTGAAAATTAATTACTTAATAATTGGCACATAGTAAGTTTGTGATGGCAAATGTAACACCTGTAACTCAATGACCTGTCTGGGAAGTCACCTCCAGTCTTACATTGTTCATCAATGTGACAACCTTTGCTTGAAAACTCTTTTCAACACAGTTCCCTTCCCCTTCTGTGTGGTTACATGCTTGCTGCAGTCAGGATCTGTCTCACTTATTCCTTGCAACTGCTAATAACTCCACTCCTTTTCAGGGCCTCTTATCTTACCGTGATTGAATATTCCCTTTGTTAAGTTCCAGTTTATGAAAAGGACATTAAGGGGCTTAAATCCTTAGGTCCAAGTCTCTCACTTAGTTGTTCCTTAAAAGCACCTTATGTCTGTCATTGTTTTTATTCATTGATTCAACTGTGTAGGTCAGATACAATTATATAAAACAGGCCAACTGAGGCAACACCTGATATTTATTTCTGAAATATTGGTAGATGTATATCATATGTCTACACAACTCTACATACAAAAGTTTATGGCTTTATTTGTTTAAAGAGGGCAATACATATATAAAAAGGTTGCTTAAGCTGTGGGCACTGCTTATGTAGCTCAGTTCATAAGAACTCTCATAAGTACAAGAAAAACAAAGGAGTAATAAGCTAACCTTTCACAGCATAGAGACTATGTAGGTTCATTAATAGAACTATGATTAGACTTCAGTAGACGCATGGTCGACATAGCCTGAAAGAGCCAATGTGGATCAAACACAACCTGAATGATGATGAAACTGAAAAATTGTCCTCCTTTATGTATGGCAGATTCTGAACAGAATGTGGATCACACAGAATACAGTTTTTATCCAAATGTTTGGAATTATTTGAACAACGTCATATTATTGTCCTACCATCCTGCCATAATAATAACAACAGAAAGTTTGATCCAGATATTTTGCAAGCAAGGTATATTGTGAGTCCAAATGTGCCCAATAACAGCCTGCCAAACCACACAACAGCCATTTCTCTGGGTTTATCAAGTCCCTGTGAAGCTCCAGTGGAGGGCACGCCGCCATCAGGTCCATTAGTGTCCACACTGCTCAACATCTGTAATTTATCACACTACAGTCACATTGCAACTATTATTTGAAGCCTTGCTGACACATTTACTTTGAGGAACCACAAGTCTATTCAGCAGAGTCCAAAGACAGGTTATTAAGTCAAAACCAGGAAGGTGACATTAAAATATCAGTGAGAAAGAAAAAGTTATTAAAGTGGATATTTCATTTTTCACCTTAGTGGAATAGTCCACTGTCCACTGGGGTCATGCTGGTAGAACAAAAAAACTTTGCAGATAGGTTGGAGAGATTCATATACAATAGAACAACTGAATTTGTACCATTTTCTCAAACAATCTGAGTTGTGTACTCACAATATGTCAAATAATGACCAAAAAAACACAGCGACGCAGGATACAGTATTTTCAGTAGGACAAGGTTGAATGTAACTGCTTTATGGGAAATGAACAGCACCAGATTGAAGTACAAAATTCTGTAGATGAGTAGCAGATGGCAAATAAAGGCATGCAAATACATGCATCTCATACTAAGTCAGGCTGATAATTTACTGGAGATGTGTGTTTCTGCATTGGTAACAATTTCCTGTAGGTGTTCATAAAGAGTTAAAGCTGAATCAGATATTGTTCTTATATTGTTCTCCCTTAACTGCAAATATTTGCGTATTTTTAAAGCACTCTATTACTTCAAAGCTCACAGGAATCAGGCAGAGCAGCCCTACAGGTGTACATGTAAGTTTGTACACATCTACAACCCCACAGTATTCAGAAGTCCTGTAAGAAACAACTTCTCTTCATATTGACTTAGTGGGCAAAATAGGTACAATTTTAGCCAGATGGACATAAATATTTTTGGACTGTGATTAGAGGAACTCATGATTAGGAATGCACAGCCATTTTAAAGATCCCATGGTGTTTTCTTTGGAGCCAAAAGAGACAGCACAATAGTCAATTAAACAGTCTTCCTTGAGCGTGATTTCATATACGCATCAGAAAAGCACAGAGCTTGGTGTACGTGGGCTCTTACATCTGCATTGGCTTTTATTGAAGAAATTTACAACTGATGTTTATTCAGGACATAAATCCAAATTAATGCATTTGGAACAATGTGTTCTTGCTCCCATTCACATAATGTAATTTGCCTTTGACTTCAATGGGAGCAGTGCTGGGCTCTCCACAGCTACTGATTATACATGTCAATATTAGACTGTATTTGAGTGATGCTGTATTATGCATAAGAATAAAGCATCATGGAGTTGTTGTGAGACAGCAGGCAGCATAATTACATGAATTGCAAGTGAAATACAAAGCAAAATATAGCACTATATATTAATAGCCCATCTCAGCCTTCTCTCATAACTGGACCTTTGTTTACTTAATTAGGAATTATTATAAAGTTAATCATTTTTCTATTTATTTTCCTGATGATGGCCTTCTTCTAAATGTACATACACTGAGAAGCTCTTGTTGACATGACTAAGCAGGATATTATATTTTATTAGATTTACTTTGGAGACTTCAGTGCATGTTTGCATGTTTGCAGTCCCAATCACATTGAAAATCTAATAGCAACGTGATCTTAGAATAATATTGATATGCTGTTCCTGCATGAAGAAATCATTGCCACCCTGTTCTGGTAGACTTCAGGAGGCCAAGATACACTTCACTGTAATTTCAGGTGAGGGAGACTGATCTTTTGTCAGAACGACATTCATTTAACAGGATATTAGAAAATATTGCCCACCTTGTATCCACAGGAGTATAAAAGAAATATGTGAAAATGTTTTTATCAGTGTCTGCAAACAATAATCACAGCTAGCACAAGTGCTATTGCTACCTGAGGTAATATCAGTCTTATATATTTATCCCCAAAATAAGGAAACAGCCCTCGTCTTAGTTCGTAAGTGTGGAAAACTGGCACAGAGATACCTAGTGACCGTCCCAATTCTGCATAGAATGAGGGAGATAAGGAAAAAAAGCCCCAGCTCCAAACTCAAACCCTATTAGAATCTCTCTTCTCATAAAGAATAAAAACCTATTCTTGCCATGTAAGTATTAGGATATAAAGCCAAGTTTTAGAAGTCCTCAATCAATAGCAGAATTTCTCATCTGATTTCACAGCTCATCACAGGACCAACTTGAGATTCAAAATGAGTAACTAAATTTTAAGTTTACTCCAATGCAAGAGCCTTCATGTTCTCAAAAGATATAAAAAGTTCCTCCAGTTTAAATATCTAAGCTGTAACAGGACATAATAGTCTCAGGCTGGATCAGATCATCTGAATCGACCTTGATGTTATAGAAGGCTTCCAAATTTGTGTTTGGCAGCAAAGAGTGTTAATAGACAGAAAAAAAATAAATAAAAAAGAGATACTATCTCACATGCGTGTGCAACAAGTGTCTTGTGATTCGGTAACAAAGATACATGGTCTCTCGCAAAGCAATCTCATGGAAACTATGTATTAGGATTAGCTAATGATTGACTTGCTATTTACAGAAGGCTTCATTAAGCCTTTCCTGCTGCCTGTACTTTGTCTTTTCCGTCGTCATAAAATGACAGCTTTCCTATGTTATAATTACCTATTCGTAGACGTAGTTTCAGAAATTCACAAGAACCTGCAAATAAAACCAGTGCCGCAGTTGATTACCACAATCTTTTATTATTAACAGAAATGTATATACCATTCCAATATAACAGTTTCTTTTATAAATATGTTATAAATTTATTAAAACATTTTCAAAAGAAAGTGGCACAGGAAGCACCTTCATGACATTCTCACCTTTAGTTTACTATTATTAACTTCAGTGGACATGGTGAAATCTAGTAATGGGCATCTCCAAGTTCAAAATTAAGTCTGTAGCAAATATAGTGACAGATGATTCATTCTAAAACCTCACTGATACTTGGCAGATTTTTAGTTAGAGCTACCCTACATTTACAGCAATTGCACTGAGAACAGTCTGAACCCTGATCTGCAAACAGTCTATCCTATGTTTTCCAAAGTCTTTTTTAAATCAGTGCCAGGTTTACAATAATATGATTATGTTTTCAACCAGGAAATTATATGTTTTCAGTACTAAGGTGGCATTTTCTTTCTTCAAGTTTCCATATGTATTGTTAATATGAAAGTGGCAACCTTTAAACTGCATTATGTATTAAAATTGTGATTCCTAAACTGAAAATCGAAACAGAGCTAGAGAGAGAGAATAAATGAGATTTTAAAGGAGCCAGAAGAAGGTTAGCAAAGGTATGCAAGCAATATATCAAACAAAAAAAGGAAGTAAAATCATAGAATATACTGAGTTGGAAGGGACCCATCGAATTATCAAGTCCAACTCAAAAAAAAGGTGGAATGAGGAATAACTGGAAATTAGTAACTCACAACTGGCTAAAATAATAAATTCCTTGGTTTTCATTGAGAGGGTTTTTTTTGTGAGAATAATGTGGGGTTTGACCATGTAGTGTGAGAACAGACACAATAGAAAGGTAGTGCCCTGCAACAGTTTTCTTCCTTCAGTACCTGCTGGATTTGCTGTGTGTCAGAGGCACTGTGCGGCCACGGCCTCCTCATGTCTGCATTCAGGGCTCACTCACCAGGCAGAAGCTCACACAGCTGATCCTCCCTCACAGGCTGCCTGGTGTCTTAGCCTGCCCCGCTGCAGCACACGGGCCTCCATCCCATGCTGTGATGCCATATGTGAAAGGCAGTGAGTCCTGCTGCCCCTGCCCTCCAGCCATCAGCACTTGGCTTGGCGAGGAGCTGTCACAGAGGCTGCAAGCAGAGCAGGAGGGCAAGGGGTGTGCAGTGGCCACACCAGTTTTATGGCCTCTTTGTGTCCACGGGGAGCCCCAGCAAGCCTCAGGCTTAGTTTTATATAACAGTATTTCATGTACAGGCAATGAAAGTTCCTAAAAAGGCAACATATGTACAGAGGAAGCTGTGACCTTATCTCTTCTTTATGTCTTCAAACCTCATAAGAGTGTACTCACCGTTCTTACTCTGTCATTCATATATGCACAGACCTAGCCAACCTGGAAAACTGCAAGTAAAAGCAAGAATGCAGCTGACAAGGGAGCTGCCTCTTCCTCTTTCTCATGCACCTTCACCGAGCTGGCAGAGATTCATGAGCTGTCTCTGCCATGGGAGGAACAGCTGTCAGGGCTTCCTTTATGGGACACTTCTGGAGATCTGTAACCTGCCTAGCTCTGAGACAATTCAAATGTGCTGTCCTCCATCCTTAGCGTTTTCCATTATCTCCCTCACTACATGTGATAGAACACCATATATGTAGTATCCAATAAAAGAAAGATAACAAGCACAATCTCAGAGTCATGATTGCAATACAAATAACTGACAGAAGCTCACAGAAGGCAGAAAATTGAGAGCAACAGTAAATGTTAACCAGACAGAAAATTAACTCCTGTGGAAATTGCATGATTAAAAGCTTGGGCAAATATGGACAGACCCAACTTTCAAAAATCATGGCTGCAGTTAGAAAGAAATAATCTAATACACCAAAACACCTATAGAGACCAAGTTTAATAAGTCAGCAAGTAGGATAATTTGCTTCATTTTGGCACTGGAAATTATTTGGGGCTGCTTACTTTAGGGGTGAGGAAGGTGGGGGATGGCAATGACAGAAATATTTCTTCTTGGCTTGATGTAGAGTGACTGCACTGTTATTCAGTTTTTACAACTCAAAATGGTGGTGCTGAGAAAAATAAGATTAAATAATGTATTTTTTTATTTTTCACATTTGACACTTCCTCCAAGTATTATGCCCTCAGCAGAGAAATTCAGCTGGGACCAAGGAGCAGTCTAAAGAGGACTGGAGAGGTCTGCTGTACTAGAGCAGGGTAGAAGTGAGAACTAGGCTACAACTTCAGGAGCGCTTAGTACCCTGTGAGTGGATGGCTGCAGATAAATGGCTGTAGTATCATCATTCGTGTATTTTTTAATTTAGTTATATTTTAATTTAGTTACTTAGAGGTGCTCAGAGAAGCATAAGAAGTTATACAAGGAAATAATAGATTTTTTAAAAAATATACTGGTAACATTGCAGTAGAGCTGCAATGATTCCAGAGGTCGTTGAGATATTGTATAAGGTACATTTCAAAGATTTAAAAAAAAAAAAAAAAAAAAAAAAGGCAGTAAGCAAGTTAGAGAACCTTTTGCTTTAACTGGTGCATGAGTTTTGGAGTTCTAAAGTTTTCAGGATTATCTGTTATCTTGAAGGGTCGAGTCTTCCTTGACGAAAAGGGAGAGGACTCAGATGAGCGCATGTGGGATTCATTGTTGTAAGGAGAAATTGTAGGCTCCAGAGGACTTTCAGCAAATCCCAGACCTGTCCGGGGCTCCCTCAATGAACGCGGGCCGCGCTAGCCCCGCTGGTGATGCCTGGGCTGAGAGCCCGGCGCAGGGTCACCGCTGCTGGCGCTGCAGCTCGAGGTGGACGGCGGAACCTGGCGGGCCGAGGTGGCCTTGGCAAAGTCAGAAAGGTGTGAGCAAAGCATTAGGAAAGCCTGAGGGATGCCAGGGGAAGGGCCGGGTGACCTCGGGGAGCAGAGGTGGCGCCGCGTCCGGGCAAGGGCGGCCGATGCGCTGCAGCCGCCGCTGCGGGCCGTCAGCGCCCCGGCTGCGATGCTCCGGGTCGGGATCGGCGCTTCGCCACTCCCCGCACCCCCCGGGCGGCCCCACCGGAGGACACCGGGTGCCGCCCCCGGCCTCCTGGGCCTGTGCGCCGAGCGCCCCTCGCCCCTCCCGGGCTTCCTCGGCCCCGGCCGCTGCCCCCACCCTCTCGGCCTCCGCCTTCCCCTCCCCTTCCCCTCCCGGTCCCTCCTCCCCGCCGGCGCCGGCCGTGCTCGCCTCGGCTGAGTGGCGGCTGCTGCTGCCGCTGCCGGCGGCGGCTCCGGGAAAATGTCCGAGCGCGGCGGCTTCTACCGGCAGGAGCTGAACAAGACGGTGTGGGAGGTGCCCCAGCGCTACCAGAACCTCACCCCCGTCGGCTCCGGCGCCTACGGCTCCGTGTGGTAGGTGCGGGGCGGCGGCAGCGGGGCTGGGAGCCGGCAGGTGCAGCCTGCGGGCGGCGTGGACGGACAATGCTGGGCTGGCGGGAGGCTCCGTGCCCCGCCGGGGGTCGTGTGCGGGGAGCGGGGGGCCCTGGGGCGGGGGCGTGTCCGCCGGGCACCGGTGCGAGCGGCGCCGCCGCTGCCACTGCCCGTCCCGGCCGCGGCCCCGCGGGGCCGGGAATGCCTCGCCGTAACCCGGGGCAACCGCGCCCGCCGCCGCCCCGGGGCGGCCCCTGCCCGCCCTCCCGCTGCTGCTCGGGGACCGCTCCCCGGGCATCGGGACCGGCACCGCCGAGTGACCGCCCGCCGCGGCGCTGCTCCCGCCGGAGTGGGAATTGCCCCGAAGCCGGGAATCCTGCGCAGTCATGGCGGGTCCTGGCGGGGGGGACGCGGAGGCAGCGTTGGGGCGCGAGGAAGCGGTGCCGGAGCGGGGTCCGCCCGCGGCCCTTCCAGCCGGGGGGTGAGCGGGACATCCCGCAGGGCCCCGGGGCATCCACGGAGCAGGGGGGAGAGTTCTGTCCACCGAGACAATGGGAGCAGCCCCCGGAGCGGGACAGGATGAGGGAGGACACGGGGGGCTCACCCGGTGGTTTCGGGAGATCGCAGATTAGGGCAGAATGCCGCCCAGGGGTTTCGGGGTCTTAAGGTTGTATAAGGGTTTACCGCATTTTATCCTAAAACGTATTCCTTTCTTTGGTAATTCTTACGTCAGGTTTACGCTCTCGGGAACTCCCAGTGCAGATTGGGCTGTTACTTTAGTATTTGATGCAGACTTTACTAATAAAAGATTTGGATCAATTTTTGGAAATAATAGTGATGTTGAAAGCGTTTCTGTAAAAGAGTTGTGTTTCTTTTGTGCGCTGGGTAAGTGAAATTATGTAAAACAATTCATAATGGGCGTTTAAATAGAAGTACTAAAAAAAAATATTTTTGTAGAACTTTACTTTTTTGCCGTGCTCTAAACTCGTGCAATAGTTCTCACTTCTTCTCTTCATACTCTTCATAATCAGATAACAGAGAACACTTATGGAGTTTTATATTTGTTGCTTCATTCCCTAGCTCTGTGAAATGTCCCAGTTACATGTAAGCTAGGAAGATGCATTTAAAAAACCTTCAACAATCAGCAGAAACACTCAGGACTAGTGTGAAGTATCTTTGAATTCTTCTCTTTTTTTAATTATTTCTGATTTATGCTTACACCAGGGAAATCTAGGCAAATACCATGTGAGTGTTTGTACCTGCCATTGTAGTTAAGCATATAGCCCTGTGATGGTGTGCTGTGAATAGTCTCGTGAGGACCTAATTTATTTTTTAAAAAATTTATAAAAATTTTAGTTTTTACAATAAAAGCAGAGAAGGTAAACTGAGATATACAGTAACAGTGTAACTACTTTGGTGTTCCAATTGAAACTGCATTGCTGCTTATTTTCCCTATTTATGCTGACATAGTTTTAAGGGGAAGACCGACTTTGCTGAATTTTGTAATGAGATGTCAAGACTTTTGAGAAATTGCAAAGGAAATAAAAACTAGTCATGGTTCACTTGCAGCACAGCTGGTGCTTTGGTTTTTGAAACTGTCTGCAAAGCCAAGGAAATCTGAGTATTTCTATCAGTTGCAAAGCATAGAAACTGAGATGTAAAATGGAGACTGGAAGATGCTATGGGAAAGGTTTACTCTAAAATAGACATTTAAATATAGAGTATAGCATTAAATTATTGCTCTATATTAATAGCCTTGTTAACATCAATTAACTATAAACCCAAAGAGAAGCTTGAATATGAGGAAAAGGTACACATCTCTCTGAGAAAAGCCATCTATTTTTAGTGTCTATTGAAATTGATTTTTTTTTCTGTCTGTGTGCATGTGCTTTACCCAGGAGACCCACGAGACACAACCATTCCCTTGAGTAATATGCTATATTTCTTCTGTGAATAATTGTACTCCTATTCAGTAAAATGTCTAAAAACATATTCAAGTCTTACAGAAACCACTGGAATTAAACAAATTCTTAAGTGATTTGATGAATAGAAGCCAAGGTCCTGAACTCTAAACAGTGAATTAAAACAGGAACAGAGTTGTTGTAACAAATTTTTTCTACCTCAGTGAAGCTGTTCTCTAGTCCTACCCTTTTTTTTTTTTTTTTCTTTTTTTAACAGTAAATTATTGGTCATATCCAATAGACTTGGGTAACTGAATTCATAACTGATAATAAGAAACATATTGTAAATACTTGCATTTAAGCATCCTTTGCTTGCAGCTCAAAATCAATAGAAGAGTTTGTGTCAGGAGGCTGTGTTTTGGCCCAATTTATTGACATTTCATAAGTCTGATAGAATTAGTGTTTGAGTTAATTGCAGATGCATCAAGTATGCTATGGAGATAGATGTTAGTGGTTTAAAGCAGATCCACTTTTAGAGAGGTATCTATGCCAAGCACAGTGCTTTCCCATTCGTTTTTCTTAGTTTTTATTTAGATGTGGAATATGCATAAAAAACAAATCTTCCTTAGCATTAAGAGCTCTACTGCTTTTCTCACTCTTTTAATGACATATCGCAAAGAGCATTTCTTTTTGGAATTCCTTCTGACTCAGCCTCGATGCCAAGCTGTGTTGCACTTCAGCATCTACGTGAACCAGAGAGAGACCTCTGAGGTCCGTCCCTCAAGTGCTTCTCCCTTGCAGTACTTTTTGTGTTACTCATGCTTTTTAACCCCTTGGAAGGCTTCCTCTTACCTGAGCTCTTTCCTATGACCATTCAAACGCATGGATGTTCTGTCATTTGTCACTGTCAGATCTGACTTCTTTTAACTTTAGGGGAAAAAAATAACACCCTATGGAAGTGTGGGCGGTATGTGGTAGCTTAGTTACATGTAAAAGTATCAATGGCATCTTCAATGTTACATTTTGGTTAATTTTTCTCTTCTCTGGGTTTTTGTTTTTATTAGGAAATATCAAATTTACATGCAGAACTGGTTTGGTTTGGAGTGGTTTTCTTTTTGTGCTATAGCTTTTTTGAGGTTTTTTTATTATTAGAAAATTATTTTAACTCTTTCTCAAGCCAAAACTCAGTTAAATTTAAAGTTTTCTAGAAAAGTGCATTTTCAGTGTCTGTCCTCAAAGTTGGATTTACCTCCCGCAGAAGTCAAAGAGCTGGTTGACTCTTAATAGACCAAACACCAAACCCGCTAATTGAGAGTTTTGAAAACCCTCTGATGTCAAGTGCAGCATTTAATCTAAATTAAGACATTTAGATGAGAAGCAAGCTAGCTTACTTTTGAAACAATAATCTTTCTCTACAACTGTTTTGTTTCAGTTCTAGAGAAAAGAGACAAAATATGTCTCAGGTCAAACTGCATTTTAAACTCTTGTTCCTTGTGACTCTGCCTTTTAAATAAGAATTCTGGATGTATTTGAGTCTTCCAACTGTGATATTTCTTATAAACTGGACCTTTAGACAAGCATCTCTGCCTCTGTGTTGTGGTGGGTCCAGTGTGGTTTGGTACCTTTTCCTCTGGGAGCTGGCATTGCTACCTGCCTTGAGAAAGAGTTTCTTCTCTTTTTAAGACTTCTTATTATACCACAAATTATATAATGTGGATAGATTTTTGGTTTGCTGTTGTTTGGGTTTTTTTAAAGCCTGTATGCTTCTTTTTATGCAGCTTTTGTAAACTGTGTTCTAACCTACTTAGTCCTATTTTTGCCTGGGAGGGATTGACAGCATTCTGCAGCGTGCTGTCTCTGATCTCTCCGACAGGTTGTTTCCCATTAGCATGTTGCAGGCTCCATGTTCTGCCTTCTTTGGAAAAAACAGACTTTGCAAGATGAACCAAAGTGAGGCCAGATCATATTCACAACCAGAAATTTCTGCACTGTTTCCTCAGAGTCTGTTGGCATCACTAGCACCTACACTCACTCTCTTTTGATTTTAAGGGTATACAATGCCTAACACCAACCTAGATGGCATAACACATTCTTAAAAAGAGGCCTGATAAGTCAGAGTGTAATGGCACAGGCCTCGGTTCAAGGAAAGCAGGAAAGCAAAGCCTGCCTTAAGTCATTTACATAATGCAACACATCAGTATTCCTCTGTCCTGTTAACTTTACGTGTATGCTTAAGATTCACTAAGTCTTTGTCCTGGCTAATTTTGGGTAAAAATGGGACAAGGTGGATGCTGTTTAGGCTGTTGTTTTGCTTTGAGGAAGTACAAGTGGAAAAATAGAAGCAGAAGGCTTTATTCTTGAAGTTTAACCCCTTCTTTCCTGTCATCCACTTTGTTCTGTGCTTCTGGTTAGATTGAACTCACAAGTATTTTGAGAGCAGTAGCTTGCAGTACTGGAACACAGCATTGCTGATACTGTCCTTTTCACATCGAGAACTTCTAAGGAGATGCTGAAACAACTCAGTAACATCTGAGCAATTTTAAAAGCTGATATAAACTGTCTTTGACAAAGAGAAAAATTTCTTCATCTAAGGATTATATTTGATGACTTCCATATTTTCTTTAAAAGGATCTTTTTACTTAGCTGTAGTGATGCTAAGTGTATGATTTCAGTTGTGAGTTCAGGTTACCGGAGTTATGGTGTGTGTCACTGTAACACTACATGCTACTTTAAATAGTAAATGCTGAGATAAACTTTTAGAGTAGTAGTAACACAGCTGCTGTACGTAAACACAGCTGGAAAATGAAGGTGGTATAGATCTCTAAAGGCTAAACACAATCCCAAGCACACATAGATTTCAGCAGACTCCCTTTGGATTGTTCTTTTGGATTAGGTCTTTTGTTTCCAATACAAATACAGGTGCTAAACTTCACCCTACATATGGTTATGTTTATTGGAAACTTTTCACACAATGTTGTTAAAATATTGTTGTCCAAGATCTATTGAGAGTCGTCTATTTTTGGTATGCATCATTCAGAAGGAAGGTATTGAAGCCTTTCATTAGTTTTGCAGATGCTTAAAATGTGCCCTTCTAAGCATATTCAAACACTTGGTTGAAAACTGAGTGAGATGAAGGCTGACATGGTAGTCCAGTCAGAGGACACCTCTTAAGTAATTGTAATAATGATACTTAGAAACAAGGCCTTGAAGGCAAGGTTGCAAGAGAGAGGAGAACTAAATAAAAAGAGTTGAATGACCAATGTTGCAGCTTAGAAGGAGAATCTTTGCAGCAGTATTGCTAGAGTGAATGGATGAAAATAAGTGAAGGAACAAAAAAATGTTGCAGAATGAGACCTTTAGAGAAATGTAAGGAAATGGCCATTAGGAACAAAGACAGTGGCATTTGCAGCTACAAAGCCAAGGGAGGTCAAGAATTCAAGAAATTTTGTAGAAGGTACATGAAAGAAGATGGAAAAGTTTTTCTGCACACTGGCCAGGAAGACATCAATAGACAGTTTGTTCAGAGTGGTTTTGTCAGAGTACTAGAGTGGAATGCAGATTGCTTTTCATTCCTTTGTCTGGTTTCATCCTGAGTATTTTCCAGCTGTTGGAACAGTATAGCTAACTGACTTTGGAAAGGAAAGGGAAATGGGTTGGTAATTAGTGGAGTCAAGGTTCCTGTTTTAAATGAGAATGTCTAAGAACAGTTAATGAAGTAGGTGGTTGTGGAGAGAGTGAGAGGGGCTGAGAACTGCTATGACAGAGATTTCTATATAGGATGCTGTCACTAAGCCTGTTAAGTAGTTTCAGAGTAGATGACATTGTGTGTGTGAGGAGGGTGATAGAGGATCTTGTAGAAAAGGTGAAGAAAAGGCAAGATTAGGAAGTGGGGAAGACCACTTTGTGTTCAGCAGGTTTTCTTTCATAAGGTATTAATGAGATAGATCCTTTTTAGAGAAAGGGAAGGCACGGAATGGAAGAGAGGTAAGAGGCACAAGATGACTCAGTTGTGGCAGAAAGGCAGTAAGAATCATGGAACTGCAGCTTTCTGTGTGGCTGTAGGGATACATTAACAGAGGGTATTCTCTGCAGAGGGACTCCTCTGTCCCCACTTTATATTTTTTTATGATATGCACCTTCCTGACTATGTGAAGCAGCAGTGACATAGCTACCTCCTTTCCTGTCCTGCTGTCTGCCATGACTGTGATTGCAGTTGCCTGGGGGATACAGTCCGTGTTTCAGAGACCTGAAAGTCTTAGGGTCTGGTTGCTTTGCAAACAGCTCCTTGGGAAGCTGTGTTAATTTCAGAATCTATTAGTTAGTTGATACCAAAAATATATTAAAATAGTGTATTAAAAAAAGTCTTAGTTCTGTCCATACACTTGGGAAGGGAGAGGGCATTTCAAAACCCCTGTGTGACCTGGTAATTAGTTGCTACCATTTTGGCTCTTGTAGAGAGAGGAAATAGGAAACATGAAGTGGAGGGAGGAATAGAAAAAAAGAAGGATGAGAATGTAAGCGAGATTTTGCCAGTATAGGTTTGTGTAATATATTTGAAAGCACTGATATTTTTCACGTTAAACTTTATATCCAGATGAACCACACTCCTTTCTAGCTGAAGCTTCAAAGCCCACAATGTTTAACTCCCCGTCAGTCTTTTTTGTTGAAATGATGAATGGAACACATTTGTCATTAGCAGTGTACTGGCTTAGTGGCAGCTGAATGATTTTCTTGTTTACATACTGACATCGGGCTTATAGGCTATCTAAAATACATGACTATTTTAATATCCGTGAATTGGTTGCACATGCTGAGGAAGCTATCAGCTTATGACCCCAACCTTCTGTATGTTTTTTTCACAACCATGATTTTAAATACATCACTCCCACTGGTATAAGCTGTACTGTCTGTAGCTTTACCTAGAAAAGCGTGACTGCTCCTCTGTAAAGTTCTGTGAATGTTTAAGTCACTGTGGAGGCACAGAAGACATATTAGAAACTGAAAAATTACTTGTGAAGTCAGAGGCTGATACAGCACTTTTATTATCATGTTGTTACATCGAAAGAAGACTGATGATGTATTCACATAAACATATGGAGAGCAATTATTTTTTAATATTTTTCAGTGTCTGCTTAAAACTTAAAGCCGACATATTTTTATGTTGGTTATAGAACAAATATGTTGCACATGTAAGAGATACTTTGTGGTTTTATATTTAGATTTAGTGGTAAATTAATCTGGGATAATTAATATTTGTATATATTGTATAATAATTGTACTAAATAATAATTGTACTAAAACAAAAACAATTGAGGCTAGTGCTCAGCATGGTGTGTTGGAACAATATCCAAGTGATGGAATGTAATTTTACAGTACAATAATCTGTCATCATCAAGCAGGTTTGGGTTTTTTTTTGTCTGTGAGGAGATTAACTCTCTAGTTTCAGAATTGGCCAATAGTCGTCCTCTCATATTTTGTCTTGCTTTCTTTATGGTTTCCTTTTGATGCATATATGTTGTGATTTGTATGGTTTAGCAAACACACTCTTTGCACTTTAAGCCAGCTCTTAGAGGGTGCAAATCACCAACATGAACTTGTATAAAAGTAAGTTTGTAAAGAACAAACAAATAAACCATTTCCTGGTGCTTTTAACTGTGGTTGAGGGTGGCTGTTTTCTGTTGATGTCTTGCTGCACTGCCAATAGTTATTATGGTCCATTTTCTGGTACTGGATGGATGGTGTGCGTGCTTTTTTCAGACTACAATATATCTCAAATAAAACCCTCTGTTTATCTAAATAAAAAAAGAACAAGAAGATCCTGGAGAAGACCCAGAAGATAAAGTTCACAACCTAAACCTTTCAAACAAAAATCAAAATCCATGTTATTCATGTGATTAGTTTCTTTCATTTACATTACATTTATGAGAAACTGCAGTTGTGAGAAACCCTAGCAAATGTCCCAGGGCAAGGTTCCTGTGGTCCCTCTTTCCTGTCTTACTTGCCAATGCAGGGTGCAGTAAGGGCTGTCTCCCTCAATGATGAGATTTTCTGTGTATTGACCCCTCTTCTGTTCCTTTCCCTTCAATACTTGCTCACACGTACCCTCCTGCTGCTGTTGCTTATTTTTCTCAGGAATTCTTACAAATTAAGAGGACATGTGTCCACAAGGAGGTTCATGTCTCCTGTAATAGAAAGAGTCAGTGGGTACATGAAAGGGTGCTGAGGTCTGTAGATAAGCGCTCAAAATTGTGAATCTCTGTTTTGAGCATGAGTTGCTTTTTTTTGGGGGGGTGTTGTTTGGTTTGATTTTCTGTTTTGTTTTTTTTTCTTTGTCCCTTGACACTTACATGTAATGGGGGACTCTTCCCATATTCTGAAGGAATGTGACCCAGGGAAGGAAAGAAACTTGTGTTGTGCTGCAGTGAAAGAAACAAATATAGAAACTGGAACAATATGGGGAAAACTCAGACCCAGTGTCATTGTCACATGTGCTGTGTACAGCATTCTCTCCAAGTTTTGGTATAGTGTGTCCAACCCATTTCAAACTTCTGATGGTGTAAGGGTAACAGCCTCATAAACGGCAACACTGAATTATAAAAAAGAATGCTGGAAAAGTTAGTGTTCTGGTTTTTGCACTTAACCCCAAATCAGTCACTTAGAATACACATATCTAATTAGTTTGTATAGCTATAATATTTGTGAAAGCATAAAATCAGACTTTGTAGGCAACCAAAACCTTGTGGTTATCTGGAGTGATGGGAATGGAATATTGTCTGACACGGGTAACCTACAGCAGATGGGGAGGTTTCTGCAGACACAAGACTGGCACTTAGTACAGCCAGCGTTGGGTCATGCCTTCATTCTGCATCAGCTGGACCTGAGCTGGCTCCAGGGATGAAGAGAACTCACTAGACTGAACTGCATTCAAGCTGAACTTTTTCCAGGCATTAGGGGTAGCAATGTGCCCAGCTGATAAGCCCTTGCCAAGCCCAAAGCACTAGGAGTTTCAGGGACTGGCTGTAGTTCAATGGGACCAGCTGATCCCTGGAAGAATTCCTCCTGCATTATATACTAGAGTTTACTAAATAGGATAAGAGGTGGCTCCATGTGTGGTTTGTTAGATCAGGTTCCCACAAACAGCCCTCCAGCTGTTGAAGCAAATTTGATCTCAAAAGCTAAGTAGCCATAGGTGAATAGTGTGCTTCTAGTCCCAAAATCACTGAGGGATCAGAGCAGGCTGCACACAGGAATGGACTGTCTGTCCAGTATTACTGCTCTGCAACCACAGGGGATAAACTGTCCATGGATACCAGGGAAATTACTGTATGTAGAGCCATGGTTATAGACTTCAGCTACCAAAACCCGTGTCCCATCAAAAGTCATGAAGTTAGCTCGAAGCTGTTAAAATCTTGTGTTTTCTGCCTCTTAAGTTTTTGGACTGCAGTAACTTCCTATGTTCATTTTTTTCTCGAATACCTTAAGAACTGGGAAAATGTGCATATAAATAGAGATTCATACTTCATCTAGTTGAACTTCAATAGAATTCCAAAATATAGGAGTTGACAACACTGAAAAGGTGGGTCTAATTTAAGCAATGATTGAAAATACACTAAACAAAAGTCTCTAATCTGTGTGAAAATGATGCCATCCACGTAAGCAGAGTAATAGCTTTTTATCCTTGATCTTGGAAAGAGACAGCAAAAAAATGTGTCATTACTCTGCTGGGTTCTTGGTTAAGAATGATCATATCTGAAAAAGCTATTGCTAAGATTGTTACAAATTTGTTTCTTGTAAATTGAAAAGATATTAATAATTGTGTTTCTTTTTAAATTATGATAGAAAGTCTGTCTGAAGTGGTGTTCCCATATTCTACGGAGGCATGTGAGCATACTGTGTAGTGATGGCGGCAGATACACCAACAATACGTAATTAAAAAGTCACTTATTTTCACTGCATACAACAAATGAAATGCCAGCAGTAAGGACTAGATTAGAGATGCAAGTATCAAAGTTTATCTCCACCTCACTATTCTGTCCAGCTACATGAGGTAACAACATAATCAGAGGTAAAACACCTTACAAGAAGTAGCTTCAGAGAAACCCAGGAAACAGTAAGTGAACCACTGGAAGGATGACTTGGTTCCATGTGTGAGTATAAAACAGATGCCAACACAGGTGTTTGGCCAAAGCTGAAGCATGTAGAAAATAACCTTGCAAAAGAAAAAGTCACTGTAAGTTGCTGGCAGTTGTTTGTCAGGCAATGCAAACACCAGGAGGCTGGCAGAGAAGCCCTCTCCAGTCTCAGGGAAGAAGTGGGGAGCTGGGAGTTGGACATCATGCAGGGTAAGGGAAGGTGAGGATGTTGTGGTTACTGCTGGGACAGAGTTCATTTTCTTCTTAGTAAACAGTGCTGTGTCTGGGATTCAATATGAGATTAATGTTGATAACAGTCTGATGTGTACTGGGTTTTGCTATGTAATGCTGACCCTAAGTTAAGGACTTTTCAGTGTCCCACACTCTGCTAATTAGGAGCTGCGCTGGAAGCTGTGAGGGAGCACAGCAGGGACAGGTGACCTGACCTGGCCAAAAGGATGTTTTCTGCCATTGAATATCATGTGGTTATTAGAATTATTAATATTGTTAGCATATTTGGGATTATTATTTTATTTTGTTTCAATTATTAAATTGTTCTTATCTTAATGCATGAGGTTTACTTTTTTTTTATTGAGGTGGAGGTGGAGGGGAGCGAGCAGGTAGGGTAGCTGTGTACTTCGTTGCCAGCTGCAGTTAAACTGTGACAGAGGGCCTCTAACACTTTTCTTCCCTGTTAAATCAAACTAGTTAACAGCATAGGTTTGGGATTTCTTTTAAAAAGCTGTTTTCAGTCATTTTACTCAGACTGTTTACAGGCCCCCAATGAAGGATTTACAGGTGCCAAAGCCAGGTGGGCCCATATTTTTGCTCTGATAGGACCAGAGGTGTCCTATCCAGGGACTAGTCTGAAAGCTGAGCATTCTTGGGGAAATCACAGAGAAAGGGAAGCTGCGCATCCTGCCACCTAACAGTTTACTCAGGGGCCAGTGAGGGATTCGAGGGACAAACCAGATTGCAGCTATGATGATGTAATATCGAGACAGAGAGACCTAGTGTCTCAGTTTAAATGAGACAAAGGTAAAATTAAATTATGTCCAGGAAGGAATAACAGCCCTTTATTAAAAGTAT
>JAWMRA010000041.1:19116404-19142402 GCA_035584735.1 Pseudotriccus pelzelni | reverse complement strand
GCTCCTGAATACCGCCCTAGACCTCCTCCCAACTTTACAAAGCCCTGTTTCCCTGGAGACAAAGTGGGTCGTTAACAGACAATGCATCTCTGCTAGGCCTTTTGTACTAGGCCATTTGGTTACCTAGTTACCTAATTCCCCTTCCCTCCACACCCACAACGGGGCAGGGGGAAGGTAAAATTCCAAGAACCAAACCATGACACCTAGTCTAAAAATATGATCACAGAGTCAGTAGCAGAGGTCAAAGATGCAAGTCATCCTTGAGTCTGACAAACAAGACCAAACATACTTTTGAATGCTTTACTGTTAATAACTTGAATAATGATGATGGGAAATCAGGCAAGAAAGGAGCCTGAAGGCATTGGCTCTGATTATCATTTGGTGCAGTTAGTTGAGTCTGGGAGAACTCTTTTAAACCAAGTCAGTCCCTGGCCTGTGCAGCTTCAATACATGATATTTTGTGATTTCCCATTGGAGGTCTCAAGACTCAAGTTGCCTTTTTTTTTTTTCTCTTCTCTTTACATAGTTCCATCCTGGGTTTAAAAAGCTGCTGTCATAAGAATTAGTGAAGCTAAAAAGATAGTTCTTTGTACCATCTGAAAGCTTTGTAGCCTTGAGTCATGTGGAGGATAAAAAGTAATCCATCTTAAAGATCAGTGTTTTTTAAATCACTGAAATGCACATTTGGACTTAGAATTGGGAGGGGAGTGATGTTTATCATTATAACGGGATTTAAAATCTAATTCCTCCTTGCCTTGTATGATGGATACAGTATTTCACAAACCAGTATAAGCATGAGTGGGAAGGCTTGTGAGTTGCCAGAAGAGCTGAGACGTTAAGCAGACTGCTGTTTTGGGTAGTGTTATTTATTTATCTGGATAAACATTTCCTTTTCAAAAGAAGTTGGAAAGGATATAGAGAGTATGCATCTGTGCAACTTGGCAGTGTTCTCCAGTGGCTTTGCTACCCATGATTCAACACAAGGCAATTACATCTAATCTTTATTATATTAACAGCCAAGCATTGGCTTCCTTTTTATTTCTTTAGATTTACTTGTGCAACCTTCATATTGCCCCTGTGGCTGGTCATGTGGAATTTAAGATATCTGTGGTGTCAGTTCTTCTCACACTGTTTGTTCCTTGAGCTGCTCCATGTATTTGAGTAACACAACATCCTCATATCCTGAATAACTCTGTCCCTGCCCTACTGTCGGAACAAGTATCTCTGTTATATCCTTTCCACCTACTTGTCAGAGTGGTATCAGTGGTCTTCTTCCTATGCATTCTTTCTGCTGCTCAGGGAATGACCTTTCTGAGGTGCTCAGCAAAGCCACAACACTTTACACCTTTAAAGCTTCCCTGAAGATCAGCTTCTGTGATGCTTGCAAGGAACTAGCTGAGTAATCTAGTTATCTGTTTCATTTATCTCATAAGTGACTCTCTCCTTCCACGGTTCCTGCAAGGAACTTGTTAATTAAATCTTCTTAGTTTTACTCTGGTTTTTATGAAATTCTGGATTAGCCTACACCTCATTGGATGACTTCTAGGGTATCTGTATCACAATCGCCTTTTGGATGCCACACTGGTCCTCCTGGCTGTTTGTTGCTTGTATCCTTTGTTGCTTCTCATTAGAAACACCACCTTGCCCTGTAGATAATGAGGCTTTGCTCTTCACTTGGCTCTTCAGGGCTTGAGCATAGCACAAATAGGTGTAGGAGTTCACCTGCTTGGAGCTGATTATAGGCTCAGTGTGTTAGTTTGGGAGCTACTCCCGGCACAATCAATGTTTTTTGTCTCTAGCAGATGTCTCCTACAACAATTTGCAGGAATGTCTAAAACACTGTGCAGAAGAAGCGAATAGCATTTGGTGTGACTGCTGACTGTTGTCATCCTACTCCCTGCATTTTTCATGTTGTCTAATTTTGGTGTTTGTAACTCCAAAAAAGTTCTATAAGATTAATGTGTGTAAAGGTTGTTGACTTGTTACTGCTCTCTAGCAAGCATAGATAGTGTTATCCACACTTCAAACAGAGAATTTCAATGTACTTTAATTGAACACAATTTTAACTTAATAGATAAGAGTAACGGCTGAAAGAATTTCTTTTTCTTCCTAAGAGGAGGTAAAAAATTGAATCTTTTTATGATTGTACTGTGTAGTGTCACAATGCAGAGATCATTTTTATTTCTGTGCTACAAATGAGACATCATTTATTTGTGGCTTGTTGTGCTTGTCATGTCTTTCTAATACACAAAAACCAGTGGGTCTCCCTTGTTTGCAAATTGTGACTTGTGTATTTAGTGTCCTTTTCAGCAGGGCACCTCCATCTATGTGACGTTAAGCACATGCTGTGTGTCAGCAGGATCTGTGGGCTGAAGTGTAAGACATGTGCCTGATTTTCGCTTGTTACCAGCCTTTCCCAAGGAAATGGTATGGCCTTGGCTATGTCAACATCCTAATTTAATAACAGTTTTAGGGCATTATCGTCTAGCAAGCTAATGGTCATGTAGGTAATTAATATTCCTAGACACAATGGCAGTGTTCCTCTAATTAGTAAATATTTCAGTTTGTTCAGTAAAAAACTTCAGAGTTTGAATCTCCATATTCCCTATGAGCCTTACATTGGAGCTGGAGGCTGGAGCTGCACTAATGAAGCTAATTTTCTGGTTATTTTTATTGCCATATTGGGAAGGGTTATGCAGGGATAAGTTCTGAACAGTACTGTAAGCATTAGTAATTTTGCTAGATGGAAAACAAGGGAACTGTGTTTGAATACTCAGAGTTGTCTGGCTCCCGGGGAGTAGTCCCTGAGTAGAATGTGAAAGAGCCCCAAGGAGAGTACAGATTTCTTCATTGGATTTGCTGAGAGCTTTGAAATAAAACATGTCATCAACATGGACTTTTTGTTTTCCTCTTCCAGTTCAGCTTATGATACCAAAACAAGACAGAAGGTGGCAGTGAAAAAGCTTTCGAGGCCTTTTCAATCACTTATCCATGCGCGGAGGACCTACCGAGAGCTTCGGTTGCTTAAGCACATGAAGCATGAGAATGTAAGTGGAGAGTGAGTTCTTTCCCTTCAGATTTTTGTTACACAAGTTTGCAATATAGGCTTGATTTCAGTTAGGTTCAATCTTATTTGAAAAGTATAAGCAACTGTCTAGCTACCCAAGATAGCTGGACTCAGCCATCTGGACTTTAGAGGCTTTCAGTAACAGGCTGCATTTTTATTTTAAAAATATCTAATTAAATCTTGAAGATAATGTTAATGAAATCCAAAACAAGTGGTCCTACTTTTCCCTAACTAAAATAATAAAAGTATTCTCTTGAAAAGTATACTGTTGAAACATCTTGAAGCATCAGTTCAGGGGGAAAAAACTGCTTTTTCTGGATTTGGATTCTGTTGAGAAATTAAGAGCAGACACTCTTCAGGCCCCACATAACTGAGTACTGTTCTAAGTTTATGTGGTAAAAGGTTGATTTCAGTGAGGTATCCACCTACTTAACAGTAACTTGATGACTTGAAGCCTGAATAAAATATACTGGATTGAAAAGAAAGGATGCTATAAAAGTTAAACGAGAACAGAACAAGAAGACCCATGAAATTGTGCATAATCTTACATGTAACAATTGTATAACCCATGTGTCAACTTTTCTGTATTGAGATTACTTTTCCTGCCTTAATTTTCATTTTTCTAAAATCTTGTGGTATTTACTTTTTGTAATTAATATAATTTTCCGTTGATCATGGATATAGCTGAGGTGATACCTGTGTAGACCACCTATTGTGCCAGTTTTCAGGATGACCATATGTCATAGTTTTGTAAGTTTCATCCCACAAATGCTGAGTACTGTCAGTACTAATTATAAACTGCTTTGCAGATTTCTAAAAATAAAATGTCACTTCCTTCACCTTTCAGGTTATAGGATTGCTAGATGTTTTTACACCTGCAACGTCAATAGAAAATTTTAATGAAGTGTAAGTAAAATTTTAAAGTCATTCTGACTTGTTACAAAGTAAGTACATACCACTCTGGTTTTAAAAAGGAAGTACATACATTTCTATTCTAATAGACTTGCAGCAGAGTTGGCTTTGTAAAAACCATTTTGCAACTTTTCTACAAAAGAGGTGTCAGGAAGATGGACATAATTTTTGTCCATTTTAAATGATAATTAATAAGATTGTAGGTATATGGTGAGTGGTTTAATGCTGCATAAGTTCCAGTAAACTTAAAACTTTTTCAGTTCAATTATGTATTAGCTGTAGATTATCTTTTCACAGATAGATGGAATAGTTCAGGAATGCAGGAAAGTATTCTGTTGCTTAACTGAGACAAGGTAAAATCAGGCTAGGGTCCTGACTAACCTGTGATGAGGTATATTTTGGTGCTACTCAAAGGCAATATTTTTGCTGAGTTCCTCTTGGTTTACATAATGTATAAGTTCTTAGGTAAACAGTTTAGCAGAAGAAATAGTAATTAATCTGGTTTTGCCTCCATGGAAATTAGTGGCCAAACCCCTTTGACTCTGAGGCAGATGGGAACTGGGTATGACAGATGCATGCTTTTGTCCCAGTGCTGTTTTTGGAAAGAATCAACATTTCTGCAAAATTTGTCAAAAAATAAAACTTGCAGGGGGAACAGGGAGGGAAGTCACACAAAACACTCTTACTTCAACCAATCTAACATTAATCTCCATCCTCCATCATCAGATACTCCAAGGCCTTGCAGGTCTAGTGTTTTCAGTGCCTCAGGCTCCCATTTTGGTCTTGGGTGAGGCTTCTTCTTCGTCAAAAAATACGTTGCATGTATCACTGGTGTAATGTGTTATGGAGAAAACAGAGAGAAAAGCTTTAAATATACTGTAAGGATTTTTCTTTTTCATTATACCAAATCTCAGCAGTGATCGCATTAATAAAGCTCACAGTTGATTTAAAAGATATAAACTGTGTTATTAGACAGTAGAAAAGGAACCTACATGAGCATGTGTAGATGTTCTTTAGATGTGTTGCTTCTAGAAGGATTTACATTCTGCAGTTCTTAAATGAGATGTGTTTCTTTGTTTTCTTCTTCCTGTTTTGTTTTCACAGGTATCTTGTGACAAATTTAATGGGTGCTGACCTGAATAACATTGTGAAGTGCCAGAAGTTAACAGATGATCATATACAGTTTCTCATCTATCAGTTACTTCGAGGTCTTAAGGTACTGTCTGAGTGCAGGAGTTTTAGAGTCAACAGTCTAAATGTTGTAGTAATGACTGGTTTATTGTAATGACAGTACATAAAGACTTTTTTTTTCATGTCTTAAAAGTGCACAGGTAGCAATCATTTCAGAAATTATCAGATAATTTCTCTAACCAGAAATAAACCCCCAAGATTGCCAATGTTTATATGCACAATATTTGTGAATACTCTTCTTGAATGTTAAGTTTAGATCAGTTCTATTTAAGTTACTATTGCAGGACAATCACTTGCTATATAGTGTCTCAAAAATTCTGAAAAATGTGAAATGGATAAAGAACAACATGGCAAGTAACTCACATTTGTGCTTTGAAAGACATAAGCCAGTTTGAAAAACCACAGTCCTGATTTTTGTAGAGAGTGCCACATGGGTGAAGAGATAACCAGGTCAGTTGGGGCCTTTGGGAAATGTCTGGAAGTAGAAATTTATCCCAGCCATGTACAGTGTTGCACACAATCACTTAGGATTTATTCTGCCTGTAAAGCCATTGTTTCCTTTAATTGTATTAGTTTAAATTTATACAGTTAGATAACACAGGGGACTGGAAATAAAACTGCAGCAAAATTTTCTTCCAAAAGAATCAAAATATGCATAATTTTGCTGATGTTAAACATATAATTGCCTATAAACAGGTGAAGAAGTAGGTAATGTTTCCCTTTACTGGGTGCTTTTCTCAGACCAGTATAGATTTTCCCAGGTATAAGCAAACAGAAAAGAGAGGAGTCAGCTGTTTTACTAGCTAACTGAACAGTAATTGATATTTTAGACCCTGAAAATAACTGTGTGTTTGAAAGCAAGCCATGGTAAATACTGGCTTTGAAATATACTTATTACATGATTTTAGCAAGTCACCTTGTGCCTGAGACAGTAATTCTTATTCATGTATGCAAGTTCTGTCAATTTAAGTGCAGATTTTAGTGAATAAAAATTGCAACACAGAGACCTTAATTATTTTGTCTCTTTTACGCGAGTTAATAGCTTAATTATGAAGATGAATTCTGGCATTAATTATCCAGCTTGAGGTTTTGTTTATAAGTCTATCTTTTGTGTCAGACCTAAATCATAGTAAGAATTGTGCTCTAAGTGAATATTAATTTCAGAAATGTACTCAGGTACATTTCTGGCTGTGTTTCGAAGAGGAGTGGCTTGTCTCTTGTGGAATTGAAATTCCAGTTGAAGAACGTTTGATCGTGTATATCATGTATATCTCCTCACATCTGTGCTGGAGTCACTGCAACTTGTATTCACATATCTGAGTATGCTTTGGGCTCGCTGATATTGTGAGTGTGTTCAGCAGTGTGGAGCACAGGCTTTGCATCCTGCAGAAGCTGAATGAGCAGCCAGAGTG
Source organism: Pseudotriccus pelzelni (assembly GCA_035584735.1). Lineage (NCBI taxonomy): Eukaryota > Metazoa > Chordata > Aves > Passeriformes > Tyrannidae > Pseudotriccus > Pseudotriccus pelzelni. The sequence goes on along the minus strand of JAWMRA010000041.1, from coordinate 19,135,820 downwards.
TCTGTGTGGAGCTGCAGTTTTCCAGCCTCCTGAGCTGGCTGGTAGAGCATTGCTTGGTGGCATCGAGAGGAGTTCTTGTGGTTGTCTCAACAGAGCAAGGACACAGCTCCTTCTGTCACAAGCAGTAGTTTGGTTTCGTCTTCATTGAACCTCTCGCAGTTTTGAGGAGCACCGAGAGGTGGCCTTGCCTCCTGATAAACAGTGCTTAGGTCTGGAACTCAGAGAATGCTCTTGTGTTTTCTTTGGGTTTTCCCAGTGGCTATACAGATTTTGCATGAAATCACTGCTCCTAAAAAAAGGTGAATTCACCTCTAGAGAATAAAAGAGAAGGTTTCCAAGGTCTTGCTGATGTCGGTCAGAAATATGATAGATAAATTTGCTATTAATCCTGACAAGGAAATGATAGGCAATGACAGAATAAGCTTTTCTCAGTCTTTGATTTTAAATGTTTTGTGTAAAATAGCAGACACACTAAATAGCCATGGAAATACTACCTTGGTTCTCTGCTTTGAAAGTGGACCTGAAGTAATGCTGTGGCCTAGGTGGGTATTTTGGTCTCTTACATGATGTTAAGTCACCTTCTCATACTGTGACTTCACTGAGCCACTAGCTGATCAACATGGACATCCAGCGAAGACTGGAACAAATTCCAGATTTGAAAGAAACTTTCAACAGAATAATCACAGCAAGTGCTTTCTTTCATGGTGGAAACTCATGGTTACCTTTCTTGAAATATCCAGTTCTGGATAAGACAAAATGGGGAGGTTTTGAAGTTTGACCTACCTCTGATCTGAAAACCTGGTGTGATGTAAGTATTTTCTGTATATAAAACAGTCAGTCTCAGAAACAAAAGAATAAGACAAGTGATTTCTGCCTCCTTTCACCTCTAAATTCAAATCTTTTTTTTTCTTTTTTGTTTCACAGTATATTCACTCAGCTGGAATCATCCACCGGGTGAGTTCACTCAGTGATGTAACAAAAATTAATAGAATGTGTCCCTCTGTACATCAAGTGTGTTACTAAGAAATAGTTACAATATACTTTAAAAGGTTAAAATAGTACTTGACTAACTGTGTTCTGCCACAGGACCTGAAGCCCAGCAACCTAGCTGTAAATGAAGACTGTGAACTGAGGGTAAGTATCATGGTGTTGTAGTGAAGAATGTTGTAAAAGCTCTCAAGATGACAGTTTTCTGAGAAAACATTAGCTACCATTTTTATTTCTGAATCCATTAATTTCAACTGTTTACTATTGTTCCTCCCCGGCATAGAAAAACCATTTCCATGAACATGTGTTTTCTCCTAAATGCTAATTTAATGGGAATGCAAGAATCTTTGCAAAATGTTTATCCCTATACATCCCACAGATGGTGGGGGGTAATAATTACCTAGTAATTTGGCCCATGAGTGAGTACTTAACTGAGTATATCTTGGAAGCTTGACCTGGGATATGTATCTGCATCTGCCATGTTTAGATGAAATCTTATAAACACTTTCATTTTTATATCTGTAGAACATATAAGCCAAATTAAGTAATGATGGCAAAAAATATACCACTATTACCAGTTACAGGCAGTAAAAAAACAAACAAACAAAAAAAACCCAATCAACCAAAAAGAGCCTTGTAATCCATGCTTCTCAGATGCTATTTTGTATACACATCCATCTAAATACATCTCTTTGTGTATCTGTGTGATACAATATTGCATAATAAGCATGAGACTCCAGAAAAGGAAAAGATGTCTTGTAGCCTTCTAAGCCTTTAAACCTAAGAATGAGAAATTTAGCATTTCACCATGACAGCCAGAAACGTCTTTCTCCCTGTTTCTAATACTCTGATGTAATCACTTTATTCCAGCTGCGAGGGATTTAAGAAAAGACTCCAAATACTACAAGATCAGCAAAAAATCACAATAGTGAATAAGAGCAGTGCAGTTAGGTTCTTGCACTAATCCAGGTTTGTGGTGAGAAACTGTAGTTCCTGTTTGGTTCAGTGACATTACAGATGCTCAGCAAGTTTCATTATTATCTCTTTAATGTCTTCATGCATATATGTTCAGCATCTGTGAAATTTTATGGGTCATCTGTTTCTGATCATGCACTCTAAAATGTGTGCTGTATTTTTGTACTGTAAGTAACGGAGACTTTTACTGGTTTTCTTCTATTATTGTGCTCTCTGTGCACCTCCCTGCCTAGCATTTGTTATACCACTCTCTGCTTTATTTATATATGTAGCTTTACTTCCTCAAATTATTTTTAATAGAACAAACTAGTAGATATTTCCAAGTATGGACAAAAACTAACTAGAAACAGAAAGAAGGAAAATGTGTGTGTACATATTTGATAGAAGGGATCAGCTGTTAGGGAAAAATATTGCAAAAACCCTTTTAAACGTAAGAACATTAATGTTTGAGTTTCACGCCATTGTTTGTGCCTTGTTTGCCTCATACATTTTTCTTTCCCTATTTAAGAAATACATTATGCATTTAAAGTGTATTATAGATAAAGATGCTAATGTGTTATTTGTATCTTAATATTACTATTTAGGCTTTTTATATCTTTTAATTGGATTATAACTGAGGAATTTTGAATGAACCTCTTGAAATTTTCTTATTGCCAATGAAAAGGATTAGCCATCAGCTTAATAAATAATCCTGGATCTCATCATGGGAGATATGCAATGGTCTTATTCACATTTTTATGTGAAGAGATGCTAGCTAGCTCGACTGACTTAACAGCATTGAGGCTCAGATGGTACACTGTCATAGCAGGCTCTCTTAGTGCTGGGGTCCATAATTAGTGGGCCATAGACTAATCAGAGAACAGAATAGAAAGCAAAGATGAACAGAAAAAAATCAATTGAAAAAACTTCCCATCAATGTAAACTAAGCAAGGGAAAGCATATGGAGGGAAACATTTTGCAGTCAAGCCTATCTGTACCTAAACAGAGCCCCTTTGTTGCTTTGGTGTGCAAATGCTACCGAAAGCAGATGGTATATGATTTAAATCTACCTTTTTATGCAGGATATATGTTTCTCTCCTAGTGGCATTGAGTTGATGTGTGATGTGGGTAAACGCTTAGACATCAGAGGGAAACAACAGGAATTCTGCGAATTTGTGATCAGCTTGTGTGGCCTTGAAATGGCTACTGGCACTTGCTGTTGGTGTTTTACACAAACGTTCCCAGTTGATAATAGTGTTTCATTTCTCATAGCAACAATGCTTATATTTTTAGCAAATGAATGTCAAAGGAAAAGTGAACTTGAGGAAAAATGTAAAGTTTACCGTAGAGAACGAAGGGCCAGGCTCATTGTAGTGGAAGCATCTTTATGCAGACCCCTGGGCTACAGGGGTACAGCAGGGAGAGCAGATGAACTCATCTGCAGAGTGCTCCTGATTTACTGCACCGATAGTGAGGGACTATGGTAAACTCAGAAATGAATAATGGGGAAAATCAAGACCTATAACAAAAGTGAAAGGGCATTTTTAAAAATTATTATTTTGTCTTTATTCTGTAGATTTTAGACTTTGGTTTAGCTCGACAAACTGATGATGAAATGACTGGATATGTTGCAACAAGATGGTACAGAGCTCCAGAAATTATGTTAAATTGGATGCACTACAATCAAACAGGTAAACTGTGAAGGCTTACATTTTGCTACAGCTGGATGGAGTGATAATTTTAAACCAAGAGGCAACTGTGTTTAAGGTTCACTTTGATTCATTGTACACATTTCTCTCTCTGTTTTTTGGCAGTTGACATATGGTCGGTTGGATGTATCATGGCAGAGCTATTGAAAGGGAAGGCTCTATTTCCAGGAAACGATTGTATCCTTAATATAAAACTTAAAATGCAGCTATAAAAATAACTCTCTAATTTTTCCTTTTTTTCCTAAGGAATTGAGTGTTTCTATGGAAATGTTTTTGAGGTCACAAACTGTTAAAAGAGTAAACAATCTGCTAATCTTTCAGTTCAGTGTTTATATGACAACTGAATATGAGACCCACTGCTAGGATAAAAGCCAGTAACAGATGTTCCTAAACAACAGTAAGTTACACTTATTCTTTGTTGTGTATCTGTATTTAAATAATAAACTAGTTACAATGGAGTAGACTTCTTCCATGTGTGGATCTTATTGAAATAACACATGCTAAAACTGAAGCTGAGCAAAGGCATTATTTTTTCATCAGCTAATATGATTTTTAAAAATAGAACTGCTTTTAGGCTGGAAGTTCCTAAAATGCAAATGAGTTACCTTATTATTTAAAAGTTAATTAATTAGCCTATTGTGTCCTGTTATTAAAAAAAGTCAGCAAGTTACAGAAATGCCACAGTAGCAACAAAACCCTCTCTTTTCTGCAGCACTGTGCTGTGGTTCCTGATGGAGTATGAGGGATTTCCACTGGCGTTTCCTGTGCTGGCAGGAGAAAAAAAAAAAGAGACATTGCTGAGGAGAGCAGTAAAATAATAAAAGAAAGCTGAAGAAAAACACATAGTAAGGAATGAGGCTGCATCAGAGGAGTAAAGCTTTTAATAGAAGAAACAAAGGCACATTCTTCTGTACTAAATATTGGCATTTCTTGCAACTCCAAAACCCCTCAAAAAGCAAATACTTCTGCTAAAAGTAAGCTGTTGCCAGGTGCAAAACATCATGACATTAGAATTACCTGGAATACTGTTAAGAGAGCTTGAGACCAAGTGTCTCCACGGACCTTTCTATTGTGCTCAGCATCATTAAACTCTTTTGTAACCACTGGCAATCTCCAGGTGTTCATCATTTGGAGATGACTGTCCCTCAGACAGTTTGATTACGTGATACATGGTATTTGGAAAAATCACTACATCTAGTTTTCAAGAATTCAGATTTTTTTTCTGCTATAAAATATTGTCTGTAGTTGTATGATTACATCAATTTAAATAAAGCTGTAAAATAATCTTGAGTCTCTATAAAAAATGTAATATACAGGTCATCTATGACAATGAAAAATGAGCATTTCCAAAGTTTTAATCTTGAGACCAATATAAAACAGATTTTTAAAGCTACAAAAGAAGAACATTTTACTCACCAGTCTTCAGATTAGTCATCTAGCCCTGTGTGCTGTATCATATTAAACTGATCTTCAGAAATCCCTCAGATTGCTGAATCATAAATGTGCTGTTAAGATTAAGCCTAAGAATATTAAATTGGGGAGTAGGACAGAAAAACAATATTTTTCATGCAGCTGACATACCTGGCAGATTAATCTGGTACAGTAGAGAATTGGATACTCCAAGACTAGGCTTAAGCAGGTATGAATTTGTATCTTTCCATGGATTGTCCATTTTCTTGCTGAATACTTTTAAACATCCTAGTTATGTACATGGAAGCTCATTAATTATCTAAACCAAGAGGGCCCATGTGCTGTTTATTTCCCTGAAATAATGAAGATATCGATCAACTAAAGAGAATAATGGAAGTTGTGGGCACACCCAGTTCTGAACTTCTGAAGAAGATATCATCAGAACATGTGAGTTCACAGCTTTATTTGGTTAACTGACATTCTTTCTCTAATTGGCATCATATGTCACCGACTGTGTTACACAGATACTCTGATTTGGAAATGAGCAAACACCTTAAAATTGTTTTCTGCTGCTAGAATGCCACCATTCAAAAAATGTGCTTTTTGAACGTATCCAGATTCCTTGGCTGGATTAATTTTGATACTTGTTCTCATGTACTTAGTTTTTAAAAGGAGTTAAGCAGTTAGTCCTGATGATCTTTTAATTCGCTGCTGTTCTCATAATAAAAAAAATTCAAACTCATGCTCAGCTCAGAGCATTATATTGTTGTTATTAAAGCTGTTGTCTCTGTAATTTTTATGGTTTCCATTGTTGTAAGGATTCTAAACAGAGATATCAGAATTCACTAATGTGTGTTCTGCAAGAGTTAGATCCCTAATTTGAAAATTATATTTATTCGTCTCTCTGAATCCTTGCATGAGGTCTACTTCCCTGATAATATCCATAGTTAAGAGTGTGCTTTTTAAATCTGCATGTGACTTCTTTAAAATAGTAATCTAGTAAATGAACAATTTCTACTTTGTTTCTCTGCTAAAGCTGGACTTGAAGGATTCACTGTAAGCAAAAACCATGGATATCCAGCTGAGGAATGAGATGTGGTATTGATTGATAAAGGCAGGTGATGAGCACAGTGTAAAAGTTCAGATAAACAAGAGCACGCAGATACCTCCCTAGCTGCAGCTGTTATCCTATACCTTTCCTGTATTCATTTCAAACTAACACTAAAGGCTATTTTTCAGCTTGTGTGTATATTGACCTTACTCATGAATCCATGTAGGGGGTTAAAAGTAAGCAGGAGCAGTGGGAGAGCCAGAACAGCTGGCCAGAACATTTCTGGAAGGTCCATGCATAATGAAACTTGATCAGCCAAAGCACAGTCCCAGAGGTTTTGGGTACCCAGCACCTGGAAATGGCTGGGACAGGAGGCTAACTAAGCATCCATCCTTTTGCCAGGGACTGCATCAGCCAGCAAATCTCATACTGTGCTGTCCTAAGCATAGGTCCTTTTATAGTCTTGTAGGTCCTTACATAGACTTTATGTATCGTTATTAAGATACTACAGTTTTTGCAGAGTAGTGTAAACAAATGTGTGATTTACCTACAACTAGTAAGATTGTGAACTTTTGCTCATGGGATTAAGCACTTTAATTATTGACTGGAAATAGTATCTGCTTTTGTCTTTTAATTTCTTGTGTTTCAGAGCATACCTCAGTGAGCTACAGGAGTCCTGAAACTGTTTTCCTGGGGCTAATTATAACTTTAGAGCACAGGGAGAACACAAAAACCAGGTTAATGAATGGGAGTGCTGCTAGGTCACCTCTGGGCTGCTGCTGCTGCCTGGTTAGAGGAGCAATGTCAAAGGAGGTGCATACCTTGCTTGGAGGTATTTGCCACTTGCAAGGAAGTTCCTTCATTGTGGTTCTTCTTTACTGTGTGGTTTTGCCTTATTGTTTAGATATTTCTTAATGCAGCTTGCAGCCACGGACAATTTGTAACATTCCTCTAACAGCAAGGTCAGAAATTTGCTGAAATGCCAAGCCTATTTTCAGTTATAAGTAGAGGATTAAAGAATTGGAAACCGAAAGATCAGCCTCATGGGATGTTTCAGCACAAGTTACTGAGGTATTTCGTATTTCAGAATAATTTAAACATCTGGATTCTGTTGGTTGGGTTTCTGTGGTGAATATATAAGCAGAGGGGACAGGTTGGTAAGTATACTTTGATAGGTCTATGTTGTTTCCAAAGGACTTCTGGACAAGGTTGGAGCTAATTTTCACTATATCTTGTTCAGTCATGTTTGGATTAGTGATGTTGATTGATGTCTATAGAGAAACAAATAATCCACAAATCCATGGATGTTTGTCGTAAGATAAATCTACCTCATTTCTACCCTAGTCTGTAGCTTCCATGCAAGAATGTGGGATAGCTCTCTTTTGCCCTGCTGTTCATGTATATATATATATTTATATATATGTAAACTAATGACCTGGAAGACTTAGCTCTAATAAGAGCAGCACACCTTGACCTTCTAGGAGATGTTAGCTGCCTTTATGAACCTTAGGGGCATAAAATGGGTGCAGTGAAGCCTGTGTTTGACTTTAAGTGTTTAAACATCCTTCCCTGCCTGACAGGCTACAGCTCCTCAGAAGAAATCATGCTTTAACAAACCCTGGCTGCTGTCAACCTCCATAATAAAAAGGGAAAATACTAATATCATTTTAGCAAGTTTGGGATGTAATGCATAAAGGCTTTCTTCTTTTAGTAAGACTCTGAAACATGTCTCCAATGGCAGTCTAGAGTCTTGATTGAATACACTTACATCTTACAAGAAGCAGAAAAAATAAATGTATCTGCCTTGTTAAACTAGAACACAGTTTGAAAAGAAGCTTTGTTATGTAATGATTTAAAATATCTTTATATCAGTTCATCGTAGCTGCAGAGAGAGAACAGTGTAGGGAACAGGATCTGTTTCCCAAGTGTGGTTGTAGGATTGCACAGGTGATATGTCATAGTATTTTATAGTCACTTCATAATACTCCAGAAGATAACTCCACAATTCTGTTATCTCACTTGAAGCCATGGAGCTGCTTAGTATGAACTACTTTATTTCCTTTGTTTTCTTTAGTAGGCCAAGGATGCTTAGTTAGCCTTCTGCAGATAGTGTCCTTCTAACAGTATTGCTAAGTGAGAGAGACATCTCTGTAACACAAATACCTTTTAAAAGTATTAAGGCTAGTTCAAAGACCAGCTGGGGTTCTTTATGGATTTGGAAATAGCCATTTGCTTTTTTTTTTTAACTGTTCCATTTCAGAGTTTCCTGTTCTGTCTGATCCCAACTCTTAGGACCATCATTCAACTTTTTCTCTTGCTGCCCTGTCTCCCTCAGCCTAGAAATTTGCAGCTCACTTAATGTCAGGCTCCACACTGACCCTATGTGAGCTATGATAAGACAGTATTGTACGGTATTACAGTATAGTACAGAATGCAGATCTGGTGTGAGGGTCAGCTTTTCCTGGCTGAGTTTTGATGAGCCTTTCACAGCCACAGTGACAAGACAAGCTGTTAAACCTCTGAAAATCTATTCCAGGGGAATAGACTTTGGTTAGTGAAGCTACTGTTGAAAAAAAGAGAGGAGGGAAGGCTCCAAATTGAATTATACCATTTTGCTGAAGGTCACTGAAAGATGATTTAGGTTGGAATTTCTGATTGAACATTACATGCATGTGTTCCATGGGGATTTTTTGCAATAAACCAGTAAGCACAGGTGAAAACAAAAGTGCTAACACACAACCCTTACCCCAAAACACACCTGCTTAAAACTCTCTTGCTTATTGTGCAGTATACAGGAGTGATTGCTTAAAACAAAGCCATACATTATGGTTTTATGTAAACGTTTTCCATGTATAAGAAATATTAAAAATATAATGTTATGTTTTTTAGATTTAATGTGGTTACTACTGAGCAAAATGTAACCTCTGTACATGTATATGTATGTATATTGATTTATTCCTAGGCAAGAAAATATATCGAATCTCTTCCACATATGCCTCAACAGGATTTGAAAGCAGTATTTCGTGGTGCCAATCCATTAGGTAAGAAAGTCAGCCTAATATCGATAAAATTTTTCACTAACATAGGAACACAATCCTTCCTGTGCTATGTGATCCCATATAGTAATGATCAGACCAGTGAGAAGAGCATTGCTTAACCTTTCATCCTGAGACTTTTCCCTTCATGAAGCCTGTGTCTTTTGTTTCTGATGGAGGTTTTGGAAACCTCCTGTGGAAACAGTCCATGGATGAAATGCAAAGGCCAGCTAATAGCAGGAATAAATAAAAATGTCATGGGATCTAGATTAGAGACATCACTTCTGGCTCAAGAAGGCCATGAGCTGTAAATGGCTGGCAAGCAGAATGTACCAGGAAGCATAACTGTTTGAGTGATCCTTTTGAGTAACATTTCCTAGGAATGTATGAGCCATTGTTGGACACAGGATACTGGACTAGGCAGACCCTTGGTCTGATTTTGCACAATTGCTTTTATGTCTAATCAATTGTTTCTGCCTGTGCAAAAGAGATGTTTCTGTGAAGCTTTTGTTGTGGCATGGCAAAGGGCACGTTTGAGTCACCAGAGTCATTTCACTATAGCGCCTGGTCGGTTCCATCAAGTGCATGTTATAGGGAAGTCTTGTGAGTTAAAATGTTTTTACAGAGTCACAGAGGATGCTGAGGTGGAAGGAACCCACAAGGATCACCGAGTCCAACTCCTAGCCCTGCACAGGACTATTTTTTAATTCAGTCTGTGTATTAATGCCAATTTTATTCTTACAAATATAAGTAGCTGTCAACACTTTCTTACAGAAAAATGGGATTTATTTGCCTGAAGTACGTGAGAGCATACTATCTATTAATAGACAAATTAATGCCAATGCTTATATGAAAGCATTAACAATTTTTTTATAATATTTTAAATAGTTAGGATAAAATTTCCATACAAAACTAATTTCAGCCTTACAGATATCTCATTTCTAGTATTCTTCAACTGTCAACTGCCTATTCTGGGTCCTGTAAAGTTGCTTTGGGTTTTTCATCTGATTGTTTCATTGGTGCAACTAATTAAAAGTGTGTAGTCTCACATTCACATTTTATTATTCACGAGTTACTTAACTTGGTCCTGATCAGTGCAAACTTAGAGCACATATTTAACTTATAAGCACACACACAGATGCTTTTAGAATTAAGTCCTTGGATGTCTGAAGAGGTGAATCAGATCTCAAATAGACTATCATGAACTTTTGTGCATACCACAAGCAAACCAGAAGCTTCCTTCAGCTCTGAAAATTGTACTGGCAGTATAAAAACTTCAAAACGTGTTTTTTATGTTGCCTGAATTTTGTGAGTTTGTAATGTTAGCTGTGTTTAAGGTGAGTGAGGGTAGACTGTGTGTCGACAGGTGCCTTCTTTTTTATTTCTAGATGCTGTCTTCTGGCTTTGAACCACATTTCTCTTTCTCCCTTAGCTGTAGATCTTCTTGAGAAGATGCTTATATTAGACAGTGATAAAAGAATTACTGCCTCGGAAGCGCTCGCACATCCATACTTTGTCCAGTATCACGATCCGGATGATGAACCTGAGGCTGAGCTGTATGATGAGTCAATAGAGAATAAGGAGCGAACCATAGATGAATGGAAAGGTATTGGAATTGCACGCAGCAGTTAATACATGCAGCAGGACAAAACCTTATTTAAATTGTAGTTTTCCTCCATTTTTAACTAGAGGAATTTGAACTTCTAAGCCTCAGGCAAACAAGTCCCTGTATGTACTTGTGGGAGTGGAGAGGTGGAAAGGGTTGTGTTTCCTCTCTGGACTTTGCTCCCTTCCCTCATTCTATCATCTCCTCACTAGATTCCCTGTACCAGTTTTAAATTTAACTAAAAGCTGATGCTAGTTACCAGGTAATCACACATTCTGTTTTGCTTACAGTTTTCTAGATCAGCTGAAGTGTTCTAGGGCAAATGACACTGTTTGGGATTCTGGTCTAGCTCTTTCAGAACCAGAAAGTAGTATTTTCCCCATGAATGTGTATTTTGTTAATAATTCTTTAGATAATTAAGAAATTAGGATTAATAACTAAACTATGCTATTGCTTCTGTTTGAGATGACAGTTGATGATTTTACTTAGGAGTCATACCGCAGAACCTTTCTTTGAGAAATACTGCAGCAAGCTTTTATTAGTTAATTCCATGCTTGCACCATGATCGTATTGCACTGCACTATCACAGAAGTAAAGTGGCCAAACGTTCAGTTGCAAGTACACTGAAAAGTACAATCCAATTTCATCACTGTCTAAGGGGGACATATTAGGCTAAAAATTCCTTACTACAGATTTTAAGTTGAGAATAATATTGTAGAAAACTAATAGTTTCTGTTTATCAGTAAAGGCCTTTCCTTGGCTTAAGATGAAATACATCTTTTGTAAGGTAAATGTCTTCTATTTGTATATTCTATAACTTCTAGTCTGGTAAGGTTCAATAAAAATGTATTAGCATATTGGTTAGGTTTATGATGAAGAATACTGGCCTTCCATCTTACTCATGCCCTTCCACTTGTGCCATGTTTTATCCTGGGCATTGCAGGGTAGACAAGCAGACTGACCACAGCAAATACATCTTGAAGACAGATAGTAGTGGGGTCGTGGCTCTCTCTACAATAAATCAACCTCCTCAAGCCCTGGAAAGGCTTTTCTAGAAGTCTGCTGTATCTGTACAAACAAAGAGGATTGGCTGGCATCGCTCACTGCTTACACATGTTCTCCTCCACAAAAATCTTGACAGCCTCCAGCACCACCCATACATCTTGTTTGTTGAGAGCTGGGTTCAGTTCCCTGCTATACTTAAGAGTGAAGTTTTTTTTATCCCTTCTGCTTTTTCAGTTGCCTGAGTCTTAAACCGGAAATTTTAACAATTTCTGAGTCATGAAGCTGATTTCTGTTTGTGATGAAACTCCACTGAAATTATTTCAGGAGCAGTCTTAGCTTAACACCTTCTAAACTGAAATGAGAATGTGAAGGTGAATTCTCTAGGAAGAGCGGTATCATATCATTTATCGTTACATTTATCATGAATTATTTTCTACATCACTGTCCTTGCTGGAACTACAGGTCAAATTCCTCCTTTATACAGGGCTAAAAAAAGGCCTGAGACAAAAATCTAAAAAATTACACAGGACGTGCAGCGCTTCCTCCTTCCTTCTGGCCATATTTTTATCTTGGGAAATAAACCTTTTATTTTCATGTACTGCATGGTGACACATTTTAAGATGGTATAAAATGTTTGTAGTGTTGATGAAATATTAACCCAGTTTCTCAAGATATCAATGCCATAATTCTCCTCTTTTTCTGTTCAAATTAAAAATCAGTGGCACTTGATCCCAAGAGGGACTTAACACCAAGGTAAAATGATATTTCAGATACTTTGTCTTACACTTTATATACTTCAGAATTTCCTTGGCCTCCACTGCACACTGCTGAGGCTTGCAGCCCAAGCTCATAGATTTCTTACAGAAGTGTTTAATCAGTTAGAAAATATTTCTAAATTCTAGAGGCCAAAAGTATGTTATTCAATGTTACATATTCTCTTAACTCTTGCTCCAGTTGCACATATCTCTGCTGAGTAGATGGCATGAGAAGTGGGTAAGGAGCTTTATAAGTATACAGCCAGTGAGAATAATTTCTAATACGGTTCCAGGTGTCCAATTTGTGAGGACACTGGCTTCCTCCAAGTTCACTCAGGACTGCTCTAGCTCCTCCCTGGAGCTGGCTGTAACCAGCTGCTGTTTAATAGCTACAGCTCAGTCACTGAGTTTTCTACCAAATCCTTCCACCTCTGCAGTTCTGCATCCATGATTTCTTTCAGAGAAATCCTTCACTGAACCTGGCGTGTGGCTCACTGTACACCATGATATGGCATAACGCAACTAGAGCACATGCAGAATATTTCTTTACATGCTTTTTAGAGGAGCTGTCAGAGCTATCTAGTAAACAAACTAATAGGCACGAGTTTGATATGATCTAAACATCACTCTTTGGAAAACAGGACCTGAAGTAATGCATTGTTAGCCATATGTTATATGTGAACAGGATAAGGTCTTAAAATGTGCTATCAAACTTGAAAAAATACATAAGAGGCAGCCACTGACAACATATTCCATTAGTGTCCAAGGCAGACAACAGGGCATGACTGTCAGCATGAAAAGATAAAGGATCATTCCTAAAGCAGGGTAAAATAGTAGTGAAGCCATGTTCTAGCAAAGCCCTTCTAGATGAAAATAGAACTATTACATGCTTCTAAGACAAAAGAAAATTTTTTTCCAGAGGATCTTAAAATTACATTAGTTACATTAAAACATAACCCACCACCAAAAAACCCAAAAGAGATTGTAAGGCATCAGCACAGAATTGCAAATGATTTATGTTGAAGGCAATTGACTAAGAGATGATAAAGAACATGCTCTACAGTGAAAAGTGTATATTTTAAAACCTATTTTGGTGCTTTTAAAGATTCCATTTTCCATTACATTTTGTCTTTTATTACATCATTTTGGCAGGTCATCTGACAGCATAACTGATGTTTCCATTTCAGGGCCTGTGTGTTTTAGTAATTAGTTGAAGGGGACAGTCGTGCTGTACAATAACAGTATTTGTGAGTCTAATTTGCAATCTAAGGTTAAGAGAAGCATTCCTAGTGAATTCAGTCTATTTTTGGATCTGGACTCTAAAAAAATTGGAAACATAAACTAAAAGTCACATGAATCTATAGAACTGTTTTGTCTGGAATTTTTCTTTTTAAGGCAATGTGACCTAATTCTTCTGTCTCCCTTACCCCCCACCTTTACAGAACTTACCTATGAAGAAGTGATTAGCTTTAAACCACCCGACTTAAAAATGGACAGCCTGGAGATAGAACAGTGAACACAGGCAGCTCTGTCTTGCCTTGCTGCCCTATGAAGACTGTTAAAATATAACCATCCAATATAACCAACCTGTGGTCAGACGTAGATTTTACTATCCAAAGATGTTGGAGAAGATGTGGAAAAGCAGATGAATTAAACAGAAGTCAGATATTATCTGTTTTGGGTGGGGGTTTTTTTGCCTTGTAATATGAATGTATTCCCAGCTCATAAGGGGTGATAAAGAACTGCTTCATTCTGACAAAATTATGCACTGAGTTTTGTCAAGCTGTGTGGTCTGCATGTTTCATTTTATCAGTTGTACTGCCAAAATAAAGGTGACCTCATAAATTAATTTTTAAATTGTACATTTAAAGCATGAATGTATACAAACATAAACATAGAGGTCCATACAAGCAATCCTTTTTTGTTCTGGCATTTTATCTGTCTGTTTTCGTACTATTTATAGTTAGTGCCTTTATAATGAGAGGGCGTGGTAGTGAGATAGACAGAATATGCATATGTAGTCACATCTGTGGTGGTCTTACACATTTACTGGATGTCTCTCAAGCAATCTTAACACCAGTTGAAAGTCAGTAAAAATAAATCTTTGTCTTCTCTTGCCATCCAAGTGTCTGTTCTCATTATTTTCCCCATATACTTTTTCAATCTACACATTACCCGTTTCTGAGACGATTTTACTTCCCGATGGTATTTCTAACCTTGCCATCGCTGGAGTGCTGGTGAATTTGCCTGAGTTTACAGGAAGGTGCCTTAAAGGTACTGTGACAGAGCTCTGTAGACTTGAGCAAGCTTCAGTAAAGGCTGTCACAGATGGCAATGCAAGAGTACTCATCTCAGTTCACTGCTTTGAATTAAGTATTTCACATCGTCGTAGTTTTCTTCACATAATCCTTGGGAAAAAATTGTCATTGGAAGACATGACAAAACAAGAAGATTTAAGAATTTGACACACTCTCATTGGAGTTTCTTTTTAAGCAAAAATTAAAAGGCTTTCCTGCTCTGAAAAGCTGGAAAATTATATAATAAATTGCAGGATACACCATATAGCAAGATTTCTTAAAGAATTAAACTTACCTAATTTTTCTGTTGAAGGCGTAATACTGTAACAGGAACATCCTCTTGTCCAAGGCCTCTTGCGCTGTACTGGCTGTGTCTTTCTGCACATTTGTAGTCCACAGTTGTTCCGTGTCGTTCATTTTTGTGTTTCACTCTTGCTCTGTCAGAGTCTTATTTTGGAGGTGGCTTTTTATAATATTTAGGTTTTCTGAAACTTTTGTCATTAATATTCAATTGTATAGCTATTACATGAGGTAATGGATTCTACTGCATTAACTTACCTTCCTCTGTATCTTTTCTATGTAAAAAGAAAAGCTTTTTCTTAATAAAAAGATTTTAAAAATAAAAAGTCCAAGAACTTTGATTTTTCAGAAATAGAAATAGGCCTTCTATCTAGAAAATGGAATTTTCTTTTTTGTGGACTAAGTGATAGACTGCTTTGATAATGTTGGCAAGTTATCCAATACTTGCATCCCGTGGAATACAGCCACTTGTATTCAACTTCCTGCAAGGCATATTAATCTGAAAGTAAATGTCTGCATGGATTTCTTGCAAATCCTCTGAAGTGATGTCTGGCCATCATTTCTTTGGCTTCCTGTGAAGCTGGATGGGGCCTGTAATGATCATGCAATGATTGAATTTCATGCTGACTAAAATAGTTGGAAAAATTGTGAATCCTTAAACTACTTGTCTGACTACATAATGAAAATAATCACTCCATGATATATTAATTTTTTTTTTTGCTTGTTTGTCAGTTAAAAGTAGCTCAGTGCTTTATTTTGTCTGAAATCTGATATTGAGACTACAAGTCTGTTCTGCAGCTCCATACCAGCTGGAAGGGCAAGGATGAAGTAAAGAGATTTCACAAGAACTTTATGCACCCAATGATAATTAATTTAGTGTGGGACTTGTCCCATCATTTCTTTCATCTGGTTTCCCGGCTGTGAGGGTGGCCACTGGCAGATGTGTTTCAAAGGGTGTGTAAAACTCTTTTGGCCATACTTCTGCTTCTTGAGGTAGAAAAGAAGTTTTCAATTCCTTACAAAATTTGTTCTTCTGCCAACTCTGAATCTTTGTCTGAATATTTCCTTTGACATTCAGAGATGCAATTTTTTTCTAGGATATAAATTATGTAGGAAGAATACGGTCATAGCCACATTTAAACTAATCAAAGGTGACAGTAATGGGCAACAATAGCTCAGTTATTTTTAATGAATTACCATCAAAACCTGTAAATCATCGCATGTTAATGTCAAGAAAAACAGTAGGGAGACAGACATCTTTTCCCTAGATGTGCAAAATGAAGCCAATTACTTAGACCTCAAAAGCCACTAATTAAAGTATTTTTCTAGGGCAGGTAACCAGCTCCCTCATGGCAATCCAGCATGTGACCGCCATGTGGTAACTTTATCAGTTTACAACAGCAGGAGGTAATTGGAAAGCCAGTACCCCACTGGGACAGAAAGGTGGAAGGCTTAGCACTAACAATGCTTATCATTTGAAAACAGATGGAAAAAACCATTTGTCAACCAATGCAAACAGGCAAAGGGAGGTAAACATCAAGGAGTGAGGGCTTTGTCAGGCTTGGTGAACCCCCAAGGCAGATGGCCTGAAAGTAAATTTTAAAGAGTAAATAAATACAGAAGTAAGGATTTTATTTCATAAAAATTTTTTTGCTAAAAATGTCTTTAATAAAGACATGGATTACATGGCCCAAATGTTGTTTTCAAAACCTGTAGTGGAGCCTGCTTAAACAGTGGGGTTTTAATATCCCGACAGCACTCTCACTCTCATTAGTACAATTGTGCTTTTGGAGGTCCTCTATACATTGTGTGTACATTTGATGAGAGCAGCTTAGGTTTTAGGCCACACTAAATTAGGGTGCTCTTCATCCCTGACCACCTGCAAAGCACAGAGGGGAAGCTCAGAGGAGCATGGCTGGGGAGGAGGCAGCTCAGGGTTCTACTGGGGAGAACACAGCTCTCCAAGGGCTTTCTCTGGATAATTACTGACATTGTTAGCAATTTACTTTTAATCTGAATTTACCTAATTTCAGCTTTCAGTCACAAGAGCTTATTATCCCTCCACCTACTGAATTGAAATCACTTCTAGCATTTATTATCTCACTCCATAATCAGTGTTAAGTGCAACCGCCATTCTAGTAATTTTATCATCACTGGCAGTAAAAGGTCTTGCAAAAGCAAAATCTTCTGCATGCATCTCGATTTTTTGACGTGTAAAAGTATACACTACAGTTTTATAATCTGCATCTTTATTTTTTAAGCTCACTACCTCACAAGCACTGAAGGCCAGGAGCAGGAAATTGATATGCCACAGCCAAAGCAGACAAGAATAACAAAATTTTGAATTTTCAGTGGACTAATGGAAAGAAAAAACAAGGATGGTTTTGAGGAAAAGCACAATGTTAGAGGATATCATATGCCATACCCTGAAAATACGAAATGGCTACATGAGTATGAAACAGCAGGGTTATTAATAACTTTGAGAATTTATAGGGGGAAAAATAATGGGAAATTTGGTAACCAACACTGATACATGAAAAAAAAAAATCGTGTATCAGTAGATCAAGAGTCATTATTTAAACAGCATTGTTGCAGAGTTCCAGGTAGTGCTCTCGGTGTGGTTTTGATATGGTACGAAAGGTAGAAAGCAAGAGGGAAGGAGAGTCAGTATGCTGCAGTACCTGACACAGCCAGCGCACTCTAGGGTCAGGAGGGGGGCAGCTCTTTCAAGGACAAAATGCTGGCAGCAAAAGCACCTTCGACAGAGGTGGGGAGCTGTCAATACAAAAGCCACTTCCTTCCTTTCTTCCTGTCATGTGTGCTCCTGGATCATAACAAGAAAACGGACCTCTATTTTCCTCGCTCTCTTTCCCCTGGTCAAAGATGAATCTGTTCAAAAAGTACCATATTGAGCTGCTGGCACAAATTACCTAAGTAACCTTTGTTACATCTGTAAATTGCTTGCTTGGCCCAAGAATCCCTGACTGATGAGCAGTGGTAAAGATTTAGCTCTTGTGAAAAGAGAATTGCACTGTAAATTAAGTCCTTTGTTAGCATCAGAAAGTGATTCAGCCTCAACAAGATCAATCTCCTTAGGAAGAAATTAATACCAACATCTTAGTTTGCTTTAAAAGCAGCTTCTTGTTTCTCTTATATTGCTGCTAGTGCTGTTTATGGATGTAAAGGCTGGTCCTTAGAAAATCAGCACACTTGCACAAGTGAGAGCACCAAGTATCATTAATTTATGAGTCTGGGTGAGGGGTTTTAAGGGACTAGTACCAAGAGACTTAGAAAGCTGCATTAGTGTCACTGCCGCTGCCCTTCTTTTTGCTGTAAGATAAAATATTGAACTAATATGCCTAAAAGGGTCTAAGTTTTCACTACAAGGAAGGAATATATTGTAAATTTTCTATGTGAATACTGATCTTCCAACCAATCTGACACTTAATCCATTAGATGTGAAATTTCTACATAATGAGCGAAACTCTTCAAGTAGGCTTCAATCTTGCATGCATACAAATGCTTCATTTTGCACTCACATAGTCCCCCAGCTCCAATTATTGTCACAAATTAAGATGCGTACCATAGCATAGATGTTTTAGCTAGCCCTTTTAGGTTCCAGTTTGATCGCAAGTAATACTGAATGCAACAGAAATACTGAATCACAGTGGCAGCCCTGAGAAAACTATGCATTAGATCTGCCATAACTTGCAGCCTCCACTGAGTAACACTTTGCTCCTTACAGAATAATATCCTCTAGATTAGCACTCAGATAATATATTCCTATTTTGTATTAGAGCCCAAAGAAGCAAATCAAGAAGCCGTAGTTATATTACATTCTGTGCAAAATTAACACACAGTACTTCTGTCCTGTCCAGCTCTCTCACTGAGATGGAAACACAAAAACTTAAGGCAGTATTGAGGGTGGATGACATGGGGTAAGAATACCACTAAGTTTTTGGTGATTTAAACAGGTGATGTGCACAACCATGCAATGACAAATAAGTACAGCTATCAGTGATATCTATTAATGCTCCTTTTGCACGGAAGTTGGGTAACTTTTCAAGTATATTTTTTTCCTCTGTGCACTATAGTATCTCATACTGCGACAATCTGTGACAGTTTAAAAATTAAACTCCTTCAGCATATTGTAGGAGAGGACGCTTTGGAGAATTCTGAGGAGAAAAAGTTAGGACAGTGCTAAAAGCAGTTGATTTACACATAGCTGCCTGTGTCTCAGTTTAAATGAGACACAGGTAAAATTGAATTATGTCCAGGAAGGAATAACAGCCCTTTATTAAAAGTAT
>JAWMRA010000041.1:19098399-19116304 GCA_035584735.1 Pseudotriccus pelzelni | reverse complement strand
AGTTATCTGATTCCCCTTCCCCCCACACTCACAATGGGCAAGGGAAAAGGTAAAATTCCAAGAACCAAACCATGACAGCCTGCTACCCTCTGCACCCAACCTCACTTCCTCCACCACTCTGCAGCAAGCAGGGATAATGGGCTAGTAAATAGTTACTTAGGAAGTTCTCACTTGAACTCTTGAGCAAATGAAACATATAGTTTTTAAAATATTTTTTTAATAAAAAAGCACTTAGGCGGTGCGTATTTATTCCTTTCTGCTGATGGCTGAGTGCCCTTGCAGCATGGCAAGGTCCCCAGGAGGGCTCCATGACACGAAAACTGGAACTGAAGAACCCTGCTTATGGAGCAGAGAGACAAAACCAGAAAAGCTCTAAAATAGTTGGCAGTGACTCCAGTGGAGAAGCGTGGGAGCACAATAGAATGAGAGTATTTTCAGATTAAAACTGAGATTTTTTTTTTTAAATTTAATCTTTAGTTCTTGTTGTAATAAATAAAATGAACTTACTTCCTCTACAGCAACATGTGTAAGCAGACAAGCACAGAGTTTTTTGAACATGGGGATATAGAAAACTTGTTAAAAACAATAGTATTCTAGGACTCAGATTTTAACAATTCATCTATATTTTATGTTTATTGACATTTAAGGTGTGTTTTACACAACTAAATTATTCATATATGAACTAATGTGTTGGGAATAAAATTATCATGTGAAAGACAGAGACATAAATAGATGGGAAGGTGCTTGATTTTTCAAAGGATTTTGTGTGATTTGCTTTCCCCATGTTATCAGTGTCTAGACTGCAGAACAGGTCCCAGTCCCTCTCTCTGCTTACACAGATGCACTCCTTCACCCGAGACCCAGCAGCTCACTAGCAGTTCAGCTCCTGACAAAGCTGTGCCATTTTATCATCTCTGATTACCAGTCTGTGGTGAGCAGCATTGCCATCAAACTCTCTCAACAGACTTCATACATGCAGGATTTCTTAGGAAAACACAGTTAGCTTTCTCACTTCTTTCTTGAAGAGCTCCTGCTCCAGCACCAAAGCCTCACCTCCAGTCCAGAGTGTAAACTGAGCTCTCAGTTCCCAGAGGAATTAGAAAGAGTACTGTACACATCCCATCTACCTCATATGCTTTGCAGCTGATGGCAACCTTCCAGCACTTCAAAAGTTGGCTCTTAAAAAAAACCAAAACAAACCATGTTCTGATACCTCTCAAGGCTTCCTTTTATGGGATGAGCATTGGAAAAGTGGGACTTTTGCACCATTAATGCATTTTTTATCTTTTATTTATGATGTCTGAAGAAGGTGGTGGTTTTTTCTATTAACTTTACAATAAACATATACCAAAAGCAGAAACGTTTGGTAGCATTCCTTTCTTAATTTATCCTGTCAAGCACATGTTGCTCAGGAGAAGATATGGCCACAGTATCCTATTGGTCTCCTTGCAACAGACTGTCTTTGGGGAAACACATCTCCATGTATCCAGCTGAGCCTAGCAGGATGCAGAGGCTCATGAGGTTTGTGATGCTGCTGTAAGACCCCACAGCTGTGGGTGGATCCAAGTTTCTTGTCTCACTCCATTCATAGACACTTAGAACAGTTTGTTAGACAAAGCTTCCCTTGTTACAATAGTGTTGATTTCCTAATCTTTTCAGTAAGTTTATTAGTTCATCTCATGTATGTGTGATCCAATGGGGAAAGGTGATCTTGTATTTGATGTACACTGCTACCTCATCTATCTATAGCTATGTATACCTAAATACTTACATTAAGGAAAAACATGGGAAAACCAGAATTGGCTAACTTTGTCAATGAATTTAAAATATCTTACAAAATTTGCTCTGCAGTATTCTTACCTTCTGCACAAGAGTAATCTTGTCTTGGTGCTCCCTTAGTACTTTAATCTACTGTATTAAAGCCTTTCTGCCCTGATAAAAAATGAGCAGTAAGAAAGTATCACTTTGCTGCAACTGAATAAAGGAAAAGTAGGCAAGGGATCAAAAGCAGAACTAATCCTCACTGTATTAGAAACACATATATTTGTCATTAAAAGTAATTTAACTAATGAACTAGCTCAAAACTGAGCCAAAGCTGATCCTGTCTATACCTTGCCTATACCACACTTCACTCCAGCCATTATCTGAATGGCAAACAGAGCATTAAAGGGATATCACTAAATCTGGGCAGCAGATTTTTAAAAGTGAACATCTACTATTGATCTAACACTTGTCATATAGAAGCCTCATTTTAACTGCCAAATGTCAGAAGGTTGCTCTTCATTTTCACTAAATCAGGGAGTTGAGCAGATCAATGGTCAGCAGAGAGCAACACTTGAATGCAAGGCTGCTGGCTGGAAGGATGTATTCCTCCTCTGTCCTGGCAGGGGAGAGAGCAGGGCGGCTCTTCTACATTCGGTAGTCAGGCACGAGAAGGGCTGGGCCCATGGCAACTACCAAAAAAAGCGTTGGGAACCACGAAGCTTGGCCAGATTGTCCATTTACAGATAAACCACAAACTGAACTCTTTTGATAGCAAGTCAGAACTGTCTAACCTCAGCAACATTACTCAGGGGTGAAGTCAGACAAAACAAAGGCTTTACCAGACGTTGAAGGACAAGAGCTTTAATTACATTCACGCAGAGAACATATAAAACACATTTTCAGCCAGGTCTTCGCCTTACACGTGGTGCCAGCCGAGGCCCATTTACTACTGAGTTGGTTGCTGTTGTCCACACTGCAGCACTGCAATTGTTGCAAGCCTCTGCTTGAACAGTTTCGTATTGCTCCAGCCATGCATGGAAACACTTGCTCTGAGCAGCTGAACCACGTGTGTGCTTGTTTCTATTTAATTCCTTGAAATACTGTTGTAATTTGGGGTCTGAGCCCGGGACTATCTGGGGAGCCCCCAGCTGTTTGCCCCAATGCAGAGGCCATACAAAAGCTCGCTTTTGTACTCCCGGCTCTACCAGCTGCAACCTCTCATACCGCTTAACACGTTGATGCACCAGCCAGTGGCACGTCACCAGATCCCGAACACAAGCGTAAAAAGGGCACCGGGTGAAAGGGGAGGACGAGACGGTCAGGATGGGTTTAATCCCCACTGCGAGGACTCGTCCAGCCAGCGAGAGCCTCGGCACCTGCCTGGGCACGCTCGGCCGCCGCCGGGACACCGCACCGCCCGCCCTCAGCCTCGGCAGAGCACAGCCCCGGGTGCCCGGGCTGGAGGGAAGGAAGGGCACAGCCAGTCCCGATCCCGGCGGGAGTGATCCGAGGCGGGGGCGCGGGGCGGGGGCGGTGCCGCTCGCCCAAGCCCAGCCCCTCTCGCAGCCCGGCTCGGCGGCGCTGGCCGCTCCCGCTCCCCCCGCCCGGGCTCTTTGTCGGCGGGTGCCGGCGGGGGCCCGCAGCGCCATGTCCTCCCCCAAGAACGGCTTCTACCGGCAGGAGATCACCAAGACCCTCTGGGAAGTGCGGGACCGCTACCGGGACCTGCAGCCTGTGGGGTCGGGCGCCTACGGAGCCGTCTGGTGAGCGGGCCGGCGGGGGCAGCCCGGGGGTGGGCGGCGGGGGCGGCGGGCTCTGCCCCGGCCCGGGGGGACGCGGCCCGGCCCGTCCCAGCCCTCTGCCGTGTTGCTCCCTGCCAACTTTTCCCGGTTGTTGCGCCGGCCGCGGGCCCGCCCCGTGGGGGCTGAGGAGCCGGCCCCGCTGCTCACCTGGCCCCCATACCTACACCCGAGCGCGGCCCGTCGTAGGGACCGACAGGAGCTCCGACCCGCGCGTGTTCTCGCCCCTGGGGCCCTCAGAGCCCCGGCCCTGCCCTGCCCTGCCCGGGGAGCGCTGCCCGCGGCTGCCGATCCCGGTCCGCGGCACCCCGGAGCGGCAGCCCCTCCGAAGCCTGAGGTGTTGTAGACCTTGGGGCGGGACGCCTGGTGTGCGTCAGTCTGGGTGGTGGGTTTGGGGTTTTTTTGGGATTTTTTTGTCTTATTTTTTGCCCCCTTTTTTTTTTTTTTTTTTCTCTCCCCAGATGTTCCTCTTTAAAGCTTTTGAAAATTGTCTACGTTTCATCACAGGGTCTGGCAGCCTTTTAAACGAATGAAACGAGACGGCTGCTGGCGAGGTGCTTTGGGGAGGTGATCTCCCCCCATGGCACAGGGGGTTCCGCTCCCCAGTACCGGCCGGGTTTGCAGGCTTGCTTCGGTCCTCACTCACAAAACTGTTTTCTTCTCCCTTAAAGCTCAGCTGTCGATGGACGAAGTGGTACCAAAGTGGCCATTAAGAAATTGTACCGGCCGTTTCAGTCTGAACTCTTTGCCAAGCGAGCTTACCGAGAGCTGCGTCTCTTGAAACACATGAAACACGAAAACGTGAGTTAGGACGTTAGCAGATATCCTTCCCCAATTCTACATTTTTTTTACAGCTTAAGCACCCTAGAAACAAAGAAAATATGTAGACTTGGACTGGGCAGATGTGTAGCTGAATGGAATTTGGGAATCTTTCAGCCTGTCTTTCGTCTGTCTGTCCTACAAACATCAATTCACACAAATCAGAATATCCTGTAGGAAACACCGCTTAATTTCCATTTAGGAAAGATTGGGTGGGAAAGGTTACGACTACAGTGCAATTTGTGCTCAGAGCTAGTGAGAGAGATTAAAGACTAGAAATGACAAACACCATCACTACGTTCCAGTGAGGTGCAGGAGAATGCAGAGCATGGGTCTGTGTGTTTCAAGTTACCAGCATATCTGGGGTTTTTATTTATTTTTCTGAACTTGCATGAAGATGTACACGTGTGCCTTTAAGGAGGGGGTAGAGTTTTTGTCCTTTTTTATTGTTCATGAAGCATTTGAAAGTTTTGGGGTCATATTAAGGTTGAACAGCAAAAGTTCATGAATGACTAAACAAATTGCTTTACTGGGGGGCAGAGAATAAGATATAGAGCTCTGCACATAATTCCCATGTAACA
This sequence comes from Pseudotriccus pelzelni, assembly GCA_035584735.1. Taxonomy (NCBI): domain Eukaryota; kingdom Metazoa; phylum Chordata; class Aves; order Passeriformes; family Tyrannidae; genus Pseudotriccus; species Pseudotriccus pelzelni. Next base: position 19,111,341 of record JAWMRA010000041.1, on the reverse strand, counting down.
TGAAAGAAGAACAGCTATAGAAAGAAGTGTTGAAAGTGTAACTGAGAGAAAGATACTTAGTCCCAGTAGTGTTTAGTGGTTTAAGAAAATAAAGAAGAAGTCTTTGTGGAGTCAAAGCATGGATTCTGTGTGAGAAGGGCCTTAGGGATGTGGGAGATTAGACCATGGGTGGGGAGCATGTAGGAGACTCAGAGCACCTTCGCAAAAAGCTGAGAAATTGAAAGCAATGATAAGAGACACTGGTAATAACAATAACTAGTCATTGCCATAGTATTACTGTTGTGAGTACCAACAATATCTAGGTTCATTTGAAGAATAATCTGTGAGATGTCTCGACTGTCCAGAAAGAAAACAGCTTTTTGTAGGTTTAAGAACCTATCTGCTTTTAACATTTTAATCTGAACCTTTTAGTCTGATTACTTCAAAGTAACTGCCTCATAACCACTGCTATATATGTTAAAGAGTTAATGTTTGCAAGGAACTTCTGTCTCATGTACAGGCTTTAATACTCTCAGCATTTTCTTTGCTGAACATTTGGGGGCCTGTGCAGTTGCCAAGCTCATAACTGTGTCCAGAATGTTGAGATTATTTTTCTTCCATTTCCCAGAATAATCTGTTGGGTAGCATTTTCCGCTCCTAGGAAGTTTGATGTGGTGTATGCCCTTCAGGATAACACTCTGAAACTCCACCATAGACTCTTTTGGTAATTAAAGAGTCTAGAAAAAAATGGTCACTGGGGAACGTGAGCACATCTGTGCAAGTTAAAAATCAATATTTGTGAAGGAAGGGAATGATTTACAGTCTTAGGAAATAGTTTGGGCCACAGAAAGAAGAGTCTGGTCTATGTACTAAGGAAAAGGTTTACCATGAGTAAACCACCTACTTGTTAGAGATCAAAGACTGAATAAATGAACCTGCAGGGATTCACAGAAACATGGAGGCAGAGGCTGGCTACTCCACCATCCACAATGAGACTGACATGGCTGTACATCCCATCAAGACAATATCTATCCACATCCCAGCCTCATATCCTTCTGTAAGTCATGTTGCCCATGGTGAATTGGGAGCAGTAACAATGCCTCTTAGGATTTTTAGTCCCTGAGCTGATCTCAGGATACTCCTTTAGCTGTTCCACCCACCCAAAATTAAACCAGAATGGCACTATTTTCAGTATTATCATCAGGATTTTCAGCCCCACCCCTTTGGCCAACCACTACTCTGCCAGAGACCCTCTTTTTACATATTTCATAGAATGGTTTGAAAGGGACCTGAAAGATCTAGTTCCAACTCCCCTTGCCATGGGCAGGGACACCTTTCATTAGACCAGGTTGCTCGGAGTCCCATCCAGCCTGGCCTTGAACACTCCAGGCATGCGGCATCCACCACTTTGCTGGGCAGCATGTTCCAATGCCTGACCACCCTTGCAGGGAAGAATTTGTTCTGAATACCTAATCTAAACCTACTGTCTTTCAGTGTTAAGACATTCCCCCTTGTCCTGTTCACTACATGTTCTTGTAAGTAGTCTCTGCCTTTCTTGTTTCCATCAAAGGATGGATTTACAGGCAGAAAGCAAGGTCCTTTCCTGTTCACATCAGCAGTTCACACTGTGCTGTGCACACCTTTAATGACATGTGCATTAGTGGCAGGAGAGCTGTCTGTTTTCTGTCACTACCATTGTCACTTCCATGATTTGGGCTATGGAGTTTTACATGGGCTCGACTCAGATGGGTGCCTATCTCTAATCCTAAATCTAATTCCTTATAACAAGAATTAGTAGAATAGGACAGTGATTGAAGAATATTTCTTGACTTTTTTTGCTAACTAACATGTTATAGTATGCTTCCATAGATAGCAGTTATTTTTCTGGCTGTACTATAAATACAATTGTTATCAAAAATTTAATAAAACTGAAGTAATTTTTTCGAAGACTTCAGTTAAATAGAAATGCCACTGTTATTGCTGTCTTGGGTGTTAATAATCTAAGTATGTGATATGTGATAGCCAGTCTAATGGTATTGCCACTATGGATTAGACTTGGAATGTTTTTCCAACATCACATTAATCTGATAGTGTAAATCTTCATCTCAGTTTTTTTTCCCTGTTTACTTGATAATTAAAATTACATCCAATTCTTTCTTCTTGTTGGCTTTTCTTTCAAAATTACTTCTGTAATCATGAGGAAATTGATGTTGTCTTTTAGGAAAAGTGTGATGTTTTATTTTTTTCACTGTCATTATCTCTCAATAGACCATCTCTCTCCTTCATAGCTTTCAGGGAAGTGTTGTGTTAAGCACATAGCAATACATTATCATAGTTTATTTAACCTTATGCTGTATTCAGAATGATGGAAGAAATTGTAATGGTCTGACACATTGTGTTAAAAATAACACCTCTGATCCTCCATTAAGGTAGCAGAGGATACCATTAAACTCATGTCACAGTGATATAATTCATTAGCATGTCATGCTTCAGTGAAGAAAAAGGAAGGAAGACTTCTGCTTAGTAGCCTAGATGACCTCCATTATAGACCCTTTGAGGAATACGCTTATCTCTTTAATGTGGAAGGGTTGTATGATGACCAGGAGTCCTGTAAAACCAAATACAGGAATCATTCTACTGAATTTTATTGGAATTGTATTTCGCTTTGTAAGGGAGCTAACTCACAGGACAATTTGCTTGTCTATTTAGGCGTTTTTCAGGAGGAGGTGACTGTGATTGCTGGCATGACCATCTTTCATTAGACTTTTGCTCTCCCTAGTGGCTCTCAAGTAAATGCAGTGAGGAATATTTCTATATAAACCATGCAGACTTGATAGCGTGGGACTTCTCATCAACACTTTGCAAACAAATCCAGAGGAGTAAAGGTGTTGAGGGCTGATGGACAGAGGCTTTTGCGTGAAGAGGACGAGACCTTGCTGTTAGGAGAAAAATCAGTCTGTAACGGCATTGGTACCCATATTATCTTTGGTAGGCCTTTTAATTTGAGAGGTTCTGAGATGCTTCCCAAACTTTATAAGCTACTTCTACTACCAAGAAGCAGTCTAACCCAGATCGATTCCTAAGACATTGCCAAAATGAAAGGTTCGTTTCCAGTGATCCAGATCACTCTGACGCTGCATAAATGGCTGGCACAAAGGAAGAAAGGGTATGAAAATGAGAAATAATCACAGCTAAGGCAGAATGAAGAATGCACTGCTTGGGGTTGTTTTTCTCCTTCATTTGATCATGCTAATTTGTAGTATTAATCCAAATACAGCCTTAACAGCTCTTGATTATTTTGTTGACATATGATGAACCTTGTATAGAAGAACAGACTCTTTACCTTTAGAAAGTTTTTTTTTCCAGTAATGTTGCTTTTGTTCCCTGTTTCTTTCCATTTTGAGTTCATTTAAAGGGAGGACCTTTAAGACTTACCTATTATGGCTCTTAGAACCAAAAGCAGTGAGAAAATGGCCAGCATGCTAACTTTGGCCCTGGCTTTAGCTCTCAACCATTTGCATAGCTTTGTATTTGTGTATACTTCTGAAGTTAAGGGAGATGTTTGTGTATGCAAAGCTAAACCCGGGCAAGTAAGCAGAGGTGCAGGGCCTTTAGTTTCATTTGGCAAATAACTTTTATTATGTGTTTGGACTGGAAGTGATACCTTAATACTCACTTCAGTTGAAACAACTGCACAGTTGCTTGTAGTGGTCCAGCCCTGGTGTCCTGCTCACCTCTCAGTTTGCTGACAGAAGTTTTCAAGTTGCCAGCAGAAGTGCAGAATAGCTGGCGAGGGGAGATGGCACTGAAAAGAGGAGGAGAAGAGCAGCAGCTCGTGCTGGTGGCTCATGTCAGAACAGAGTGTGGATTTTATCAAAGTGTGGTCGTGCATGTGTGTGTACAAATGTTTATACCTACATGTACATATAGGCACCCACGGGAATTCTGACGCAATTCTACCAATTACATTCTGAATGTGTTTCTGGCATAAAATTTCTGACAAATGCCCATTAAACGTTTCTTGGGTCAGTTAATATTTTACAGATGTTTTCCCTTCCTGGAAACCCTGTATGTAGGAGACCACTGCAGTATTTGTTCGGAGGTACTCTATATTATGCTCTCATTCATTGCTCTGAGTGGAAATTATTCTCTGGTGTATTTCCACATCTAAAGACCAGTGTGTGTTTTGCATTATGAGAAACATGTAGTTTTTTTCCCCTTTTGGAAGGAATTGGATATCCAACAGACACCAAATTGTCTGTCTCTCTACAGTTACACTTTTGAGGATGATGCACATTTAGGTTGGCTGTTCTTTAATTCTGTTGACTTCTTTATTTTGAAAAAAAGTTGTGCTTTTTACTTATACCTACACAGTGTCAACCACAGGAGCAATTGATTCCAGAAAAAATAGTGGGTCACTGTATGTTCCTGTCTGAGAAAATCTTAAATCTGTCACTTTTTGCAGTTCATCTAGCCTGACATAAGCATTGGAAGAGCAACTGCATCTGCAGTGTAGAGAATCAGACAAAGAAGGTAGTAGCAGATGAGTGATGCCTTAACAGATGAGAGCTCACTGTGTTAGGTTTCCTGCAGCAAGTCCTGAAGAACTGCACCAGCTAAAAATTCACATCCTTTGGGTACACAAATGCCAGTAAAGTGCAATTCAGGAATCCTGTCTGGAGATGGCAAATCTTTTTATGGGTCATTATGAAAGCAAAAATACGGTTATAACTGGATAGCTTATTGCTGTCAAAATTTTGTAAGGGAGAAACACTCCTGTCTGCTTTTCTGACGGATGAACACTTAGCACAGGTAGGAAGATAACAGGGCACCGGAGTCCTTTTATTTTGGTACTCAAAAACCAATAAATCAATATAGGGCTATCTGTTGTCATTTCTGCTTATTTTTACAAACCTAGTGAATAGATGTTTTATATGAGCTGGACTTCAGCTGATAGCCACTTATTTGCACCCCAGCCTTGGGTGCTAATGAAGCAGACTGATTAGCTTATTTCATGAGACGAAAATAAGGAAAGCAGCACTGAAACCCAAACCTTCTCTTTGGTTTGCCATCCAGAGATAAAGATGAGTCTGTCTGCAGGATTTGAATCTGTCTGGTATTACATATGAGTCCTTTGAAAGAGGAGTGTTGTGATGCTTATGGGTACAGCTTGTGACTGCCGGTGTGCTAAATGTCAGGAGAAAAGGAAAGGTCTTGGTCCATCAGCAGGTGTCCCTCATGTGACGTATCAATAATCTGTGAAGAAGAAAGTTGACTGTGATGCAAGCCTTAGCATGGATAGTTAAAATTTTAAAAGTCTGAAAGTTCTTAATGCAGTAAAAAGATGTTGGTGCCCATGATGTAGAACAGTGCAGGAACGTGAAACTGAAGCTAATCCTGCAGAAAATTTGATGCAGCATAATATGTAGTACAGTGCACCCTAGCAAGACTCTCTCTTAAGTATGTATTTGCACGTGTAGCCTGAATGCTAAAGCCACTCAACTTCACTGTGTTTTCATGCATAACATGTGGAAGAGGAAGCAGCACTTACTGTATGAGAGACATAACCTACATTACTTGTTAACTTATACAAGACTGGGGTCTTTTCTTGATGTAGTGCTGCTTACATCAGAAACTTTGTGGGTCAGTCCTTGAATACAAAGTAATCCAATACATGGAAGTATAGGGGGGACAGAGATGAGGAGCACTTCACCATTGTGCTGTTGGAATGGTATTTGGAAAAGTAGGCACCTGAGAAGGGAAGGGCAGAAACCACCTTACCAATGTGGTGTTGTTTGTTTGTTGACAGTAGTTAGAGTTGGTTGGGGTGGTCAGGGGACACACATATAAGCACAATAGTCTTAAGAAAGGCTAGAGATGCTGCCACCCACCCTCTACTGGCTTCAAAGCAAATATATTGACTAAAAGCATATCTGAGGGAAACAAGTTAGACCAGTAGATAGGTAGTTTTGTGGTTTTGCATTTCAGGAAGATGGAGCATCTCTCCTATGAAGAAAGGCTGAGAAAGTTGGAGTTGTTCAGCCTGGAGAGGAGAAGGCTCTGGGGAGACCTTACAGCAGCCTTCCTGTACCTAAAGAGAGACTTTTTACAAATGCATTTAGTGATAGGACAAGGAATTCTTTACATTGAAAGAGGGTAGATTTAGATTGGACATAAAGAAGAAATTCTTTACTGGGAGGGTGGTGAGGCACTTGAACAGGTTGCCCAGAGAAGTTGTGGGTGCTCCTTCCCTGGCATCAAGGCAAGGTTAGATGGGACTTTGAGCAACCTGATCTAGTGAAAGGTGTCCCTGACAACGGCAGGAATTAAAACTAAATGAGCTTTAAATCCCTTCCAATCCAAACCATCCTGTGATTCTGTGGGAGAGACTCAGTATTATACCCTCTTTTTCAGATAAAAATGAGTAAGATACTTCAGTGCAGGCTGAAGAAATCCAGATTATTTTTCAGCCATATTTACAGTAGGAAATAAGGTGTATTCTTTGTGATCTTATTTATTTGAGAAATTGCCTTTTGGCAGAGTTAATGGGGGTAAAAATAAGACGCTGAAAAGGCGATGCTGCTGCTGATTCCCACAGATGCATTTCAGGGGTTCACTCCTCAGCTGGGCTTCCATCTTTGATACTCTCAGTAATTGTACTGATTAACATAAAAAATACATCAGTAGAAGGTTTCACAGGTATCTCTGTTACATTTCATATAGGTAACACTATGAAAAATGAATTATTCTTGTAGTTGTTTATAGTGGCTTAGTTTTGTGCTGGGACATTAAGTATCATAAAGTTTCTTTAAAAATATTGTCTTTCACTGAGAACATTTCAGACAGACACAGGATTTTCCATGATATCATAAAGGAGGGAGTTGCCTACCCTTTGTCCAGTTCTTTCCCTTTTCCTGAAGAAGTAGCTGGAGTTGTATCTTCCTCAGTGGATTTATTTTATCCTGTACCTCCTTGTGCTTAATATAGCTCCAGAAGTCTCTGGCCTAAATGGAAATATAAATGACTCTGTTCCAGTACAGGAAAATAATCCCAAAACACAGCTATTAACTGAAGATCACTGAAGAAAAGGAAATGGGTCCTTTACTTTTATTTTGGAATTGATTAAGTATTAGCATGTCTACCATTTTGGATACTAAAATCTATTTCAGAATTTTAAGAAAACTTGTTTTGTAAAGCAAGAAAAGAAGTGTTGTGAAATCCTCGTCATGTTAAAAGCGTTTTCTGATTCATTACTTAAAATGCCCTTCAAAGGGAGCTGAGCATTGGTCTCAGTGGTATCCTTCACTGCAGAGGATTTGCAGCAGTAAGTTTGTATCCATAAGTTTGCAATAAAGAAATAAAGAAATAAAGGCACCATTAAGTAACTACTATTACTTTTTCTGTTTGCTTGATGGATACACAGGAAAATGTGAGTGCACTTCATTAGTGTGTTTTGGGGGTGTTTTGTTCTTTATGGAAACATGTTCTTCACGCTCTTGTGTTTCACAGAGGATGCTTCATAATGCCTTGGTGCACAGATGGATGTGATACAGCAGCCACTCTATTTTATCCTCTTCTATGTCCCATATTTTTATTGTGGTGTCCCAGTGTCTTTCACTGCTGCATTCAGATCTGATGGGTTTTATTTTCTTATAGTTCTTGCTTAGGTATATGAGGGCATGAAAATATCTGCTTAAGCAGGACTTCTGTGAAAGTGGGGCTTGATAAGGAAAGATACATATTGGGTAAGATTACTGCTAAAATGTTAACCTCCTTCTGTGTAATACCTAAATCTGTGGAGAGAACACAACTTTTCTGGCTGTGTATTCTCTGTGTGTACATATGCTGCCTCAGGAAATGCCCACAGATCTGCATTATGCTCTATTGTTGTCATGTACATCTTTGTAATCCTGCCCCGCTCTTTTTTTTCCCTGCCTCCACAGAGAAATGGAAAACCTTATGTAAAACTGTCAGTAAAAAAAAGAAATCTTATTGTAATGTTAGCACTAAAGGTACTACTTCAAATAATAACCACGTCCTCTGTGGGTTTAATTATTGTTTTATGGTAGTTATTCTTCTTTAATTGGTTTCATGTAACAGTCCTCAGGAAAACATTATTAGCTACCTTTTTTTCAGGGATATACATGGTTAAAAAGAAAGGGAGTTGTACTTTTCTGCCTTCATCTTTATTAGTTTTTCTGTGTTGTTCATCATTATGACATTTTGATAATATCCAGGTTAACTGTAGTAATTTGTCCTGAATGTGGAAAGACTAAAAATATGCACAATAAGAATTTCATCACAGTTTGGATTTTTATTTAAAGCTTTGCTTTAATGAAATATAGTAGAAGCTTTGCATTTCTTCCCTTCATTTCTATTCATGCTTCTCTTTACTTTCACATTCTTTTTTATAAAGATACCTGTTTTGGTCACTAGTTCTTGATGTATAATCTGATGTCTATATGGCCATGGAGAAAGGGCTGAGCAAGATTATGAGGGTTGTTCATCTCTTAGCTTGCTTTCTAGCAAAGCCCTGCACAACCCCATTGACACAGCAGCCTGCACCTGGGAAACACCATGAGCACTCTGGGGTTTGGGAGACTTCCACTGAGCAGACAGAAATGGTCATCAATTAGGAGCAGAGGTAGAAAAGAAGCAACTCTAAAAGTCTGTGCTATTTAAGTACTGCCTGGATAAAGAAGCATCTAAAACCGAAGTCTGGCGTTAGACAATTCCAACTACTTTTGGAGCATAGAGTTCTGTATATTTAATTTTCTAGTTTTAATGGGTTTGAAAGAAGCATTGGCAGTCAGCACAATGCACTTAGTTTGTATAGTTTGTCTGAAAATCATACTAATGGAAAAAGCTGTGGTGGGAAATCTGTTTTACTAGATTGTTATTTCTCTGTTGAGTGATGGAATGTTTTTGTTTGACAAAAAAAAGCTCTTAAGGAGAACCCAAGGAATAAGCCATAGAAAATCATACAAAGTTCTTGCTAATTTTTATCCCCTATAAAAGCAGTTTAGTTTAGTTTTTTCTTCATACTCTCAATCAGATATTGTAGTCTATGTAATAAATTACCCCGTTACCGAAATTAGAAGATGTTTAAAGTGTTTTTCATTGATAAGCAGCAGGGCCAGGTAGGTGAAAAGCATTTATGAGAGCTTCATGTTAGGGACTGATTTGTCTGGTTTATTCAATTAAAGTGTTAGGAATGCTGTCTCCCATTATATAAAACTTTAACATTTGAACTTTTTAGGGTTTGTATCACAGGGTCAAGCAGCTTGTGGAGTTATAAAATTTAACACATAACACATCCTGGTGTTGCTAGGCACTATTTTAGGTGTTCTTTCTGCCATGTTTACATGTGTAATGTCTCACTGTGGAAATGTTTTTGACTGCATTTTTTCACTTATTAGATGATTTGGGATTTATTATGTTAAATTAGTTCTTAATTTTTTTTCGGTCATTTTAGGTCATTGGAATCCTGGATGTGTTCACACCAGATGTAACACTGGAGAAGTTTAATGACTTGTAAGTTCTGAGTTGTTTGTGTTTTGAAGCAGAGGATTGTTGCCATTGTGCGAAGAAAGGTTGTTGCTTTTTTAAATAGAGAATTTCAAAATTGTTGCTTCACGGATTTTTTTTTTTCTGAATTTCATCTTAATATGACTCTTATGAGCAACTTCCAAATTTGTAGGCTGGGGTTTTCAGGTTGTCATTAGAACCAGTCTCCTGTCTTACAAGGAAACTTTCTTGTTTCAGCCCTTAGTAAATGGCAGTTTGGTGTATTTCCTAACCCACCTTTCAAGTACTGATTTTTTTTACCCTAAGACCCAGGTTGCTCAAATGATAGGACAGTTCTTAATCCAAACAGGTAAGCTGAAAGGGATGCCTACTACGTTACACATCTCAGTGGGATCCATCCTAAATCAAGGACTAATTAAAAACTGCTGATGCTGCTGAATTTTTTAGTGGTTATCTGCACTGTGCTCTGTTGTGCTCCCTGACTGTTTTCCCAGGCCAGTGGTCCAAACAGCAAGTGGTACAGATTGCTTCTATCACATCCCCCTGACCTTTTGGCGGCATCTCAGACACACGATGCTTAGCAAGTCTGCCATGTTACCTGTGGATCCTGCTGCAATTCTTGTGAATTAGAGTCGGTAGAGAAACAGCACTCAGAAGTCCTGTTAGGCTTAATGTAGCTTTCCTGTAGACCTGTTCTGGATTTCATCTAATCTTGCTATGTTTCCAAAACAACCTTGCATATTTATATGTTAACAAAGAAATCTATCTGACAGGAAAATGTAGAAAATTAAGTACAGAAAACATAGAGCATGTGTTCATATTGATCACTGAGCCAAAAGGAATGTTGTCCATATTGCCTATTGTGATAGCATTTTATGTAGCATATGTAATAGAATGCACATTTACGTGATTAGCATTGAAGCACTGCATTTTAAATGAGGCCCTAAAACCCTCTTTCAAATTTTGGAGGTGCAAGTCAAGTAGAAAAGACATTTTCATTACTGAAATTGCAACAGATGAGCCTATGGCAGAATCTGCTTTCAGGCCCACGGGCAAATTGTTAGAGGTAATGTGTGTACATTTAAAACAAAAGTGAAGAAACAGCTTTTGTCACTAAAGTTCAAATAGGGCATTTGAGGCATACTCTCTTTTTGATGGCTAATCATGAGATGTTGTTTGTGACTTCTATAAAGGTCAAATTCAAGTGGGTTTGTGTGTAGAAGTAGCAGAAACCAGGTGTGTGGTTTCACCAGAGCCAGTCACTAAGATTGATCTTGTCTAACACTTGAGGTTTCTTAGCTGAAACCTCAAGATAGCCCTCCTGTCTAGAGGGGAGCATGTTCCTACTTAATCTGCTGCTCTGCTCTCCTGCTCCTCTGCTCTACCAGTCAATGGATTAACAAAGACTGAAGACAAAGTCTTGGTTACTTTATGAAGAAACATACCTTTCCCTGCTCATGCTTGTGTTGAAATTCCTTCAGGTTTAAATGTTCACTTTATTGAAATGATGTACTGAATCATAAATGCACAAATCTCTATCAATTTAAGTCCTTTTCTACCAGCTGCTGTTCACCCCTTCATTGCTATTCCTTGCATTGTCCATGCTTGGATCATACAAATGTGCCAGAATGGGTTGCTGCTCCTCATTTTGTAAGAATTTGAGCTTTAAATCAAACTTGCGAAACCATAAATGCATTAGGCATCAATTTCTCATTGAAGCGAATTATTAATCGTGTGCCTAACCTCCTCAGATTATTTGAGGACTCCAACTGTGGATTGTAAATATATTTTTAATAATAATAAAAATAAGACTGCAAAGTTTTAGGTAATAGACAGTGTTGAAAGTGAGTTTGTAGTATTTGATCCCATTGTTGTCCTATTCCAGTATGTTGCTTATAAATTGTTATTACAGTTTGAACTTTCAAACTCTAATAGAAGTGGGTTTTTCCTCTCTTACATTTTGATTATTTTTCCACCCACCTAGACTTCTCTCTATTTGACTGTAAGAGATTTCAAGTCATCACTTTGTAAACATAGCAAATTGTGCATATGTAAAATTATAGTCTTAACCTTCCTTCTCTTCCTGGTCTTTACAATGCCTAATGACTATATATTGGTTTAAACTTTGTCTAGTCACATAAATCACAACCCTTAGCCCTGCACAGGACCACTCTCAGGAGTCACACCATGTGCCTGAGAGTATCATCCAAACACTTCTTGAACTCTGGCAGGCAGACTTCGTGCTGTGACCACTTCTCTGGGGAGCCTGTTCCAGTGCCCAACCATCCTCTGGAATCTTTTTCTAATATCTAACCTATATCTCCCCTGAGACATTCCCTTGGGTCCGGCCACTGATCACCACAGAGAACAGATCAGAGTCTGCCCCCTCTTCCCCTCACAAGGAAGTTGTAGACTGCCATGAAGTCTCCCCTCAGTCGCCTCCTGTCTAGTCTGAACAGACAGGAACATGAACAAAAAAAGTTGAACTCCATTTCCTAAGGCACTTGGTTTGTTGATGAGGAAACATTTTGCATGTTATTCTGGGACAGAGATATGAAATGTCGTTCCCTTCTCTATGTTTGCTCTGTCCTTATATAGTTATAGAATCAAATTGCTCATCCTTTGTATCCAAAGGTTAGTGAAATTGTCAGTGAATGCTGGGACTGGGAGTCCTGATCCTCAGAGTCGTGGGAAAGAAATGCTTGGTACCTAGGACATGTTGGAAATGCTACCTATAACTCCTAGGGACTAAATCAGTGTCTTTATAGTCAATCTTTATTTTGTTTTAAAGTTGCATTTCTAGTAGAATAAATGCACTTTTCATGCAGGTTTAATAGTAGAAATCAGAATTATAATTTGCATATTTTAACCAGAAGAAACCCATTTAGATCTAAATAATAAAATCTGTAGCTATGAAACAACGATCACATCTAATTCTTCCCTTCATGAAGATGCATCTGCTTGTCCTCATCAGAAGAGGAACACTGATTACTGTATCCTCAGGAGCCAAATGTGATTGGCTCTGCCTGTGTTCAGAAATTCTGAAGGATGAGTTTACTGCATGCAATGTGAAGAACAGGTTTGGATCTTAAGTGAAGATTAGCTATGAAATGTCAACTTGGCATTCTGGAGCTTTCTGTTGCTGGTGTCCCTTTCCATTACGAAGTATTGAAGATCTCATTTTATGATCTCAGATGAAAACTAATGACAGTTTTTGTTGTCTCCTAATTTGATCAGCTTTATTTCTGTTACATCTGGCCTTGTCTGTTTGAATGAACCATCTAGGCACCTTGGTTACTGTGAGTTCAATGCTATGATCATGATTATGATGATGGTGTTGCATGAATGTCTTAGAATTACAGAATCATAGAATTAACTGGGTTGGAAGAGACCTCCGAGATCATCAAGTCCAACCCTTGATCCAACCCCACTGTG
>JAWMRA010000041.1:19062832-19098299 GCA_035584735.1 Pseudotriccus pelzelni | reverse complement strand
TTGACAGGAGGCTGAACATGAGCCAGCAGTGCCCAGGTGGCCAAGAAGGCCAATGGCATCCTGGCCTGTATCAGGAATAGCATGGCCAGTAGGACCAGGGAGGTGATTCTTCCCTTGTACTCAGCACTGGTTAGGCTGCACCTCAAGTACTGTGTCCAGTTCTGAGCCCCTCAGTTTAGGAAGGATATTGAGGTGCTTGAGCATGTCCAAAGAAAGGCAGCAAGGCTGGTGAAGGTACTGGGGCACAAGCCCTATGAGGAGAGGCTGAGGGAGCTGTGGCTGTTTAGCCTGCAGAAGAGGAGGCTCAGGGGAGATCTCATCACTCTCTACAACTATCTGTAAGGAGGTTGGAGCAAGGTGAGGGTCGATCTCTTCTCCTGGGCAACCAGCAGTACGATGAGCGGGCACAGTCTTAAGCTGTGCCAGTGGAGGTTTAGATTAGACATTAGAAAGAAATTCTTTACAGAGAGAGTGATCAGACACTAGAATGGGCTGCCCAGGGAGGTCGTGAATTCACTATCCCTGGAGATATTTTAAGAAGAGACTGGATGTGGCACTTAGTGCCATGGTCTAGTTGACAAGGTGGCATTGGGTCATAGGTTGAACTCTATGATCTCAAAAGTCTTTTTCAACCTAGTTGATTCTGTGATTCAATGTCCTAGATTTTTTTAAAGCAGCCAGTGTAGCAGGACAAGATTTCACAAACACAGTAGGTAAACAGTCCTTGCATATACACTCACTGTCAAGGCATATTATATTTTTCTCTAAATACAGTGCAGTCTTGTTGTATAGTAGACTAGGGATCAAGGATTTCCAGGGAGAAATTCTTCAGACTTTCTAAAATTTTGTAAGCTTTCTAGCACCTTAGTATTGAAATGATCATTGGGAAAGTAAATATTCTCAGAGTATGTACTGGTTATAGAATCAGCAATGCTGATTTAATAAAGAAAGCTGCATACAGATCACACTACAGACAATGAAATGAGGACCAAAATGCTGCACCACGCCTGCTCATTGGGAATACCTGTGTCAAATGGTTTTGGTCACAGTGTACAGAGCTGTTACCAGGTGCAGAGTAAGAATTATTCTTTTTTTTAGCTTTTTGAACTCAATTGGAAAAACCTTCCGACCTTCTATTGTGAGGTGCCTTACCAGAAGGAGTCAGCTTCCTGATGGGATAGATCAGTTACACACTTCATGAATTCCTCTTTACTATTCTCCTACTCTATTTTGCTAGGTGGTTAGTTTGTAAAGGTTTCTGAGAGGTAGGAAAAAGCAACTGGTAAACCTCTGTGAAGAATTTCTATGAGAAATTGCTTGTCTTTCTTAAAGGAAATGTCTTTACAATTGACTGTTTGGATGTGGCTTATTCCCAATGTAATATGCTGGGGTGTGTTACTGCTAAGTGAAACATACGTGAAGGAAGACATTTGATCTTAGTAGGTAGTAACTGGAAAAGAAGTAAGAAGTTACTTGGAGTTTTTTGCTTTAATATCCGATATAAAGCTTAAGTTTAATCAAGGCACAGTTATTTTGTTTCTTTCACTGAATGTTTAAGTTAAACACCTGTAAATACTAGCATTTGTTTAAAAACTGTGATGAGCATTGATTAGCTGAGAGGGACACCTAGAGAAACTTAATAGTAACAGAAACCTTGAATTCACGTACTTGACAAGTCATTAGAAACTACAGTTTCAGGAATGCATGAAAAAAACCAACCATAGAATGTAAATAGAATCACAACATTTTTCCACACTACAGGTCATGGAGGAGGGCACACTTAAGAGTCATACTCCATTTTGCCCTATGGACTTTCTGCTCACTCTACACTTCTATTTTAAACAGGAACTTTATTTTTTACAGAATAGATGTAGTTTCTAGGACTCTGCTCTGTGGTCCTCTTAAAAGTCATGGGAGAAAAGTGCCTATTGACATTAGTAGGCTTCATAGAGCTTGTCAATGGGAAATGGAAAATGTCATTTGAATTTGCTGCCCCTATATTTTAAATGGAATTCAGTGTCCTAAAATCTAACAAATACCTTAAGTCTGGAGATGATGCAGATGGCTCAAATGTTAGTCAGACTTGGAGGGAGCATTTTTAAATTGAGAAACTGCTTTCCCTCGTCTTTGTAAATGCTAGTATTTCAGTGGGCATTTTTACTTCCCCCACCTCCACTTTAGTAAAGTCAAGACCTAAAATTCCCTATTGGCTGAGGTGAACTTTTCCCTCTCTTAACTTAGCATTACAGAGGCAGCTGGCATGCATGAGAAAGACACAGGAAGGAAATGTTAGTTTTTCTAGATACTGAAGAAATACAGAACTCTTAAAATAACTGAAGAGAACACCTTGATCCATATGTCAGCAAAGACGGAAATATTGCTGTGCTGTCTAGTCAGCAAACAGTCTGGAAAGTAAAATAACAAATGTGGAAAGTTCGTCACATCTTGACAAGAAGTTTCTGTGAAGAGATTGAAATCTGCAGAAATGTCTCCAAATGGCAATAGAAATTACTGGTATAAATAGCTCAGTAAACAAAATTGGGAGGTGAAAACAGAAATATTTTGCATGGAAAGCAGGTGCTACTCCAGAGGGAGAGACAACATCTTCTAAGTTTCTGTTTGCTATTTCTACTGGTGCTGAGCAACTCAGGAATAAGGACCCAGTTTCTGTCTGCCTTAAAGAGAAATGTAAATACATTCTGCATGGACTTACAATGTATTGTGACAAATAAAGTTTGGGAGTTTGTTTTTTGCATAATGATGGACTTATTTTCCTCCTATGTATTCCCAAATGTATAATCAGTCCTGAAAATATTGTTTTCCATAAAGGGAACTGTATGAAACTAATATTGTAGGTACATTTCATATAATATGAACTGCTGAGGTAGTTTCTTTTGCAAGTCAGTCAGATGCTAACCTTTCTACCATTTTCCAAACTCGAAGTCAACCACAGAGCTGATCTGGCTCTACTACTGCCATCTAATTATTTCTGACAGCATCTTGGATTTTATCAGACATCTCTTTGTTCTGAAGGACAGGGTTTCAGTCCTCAAATGCAGTTGTATTTCTCAGCCTGATTTTAAAAGACAAAGTCAGACTGATAGTCATCAAGCATATACATCTTTGAGCTGGAAGTTTGATTTAACAAATAGTTGACTATTTTAGAGCACCTAAGTATTAGTCTCCATTGCATTGAAGACTTCTGATTCATGTTGAATTTCAATAATGTGTTATTGTGGGCCAGATGTGGCTCACAATTTCACTTCATGGTGATTTTTTTTGGTGTGTTTTTTTGTTTGTTTGGTTGGTTTGGTTTGTTTTTTTTTTTTAATAAGATAACACTGAGGTATGTACTAATGTGTCCTGCAAAATGTGCTCTGAAGATGCACTTTTTTCTTCATTTGGCGTTACCAGACACATGAGTTAGGTGAGATTCTTTGAGCTTCCTATTTTCTGATCTGCTGTTCAAATACAAATACCATTTCCTTCTGGTCTGCTTCAGCTACGGTTGTCAGAGAATAAAGCATCTGTTAGATGCTCTCATTCACTGAATCTTGGTATGACATACCAGTGCATTTTGACCGTCCCTGCAGGTGCCACAGAAATGAACATGGGCTCAAAACACCTGCTATCTCTGCTGATCAAACAATACCAGAAGCAGTTTCAAGCACAGCAGCCCTTAAGGTCTCCTCCTAAGTTTTCTTAAGAATTCAGAAGTCTGAGTTGGATAAAGGGAGGAGGACTTCTATCACAGACAGTCCTTGAAACTGCTCTTATGCTCAACCACTTAATGAGCAGCTCTTGTTCACAGATGATTTGCAGCCTGTGGGATAGTAATATAGTGGTCTGAAAACTTCATTTTCACCCAGCAGCCACCTGCAACACTGTGGAATGGGAATGATGCATGTTTTTTAGCTACCAGGAATAGCAGCCCCCTGCAAGGAGTAAGTGGGGACAAAGAAAGGATTTTAAGGATTCATAATTTTTGTCTGCTGCTATCTTGCTATGTATTAGGAGTTTCTCTATGCTTATCCTCATTATACTTCCAAGCTGGAGTGTTCTAGCTCTCTCCATGGTCTGCTTCATCAGTAATATAAAACAAATATTTAGCAAGCAGTGAGGTGCATTTCCCAGCTAAGTTAGATCCAGGCATATGGCTCTTACACCTTACACTGAAGCATTTTGAATGTGCCGTTATCTTTGAGAAGCAAAAGAGGCAGCTGGTGAAGCAAACAAATTAAATTAGAGAAAGAAATTGCTCAGGTCCTGTTTGAGGATGCTCAGAAAGCCACAGGCATTTCGTGCACTGGGGGCCCTGAGCTAAAATAGCTTTTTTTCAGGCATTTTAAAAGGTCTATTTGTACATGATAGAGTTCCTGCTGCCAAGTAGTACCATACTGGCACGTGTCCCACCATTTTGCTGTTCCTAGGAAACCCCTTACATTTTTGGGTTTGAGTCGTGTTTGAATTTCTGTTATCATAAAAACCGTACTGTGCTACTGTAAAGAGAAAAAATACGGCCAAGAAATGTAATCAGAAAACCTCAAGTTTTCTCTAAAGCAACAGATGCAGCAAAGTGCTGCAGGCAGGTTCATTTACTAGCACTAGCACGGCCACAGAGCCAGCAGTGCCTGGAAAACTGTGCTCAGCCCAAACTGGTGGGTGCCTATGGAGGTCATTTCTTTGTCTGTTGTGCTCTAGCCGTAAAAGAGTAACAGTGGAGCCTTTGTGAAGTAGTTGTTGGGGAAAGTGTGATGGTGAGCTCTGTTGGAAGGGTTATGAGAGCATCCCCAGGGGCTCATGGAGGTTTGGCTGCTGGGACTGGAGGTGCAGGCAAGGGTAGCCCCTTCCCCACAGTGACCCTGGGGAGAGGCTCCCAGGCGCTGTGGGGCCAGACCCTGATGGGGGGAGCTGCTTCCAGCTGAGGCTCTCACCTTGGCCCTGCCTGAGCTGCAGCTCCTCACCACCCCATGGCCCTGTGACTGGCCAGGGGTCCCACCAAGCCACCTCCACTCGCAGATGGATGTCTCAGCCTGGCCTGTCCCCAGCCCCAGGGGTGTCCCCCAAACCCAGGGCTGGGGCTGACCCCAGCTGTCCCTGCCATCTGCCCCAACCTAGGTATGGTGGTTTGCATTAAAATAGGGTCAAGTTGAAAACATTTATTGCCAGTGTTCCATAATAAATGGAATTAACATATATTTCCCTGACATTGGCAAATCTACTGTAAGTTACTTTGAGTCTCTTATTTGGACCAAGTGTCATAAAAATATCATTAATGAAGTTTTTCACACCTAATCTATTTGTGCAAAAGATAATGATGAGCTAGAAAAGAAAATTACTGCAAGAGAACACAGATTTGCTGTAAAAAAAGAAAAGACAACTCAGAAAGATTTTTTGAACACATTACTAATATTTTAAGTAAACAGACTCATCAGAGAAGTAAAACCACAGCAATGACAATGTCATGAACGCTGAGATCAAGTCCTGCCTATTGGCAGAGTGGGAGGGCTAAGTCATGAGGAGTACAAATAAACCCCAGGTCTCATGTCACATTATGGACTTAAAGCATGACTCCCCTTACGGCTTCCAAACACTCTGGTAATGCTTTACATTCAGGTTGCTGAATTATCAGTACAGGTGTGAAACTATGGCCATATGAAAATTATATGAATACAATATTTGGATAAAGTATTTGGAGATTCCACAAAATTAATGTTATTCTCTTCAGAAACAGCTCCTTTTAACTATAAATTTCTATAGCTACTAAGTATTGCTATTGTAAGTCTTTAAAACAGAATATTAACTACTTTTCCTTAGGTTTCTCAATGGGTTTTATAGCCTTTTATACCTTATGGCTGGAGTAGTGGTTTTGATCACCTGGATTTGATACAATTATTTTTATTAACTTGCTGCGTGTCTTCCAGCTTTTGAGTTGCTTTCCAAAGCTAGTGTTTATTAAAGTAATTTGAGACATAAATTATTTATGTAAAGGGAAAATTTGTGCTGTAACTTCAGATCTCAGGAGTGGGGTTAGCATGACCT
Source organism: Pseudotriccus pelzelni (assembly GCA_035584735.1). Taxonomy (NCBI): domain Eukaryota; kingdom Metazoa; phylum Chordata; class Aves; order Passeriformes; family Tyrannidae; genus Pseudotriccus; species Pseudotriccus pelzelni. Next base: position 19,092,257 of record JAWMRA010000041.1, on the reverse strand, counting down.
TCCATGTGAAAGTGCTCAGGAAAGGCTGAAAAACTGAGCTGAGCAAGCAGAGAACATCATTGTGTCCCAAACACTGGCTTGCCTTAACATGCCAAACTCATACCAGTGGATGCCTTAGGGCTCCCTTAGGGTTAATAACATTTTCATCAGCTGGTTCATACAACTTTGCAGATCAATTAATAGTTTTAAAGATGGCTAAATCTCTTTCTTCTTGTCCAGGATTGTTAGACCATAAAAAACACAGGCATGACAATAAGGCTAGTTGTTAAGAGCCTGTGCCAGAAATGGTCCTCTTCTCTTGGAAAGGAGAAAAATGAAAACTTGGATGTAGGCAGAATTTGAAACAGTAATTCCCCTCATTCTTCTATGTTAGTGTTACTGAAGCAGTGTTACTACCAAGCAAATCCAATGCCACTAATCCTCAAAGAAAGAAATTGCCAAGTGAATGTTCTCATGTGTTGACATGGACTTGAGCTGGCTTCTCCCACCAGAGTGCTGGGACAGAAGCGTTGTGTAAAGACTCCAGTAAGCACAGGGACAGAATTTGTTTGTTCCTTTTAAAGATCGGCATATGCATCTGCAGCATCCCTTGCTGGAGCCAAGATATTAGGATGAGATTGCTCTATTCAGCCAACCATATGTCAGGGAAAGTACCTCCCATACTGAATCCTTTTTTAATATCATGGACCAAACCCAAACATTTTATAGAACATCCTGAAAGGTAAATGATCAAAAAGAGTGGAATGAGTGGCCTGTTTATGTTGGCCACCCTAGTCAGTCTTGCTCACATCAAGGTATGCCATGAGAACTGCACTGACATCAGCAGGATGTATTCTAATACTCAGCATAAGCAAAGTAGGCAGAATTTGGCTTCCAGGGTATAATCATGGGTTATGGAAACTGTCATTGCCTTCCTTTGGTACAGGATCAGTCTGTCAGTAACTCCAGTACTTCTGTTTCATTTTCCTAGAATATCAGGAAGAAAAATGCTACTCAGCATGAAGAGAAATACATAGCATTTTTTCTGGATGTTTCTAAAATATTTTCTCTCTCAGCAAGCAAAACAAAGGTCTCCTGCCCTATTACATTTGGCATTTGTAATGCTGTAGTAGAGATGTAGATGTAACAAGGCAAGGTTTATGGACAGTGGCGATAGCTTTTATCAGACAGGCATAAGAGCAGAGGAAAAAAGGCTGAGGAAGCTGTCAGACAAGCGTGCTCCTTTTAAGGTCTGAAACTAGGACTGCAATCACAAATCCTTCGTCACTGGATGCTCCACAGACTAATTTCAAAACACCTTCCCGTCTAAACTGTTTGTTCATCTGTGGTTTCCATAATGGAAAGAGACTCCTGTGGATACAGTTATCAATCTTTGATCACTGCAACCAGCATGAAACCCTTAATGCTATTTAGAAAATGAAAATAGATCCTAAGACTAAACAAAAATCAGCCTATCCTGTATAACCTTAAATTTAATTATTTCTCTGGTTGTGCCTCCCTGAGCTTCATAAACTAATTAGAACTGAACCATTTAGGTACTGTTTGATTTTGAGCCATTTCTAAATGATTGCTCTACAATTTTTCCTTATTTATTCAATCATTCTTTCTGTGTAGCTATTTAGGCTGGATTCATCTCTGTTTCATTTCCCAGTAGCTCTACTGGAAGAAAACGATTGCCCTGGGATGAAGGTAAAGGGCTGTGAAAGCCAGGTGACATAACATTTCGCAGGCAGGCCAGCATGGTCTGCATTCAGATTAGCAAGTGGGCGCTAAAGTCAGGGACCTTCTAATCCTGGCCTGCTGGCTGAAGAGCTCTGCCCAGGTACTGAAATCCAAATAGGGTTTAATCATTGGGGTGGAGACTCCTTTATCAGTGAATTTCTCTTCGAGATAGGATAACAGAAACCAAATGTCTTTGATGTCAACAGAGGCAAAGTGTGCAATGCAGAGCACCAAAGCACTGAGAAAGGAAAGGACACTGCCATCTGCCTGAAGGCCTAAAGAGTCATGAGTTTTCTTCCATCTTATTTTATAGTGTATTGCAGTCTATGTTTTCTGTTTTAAGATTGATTTGTGGTTTGGTTTGGTGGGGTTTTTTTAATTGAATTCTCCCGCTTTGCAGAGGATTTAAAGTCTGTCACGAATACTGATAGGCCTGTCCCACAGAAAGGAGGGGTGGGGATGAAAAGATTGGTTCTGTGACACTCAGGCCTGCTGTGGGAATGATTGTGGCTATATGAATGTTCTCTATAGGATCAATTGCTGAGGTTTTGCACATTTTGAAGGCCCAGCATCACAGTGTTACAAGAAGGCACTATGTAACCCCATCAGGTGCATATAAACAGACTTTGTAAGCATATGAGATGCAAAATCTACTCGCTTTTACACAACTGTCTTCTCAGACGGACAAAAAGACTTACAGACTATTTACAGGGATATCATCCTTGTATGACAATAGAATGAAAATCATAAAAGTTCAATTCAAAAAGTAGTGTCTGTGAAGCCATTATCACATTTGAAGTGTAGAGCTGCCCATGACGATGCTTGGCACGGTCCTGCCAGTTGCCTGCTACAATGCTGTGCTTCTGCTCTCTCTGACTTCCTTCACACAGAGGTGTGATTCGGCTAAGCATTTGTAATCAAAACAAAAGGCCGTTTGTGGCTTCATCTATTTAACCTTGAAAAATACTTTGAGTTCCTTGATACATGAGAAATCCTGGAGAAAAGCAGATTAGAGACAGCTGCAACAGCAAGTGTGTCTTTTTGCAGAGTAAGAATGTGCTTTAAAGGCTCCAAAAGGCTCTCTTTCATGGTCATATTTGTCCAGACGATGTGTGTAAGGGAATACCTAAAGCAGGGAGAGTGGAAAAAAATATTCATACCTTCAGCGAGTACTCTTTACCCTTTGAGCACATAGTTTATGGCACAGAACAGAACCGTTCCCATCAAATATTTCTATGACAAGTAAAAAATATATACTATATCCCTATGAATAAAGACACTAATTTGTAAAGCAATTACTCTTGAAATAATTTATAATTGCCACAATTAAAAATATATTTTCTCATATTTTCTCAGAATCCCAACAAGTTTTGGAATATTGACAATACACACACTTGAGTTCAGGACACAACTATTTGTTTTAATTAAAGTTTAGCATGCACATCTGTACTTGAGTGAAGAAGTTTGCAAATGCTTTTAGGTAAAAAACCCAAAATAATAAATCTCTTTACAAAACTATGCTAACATAGAAACTTAAAAATAAGGGCTAGGATTTATCCAGAAAAATATTCTCATTTAATTTATTTTTTTTTCCTTAAAAACAAGATAAGTCATGGTTTGGAAAGAAATTTATAACAAAAAAAATCTGCCAGGATTCTAATGATCAGAATCTCAAATTCATGTCCAGGGTGTAACTTTGACTATTTCTTGACAAATATTTAGTTTTATCTCAGTTCACCAAAAACATTTGCAGCAGGAACATTTGCTTTGATTATTTAGATTTAAATACATTTTCAGTGCCTAGAAAGAGATTACGTTCTACCATTGACTTGCGCCAGGGTAGGTTTACACTGGATATTATGAAATATTTCTTCACAGAAAGGGTTATCAGGAACAGGCTGCCCAGGGAAGTGGTTGAGTGAACATCCCTGCAAGTATCAAAAAGATATGTAGATATGGCAGTCAGGGACATGGTCTAGTGGGACTTTGCAGTGTAAGGTTTATGGCTGGACCTGATGATCTTGAGGGTCTTTTCCAAACAAAATGATTTTATGATTCTATGTTCATTAACCAAGAAAAAAACTCCTTCTAATGCCAGAGGGAATTTTACTTAAGGAAGATCTGGCCATAATATCTAATTCAGATATTTGAAGCACATCTATGCATTTGTGAAACGTTACAGACATTATTTAATTTTGCTTATTTAACAAATTATTTAGGCCAAAGTTTGCCTTTTAAACAGAGGCTTCAGCTTCACTGGTGTTAAAGTGAAGAAAGCCTGGCCTGCCCTTTGCTGTTAAAACGTCAGATGCCCAGAGCATGTCCGCCGGGCTGGGGTACAGAGAAGTCAGACGCAAAATACTGCCCAGTGACTTAAAAGGAATGGGCTCCAGGCACGCTGGAGTCAGCGGAGCACTCACATGGGGTTTTTACTTGCTTAACTGATAGAGCTATCTCCAGTGGCGGCCAGAAGCCAGACATAATTTTCAAGACTTAATGTGTTTGCTTCTTATCTTGATGATGAGTAGTAGGCTGCAGACAGAAAGAAGCAGGGGGTGAGAAGGAGGATGTAGACAAGATGACCCTGTTTACTTTCTCAGTGAACTACAAATAGTTGTTATGTACTTGCTGTTTACTTGTAGCCCAAACGGCTGTTCCTCTGTCTCCCTATGAAACAGTTTGAGTCTACTTGTACTTCCTTTTGCTAACAGAGATTTGGAAACAATTCGGTGAGCTCTCTATTTAACCTCACTTTTATTTCATTTGGAGCTGCTTGTGACAGAAAATACATGAGAGGAGAGTCAGCTATGATAGAAATTTGATAGAAAACCAGCATCAGCCCAATTGCCAAAGACTGCAAAAGCTGTTCAAGTCAAAAAGAAAGAGGAGGAATTGTGCCTGAAATACATGAAACTACATTTGTCAAATGGTCTTTCTTCCACAGAATTACATCGGAGCAAAACTAAATTGAAACCCAAGTAAAACTGACTGAAAACTAAAAAGAAAAATAGGCAGTATTAGCCAAAGTAGCAGACCAATACCAACCAAGGGGAAAAAGAAGCTGTATTATATAAGTTTCATTTTTTACCAGGAGGAAAACAGAGAAGAGTGGCAGTTACTACTGCCTGTCTGTGGATGATGCTCATCTGGTACATGATCAACAGTGTAAACCCCCAAATTCAGAATGTATTTTGCTCTCACCTGAAAGCTATCATGTGGAATTTGCTTACCCATGGAGCAAAATCAACAATGCTATTGATCCTGTCACACTTCTCATGACTGAAAAGCAGAATTCCATCTTTTTAACAACAACCATACCAGTACTTCACTTCTTCTTCTTTCAGCCACCTTGAAAGCAAACAGATTCACACAGCATTTAACTAACGCACTGTTTACTGTGAGGCCCTGACTTGCAGCACACGGAATATGGCCTAAATGCAATTTCATAAGTGTACCACCAGTAAGTCAGTACAGGATTTCAGTTTTTCCCCTAAAATTACTTTATGCAACTTGTCCTGTTCTGCAGTGACAAGAACACTGCTGTGCAGGACCTCCAAATGCTGAAAGGGTCAATGAACTATGGCAAAGCCCAGAATTGTATGCCTGCATGAGCTGCCAGCTGATTAGCAAGTCATCTCATTTTTCTGTGCCTTTTTTTTCATCCCTGACTGACTCAGCCTACTCAGGAAACGCTACTTACCCAGTTTTTGTAGAGTATTCAGCACTCCAGTGCCTTTGAGCGACACTATTGGAATCTGTGTGGGTATTTACATGCCTCCTCCCTGCTCTTGCAACATCTGAACACTTGCAGGAGTAGTGCAGCAGGGTTAAAGTTTCCACAGGAAACATAGCATAGTCAGAAACTAAGTTTAGGTCACCCAAAGCATTGACTTTCTCTTTCATTATTAAAACAAACTTTCCTCTCAGTTAATCAACTGGTAGTAAAAGGGACAGACCTCAACATGCCAGAGCAGTGAGCCTGTAACAATTTGCATTACAGACTTATAAGGAAATACAGCATTTCTAGCCTTTAAAAATTAAAGCAATGCTAAAGCATTGTGACAAATAAATTAATGAGATCTTTTCAAAACCATCTATGAATCTACCTCTGCTGTTTTACAGATACCATATGTGGCCTAATTATTTTTTTCCACAAAGCAAGAGAAACATTATGAAATAAATCCTGCCCTGCAAAGTAAGGATGCCGGTCCAGCAAAGCTTTCATCTGAGTGAGGAACACCTCTTCACAGCCTCCTTTTGTGACTCAGGGTGCACAGTAACAAGCTTTGATCTTTGTCTGGGAGCCTTATATCTCTGCAATTGACTCCAGATAAAAATGACTCCAGCCAAATATTGCAATGAATGTTTAGATTGAAACCAAAAATCCCTACATCTGCGAGTTTGCTCTCAAACTTTTACTTTCTTTGAAGAAAATTTCAGTCCTGTTTCTCACTGGGCTCTTGTGGGTGCCTTCTGGTTAATGTCTGTCTGTCTCCCTGGTAACAGTCAAAGGAGAAGACACAGAGGTGTGCAGGGACTGAGTCTCTGGCCACTGTTCCTCTTATCAGGGTTCATCAGCAGGTGTCCCCTGCTCATATCCAGGAACAATAAATGCAGCCTGTGGCTAAGGGAATCACCATACAGCTTTCTTCAGAAGTCTCAAAGGGCATTAGCTGGACTCCCAATTTCGAGACATAAATCTCTCTAAACCCTCAGGTCTTCTATTTTATACTGCCCTCTCTAAGTGAATCCAGGCACTGCAATTTCCCTGATAGTTTGCTGAACAAATTTTTTATTTTTCACTTTAGCCAGTCTTTATTCTCTAGAATATACTCTACAGACATATATCACTACAATTAGAAATACTCTGCTCCTTCCAGTTTTTGTGCAATCTGAATGTTAAGTGGTATGGCAACAGTAAATCACAGTTTACTGAGTTCACAAAAGCAATCTGTGTGTATATTTGCCTGATTTTTTTCCATGCCATGTAAATGAGCAACTGAGTGTTTGCAAAAAGGGAGAAGCAATGGCACAGCAATGTGGGTGCTGCAGCTTATGCTTCTGCTGAGGAGCCAACATCTGACTGATCTGAAACTCTCTAAGCAATGCAAATCTACTTTGCATGTTCATTTTTATTGTGTCCTGCAAGACTTGTGCTAAATATTATAAATTATAATGACTTGCTGTCAAACCCAATTCAAAGGTAGCACCTGCTCATGAAGAACATCAAAATGATTGAGCCTGAACAGAAGCACAGTCAAAGTCTTTCCCTCACTTAAAAGTGACTTGTGAGTGTATTGAAAAGGATGTCAAAATGGAAAATTCCTCAGTAAATGATGACACTTAAAATGGCACAGGCCAAGGAATTTGACCCAGCTAACATGATGAACCAAGTGACTTTCAGAAGAAAGAGAAATCAGAAGCTCCTATAAATGATTCCCTTTCCTAACAGAAGATGGCTATAAAAAAATGACTGAATTACAGATAATGCTCTGGCGTCAGATACAGCCCAGTCATAGGTATCCAGTAAAGGCATTTATGCACATTTTTCTCTTGGAACTGGTGACAGTTCTTCAGCCCTTGAGTTAGTTTCATCAATCCTGACAAACGCATAATGTCTTGCTACTCCATCGGTGAATGGCTACTTCAGTCTAAACAGCAAGAAATCAAGAAGAAACAGAAGCAAAGCAGATGTCTCACCATTCTTGTGGTGGCAAAACCATAGAGCTTTCTCCACACTCCTGAATCTTCCAGGTTCTCCACTGAAGCACCATGCCAGACAAGGCCAAGCAGTAGTGTATAGCTCCCTCCTGACCCTCTGCACGGCTCGGCTCTCCGCCTCCAAAGCTACCTCTGTACTCACATGGAGAGAAGTTATTTTCTTTAGCGTTACAAAACGACCATCTACCAAAAGCTTTCCAAAGGCAAAGCATCAAAGGATAGCCCTTGAGGCACAGCTGAGGCTAAAAGAAACTTTAAGGCACAGTTCTGCTATGGCTCGTAAATTGCCTACCCATTGCAAAGCCCCAGCAGGAAACTGACTCAGAGGTGCACACCTATTTATTTCTAAGACAGTTCCTATGGAGACTAAGTTTGCCAGGATAGGTATTAGCTCTTATTAGATCATCTTTGTCTCTCATACTCTCATTATGCCTGACTCTGTTTTGTCCATCAGTGGTGGCTCAGGGGGACCTCTCAAAATCAGACCCACTGGCTCACAAGCCAGCACACTGGTTTTGGGCACAAAAAGCTTGGCCTGGCACAGGCCTGGCACTGGGCAGTTGTAAGGTACTCCAGTGGGAAGGGGCACAGCAACCCTCCTCCTGCAGGGCAGCACCAAGGGCACAGCTAGCGACTCAGCAAACCCTCATTATCTGGAGTAACAGAGTTGAATCAGGTTTTAGGATCAGTCAGGTTTTCTTGTAGGTTGTGAGACAGTCACAGAGAAAAACAGACAGAAAGGCATCTAAATATTTGAGAGATGAAATATTCTTTCTTACTATATGTTTTATATTGAGAAATGTGCATGTAATACCATGCCCCACATGTAATGGGTTTCTTTCACCAGAGATCTTACCACCTCTTTTCAGACATCAATCCTATGAGAGAAGTTTTACAGAAGAATACTATTATACACAGAGAGGAATTTGATTAACTTAAAAAAAAAAAGTTATGATTTGGTAAAGACATCAGCAACACTGATAGGTGCAGAAGCTTGCTGGATAAGGGGGGCACTCATATATGGAGTTTCACTCCTATTGCTGAATGCCAAAGAGACACTCAGGTGAGAAACGTCAAACTTCTGCAAGATCTCCAGAGCACGTGTCAGCTGAGCTCTGTGTATGGGGCAGAGGTGCCTCTGCATGGGAGGTGAAGTCCATAGTTTTGCTCTGAGCACATGCGGGAGCCAGATGGCACCGGGAACGTTCAAAGGGGCTGCACAGTTGGCTTGGCCTGTAGACCTGCCCTCTTCTGGTGCTGAGCAGCTTTGTGCTGTCATTTCGTTGCAAAACAGTGGAAACGGCAGCTCTGTGATAGTGTGGCCCCCAGAGATACCTGAACAGATTTATCACGAATGTTACTTTTACTGACTTTCAGTAACGCTTTTTAACTTCTTAAGGAATACATAGAGCACCTGGTAAAAGGATGTTACTCTCAGGCCTGAATGAACCTGGTTAGGTGTTCAGTTCTTCTGCTTTGAGGTGAGATAACGGACACAGAGAAACAACATTTACTGGAAAAGACCCACCAATCTGGCAAGAAAAACTGATATTTTTTTCAAATATGTTTTTAGTTCCTGGGACCTTGCATCCTCTGATTTTTATCTCACTTATTTAAACAGATACTGTAATTTTCCCAGTATCTTAGAGTAAAGAAGACCACTAAGGAGGAATCAGTGGGGGGTTGTCATTGGTTTCAAAGATGTGAGGATTAATTAGCTTAAAATTTAGGTATAAATATGTAAATTATATGTAACACATTGTTTAACTATGCTGCATCTCAGTATAAGCACAAAAAGCTACTGTTTCTGAAAAACGTGCTTCAAACAAGCATCAGTAATACTAGATGATACACTATTATGAACATACTTATTTTAGCCTTATAATGAAGCCAGATATTTTGCAACAGATACCCCTACATCTTATTAATTGCTAAGCCCTTACACCAGTAATCATGTAATCAGATGTTAACATTCATAATTAGTTGCAAAAACTGTTTTGTCAGATTAAAAATTTCCACTAATTTATTTTTTTTTTAGATCTTCAACTTTTAAAACTAATCTGACTTTCCTATTCATAATAGGTAAGCTACACATTACTCAGACTCTCACCTTAGCTGGTTCCCAGTTTCTCTGTAATGAAGAGCTGTCTATCGCTACCATACTAACAGTAATGAAGTGTTCAGTAGTAATTCTGTTATTTTTAACTTAGGGAATTTAATACCTTTTTTTGTGCTATGAACAGGAAAAGTACACATCTGGCACAATTTGCTTTCACATGGCTTAATGTAATTACAATTTATTAATAAACAGGTTAAATGCTACATTATTTGAGCAACTTTAAGTGTAACCAGCCTAATTTGAAATAATAAAAATGTTTCTATGTATGTGTGCTGCCTTTTCACTCTGAATAAATACTAATGGCCACAATGGTCCCACAGATTCAATTCTGTATTTTCGGATGCTTATTAAAATTAATAGAAGTTGGGACTTCAGCATATAACAGAATAGGGATCCAAATTCCAGACAAAATACTTGCTTTATAGCAGAAGACTGTCTCTTTTTTAGCACTTGACCAAAGAAAATACCTCTTCTACATTGTGAAACAGTGAAAGAGGCATGGGCAATTAGCACAAGCAAAACATTTTCACTTGATAAGTCAGTCTGGTCTGTTTTTTCTGCCATGTCTGTGTCTGAAAACAAAGGAGACACAGCAGCCCCAGGAGACAGCTTGTCTGCCCAACTCTTTTTCTGGATGATCTCTTAATTTGTTTTAGAAAGCGCATAGCAAGCCTTACAGGTGTCAAAATTTAATATGCTACATAGCATGCTGCAGCCACTGACATTGTGGGACATGTGAAAGGCTATACCAAATCAGTGTCCTTAGGGAACATACTTCTATACTTTGTCTCCACCTCCCTGCCTGTCACAACAATCCCTTGATTAGGCAATAAGACCTGGTCTTGCCTCAAGTGATTTGATAAGCAGTTGATAACCAATAGTTCATTAAGCTCTTGGGATATATAAGCCACGAGGTTTTCAGTGTGCATCTGCACTTGGGGGATTTGACAGCTCCCTGCTCAGAAGCCCAGAAGTCAGTGGAAGATGTTATTGACTGCAAAAATATTTGTTTTTGCTGTGAATGGTTTCCTAAGAGTGGCAACAGGCTTTGACATTGGATTATCCACGAAATGTGTAGTGATACCCAAGGAGATGAGCATGTGCCACAAGATTGGATACTCTGAAATGAGGCTTCCCAACCTGATGGGACACACAAGCATGGCAGAAGTTATCCTAAAATCCACCACCTGGCAGCACCTTGTACACACAGACTGTCACCCTCACGTGAGGATGTTCCTATGCTCCCTGTTTGCACCCATCTGTTTAGATACGTAAGTACCACAGCACAGTACAAAACAGGGATGAAATTAAATGCATGCTTATCATAATCTAAAGGCAATCTCCATGTTTTCTGAAGTAATTCTATTAGCTTTTTTATATTCATCAGAAAAAAGGTACTTGTACCACTTCAACTTTAGTTTGCTTTGGGAACGTGAACGCTGTTGTCAAAGGATACCATGTTTTATTTGTTACAGCTGAAATTTATTCTTATTCATTCAGGGTTGAAGCACTTACTGTGAATAGAATCAGGCTCATACTGAACCTTTTCTCAGGTTGTCATAAAGACATTTTAAAAATCATTACTTATTGCTGTAAGGTCAGTCCAGTCCATATACGGACAACAGTTTGCACAGCTTCTGCTTCTGGAATTATATTATTATTAAAGGATGTTAAATATCAGTGAAGACAATATACTTTGCCCAGGAATCACTGTTGCAACATTTTCTGTTATCACTGTGTGAGTTTGACTGACTCAGCCTGGTATTTCCTCCGGTGACAGGTTTATCCATCCCTGTAGGAGTATGTGTGTTGCTGTCCGTGACAGCTGTGCCTCTGTGCTCCTCTGCCATGGACACCCCTGGCCTGACAGCCTGGACTGCGATCGATTCCCTGGGGATGACGACATGTGCCTGGCATCTGTTACTAAGGAATATAAACACTTGCACAAAGGTAGTTTGAAGATGGCAGAGGAGAGGGTGGCCTCCCTCTATTCCTGGGAATCGAGATATAAGGGATACTGTTACCAGACAATCTGTGATTTTGTAAATGGAATCGTGTCTACCTTTGCTGCTTCACCTGTTCATGCACATGGACAGGGGAGTGCTAGTACTTGCAGTGTAAGCTGCAGCAGATCTCAGAGGATAGAAATCAGCATCGCTTCAAAAAAGAAAAGTGCAGTACTTCTCACTTAGATAGTGAAGGAAGGCAATTATGACCCTGCACAGCTGTGGGCAGTAACATACCCACTGTAGCCCACTGTGTCTGAATTATTTTGAGGTCTCTATAGACTTATCAATGACCCTTATCACAGACAAATTTACATATACAATGAGTTGGTTCTCAGATCAGCTTAGAAAAATTGGGAATACTCGGGGAAACCTGAGTTATCATTGCATTAATGTTCAAATCTTCAAGTGCACTAGGGTCTTATTAGCTTCTATGGAAAACAGTAGAAATTAGTTGCTGCTAGCACACCCAGATTCACATATTCATAACCCTAGCATAGCTGCACCCAGTCACTGATAGAATCAGTCTCCTAAACTCTTTCCCACCCACTCTAGCTGTGTTAAAAATAATTCTGTATTTGATACTTTATTTGTTGCTGATAATTGAGCTTGTCAGTCTGAAAAATGACTGATTATGCATGGAAAATGAAACTCCATTTCATTTCTAACCATGTTTTCAGAGAAGTGTGTTGACTTTTTACCTATTATCACTGGTCAGTTGTGTACTTTCTCTGTAGTGCCTGTGGTTAAACAGTGGGCTCTCAACTTCGACAGCAGAAAACGAAAATTATTCTAATATATAACCGTGAGACTTTGTAATTTCTCACCAGTCTTACCAAGGCCTGCCTGCCAGACCTGCCCGGCAGTGGAAGAATTCTTCACACACAAAAGAGTTCTTGAAGTTTTCTGTGACAGTAACTTTGGTAAGTTCTTGCTAATACAGCTGCTGTTAAAGAGACTAACAAACTTTCTTCCAAATGTCTTAAAAGTAGGATTACAATAAGTAACAGTTTCTGCTGGGATTTCAAAGGATTAAGAGTTTGGCTGCAGATTTAACTTTAGGTTAGAACATGCTCTTTCTAATCAAACTATAAGGAGGATTTATTTTGCATGAAGGATTTATTAATGATCTAGTTTGCAACCAAGTAGCTCTCCTATTCTAGTTTAGTTGGCTACACTGTAGTACAACATGCTTTTTGGAAAGTAGTTCTGTCAAAAGCAGGCGAATAAGTAAGTTTGCCTTTTATTACTGATTAAATTCAAAGTAAATCTTTGGTGTTTTCCTGCGAACAGTGTATCCTCATTACTTGTGTGCACCAGTTTTTTGTGATACATACCTTACTGAAAAGGAGACTCAGGAAATCATATCAGTAACAGAAATTCTTACTTCATGTTATCTTATTGGAGTGATAAGTGAGTGGAGTTTGCCCCAGAGATTTCCTGCAAAATCCTTTATGTCAGTGCAGAGACCCTCAGTGACTTTGGCTGGCATTAGATCAAGCAGTGTAGACAAATTTCATACTAAAAAGTGTTGGTGGAGTCAGATGAGGTAGGTAGATGCCTATAAGGAAAAGGGAATATCTAAAAGGGTGGCATCAGCAAACATTACTAACTTTTTGCCAAGGGATTTCCAACCTGGACAAAGTGAGTTTCAGGAGAATTGCTTGGGCAAACTGGACAGCCTTGTGATACAAGAACAAGACCAACAGCTTAGAATATATAATTATGCAAAAAGTCTGACATACATGGTGATGGTAAAAACACAATAATCACCCTCGGGAAAAATATTTTTTCCTAGTTACTTAAGTCAATGTAAAAAACCCCTTTACTACATACTCTTTATTTTTCAAAAATGTTTTAAGCTTTACACTGCTGCTGGAGAAGGCCTCACCAGAGTCTATCAGCATAAATTATGATTGTATTTTTAAGTAATCACCCTGCTTTCATTGGCAATGTTTCTTTCTGTATTTGAGAGGTGAAATGGCTCACGTTTCCTTTTCTTTTTTCCTTAGCAGTGAAAGTAAAGCTGTCCAAGAGGAGAACAGTATTTGATGACCGAGAGTATAACATTGAATGCCAAGTGGAATTCATTACCAAGGGCTCACTCTTGCCTTATGAAACTCAGAGTATGATACAACAGTGGCTGCTAATTAATGAAAAATGTACACAGAGGATGACTCCGACCCACCGGCCCATGGTGTACCTCCTTGTAGGGAATATTGAAGAGGGCATCATTTTAGTAAACCAAGTTTATCATTGGCAGAGGAAGGACTCCCAGCTGACTTTGGCCACTCAGAAGTGGAGATACCATAAATGCTTGTAAATATTGTAAATATTTATCGTATTATTTGTAAAAAGATTATTATATTTCTCATACTAAACCTATCTTGTAAATAGGAATGTATTATAAGGGGCATGTAAAGCTTTAATTTCCTTTTAAATTGTATTATAAGTTGTACTTTAACTCCAATGTTATTAGGCTTCCTTTCTGCAGAGTTACAGTCACTCACATCAAGTTTGATCTTAGACAGATATGGATAAATGTTTCTTTGAGTTATGGTAAAAAAAAATCATAATGTGTACAAAAGCTGGCATAAACTAGTTTTAATCCAGCTGACTACTTTCAGTGTATTTTTCCATACCACCCATTTTCTCCAGTTATCTAAACTTTCCCTTGCTTAACGTTTCATGGGTCTACTTCATTTTCTCCCGCTGGAGTATTTTGAAAGGACGCAGCCCCCTGCTGGTCGCCTTTGCTAGATGGAATAAAGAGGAATGTGTAAATACGGTGTGGTTGGTCCCAGTCATAACATTTGGTTACTGGGCATCATTTCAGAATGACAGAGCTGTCATGCACTTCAGAACGACAGAGCTGACAGCATCCCAGGGATAACACCTGAGAGAATAGGATAAATGCAGATTTTGAAACATTTTTATTCTTGTGTGGCCATCTTGAATGTAACATGCTTCAACTGGAATATAAATCAGATCCTCACTACTGAAAAGTCCCTTTTCATTTTTAGACATATAACAAAAGTCAATGTATAAACTTTACCAGTTGTCCAGCTGGTCTGCAGGAAACTAATGGAGTGACAATATAAAAGAAAAAAAAAACCACACTGAAATATTGTGGTGGCCATGTGATTATCAGTGCAATACACTAACATTGAAGCAACATGAAGATGGACAGAATTTTACTTAGTTTTATAGATATTTATAATAAAAATAACACGTAATTGATAATACATAAATTGGCAACTATTTCAGTAATACAACATCTATTATGGCCATATTTTCTTGAAACACATACAGGGCAAGTTTACAGGCAATAGATTTCTGGAAGCCGCACCTGTAATGGTCTGGGTTCCCAGTGTGTTCCCCAAAAGTTCAGGTTTGTATCAGGTTGTCAGCTTTGAAGACAGCTGTTCCATTACTTTCTACCGTGAATTGGGAAACCAGTAGAAACTGAGGCAGAGGGCGGTCAGAGTTTACAGAAGGCTGTCACTGTCCTACACACCCGCCCCGGATCGGACGGGCCGCGGAGGCACCAGCGCCGGGCCCGGGCGTGCGGGAGGCGGGGCGCGGGCTGACGATGCTCCCTCACTCTGCAGAAATGGAGCACTAATCCCTTTCGTTCAGGGATTTCTCCTTACGTCAGGAGATACCACACAGCCCGGGGCTGTGGGATGTTCAGCTCTTGGGCCAGTTCCACGGTAAAACCCTGACAGCGGTCGGACTCCCCTGGGCACGCCCCGGCCAGACGCGGTCCTCCCCGCAGGGACGCGGGGCCGCGCCGTGCCCGTGCCCGGCCGTGCAGCGGTGACGCGCACGGCAGCGCCGGCGGAAATCCCAGCCGGGATTCAAAGTGCGCTCCCGGCGCGCCCGGGGCGGGGGCTCCCACAGCGTCTCCCACCGCCGCGCAGGGCTGCGCCGCCGAGCCTGGGACGCGCCGCCCTCCCGCTTTCGGAAACCGCGGGGCTGCCAGAGGCTGCCAGAGGGTTCCCGGCGGCGGGAGGCGAGCACCGAGGCGGGCCCGCGGCCCACAGAACCGCGGCCTCCGGCGGCTCCGGGGCTCGGGTGCGGCGGCCCCGCTGCCGGCACAGCCCTCGCACCCGCTGCCCGCTCGTCGGTCTCTTCGTGTCTCCTCAGTGCCTCGCTTGGGTCTTTGAAAGACCGATGAAGTTTTAAACGCGACAGATCCTTGTAGTTGTTCTGTCCTGTTATATGAGGTCCTGTTGTTCGTACTCTGTGGCTTTGTAACGCAAGTTTCCGCACGCAGCTGTTTGGCTTCGCCCCAGGCGAGGCAGGTAAGTCGGTGTGCGATGGAGGGAGGAGGGCTGTGCTCAGAGCCCCGCCTGACTTGGGAGGCTCTGGGTGTGCCGGGGGGCTTGGGCAGGTGGCCTGTACCCCCTTCACCCGCACCAGGAATGCCAGCGCCGAGTGCCTGAGCACTCGGGGAATGGTGAATCCTGCCTGCATCCAATTTCCAGGTCGATGCCATTAGCTTTGCACTGCTGCCTTGCTCCTCGGTTTTGTCAAAATCTGAGTCCTAAATGCTTTTCCTTGATTTTGTTCTGTAAGTGCAGAGTCTAAAGTGCAAAATTGTCATGCAAACAGATATGCTCTGTACTTACATTCTCTCTAGCTAGTATAATACTAACTGTTTTAAGTTCACTTCTGGGATGAAATATGTGTCTTGGGATTTTTGTTTTGCTCAGTCTGTAGCAATGGCTTCAGGAACGGTGCTGATTTATGATGAGGAGATGACCACTCACAAACTACTTTGGAGTGAGTAAGTCAATGCTGTTGTTTTTATGAATAGATTCTTACTAGGACTTGTGAGAGAAGTACCAACTAAATGCATTTTTTGTAAACATAATAGGGAATACCTAGTGGTAGCTACTCTCCTTTTGGAGAAAAGAAATTATTTTACCCCTGATTTGTATCTAGATACTGTAATGATAATCTGAAGCTGGATTTGAGAAGCTATAGCCTTCAGTCTGGGGGGCCTTAACAAGAAGTGTTAGCATGAGGCATCTGAGTAGGCCCCTAAATGAAGTATTTTAAGCTTTTAAATTGTTTATAAAGTTAAAGTATTATTGATCTTGGGAAAAATATGTAGATACACTCACTTAGCTGAAACCTGTCAATTCAGTTAGAAATTGCCACTTGCTTAAATTTACGTAAATTAGACCGGTTCCTTTGCAGTGCTCAGGGTAACAGTAATCCATTGTTTTCTTCTCTTCCAAAGCTGCTTCTCCTCTGTTCACTTTCACTTTAATCTACAGCTTTTCATTTCAGCATTCCCATGTCTGTAGTTAAGCATTGTGACTTTCAGCAGTGAGAGAGGAAACAATAAAATTACGCTGTTATATGGGTTGGCTTTTTTTAAAGAAAATTTTTTTGCTTACATATTTTAGAATAAATTTCTAACTTGTTTCCTAAACAAAAAGTGTTTGACAACTTTATTTTTCTTTTACTCTCACATGTCCATCTTTGAGGGTAACGAATCTGCTTACAATAGGGAGTTAAAAGCTAGGCTTTATGAAGTGTATTTGTTAGCTGGGCTTGTATAATGTTATAGTAATATGATTATTGCTTATTTTCAGTCCCATTTGTGATATTGAAGTGCCAGAAAGACTTTCATCCTCCTATGAGCAGCTTAAATGTTATCACCTTGTGGAAAGATGTGTCCATGTGCCTGCCAGAGAAGGAAGCGAGGAGGAGATCCTGTTGGTTCACAGGTCTGAAACTTAACTTTCATTACCATTCAGATTAATTCAATGACACAGCAGAACTTGTACTTCCAGGTCATATTTTGATCCATTTGAAAAGGACTGCTCCAAAATTCAGTGACTTCCATTGATTTCAATGGAAAATGTGTCACACTGAAAGTTAGTTGAATAATGTTGAGTATGGTGTAGGTGCTGAATTATGAATCTGCTATCCCAGTAAATTTCCATTCTCACTCTTTGGGATCTTAAGCAGTGCATGCTGATTTATACATAGGAATAAAAGTAAACTTCTAAAAAAAAAACTGAGACAAGACCTTGAAAAGTGTAGGAAAATGGGTATTTCTTTAGAAAGATAATAACGGCTTCTTTCTTCTAAGCATCTTTGGTTAAATGGACAAAACCAAAATACTTTGCAGCTAATTCTGTGGAGGGGTGGAGTTCAGAGGAACAGCAGCCAGCCTATTCTGGGCAGTCATGGCAATGAAATCTGCTCTGGTGCTTGTCACCTGGGTGTGATGGTTCTGCAGCCAGCTGCAGATGATTCTGCATGTTGCTTGTGTGCTCATTTGCCCTTGTCAGGGAGTGCCTTGGGAGTGCCAAGGGCAGCCTTTTCCAAAAGGCAAGGAAGTTGGGAGCAGAGTGTGATAACAGAGCAGGCAGAGGCAACAGCTTTGTGGACAAGGCCACAATCCCCAAGCCGGGTAAGCTGCACAGGGCCAGCGATGGTACCCAGATTCAGCCATGAGCTTAAGTCTGCCCAGTGAGGCCACAGTGACATGGCAGGTTTGAAGTCAAGCTGGAGAGTCAGTGCACAGATCAGGGTCCAGGTCCAGATTAATGGGGTTCATGGCCAAACACAGATTTTGCTACACAGTACAGCTGCAGGGTAGTCAAGAGCAAGAGCCTTATCTTGGAAACAAGAGCCAAGGGTAGGAGGGGCAGCGTCTACTGAGGCTTCTCAGCAGAGCTGTTTGGAGGGTGCCTCTGCTGAGAGACCTTCTAGTGCTCTCTCTCAAGGTGACCAGCTGTACTGTCTCTGCTTGTTCTGGACACAGCAGCCAAACTGCAGGAGGGAAGGGATGCACTCAGGGCCCTGACACCTATGAACAGGACCATAGCTTGATCCTAAGTCATTCTTGAACTTTCAGGTTCCAAAACAGTATTTTTATTAAAAGCCATGCTTGTTAGATTGCAGTTAGTGCTGTGTACCAATATAATTTATTTTCATGGTAAATACATTCCTGATTGGGTATGGAAGAGGCTTGATCACTATTTTCAGTTGATTTGCTCCTACAAATGACCGGGGCAAATCATTTCACTGCCTTGGTTTACATAGGTAAGGTAGAGATAAGAGAGCTCTTTCCTCTCTAAAACACTCCTTGATTGAAACGAATTTATAACCCTTCAAAAAATATTTTATTTGTGGTCACAGTTAGTTATGAGTCTGCTGCTGAAGTTAAACTAGTAATTATATAGTTATTCACATTAATATGGTTTTATTCCTGTTAATACCTTCATTTTGAAGCAACTGTTTATTTCCATTAGGCAGCACTAGCATGTCTCATTTTTTGTGAAATTCTGGCTACTTTGGTGTTATGCACCTAGAGGAATGCATATATGGATTAGGACACAGGTGGGATGCTATCAGTCTCCATTTCCAGCTCACTACAGAAAGGCAGGAGATGAGTGACAGAGAATTGGGGGAACATTGATGCTAGTGCCTTAGTTCTTACTCCACTCTTGAACCAGTGAAAAGAAAGTTAGTAGACACCTAATAAGGGATTGAGTCAAAAGCTTGTTTTTCATAGAACAAGACAGAACTAGATGCATATTCTCAGAGTTGTAGTTCACTCTCTGATGACTGTCAAAATCACAGTTTGGTTCTTGTTGAGATTGCTGCATGATGAACAAAGAGCCTTTTTTTGAAAGCAAGACTTAATTGCTCTTACCACTGAAAAAGGGAGAAAAATGTTGTACTCTCAAGACATTCAAGAACCCTTGCTATCATAGAGCTCCTTTTTTTTTCACTATATCCTACATCTAGTGTTCCAGAGTACCTGTTGTACTCCTGAAGCCTCACAGCAAGCCCATTTTAACATATATTCTGTTACTTCTTGTTGCATTCTACATTAAAAAAAAAAATCTAGTTTTTTAGTTAAGTGTTGTGTTAATCTCTCTCTCCTCTACAGTTCAGAGCACTTGGAAGTGGCAAAAAGCACTCAGACAATGAATGAGGAGGAGCTGAAAAGAGTCTCTGAAAATTATGATGCTTTTTTCTTTCATCCGGTGTGTAAATTAAACTGCTTCCTCTCTTGGGAGTTACAAGTACTTGTGTTATTGCGTCTGAGTGACACTAAGATGTCAAGTAGGGGGAAATTGGCAATACAATTTTTCCGATTTAGGAGTCTCACATTTATTTATTATGTTATCTGTTTCAACTTGAGTATAATGCTGTAATTTAAATTGGTTAAGTGTCCTGTCATCTATTCTGTAATTGTATCATGCCAGTATAGTGCGCTACTCAAATTTTGGCTCTATTTTTGCCACTTAATGTCACTGTAGACCATTAGTGACTGTTAATCACATTTTGGTAAGAATTGCTCTTAAACATTGTGCCCAAGTAATGAAGATGAAGTCTTCTGTGTTTTGTTTCTGTGTGGTTTTGTTTCTTATTTTCAAAGATGTCATATTATTTCACTCAATATGCCCATCTCATGTTTCTTAACTGCTCCACAGAAAACATCCTTACAAAGGATGTGGTGATTACAGGTAATCCTAGTGGAAAACACATTGGAACCTGTGGTATAAAGTCCTGTTTCAACTGTCTTCATACAGCTTCAGTTGGGTAGAATTGTCAAGACAATTTGCTGTTGGGATGCTAAAGCATGGGATGTGTGATTAGTTTAAGTTGGTGAGTAATTAATTGATGGCAACTGTGAGTTTCTCTTTTTCAGAACACTTACCGCTGTGCCAGACTAGCAGTAGGAGCAACTTTGCAGCTGGTGGATGCTGTGATGTCAGGAAAAGGGCGCAATGGAATGGCATTAGTAAGGTGAGAAAATGTTTGAGAAAGTTTTAATTTCTTGGCAAAGATTCTTTCGTTGTGAATAACTTTATAAAACTTTGGTTCAGACCTCCAGGTCACCACAGCCAGAGAAATGCAGCTAATGGGTTCTGTTTGTTCAACAATGTTGCTATTGCAGCAGAATATGCAAAACTGAAATATGGACTGCAGAGGTGAGTGCATGGTTGATTCTAGAGAAGCTTTTTTTATGCAAGTAACAGTTTGACATTGTACTGGTTTAGATTATTGTCTAGAACGTTCCTTTTGGTTTGGAAAAACATGTTTCATTTGTAACTTCTGTAGATTAAGATGCGGTGCTTCTTCCACTGAAAGTTTTCTTTTACTGATCTATACAGAATCCTAATTGTTGACTGGGATGTCCACCATGGACAGGGAACTCAGTATATATTTGAAGAGGATCCAAGGTTTGAAGATTTTTATTTTTTTTTTAATGTTAGCTGTTTAAAGATTGTCTCTGTAACGAGTAAGATTTTTAAAACTTCTAAAACTCTTGCAAAACATTTGCTTTGTTATTTTAGTCACTCTGGCTTTTTACTTGTTATAAAATAGAGGGAAAAATTTAAAATCCAGTAGAACAGAGTTACAGTTTTTTTAAAGAATAAGAAACATAAAATGAGCAATGTGATTACCTTTTTTTGCCAGTACTAGGGTAATACATCTATCCTCTGTATTCATGAATCTCTCAGATAAAATATTCAAGTAGTAGTTGGATAAAATATTTGGGCTTTATATTGTTTTTGGAAAATCCACGTAAGTACGTTCTAGAAACAAGTGTGCTGTTCTGAAAATTCCTTGTCTTACATGTATGCACTCCATACAGACCAAAGACATTTTTAGCAGGTTAATTTTTAGGTTAATTTTGGCAAAGGGCCTACTGTACTGATTCTCACAGTCCAAATCCTTTAAGAGAACTAAGGAGAAAGGACAATTTTATTTTCTTGCTTTCAGGAACTATAGTCAACAGGTTCAGGATATAAAGTCATTTTCAGAATCTTTGTGTCAAATTGGACTTTTTTTTTTATTATTTTCAGTGTTTTGTACTTCTCCTGGCATCGTTATGAACACCAGGAATTTTGGCCATCACTCAGAGAATCTGATTATGATGCTGTGGGTCTGGGAAAAGGAAAAGGTTTTAACATAAATTTGCCTTGGAATAAGGTAAATATTGTTTACAGCACAACAAAGCAAATGCAATAACTTTGTATCTCGTTCTTTATGTAACACTTTCTGAGAGTGCACTGCTTCACTTGCTGGGTAGATGTCTTAGCTGAGTGTACATCCTTCATGTCTGTCGAATGTCTGCTGAAAAACAGGGCTCAGAATGTGATAACGTTTAAAAAATAAAAGGGAGAGAAAAACTTACACATCCATTTTTCCTTGAATATCTTGCCTAGCTATCAAATTGGAAAATGTTTCAGAAGATGGTTACATCCATTCTTGTTTAGCAGAGAACTGAAGCTCATTCTTAGGATTATGAAATGGTAGATATTTATGTACTTTACTTAAATGGAATTTATTTTACTGGACCCTGTAAGATTCCTTAATCTTTAGCTTTTACTATCTTTCCCTAAAGTTTTGAAGGACCTTAGAAAATTTGTCATTCCAACAGGAAAATATAAGCAGTGTTTCTCATATTTTTCAGGTTGGGATGGGAAATTCAGATTATCTTGCTGCATTTTTCCATGTGTTGCTTCCAGTGGCTTTTGAGGTAATTTTTTTTCCTGCCAAAGACCACTTCCTAAGTACTTCTTAAGCAGGTAGTGTTGAATATTTTATAGAAAGCAGTAACTGCCAGTAGCAGAGTTAATGCATTATTTCTGCTGGTATGATCTTGTTCTGGTGAACTGAATAGTGTTACGGAATTTTAGCTTTTAAATATTCAAAATAATGATCTGTAACTTCTCCAGCAGGGATGAAAATAGTGTAAAAGGGTAATTTATTCAAGGAGAGTCTTTATTTGTGTTCATATTCTAACTGAAATAACAGTTGATCATGGTACAGTTGAAATCAGTACAAAATTGAAAATAGGACATAAGAATATGCTACAACTGTTTCTGTTTTATAACAGTTTGATCCTGAACTGGTTATTGTCTCCTCTGGATATGATTCTGGAATTGGAGACCCTGAAGTAAGTAACTTGAGGTTTTTGTGTTGTCTGTCACAAATCTGTTCAGAAAATATTCCTGCCTCTTTAATCTCCTGTGATTCTGAAGTGAAATTCAGTTCAATCAAGCTAAAAATATATGTTTGCATCTTTAAGCTGACCTGAGTTCATGAAACACTACAACAATGTAAAGACAGGCTATTATTTATATATATATATATATATATATTTATGGGTTTCATACCAATGTTTCTGATTAAAGTTTAATTTCTTAAACATTTTTGTTTGACTTAGGGTCAGATGAATGCCACTCCTGAGGTTTTTGCCCACCTTACACATTTCCTGATGCAGTTAGCTAATGGAAAGCTGTGTGTCATCCTAGAGGTAAAGACTTCTGAAGTGTACTCCTAGGGGAAAGGTCTTTGTATAAGAGCTGTTTAGAGCAAACTAGAAGCTAGGAAGCAAAATTTCTTAATGAAATAATTCCTTTTTTTTGATCTTTGTTTTGAGTATCAGGAATGCAAAAATGGCTAAGATTTGGCAATGCTTTTATATCTTGAACTTTTGAAACAGAGGAGCCATATGCTTATCATTCAAAAAAATATCCTTCTCAAATCTGTTCAGTTTTTGTGAACATTTACTAGTCTACTGCTCTGGCCAGTCCCAAACTCATTAAAATGTATTTAGTGAATAGGCTGCATTACCAATGATTTTGCAAATATGTCTTATTCCAGGAGAGTTTAACCTAAATATACTCTTACTTAGTAATGGAGCATTACAAAATTCTCTTTTTTGATTTAAAGCCTCTATGCAAGCGCTTGAAGAGCTCTTCTTTATTCTTTTTTTAAGCAATTAAAAATGTTTTCTCCTTTTGAAATCTAGATTTCAACTCCCTATTTCTGCTGCATATTAGAAAAATGGTGGGTTTTCCGGTAAATGTGTGGAAATATTGCTGCCAACAAGGTCTCCAAGAGTGAACTGCTTATTAGTTGATTCACTTGAGCTCTGTTTTGCATGACCTTTCTTCCACCATCCTTCCCAGCTGGTTGTTGTAGATATTTTTAGCTACTAACTGAAGTGCGAATAAGCATCCACTCCTACTACAGATGATGTGACTGCTCCATAGGTGATAGATTGCTCCCTAAACACCACCTAGCAGTCTAAATCCATTTTGTTCTCCAAAGCCTGCCAAACCATTAGGCAACCACATCTTAAAAGTGTCAGGCCATGTGAGATTTTTCTTGTACAGACCTTTTAGAGGACAGTAATAGTATTTGCCTTCTAAGGAATCTTCCCCAAGAATTGTTGAAGACAGCATGTTGTGGATGGGAGTGGAGAAGGCATATGTTCCCAGGGTTTTCCTGTCAAAATCATGACTAATTTCTGAAGTTATTTGAACCATGATAAAGTGAGTTGAATCATGAGATGCCAGTGAAGTACAGCAGGTAGCCACTAACTTATTGTTTTCATATTGAAAGTCATTGAGTTAGATGTACTTTCGTATTATCTTCTGTTTCTGTAAATACAGATATATTTCAAAAGTACAATTTGTTTTCTATTATGATATTCAGAGAGACGTTAAAAGTATTTGTCCCTTAGTTGACACAAAAAACTTTTTTTTTTTTGCAGGGTGGATACCACTTGAAATCATTGGCTGAATCAGTCTGCATGACTGTAAAAACTTTGCTTGGAGATCCTGTACCTCAAATAACTGGAGAAATGTCACCTTGTCTAAGGTAAGCATATAAAGAATTCTAGAACAACCCATCCAAGGTACAGTTTTGTATACTTTTCTTTCTGAAATTATTCCAAGTTGTGATATCTTACAGCATAAAACCATAAGCCATTTTGTTCTTGGGCCTTGTTATCCTGTAGAAATCCATCTCACTGAAGGCTAAGACAATCCTGCTGTAATTAAGGCAATGCCAATTAATGACAGGCAGTATTTTGGAAAGTATGCAGTTACTAGGATTAGTTCTTCAGAGCCCAGGGCCGCTTTAATTGCTGTAGTACCGCAGGAGCTGGAGCTAACCTTTCTCTTGTCAGTGACAGCTGGTGCTGTGCAAAGCCAGACTTGATGAACCCTTGTGTTTCTAGAATTTGGAGCATTGAGGCTTTGGGTGCAAAAGCACTTGATAGTATAGAGCTCTACCAAGATAATTAAATTTCAAGTCTAACTTCTTTTTGGAGACACTAAGACTGTGTTAATCTGACCTAGTAAAACATTCTGAACCTTGGGCCTGAACCAGTCCCACATCAAAACTCTTTCTCTCTGCTTGTCTGTACTACCTCCTCCATGTCTTCATGTTCTGTCCTCAGTCTCTCTCCCACTTCATTATCTGCCCTGTGCTTTTTCCAGCAGTAATGCTCCTCATGCACTTGGGTGGCTGTGTTAGTTAAAACTCAGAGCTCGGATCAGCTAGGGAAGCAGTGCAGATACACATGGGCTGTGGGCTGAGTAGTGTTCAGTAAACTCACAGAGCAAGCTGGTTATTTTTCTCGCAGCACATCCCATAGCCCCTGTGTGTCCTCTTTTTTCTTCTCCAACAGCTGTGGTATCTCAGGTCGCTATCACCCTAGGTAATAGAGAGTCGGTTACATATGTATCCAGTGTATCAGTCCAGCTCCTGAACACCTTAAAAATAATCTCTAAGTACACGGAATTTCTTCTGGATTTAACATGACTGGAATTATGTATGATAGCTAATGTAATAGAACCATTTGACCATAGTGGTGCAAATACCTGTGGTAATAAAAAGAGGATTTCAACACAAAGATTAGCAGGGAATGTGATTTATTTGGTTCCTGAACAGATTGTCTTGCATTTGAGTGAATCTAATTAAATCTTTGCATTGTGTAGACAAATGCTCTGACAGGCACTGACAGACAGAAGAACTCAGACAGGTGTGCTTTTTCCAGCGGCAGGGTTGGGATTTCACTCGCGGTGTGTAAATGTGCATATATGCTGTGTGTGTTCTTCACTTTTCTTTTTTGACTGTTAAATCTAATCATTCCAAGCAATCTGCCCATTGATTTTCATTATCTTTATTTTTCTGTTCTCCATTCTTGGAAGAGACCAGAGCTTGTTCCTTTTCAGTTGGATATATTGGTTTTGCATTTCTGTTGATGTAAATTATGTTTCCTCTGTTTTCATTATTGCTGACTCTGTTAATCTGGTTTCTTTTGTAGTGCTGTTGAATCTATTCAGAATGTGAGAGCAGCACATAAACCCTACTGGAAATGGTTGATGTACGAAGGTAATTTCTCTTTCCTCAAGCCAACGTGATTTGATAAATGGATTAATACAGAAATTCAAAATTATTAAAATTAATACCAACAGATTAAAATAATTGAACAAGCAGTTATTCATCAAGTGACTGACAAAGCGGTGTGAGGCTTCATTCAGGGCCACATCTTCAGCTGGTCTGAAGAGAACTTCTGAAGCCAGCAGACACCATGTCTGCTCTTTGTTTGAGGATGCTGTTTTATGTGTCAAAAATATGGACATAAGATTTATTATCGTTTATCACCTTTCACTAGATTAAAATGAAAGTAGTAGCACTGAAAAAATAACATCTGTGTCAGGAAACATTGTAGCTAGTGCATGGGAGTAAATATGCATACTATGAAAGAAAATGTCCTCTTTTGTATGCAAGCATATCCAAAAATTACCACATTGCTTAGGAATGTATACCTGTGAAACCATTCTATTTCTTTTTCTCTAGACACATCATTTTTACAAAATGTGAGCACCAAACTGCATCTACTAAAGAAGGCTAATTCAAGTCCCTCCACAGAACATGACTCTAAGATAACTAACAGCAGCGAAACTGTCAAAGTAGAGAGGTTTTTGGAATTGCACATGAAAAATATTCTATTTCCAGTGCCTCCCATCAAAACAGCAACAACTGATTCTACAGGTTTAGCACATTTCCTCCCTGTAGCTGTTCATTTGGTGAAGGAAATAGACAAAACTGAAATAAAAGCTCTTGTCAGGTTGGTCCTATTTATGTAATTTTCAATATAATTAAGATGTTGAGAGGTCTCTGTACAGAGTGTCATCTAGCTCTGTATCTGCCATAGTCATCTTTTTGGCCTTAGTCTCCTCAATTACAGCCAGAAATTCTTGCTTTGAAAAATTAAGGCATTTGTGGTTTTTGTCACTCATAGCCTTGAAATCCTTGGACTGATCAGAATACTTTTGTCTAAAACTCTTTCAAGAGAGATAGGACAGCTAATGCAAATGTATTCATTTAGAAAGAGATTTTGCTAGGAAGGTGCCATAAAGCTCTGCATTCACGTTTATCTGGAAAAAATATCTAACTGCTCTGTTTTGAGAAACTCGACTTTTTGTTTTGTCTGAGTCTAATTTTGACAGAACTCTCTTTCCTCAGTATCTTCAGACATTTTTGTTTTCTTTCTAGTGCAGAATGAAGACAGGTTTAGAGAGCTCAAGGCTGTCAGCCAACAGTGTTGTCATCTTCCTGCTAGAGCTAGGTTTCTGAGAAGCAGTATGTAGCATCTATACAAAATGTATGCCATTAATACTAAGTGCAAAGTACTGTATCAGTGTCCTCTTTGAAGGCATTATTGCCTCTTAATCTAGTTTTTCTCCATATAATTTATTTTACAGTGGCTTTTATGCGGACCTTGTGAAAGATGACAAAACTTTGCTCTCTCTTGGCAGTATGTTGGCCATCCTAGATAAAATACTTCAGAAAGAGGTAATAATACATTGCCTTGGTCTTGGGGCTAGGGGCGGAGTTGGATTCCTCTGATTTTTGCTTCTACTATATTGTTGCCCGGATTTTGGTTGCTGTGTATCTCACAAGTCCATTATCTCAGCTCGAATGTGCTTAGCTATGAGAGTGATTATGCAAGATGAGAAAACAAGTGTTCAGGGATGGTTCTTTACCACAGTACATCTTTCTAATGATCTTTGGACAAGTCACCATCCAGACTTTGTAGGTAGTCAGAGCACATGAGTCACTAAGAACTTCTCATTGCTCTCAGACCTACAGGTCAGCCAGGCATTTACTCTTCCAGTTGAGGGGAGCAGAAGTTGGTGTATCAAGCACCAGTAAGCAGCAACAAGAAATATGAGGAAATGTCAAAACTTTCCCTGTCTCAGCCATGCAGAGTTTTGCCTTCTATCTTTAGTACTTCAGCATTACCTTTCCTTACAAGATGCCATACTATGTGCAGTGTTGCACAACAGTTTACACGTGTGCATATGCACACACAACATTTAGTGGTGTTTTCAACAGCTCTGCTGTATGCTGTGATTCTGAACAGAGTAATTCCAGTTCAGCATTTTGATTCTTGCAAGGTCAGAAAAGAAGAGAAGGTGGGCTTAGAGGGTGCAAATTTGTATTCATGTATAAAAACTTGGAGAAGAAAAACTGCAAACAAGTTAAAAATATTACAGCCTAATAGAACACTCTCTACCTTTGACTGAAAAGCTTTCTTTAAAGTACTAGGCCTGCAAGGAGGAGTAACTGCCAGAATGGTTTCTCTCTTCTAAGCTATCTTCTTGCTGTTGGAAGTCACATATGTAGATCTGTAACGTCAAATTTCTGACGTTACAGATTGCACATAG
The DNA here is from genome assembly GCA_035584735.1 of Pseudotriccus pelzelni. Lineage (NCBI taxonomy): Eukaryota > Metazoa > Chordata > Aves > Passeriformes > Tyrannidae > Pseudotriccus > Pseudotriccus pelzelni. The sequence continues at coordinate 19,064,166 of JAWMRA010000041.1, read as the reverse complement.
CTCCAGGAAAGCCTATAAATAGATTTTTGAAAATGGCAGAAAGAACTTTAAGAACTTTAATGAGTTGCAGCTGGAAGTTCAACTTTTTGTGCTGACAAATACAGAAAGGAGGAATGAGGAGGGGAAACTCGTTTTTTTGCTTAGCTTTCATGTAGAGTTCAAAGCACTACACAACACAAATGAACACTGAAGGGTTGACTGAGTAATACTGCAGTTACGTTTTCCAGAGAGGAATAGCTTGTTCAGGTTAAAGAAAGAGTCAGAATTCAGGGACAACCTCCATTTCATAGGGTGTATTTTTCCACTGCAGTTAGCCTGCGGGCACACTGAGTGTATCCAATCTGCACACTATCTAAAGAACCAGTAAAGATGGCCTTCCTCTGCAGAAGCTATCTTTACAGTTTCCTTTCAGCATAGCACCATACTTTTGAAGTAACAGTACAGCTTGTGTCAAATATGGCTTTTCTCTAGAAAATGAATTAATAACATTTTTTAACCCTTCTATGATAGATCATTAACATCCCTTGATACATATAAACAAGTAAAAAACCAGTTGTTACACTTAAAAAATGACATGTTCTTGAGCAACATTAACTGCTTCTGAATGAAAAATGTGTTTTGGAGGTACGTAATGGAATTGCAGCGTCACCCACACCTGCTGTTTCTGCTGCTGTTGCACTAAGACATTCTGTTCGTTTTGGATTTCAAAGGTGAATTTGTATCTTTGTGTTTGCAGCTCTTTGACAAAATGTTTAAATATGATACTGAGCGTGTGAAATATGGCAAAATACCTGCAAAACCTTGATTTAAAAATAGCATGTCCATTCACATTGTATTTTCAAGGTGTAGTCCAGATAATAGCATATATGCCAGCAAAAGCCTTTTGCCTCCCTCTCCCTCTCCCATCCCTCCCTCCCTCTCCCCCTCAATCCTTCCCTCCCTCCCTGATTCCCTCCTGTCCTCCCATAATCCCCTTTCCCTCTCTTCCTCCCTTAATCCCACTCTCTCTTCCTCCCTTAATCCCACCTTCCCTCCATCCTACCTTTCCTTCTTCTCTCCCTCTCCCTTCTCTCCCCTCTCCCCCCTTTCACCCTCCCTTCCCTCCCCTCTCCTCCCCCCCATCCTCCCCCTTCCTCCCTTAATCCCACCCTCCCTCCCTTTCCCCCCTAACTCCCTTTCCCCCCTAACTCTCCCTCCCTTCCTTTCCCCCCTAACTCTCCCTCTCTTTGTCCCTCCCTCCCACCTTTCCCACGTGGCCTCCCTCCCTCCCTCCCTGTTTCCCTTAATCCTAGCCTCCCTCCATCCCTCCCTTACTCCCGTCCTGCCCCCCACCC
>JAWMRA010000041.1:18970960-19062732 GCA_035584735.1 Pseudotriccus pelzelni | reverse complement strand
CCTTCCTTAACCCTATCCCCCTTCTCTACATTTCCCTCCCTCCCCTTCTTTGTCAGATTCCAATTGGTTTTGGCCTGAGGGCGCTTTCTTGGTTGTCGTTTTCCAAGGGAGAAATGGGGTTCCCTTGAACTGTCCTAAATGTGTTTTCTTCATATTTTAGTGGACCAAATTAAGAAACAGTATACATTATTTTTTATACATCAATCCATACATGCAAACTCTTTATACAGATTGCAGTAATGGAAAAAAAATTACTTGTAGATGTAAACGTATGTTTATTTTCGTATTCTACAGAGTGCTTTGTATATTTGTGGGAGACATGCAGATCATACCGAACACAGAAGATGGGTGAGGTTGCTCTTAACTTCAGGCAGTCAGATCCCAAGGCCTTATAAATGTTCAGAAGTGTCTGTATGTGTGATGAATTCTGCACTAAGGAATCAGTCATGACTTGACATTCATTAAGTTTAGCTTGAAGCAAAATACAGAACTTCCCCAAATACATCTCCAAAGACAAACTGCTATTTCTAAATGTCATTTTATGTGTTTAGTGGTAGGTTTAAATTATAATCCTATATTAATTGAAATTTAAATTGCTATTGAAAAATGGGGTATTGCAGATACAAAGTAAAAAGGCAATTTTTAATTATATAGGGTGTATCTCCTCATAACTGCAGGAGGCATATACTGCTGATGCAGAGTTCCTTGTTGAAAGTCATCCTTTCTTATATATAACTTTTTTTCCACTTCCGCTTTTTCTTAAAAGTGATTTGTCCATACTCTTTAATCCTGTTTTTAAAAATACTATGAAAAGGATTTCAGTTTTAATTGTTACTTACATTTTGGCGTGTAGTAATGAAAATAGTTGTTTCCTCCTGTGTTATGAACTAGTATTTAAAGAATAATGAAAGAAAATATATTTTTACCACACTGGGAGATGTTGGTTAAATACTGAGGTGTAGTTTTTATTTACAGAAGAGTGCTTATCATACATATCTGTGAGAAAGAAGAGTCTGGAAAGACCGGTTCCAAACACTATATTTCTCTAAACTGGAAGGAGGTAAGATTCACTTTCTGGAAACAACATAGGAGAAAAGCTTTTTAGATAAGTAATAGATTATATTTACAAATTCACAAAATGACACTGAGAATTACGCGCCTCACTCCAGTTTGGACTGAAAATTTTTCCTTTCCTTGCCTTTGCCAGGGTACTGCTCCCTCACCAAGCTTTAGAGAACATTAGAATTCATAGGTTTGGGGAAACCTTATAGTTACTGCAGTTCATCTTCAGCAAGGCAGAGTTACAATGCGAAGACACTAAGGAAAAAATTACAATCTGCATACTTAATATAAAAACCACGGGAAAAAATAGATCAGTATCCTGTTTCCTAGGTCAATCAAAAGCTTTCTAAGATTCACCTTTTTGTTTTATTTTATATCTGAGAATTTGAGGCTCTACATTTGTCCTGAACAGTTTCTTCTTGTTGTTAAAGGGTGCTGAAGGAAATGACTTCTTTTCTGCTGTACTTGGATTCATTCTTCCTGTAGCATATAGTTATCAACCAAACTTAACAGTAATAGCTGTTGGACCAAACAGGAACCTTGAGATAAGTGGGATTTCTCTGCTTTTTGCTTTACTACAAGGATTAGCTGAGTCTCGAATTTTTGCTGTGATCAAGGTAAGAAGTGGTTCTGAGCTGTGGTACTTCCAAGTGTCTGGCACAGAATTCAAATCCAGCAGCAGCATGCCAGCTATGAACAGCTTCAGGCTGCCCAGGAGAAAATACTGCCTGTGTCTATCTTGTCTCTGGTACCCTAGAGTTCAGAGTGCAAACTGCCCAAGTTTGTTTCTGTCTTGAGAGCAAGGCAAGACACAGATGCATACTGAGCTTTAGGCAGCCTGAATGGTGGAGAGGCAAGGGCATGAATGCAAGCTCATGGTTCTGTCTGTAAACCATAGATGTTCTGACAATTTGCCACAACTTCCATCCATCTGGGATTCACAGCTCAGAGTTGTCTCCTGAAAAGAGTCAATTACTGTCTGTTAAATCATCTGGCCTCTTTCCCTGAAATGTGATTGAAAGCAGCCCATTGTCCTGTTCTTCATGGACTGCTAAATTTCCTCTCCCCCATGCTGTATTTTGTCAAAGCCAACTTCCAGCGTGCAGAAGATAAATCAGAATGGCACATATCCTTCAAGTGAATTTAATTGTGATAATACAGAATTGAGGGCCAGTCTACCACAGCTTTGTTTCTGGTAAAGAACATATGGATCTTTCCCTAGTCTAGTTTTTTCATTACGCTACCCATTATGAATGTCTAAATGTTGGAAGTTGGAGGCTGTATCCAGACCAGTGATCAGTGCCAATGAGCGTATCTTCCATGAATTTGTCTAATCTCGTAGAGAACTCAGTTTATACTCTTGGCCTCTCCAGCATCCTGTGGTTGTGAGTAGCACTGTTTCTCTCTGTGATCTGTGAAACAGTAACTTATGATTGCTTTTATGCCTTCTAGTTCTTTAATGAGAAACAGCAAACATTTGTTCACATATGCTTATTCTAATCTGTTCCCTGGCAAGTATCCAATTAAAGCCATGCTATTAATTAAGCTGCCAGTTAAGTGGATTTTGACATAATATTTGAGAAAACTACAGAATAAATTATTTGTTTTAATTTAGAATGCTGATACATAAATTATCTAAGCTAAAATAATTTGTAAGTTGATAAATATCCATAGTGTATTTACACATTACTAATTAGGAGTATGAAATGAGAGAACTATTGATATTCTGAAGTGTAAACTCAGACATTAAAAGGAAGTTAGGAATACATATTGAAAAAAAACTGTGATACTTTTATATTGTTATTCTGCAGGTAGCTCCATAACAGGATTATGTAATGTGTGGGGATTTTGTAATGCATATGCTTGGCTTTTTAGAATAACTGAAAAAATATTCTATCTCTTAAAAATAAAATAGGGTTACAGTCTTCCAAATATAATCTTCATATACTATCAAAATTTCAAAATACAGTTTCTGCAAGCAAATGATACTGATTTAGACTGTGATAAGTACAAAACAGTCACTTCTTGATGAAGCAAAATACATCACTGTTTTCCACTCAGAAAGTAAAGGATTCATGAAGTAAACGAGCTCCAGGCTCCCCTTCCCTCATAACATTTTCTGTCCCTAACCCAGCATTATTTCTTTTCAATCATAAAAGGAAATCTGCAATTCTTTCTCTATTTGAAAGAAACATGTTTTAACTTTTTCAGAAAAAACTCCATTTTTTACACACTTTTATTTGAAAATGGAAAGTTGTTAATTCTTTCTAATACTAGCAGTTTAATTATAAAAGTTTGTTTTAAAATATTTAATGTATCACTGAAACAAAGAGAGCTTGGTTCATAGGGGTTTGTTTTTTTTCTTCCTAATTAGGACACAGAGATAAAATTAATGCAAAGTGTAGCCAAAGCATTAGTGGGTGCTTCTCCACCCCACTTTGGAGTTTATGTACCTCCTACCCAAGAGAAAGTAAATAAAATAAAAATATTAAGAGACCAGTTTCAGCAGGAATGGAAAATGCTTCAGCGTTCAGGTAAGTTGTCTGGGTTTAATTCTTATTAATATATGCAAGTTTCTGAAAACTTTATAAAATACAGCTAGGTCCTGTCAGTCAGTGGGATATTAAATTCAGTGAGACCAGACCGATCTAATGTGAAAATGTTGAAACTCCGAATGCTTCTAATTCTGCCACTTGAGCCAAAAAGCACTGGATTTCATAGCATAACAGTACCATTCAGACATTGAATACTGTTCCTCCAGAATTTTGGAATTAAAGTACCAAAATACTGTGTGCTTAAAGAATGGACACTGACTGTGTGCTGGCTCTGATTGCTACTGTGTTCTCTGAATATAGTGCCAAATCAGGTGATATTTTTATACATTTAACTTGTCCACAAATAACTTCATGTAACTTAGTAGAGATGAGTCATGCTGCAAGTGCAGTCACAAAGAGCTGAGGATCAGGCACCGCATTTGTATAGGAATCAGGCTAAGCAGGGATGTGTGTTTTCAAGCATATTTTTTTAGTAATGTTTCTCTGCTGAATGACTACTATTTTTCAACAAGGAAAGCAATTATAAAGATGGTCATATCTCTCTAAAAGAAAATGGCCTTCTGTCTTTCAGAAGTAGCCAAGACCAGGGGTCTGGTTGCAATAAAAATGTTCTTATGGGGTCAGGAATTGCGGTATGAGCTTGATTAATAACTGGTTTTCTTACTGCTGTTCTTTTCAGTGAAGGATGGGATTTCAAGAAATTGACTTCAGAATCATTTTACAAAGCAGAAGAAAAGGAAAATATGAGGACTTCACTCTGCCCTCCTCTCAAAAGTAAATTGTCTACATAACAAATAGAAAGCCCATGCCCCCACAGATCTGGTAGTGGCCTAAGGCTACATCATGTAAATTCTCAAAATTAAACATCCCAAGGCAATAACCATAGTATGCCTTGTTTTATAGCATTCAAGACGTGACTTAGGGATCATTTCCAAGAGCACTTTTCTGTGATTGTGACTTCAATAATGTGACCTTTTGATTTCAAACACTTCAAATTATGTTTATGCTCATATTGCTACTGAGATCAACTTTATATAATTCAAAGAACTAAATCTGGTTTTGCAGTTCTCTTTTTTTAATTGTTCCCAGTCCTTCCCTTCCCATTTGTTCTGGTTTTCAGATATTGCTGGATGGGAAATGATGCCCATCCTCGAACATATGGAAATTAAAATATTTTTCAAAAGAAAAGTCAAGTGAAACATTTTCACGACTGAGAGCTGAAAAATATGAAATGTTCTGTTTCAGTTCAGAATTTTTTGAAACTTAACTTTGAACTCCTAAAAAAGTATTTACTTTTAAGCTGGAAATTGGGTAAAGGCCAAACTTCAGCTTCAAAACTTTTCCTTACAGGAGATTTTTTTTGGTTCATTTTTCTCTCTCCCTCTCTGTCCCCGAATGCCTGCTTTTTTTTCCCACGGAAAATGCATTTTCTGAGAAGTTTCTGCAAAACCTCCTTTCCCTGACTTTGTCCAGCTGAATTTCTAGTGTTTGAATATGTTGTATTTTGATATGTATTTTTCCAAGACCTTTAATAAACGTGAATTAAGAGGAAGGAAGAGTGGTGGTAGAGTTTGTTGGCAAGCACCACCAGAAGGCTGCAGTTGCCTTCTGAGCTCGGGACAGGGGCGGTTCGCCGCTTTCTGGCACCGGTGTGTTAATTTTTTTAATTTTTTTTTTGGTCAGCTGACAGCGTTAAACGTGAGTATGGCAGGAACGGCTTAAAACCCGTGAGCTGCTCGCACGGGCGATTTCTGTTTCGGCGGTGACGCCGCTCAGCGCTGGCAGGGCCGGAGGGGCAGCCCCGGCCCGGTCCCGCCCGGCGGGCGCGGCTCCCGTCGCGCTCGGGTGACGTGTCGGCGCCGGGCGCTGGAAGGGGGCGGTGTCACCGTCCCGCTCCCGCCGCTGCCCCGGGAGCGCCGCAGGTACGGCCCGGGCGGGAAGGGCTGGGATGGGGGGCAGCCCCGCGGGCGGTGCTGATGGCCGGCGGCGAGGAGGGGCTGGCGCGCCGCGCTCGGGCCCGGCGGGATGCTCAGGGTGAGCCCCGGCAGCTCCTCCGGGGCACCCCCGCATCTCCTCGGTGGGTGCTGCGGATGCGCCAGGGATGGCGGGTGCCCTCCGGCCCGCACCGCGCTGCCCGCACCGTCTGCACCGCCCTGCGCGGCCCCGCGGCTGCTGCCGAGCGCGCTGCCGCGGGGATGTCTCCTGGGAAAAGGGAGAGGTGTCCCGCAGGAATCCTATATTAGAACAGAACAACCTTCTCTCTGCTATTTCAGTCTGCCGAGCAAAATCAGGCATTTGGAATTAAGCTTGCACCACCATCACTTCACTTATGATCACAGTTACAGTGTGGTTTTTATAGCTCGTGTCCTAAATATCTGCTGGGTCAGTTCACTCGCTTTGGGCGGTCTCAGTTTGAGTTAAAGCATGCTCATCAATATCTGCTACACGTTACGAGTTTCTTCCTTTTCGTGATATTTTCCAGGTCTTCACATGAAACTGGAGATCCTGACAGTAACTGCTGAAACCCGACAATTTGATTTGAAATGGAGAGCATCACACAGTTGTTCAATGATTTGTGTGAAGCACACTTGACAGGTTTGCCATGGAAGGTTCACTTGGGCAGGCAGAAGATCAGCAAGAGAAGGGCTAAGCAAAATCTGAAGAGGGTTGCTTATAATGCCCTGTTCATAAACCTTTTTCAAGATGAGGCTCGTAAGCTGCAATCAAACATTTCCAGACTTCCAGTGAAAAACAAAATTTTGATGCTGTCTTTCAACCTGAGAGTTGGTGGCCTGGGTGCTCAAGCAGATAGACTGGAGAATCTTGTAGAGGAACTGGAAACAGCTGAATGCTTACCATTTACTGAAGTGAATTCTGTCTTAGATCTCTTAGTACAGCTTGCTGGAACAGGCCCTCCCCAACTTGTACCACAAAAAAAGGACTATTTTATGAACAACAAATATGTTGGGAGAAATGTCAAATACCAGGGTTATGACTATTATGATGTGAGTGTGTTTGAAGCTGACATACAGTCCCTGATAACAAATGAAGAATGTCAGTTCAACGACACAATTCAAAAGACGCTTCAGATAATGGAGGCGGCCCCTGGCACTGGACTCCCTGCCATAGGGCTGTTCTCACAGAGCTGCCCTGCTGGGGACAAGTTTGAGAAAGAGACACGGGTCTCACTCTTCGGTGCCCTTGTCCACAGCCGTACATATGATATGGACATCAAGTTGGATTTGCCACCAGTGCCTGACAATGCAGATTTGTCTGGACTTGCAATTAAAGTACAGTATCATTTGTTTTGGACTTACGAGTGTATGCATGCTTTCACTGTGCCACTTTGAAACTATGCGTTAAAATGTAGGTGGTGGTTTAATTTGTGATAGAAGCATACAGCACTGGAATTTAAGATGGAGCAGGGATTCTTTCCATTGCATAGGAGCAGATAAGCTTTTTGGGTATAGAGATGTGTGATAACAAAAACCTTGGTCTTGTCCTGCAGCTGTGTCAAAACCCACCATGTGGCCACAGGCTTTCCTAATTTAAGCCATCAGCTGTATCTGTACCTTCCCCACCTTAGCAATCTTTTGCTTCCGTTTTTACCTGCTTTGTCTGAACTCCTCTGCATCGTTGCTTGTTAGTGCTCAGAACTGATTGCATCAGCGTTCCTGTCTGAATGTACTGTGCTTTACTGTTCAGCTTATATTACCTAATTTGCTGTGGTTTTGTCTTGGCTTGTTTTATCTTAAATGATTTTTTTTCCGTTATTTTCACTGAATGTCCTAGTTCCTATCGTCCTTTTACCTTTTCAGTGTGTACAGTTTCTACTGTATCTTTTTTTCCCCTTTTGCTGTCCATTCTAAATATTTTTGCTGTTTTGTTCTCATAGAAGTGCTAGATAAACTTTCAGGTTTTTCTTTCTTTCCATTTTTACTGTGTGTAGGTAGGCTTTTCTATACCCTATCTTTTGATCATCACCTTGTTCCCTCTACTTAACATATGGATAGATCTTGCAATTCCTTTAATTCAGGATCTTAATTGAAACTTGGAGGCAGACGTGTTAAATAGAAAACTCCTGTTCTGTTCAGTATGCAGATATGGATGCCAGTTGTAACCTGGGGGGGGGGCAGGATGTTTTTGAGTTAGTGCTGTACTCTTTCCATCAAATGGGAAAATTTGCCATTTCTTGGGGAACATGATGCTTTTTATGTGGGTGTGATTGTCTTTTACTAAAATTGAGGACAGTTCTGCACAACTCCTGTTGAGTGGGGGCTGAGGATGTAGCATATACAGTGTTTGGGCACCTATAGATATTCTGCATATAAATAAGGGAAGAAACTATGTTAGTCATAGTTAACAAAATGCTTACAAATTGGAAGATTTAGGGTCTGGGTCATTTGCCTCAAACAAAAGGCAGAGCAGTATGATTTTATTAATGTTACATTTTGTAGAACTATACAGTTACCGAAGGAGGGAGTTTCAAGTTTAACACTTAACAAGCACAGTTTATTATTTTGATGGTGATTGCCATTTTATGTATAGGCATTCATACCTGGAGAGACTCACCAAATAAAAAGAATGCTTACAGTGAAAACTTAAAATTGATATAAAGGGACGGTAGGTAAGACAAGTTGGGTCACATACAGTCACTCAGTCATGAATGATAGCAGAACATCTTCTTTATTAGCTTCAGTAAAATATTTCCATGTCTAACATTTGAACTCTCTCTGACAGGTTCCCCAAAGTATAGATCAGTCAGAAGATGAGGGATTCCAGTCAGCATCCAATCTGACTCCTGATTCTCAGTCAGAGCCGAGCATGACTCCAGACATAGACTTGTGGGATGCAGTGCTTACATATGGACCCAGCAAACGAAGATGTTGGGAAAGAATTGGATAGTATGTGTTTAATCTGACTGTCAAACTTACTATGCATTGTATGCAAATGTGTGAAGGTGTATGGCATCTTAGTTCCAAATGACCTCAGTATAAATAGAGAAATGTGTATTTAATTTGCAGAATTCAATATACTGCATTAATAGGGATAAAGGAATAAAGGTGGTGCAATGTCAACAAACTAGTTCTTAGAGTGCAGTGATTTTATAGGAAGAGATAAAATTAAACCCATATCTCCCAGTCTTGTACTTTTCCCTGCCTGTAACCCAAACAAATTATTACAGCAGATTTCTTGATGGTCTAGTTAGACTTGTAGTTCTTTTGGCTATTGAGTAGAAGATGCATCTCCTGAGAGAAGGCTCTATATAGTCCAGTTAAGTCTTCCTGGCTTCCCTAAAATGGAAGGAAAAAAAAAGACAGGTATATGGCAGGTATCTTCTTTACATTCCTGATGGACAGTGGTGTGCCTGATTCTTGGAAAAACTTTACTCTCTCTGTTTTCTGTAATTTTAAGTAGTTATCCAGTGATGTGCTGTTGCAGTGTTATAAAGTCTGAGCCTGAGAAGCTCAGAAACTCAGAAGTGCCCTGATCTGATTTTTCAAAGCCCACTTGAGCTTTGTTCCTAATACAAGACAGTTTTTCTTACTACCATTTAGACTGTAAGGGTCTTAGAATCAGATATAGACCATATGCCTGACAGCTTTTGTGTAATATCTGCTACCAGAATTCAGAATTTTTGGAAGAATTGGAAGAAGAAATTGTTTTGGAGGGGAGAGTAATCTTTGCTGGGAAGAACTAAAATGTTTTAATAAAAGTTCATTCTAGCATTTTGAGCATATTTCTTTTTAATTTATTTGAATATTAGTAATAAATGAACCATGGAAATCTGGTATATATTGATCTCATTTTCCTAATGTGAAACCAGCATCAGGGAAGGCCACGAAAACAGCTGGTAATTCTATGTCAAGGATTCTGTTTCTGAACTGATGTTCAAATTATCTACCTATTTCTTCACTATCCTGAGTTTGAGCTACAGTTTCATTGACTGAATGTATGTTCTCTTAAAAATGTACCATATTACAAGTAACGTTTCTGTGAGGAATTCTGTGTAAAATTCTGAAATACTTTTTTTTTCTGTATGAGATATATTTCCTTTTCACGTGATCACCTTGTAATATTGTTTACTCTGACACAGCCCACCTGGTAAAAAAGAGGAACCATATCTTACTGAAGCAGGGAGAGAAGCTTTTGACAAATTTTACAAACTTCGAGAAGGGGAATTACAACTGTTCAGTAATACTGTACTTCAACTTCCTCAGCTTGTGCTGATGAAAGAACCTGAACTGGTTAAGGATGTCTTGAATGTCCTCATTGGTGTGGTATCCACTACATTTTCACTCAATCAGGTATGGATGATTTTTATCTGTGCTTCTTAGTCGAATCTTCTTTTTTTTTTTCTTTGTAGAGGTTTCCTCTTCTATGCATTTACTTCTGTTGGGATCTTGCAATTGTGGATAGTGTTAAAAAGTTGAATGTTGCCTAATGGCAATAAGCAGTATTTATATATTGCAGTAATTATGTTATTGCAGTAGGCTAAGAGTATTTGTAGTCCTGTAAGTGAAAATAGGTTTATGAATACTTGAAAATAGGTGTGTAAATAGTTTTGTAAATTGGATTTTCTTTAAGGAGTTAGATAATGAGTCTTATTCTGTATACTTGAAGATACTATTGATACTCCTGAAATTTTGCTGGAACTTAATGTTTATCTCACTGCCCTAGCTGTATAGTCTCAGTCACCACATTATCTAAACTGAAAATTTGTCTGCTGTTATTTTTGTGTGTAAATGTTTGCAATTTGAAATCAGAATACAGCTGTGAAATACTTAAATTTGCCTTTTTTCCTCCCTGTTTTGTTTTAGGCTGCTCAGACATTTGTGATCAAGGAAGGGGTATATGTATCTGGAACTTCACCAGAGACGATGCACAACCTGCTTGCAGAAGTTGCAGAGTATGGAACCTATTACACACGACTAAGTCGTTTTTCTCTTCAGCCAGTTTTGGATTCTTCATACAGCAAAGGACTTGTGTTTCAGGTAAAACAATTGTATTAAATCATCTGGATTTAGTGGGCCAATTATCTTAGGTATAGAAGCTAACTTCTAATTAAAAAGTAAATTAGAATTTCGTGTAAAGCTAGAATTTCTGCATTCTGCAAAACTGTAAAGTATTTAATGCTCCTTCATAGGTTGGCAATGCCACTATGTTTAAATCACAGCTCTCTGTGCTTAGGGCTTGCTTGCAGTGAAATATGCAGCAAAATGTCTTCATTATCTGAAGCATGATTTGTTTAGTCATGTTGTTCTGTTGTGGACTAAAGGAATATAATTTTTAGATGTTTTAAAGACATTACATATTTATACAGTAAGATATATAAAATTAAAATACAAGAACTTTCTTAATACAGTATGTGTGTATATGTCTATAAAATATTTTTTAATAAAAAGCTGAAGTATAGAAATATAGTATTTAATAGCTTTAATTACTTTTTCTTCGTTCAAAATTAAATGCAGATTTTCCCTGTCCGTCCTCTGTATATTATGCTAAGCTGTAAATGCCCCGTATAATATCAGGGAATTTAATCTCTTTCTAATGCGTAGAATTAAGTTAGGATTAGTTATGAAATATATGTGAATATTTGATTTACAGAAATGTTATTCAATTTCTGTTAATCATAGAATCATATGATTAAGAAGGTCTAGATGAGTTTTTTCCAGTATCCAATTTAGGCATAAAAGCAAGGAAACGGGTTTCCCTAGGTTTGTGTTCTAGCGAACAGTGAGCTCCTCAAAGGGCAATTCAAAGAAGCCCAACCAAGATGCTTTATTAGTATTCACAAGTTCTGTGAATGGGATGTGTAAAGAGTACAGAGGGATCATCTGGCTAATGGGAATGTCTGAAGTTGAGTGGACCCTCACTCTTCCCTTACTTTGGTGTACAAGTCCCTCTTACATTCATATGCCAGTTAATTGAGTAAAAGGTTTGTTTTCTTGCTGATGCAATTGATGTGAGATATTGGTTACCATTAACAACTTTCACAGGAAGACTTCAAATATTTTCTGTTGATACTAGGCATTCACAAGTGGGCTGAGAAAGTATCTTCAGTATTACCGAGCCTGTGTTTTGTCAACACCTCCTACTCTAAGTCTTCTAACAATCAGCTTTCTCTTCAGAAAATTAGGTCGTCAGTTGAGGTAAGAGAATGATATTAAATGTTTAAGCTTTTCGTAGCAGAAAAAGATGCAATCTATTCATTTACACTCTGAGAGAACATAGTAAATGGGCATTCTTACTTAGTCTCTCAGTATTTGCCCTCTATTTTAACAGGAAGGGGTTTTTATGTCCAGAATGTTGGAGGAGAAATATGTATGGTCTTTATATTCAGTTAACATTCAGAAGATACAGTATGGTTGTGTGATACTCAACTTCAGCAGAGTTCATCGTTGTGATTTCAAGAAACTCTGGTTGGAATTTTTATGTATGTTTTAATCCTGTTTTTTAGGTATTTAGCTGAACTTTGTGGCATAGGAACAACCGCACTGGGGATCGGTGGTGGTGCTGGTGCTTCATTTCCTACGGTGATTTTTAGTTTGATGTTTTTATGTTTGGTTTGCGTTACAAAGTTAATATTCTTCAAAGTTCCATTGGATGAAATACTTAGTCTTGGCCTTTCTGCTAGTAAAGTTATGACCTTGGACTCCAGTTAGAATACTGTTATCCTTTCTTCAGATACTTAAAAATTTGGATTTTTTGCCCTGTGTTTTCAATTCATAAAGTAAACACAAGGGCCCAAAATAAGCCTTAGAATATTTTGTTTCATTTTAGTCACAGGAATCCAACTGTAAACATACTTGTTTATCATTAGTGACTGTAAAAAGAGCTTGAGGTAACTCGCTCAGGTAAAGTGACCTTAATTGCAGATAAATAGAAGAAGTGAGATGAATCCTACCTGCTGTGTTTAGTGGACCATGTAAAGGCAAGTCTTTATGAAGTCTTTGTTATTAAAGTTGTAGTGCAGTTGGCTGCCTAACGTTAGGCTGTTTTTCAATTTTTTAGGGTGTTAAATTGCTTTCATATCTGTACAAGGAGGCTCTGAACAACTGTAGCAATGAACATTATCCAGTTCTGCTGTCTCTGTTGAAGACGAGCTGTGAACCATACACAAGGTGCATCCATACTGTTCTCTGTGTAATTTGAGTTTAGGAATTACAAATTGGTACTCTTGTGAGTAACTGCCCATTTAACAATGGCTTTAAAATTTAGGGGGAAAAAAGTGTCTCTATCTGCGATATATATTAAAATTACTTAATCTTGCAGAATCCTTCTTTCCATTTTTTTTTCAGCTCAGTAACAATATAAGGGTTGTATGTGTGACTAGATTAGTAAATAAATACATGTAAATAAGACTTTTTTCTTGTCGCTGGTCCTGGAAATTCATACTGGATTATAAGACTCAGATAACCTTTTTTTTTTTTTTCCTCATACCTGTAATAAAATCCTGAAAATGGCAACTGGCAAGTTTCTCTTCTCATTGCACAAACTAGGAAAATTCATGGCTATTTCCACTGTCTTTTCGTTGTGGACTTGTTAGTAAGCAAAAATGAATAGAATATCAGTTGTAACCAAATAATAGGGGGTAGAGTTCCTTGGACTGCAACAGTTTTGTTAAACAGTGCACATCAATTTAGAAATTATTAGTTTATAGACTTCTGAAGAGATGCTTTTTTTTTTAATAGCTGTTTACAGGAATTATAGCTGTAGTCCATCAGCAGTTTACAATGTTACTTAATAGATGTAATGATTGTTAGAAAGAGAATACAGCCTGTCAAAATGCTCTAAATTTAAAACTCCTCCCATGGCCACCCTTCTTGTGTTTCCTTCCTTCTACATAAAATGATCTTCAGATAAATTTAATTTCAGATTTACCAGAAGACTCATGGAAATATCTTCACAGCTTCTGCCCTGCTATTTATAGAAGGAAGTCAGATTTCTGAAGTACCAATGTCAGAATTTCATGGCATCGCAGAGAATCTAAAAAAATTTGAAAGTGTGCTTACTCATATGTGATAGTTACTGCATTCATTCCTAAAATTGTTGCAGATATGTATCAAAGCATCAATCATACGATCAAGGCTGCCATGGAAAGGGGACTCCATTATCTGCAGAAAGTGTTATCCCATTCATTTGTTAACCTGAAAGAAATCAAATAATAGAAGTTGTTGCTCAAATAAATTATAGAACCATCAGATTTAATACTTGAAAAGTTCATAACTTTTTACTTACAACCTTAAAATTGAACAGTCGTTGCTGTGTTAAGTGCTTTCTCTTTGTTACACTGAACGTCTAGAAGCAGTAAGAAAAAAAATATTTTCTTCAAGGAGCTCTGAGCTTTTTTGTCTATCTCTTCAGTTTGTGTTGTAAAAAAATGTATTTTTATTTCTTCAGAAGTTTGGTTTCACACAGAGAAAATATGAGAAAGCATGAATAAATATTCCAAAATAGGAGTTTTCATTATTCATTATATATTAAAAATGCCTCTATGTCCAGGGAAAAAGTGCTTGGAATTGCATCTTTGTTTTATATCCTTTTAGTTTATCTGTGGCAGAAATTATCTCTCTTTAAAACAAATCCTTTCTGCTTATCTCTCTCTGTGCTCTTGATGTGCTGCAAAGATTTCTATATGTATGTTCTGTATAAAAATGGTTTAAGAAAAGTGTAGAGCCACAGTCTCTTCTGTGTATATTTAAATATCAGTGTCACAGCACTTAATTGCTGGTTTTTTATCCTGCCTATAGCTTGTGTCTTTTGGTATTTTAAAGAATATACAAATTGCTTGATTATAATAAAGACAAGAAGGAAGGAGGATTGACTTTCACTGTTGTACAATTTTAATTTTTTTTAGATTTATCTATGATTGGGTATACAGTGGTGTATTCAGAGATGTTTATGGAGAATTTATGATCCAAGTGAATGAGGATTATCTTTGTTTCAGAGGTACAGTATATATATGGAGCATTTACAATTTTTATGATTTGTGCTGTTAATTAAATAACTAAAATATATGCTTTCATCTTTTTGTCGTGTAGATAAACATTACTGGACTCATGGTTATGTTTTGATTTCAAAAGAAGTAGAAGATTGTGTCCCTGTATTTCTTAAACATATTGCTAATGATGTATACATATGTGGGAAAACCATAAACTTGCTGAAATTGTGCTGTCCTAGGGTAAGTTTTGGGTTGGTTCCTTCCTATTACATTGAGAAAATCATGTCTCTGTAAAGGAAGTTTCTAGGTTTTTATCAAGTTCACTCCGTTATTGAAACCAGTATTGCGTAAGTAAATGTTGATTCATGAAAGGCAATTACTTGCTCTCAGATACTTGTGAGCTGATTATCCACTCTACTTGCTAACACCTCACTGCAGAAATATAAATTTTAACAGCATCAAATTTATCGTATCCAATGCACATGCTGTATTTCTTACTTTTCTTTGTATTAAAAGCAGAAATGTTTTAGATGCCCAAGCAAGGGCCTTCCACTTCTCACACAGCTTGCACTACTTTTTGGTTCAAAGCTGCCTCACTTACCAGATCTTGACTCAGTTCTGCACAGCTCTTGTATTTCAGCTTCATCATTACGTTTCCAAGAACTGCTTAAATAGTTCTGTTTATTCATATTTTGCAAAATGAGTTTTGTTCTTGATAAGAAAAACACATTAAACTACTTTATGTGTTCCCTCTCCTCTCTATATATCTGAAAAATGAAACAACCAGAGAGGTGTCTAAAGTCAGTAGGCACTCTTTTTCAGGTAACTTCTAAGACCAGAGTCTTGACAGAGCAGAGCAGCTCATTCTCTCATATCAGGTATAAACCTAATACTTCAGGAGTGAGATGTCCCTTTGCTAGTTCTCCTGAGCCTGTTCTCATGAGCATTCCCAAACCATGACACTTTTGCCAGTAGTACTGGGTTTTTTATAGAACTGTCAGCCATCATTTCCGTAATAATTTACAGCTTTATCAGTCACTAACACAGCATCTTAATAGGTAGAACATTCCCCCAGGTCATGTGGCACCCAGGCTCAGTCATCTTCCATCTGAGAGTTACAATGATATCTCATCCCTTTTCAACAATGCCCTCAAGAGCTGGCTCGTGCCTTCTGATACATGCTTGGTCTGATACATTCCCAGGAACTCACCTCTGGGCATCCCATTTTTTGGCTCTTACCAGTAGACAGGGGAATCCAGTGTGAGTGTGCTCGTGCACATCCTAATTTTTTTTTTTCCCAAGCTCAGTTACCCTTTTAATGAACTGAGTAGAGCAGAGATTTAGGGGCGTTGAGGTGGAGTAGAAGGAGCTAAGATACTTAAAGAATAGGTACTCCGTGGTGTGCACTGACCATGTTTCTGACAGTTAGGTCTTGTGTGGAGCTCTCTCCTGTAGGTATGTGTTAGTTCTATTCTAGACATTTCCTACTGAGTGGGGTCTGTGGGGAATGTAAGTGAATAAAACCTAACTTTTGACAGGAGAGATGCATTCAGTGACGAGTTACTGGATATTCAGAAAAGGAAATTTGATGTTTAGAACGTGATTAGTACAATACATGTATGTATTGGATTTTAGCTTCCTGTCCAGTTCAGTGGTAAAGACAAACCCCTGAGAATCTGACCTGTGATCCAGGTTGTGGAACATTGTACCTCTGTCTTCTACATTGAATGATATAAATGCTAAAAACAATGATTTTTATAAAACATTTTAGATCCTGCATAGAGACTTGTGTCAGTGTCTAGAAGAAATACATAATGTGAGTACATAATATAAAATTTTGCTATTAAAAAAATGTATTTAAAAGGAAATTTCTCATTTTTCAGCATTATATATGTTGGTCAGATATACCTGTTCCCCGGATTTCAGTTATTTTTTCACTTGAAGAACTGAAAGAAATAGAGAGAGATTGTGCAGTGTATGTAGGTCGAATGGAAAGAATTGCCCGATACAGTTCTATAAGCAAGGAGGAAAAGGTAAATAAATAAAGGAATAAATACCTCATGGGGATTTTTATTTTTAAATACTTAATTCTCATTTTTATTTTAACTTTTAAAGAATTTGTATTTATAGTAAAAATTTATAGTCAATTATAATCAATTGCTGTTTTAATTGTTATCATAGCAAATTTATTTAATTTAGCTTTTAAAAGTATAGGTGGTGTGTTGCATTTTCATATATTAAATGAGTGTTGGACTTTCATTTCAGTTCTTTGCAGCAGCAGATTTGTCCTCCTACTGAAAAGATTGTTAGATCCTAATTTAACAATGTGCCAAGCCAATTAGTAACCAGATAAGACTATTTGTAATTTGCATAGCTAACTCTCTTTTTAGCTAGTTCTGTTTTTAGCTAGTTCTATTTTTTCAGAACATTTTAGTTAGAGACTTCTATCCTTCAGATTCCATCATGTAGTATATGTATCAGATGGATTTGGTTTGTTTTAAGATCTGGAGGATTAACTTCCAATAGTAGTTTGCAGACTTTCCATTTAATTAATTGTTTTATTTGTATATCTGTATTATATTAACATATTAATAACCATGAAAAAGTGTGCACCTGTCTGCAACAGTGTATTTTCAAATCTAAAATAATAGAAAAACTTTCACCAGTATTTTTGTTTCTTCTTTTATTTTTTAGGATTTGCGCATGGAAATAGCCAAACAAGAATTAATTGTTCATGCTCGGGAAACTGCCAGCAAAGTACTAAAAGCCATTAGTGGTGAGTTGCAGTGGTGTTTCATGTGTTTTCTAGTGGGTTTGTTAATGTAAGCTAACGGTATCTTCTTCTAATACAGATCAGCAAATATCAGAACGAATGGCTTTGGATGCAAAGAAACGGGAACAGTTTCAGAAGCTGAAAGACCAGTTTGCAAAAGACCAAGAGGTATCTCTGTGTGTTTCTAAAGACCAGCTGTATTTCTTAGGCAAAGAAATGAAAGGGTATCTTGATTTATTGTGCTAAAGTTGAATGAATAACTCACAGGGTACAAATAAGAACTTCTTGTAGATGTGTGAGTTACAGCTGGTATTGAGAGTGGCTTTTAAAAGTATTAAATATTTCTGCAGCGTCGCCTTGCAATGAAGCAGGAGGAGATTGATGATGATTTCAGCTATGCCCGAGAGCTCAGAGAGAGAGAAAAAAGACTGAAAGCTTTAGAAGAGGAAATGGAAAAAAAGGCAAGGTAAATGTATGCGAGTGGTCTCCAAAATCACCAGAAAGACCTCCGGAAAAAATTTTGTGTTAAGATTTATGGTACTTATAGTTCCCAGACACTGTTCTAGAAGGGTAATGTTTGCAGTTAAAGGTGGATGTAAGGATTTTTGGTAATCTATGAGCAATTTTGTTAGGAATCCCAAAATTCTGGGATGCAATAACTTGAACCAACCTTATCCAGTCTTGCTTTTGTTATGATCAAAATTTCAGGAAAAAAAATTTAGCTCCATCTTACAAGTAAAAGCAGAGCTCACAGCAAAAATGGTCACAAGTATTTCAAAGCAGAAGTAAAAAGCTGATGAAGGAGTTAGATTGATATTTCACTTTCTTCTGTTACATCTAAAAATACTTAAGATAAATGAGTGACCTGCTTAGAATAGGTACAGAAATACATATTGACTAAGAATACAGTCCTCTTTTTTCCACCTCTTTATTGTCTGCGATCAAAGCCTCTGTCTTCTACATTTTAAAAACTACTCAGTTCTGAAGTGCTAAAAAGCCTTATTCTTTAGAAAGGAAGATGAAAATCAGTATGCAAAAATCTATAACTTAGCTTTATTTTTACTTTCATTTAGGCAGGAATTAATTGACCATTATAGCAAACTTTCCGATGATGCAGCCCGTAGGGAACAAAGAACATTATGGAAAATCCAGCGACACAAGTTGGAAACAGCCCGTCTTAAGTTTCTGTTAGAAGATCAAAAACGCATTGAGGTATCTTCTGAAAATATTTAAGAAATGTAATGTAGAAAATTTGATATTTGGTACTTAAAGGCTTTTGGGTTTGTCTTTTCTTTTACTTGTAGGAAATGCTTGAAAAACTTCCAGATGGAAACTACAGGAGAAAATTAGATATTATTCCTTATAAACAGTTCCAGGTAGCTTTGGATAAAAGCCCTCTTGAGAAAGATCCACCTTCGCAGGTGAGCTCATTTTCTTACATAAAGTCCAAGTTGGTGTTCCAAGTTTCCCTGAAGGGAGTTAATTTCATCGTTCATTTCAGTCCAGTAAACACAAGGTTCATGGTAACAGCAGGGTGAGTAGTTATCACGTACTTATAGTACATATGAAAAGTTGGAAACTTTTAAATCCTGTAATAAAGTGGTACCCTAATTAGTAGCTTGATTATGTGACTAGCCATACAGTGTAATAATTATTTGGTTTTTAGGTGTCTTCTGTGAAACCTGTGCATTCTAATGAGACAACTGACAGAAAAGAATCTGAGCCTGAACAGGAATATGCTCCTTCTGCTGACAAAGCACTGCCTATGCCAGAGCCAGCAAATAATGACGCAGATCAGCATTTTCAGCCTGAAGCAGCAGGATCTCAAAGCAGTCTCCAAAGTTCAGAGAAAGCTTGCAGTCTTCTATGCAGAGCTGACTCCCTACCTGAATCCAATGTGAATATAGAAGATTTCTTATCAAAGCCACAAGATGAGCAGTCTGTTGCCATTAGCATACAAGGATCTTCGCTAGATGAAGCATTCAGAAATATTAACTCAGATCTTTCTGAGACTTCTCAAGTAAGTGAAAGTCAGCCTGTCTTGGGAGGAGCACCAGAAGAAGACAATGCACCATTGCATCAGGAAACAGAGTATGATTTTAATACAGTCCTCAGACCATCTGCAGCTTGGCAGGGACATGTTAGAGTTGGAGAAAATGTATTTGATGTGGAAGACAGAAGGCCTCGATGGAATGTGCATGGACATGCATCTGATGCCAACATTAGAGTGGGAGAATATGTACCTCAAGTGGACACGTACCAGCCACATTCAAGCCCTTATGGGCATTCTTCAGACTCCCATATAAAAATCAGCAGCTATGTTTCTGAAGTTGAATCTAGCCGACCTCGGTGGAATATTCATGGGCATGTTTCTGAAGCTCATATTAAAATTGGGGAATATGCTTCAGAGATAGAGCCCTCAAGGCCCAGGTGGAACATTCATGGACATGCTTCAGAAGCCAATATTAAGATTGGCGAGTATGTGTCAAATGTAGCTCCTACAAGGCCTCGGTGGAGCATCCATGGCCATGCATCTGATGCCAATATCAAGATTGGTGAAAACGTGTCAGAGGTGGTCTCAGCTAGACCTCGTTGGAACACCCACGGGCACGCGTCACAGTCACACATCAAAATCGGAGAACTGGTTTCAGATACAGAGCCTTTGAAATCCCGCTGGAGCCCTTTTGGACACGCATCCCAGTCAAGCATCCAAATAGGGAAGTGGGCCCCATCTACAGAAAATGATCCAATACCTCATCGTAAAGCCACTTCAGGTTCTTCATCCGACTCCACAGTACAGACACTTCTGTACAGTGAAGAGTTATCTCCTGCTGAAGGGAGCAGAAAGGAAGCAAAACTGTCACAAGTTAAGGAAGAAACTTTGCCACAGTCACAGATGTCTGTCAGTGTTACAGACTTTTCTGATGCTAATATGAAAGATGATAAAGAAGAAAATGTAATGGAAAAGAAACAAGAAGGTAAAATGAAATGAAATTTATTCAGTCAGCATTTAAGGACTTGTAAAAGTAACTGTAAATGTTTATGTTCAAAATGGGTACTTACTGCTTAATTCCTTGCCTAACTTTTCATATACTGCTAGAATTCAGAGGAAAGATTAGAGCTTAGTCTTGTCTTCTGTAGACAAGAAACAGAGCATTAAAAAGTTCTACCCTGAAACTTTATGAAACAGAACCTTGTTGGTTCTTGAGTAGAGAACATGCATTAAAATACCTAGGTGGGGCTGTGGGGAGGAAATCTTATTAGAGTGGTTGTTTCTGTGATGGTTTGTAAAGAAATTTTGAACAACTTCAGAAGCAGATCTGAAGTATGAACTAAGTATTCTAAGTAGGTCTAAGTAAATGCTGTCTTTAATTGTATTTACAGTAATTGCAGATGTGGTCAACAAGGACCCTTCTCCAGAGTCCTCACAGAGCTTGCAGGTAAGAAACAAAAGTAGTTGTTGGAAAGATTTATTTTTCCTTTGAAGAATTGAACATACTGGTAGTTCAGGTAATAGGTTTCTCTCCTAATCTAATTGTCACTATAAAACCATATTGTTTGCACTTGTCTGAAATGTACAGGTGAGCAGGCTCTTGCATTTTCAGTTGGAACAGCTGGTCAGTTACCTGTAACACATTAAGCCTGAGCAGACAAAGCCAGCATCTCTCATAAAATTGTCCATTTATGTGTTTCAGGGAGAAGAATCTGAAAAAGCCATTTCACAAGATACTGTGCCTCAAGATACTTCAGTTTCTGAAGCTAGTAATTCCAAAACTAAGGAGGAGGAGGGGGAAGAGGAAGACACATGGAAGAAAGAACAAGCTTATTTGAAAGCCTTATCGGATCAGTATTGTATTGAAAAATACCAAGATAGTTATGATTTGATGTGTGAGTAGAACTGTTGGAACAATAGATCAATAGAAGATATGGCAAACCTGATCAAGAAAGCTGAGTGCCAAAAAAAACCCCTGACTTACCAGTAAATTACCGAAGTTATGAACTGCAATACCCAAACAATTTGCTCATAGGCACAAAGATGAGATGTTGTGATTTTCTACCCTAGAGGTGTTTGTAGAGTTTAATAGGAACATATTATCAAACTTCTTAAATATAATAACTTACAGTGTTTATATATTTTTAAATTTAGCAGAACTACCAGTTTCTCATCTCTTGCATCACGTGATACCAAGATCCTATACTTTTCCCGTGGATCCTACGGTGCAGTCGGCAACAGATGAAACTGCTGTACAGCTGAGTGAGCTCTTGTCTTTGCCAGTGCTGATGAAACGTTCTATTACTGCTCCACTTGTATCTCAGTGAGTATTTATTAGAAATTTAGCAATTAATTTAGCTATTAATGTTGTGTTCTGTTTTGAGACAAGAGTTGCATAAAGGTGTGTTCTCTTAAATTTTCTCTTTGCTCCTAGAAGTGGTTCAGTGGACGGTCCATTACTAATTAAAAAGTTTAGATCTATGTGATAAATAGTAACATAAACTTAGATTTTTATGTGCGAATTAAAAATTTGAATGTCTGTTTGAAATACAAGGGCTTAGAGGGAAGTGTTTGCTCTCCCTCCGGCTTGTGAACTATGCAGCAGTGATTTTGACACCATTGGTTTCATTGTTCTTTTAAAAAGAAGGTGTATTCTTTATAATGTATGTGTTTTTATTTGGCAGATGAAAATTAAGGGAGTAAACAAAGAAAAATCTTTTGATTATGTGAAAGCTTATGCGTATTGATCAGGGCATATTTCCCGTTTCTGTGGGAATTCCAGCTTCAGGGCTGTTTTGAAGTATAATAGAAGCTGTTCTTGTTACAGTTGGGATATACAGGGAAAACACATATATGTTTTGTGGCTATATCTAATGGTGTTTTAAATAAAAGTTTTTGCTGTTATGTATAAAATCAGCTTCTGTCACGAAAACAGTTGTTCACAGATGCATTAATTTCCCTTTTGGAATCTGCTTTCTTGTAGGTCTGAATTTCCATTTACTAGCTCTGAGTACACTATACTCAAAGTTTGGTGCAATGTGGAAAGAAATAATTATCTAAGTGGTCTTAAAATGTGTCCCCAGTACTGTTCAAAACCCAGTTACCTGAAGTGATAAGTTTTAATTCTGGTATATTCTGGATGAAGATTTTTTTGTCTCATGTTTTTTTGCCTATGTGAATATCATAGTGTCTTAAGTTCTGGAGCATTAATCTGATGTAGCCACAGCTGAATGTTAACAGTAAGGAAGGAGTTGCATGTAAGTATAATAACTTTTCTGTGGTTTTATTCTCAGTGTTTCTCTTGTGAACAAAGCAATAGTTGATTACTACTTCGTGGAGCTGAACGTAGAGAAGCATTTTGAAGCACTGAGACACTTCCTATTAATGGAAGATGGGGAGTTTGCTCAGTCACTCAGTGACCTGTTGTTTGAGAAGGTATTTGCTTTGTTGTCTTAATTGTCATGTTTGGGTTGTCTGTTTTGGCTTGATATCTCTGAATTAATTTGGATGGGAATGAAGTAATGGTGTGAATTAGAATCCTGGCTGTTGACATTTTCCTCTTTTTTTGTACTGTGTTGAGAAGTCGTGTAGCAAGGAACTTACCATTGTAAGGACAGAGACAAAAGGTCTTAGGCAGATAAAGAGTCATGGAAGGGTATTTCACTCTTTACTGTGAAAACTGCTGCATTACTGCTGTCCCCTCTCACCTGCTGGCAGCAAGGCTGGAGAGCCTGTAGCCATTTGCTAAAATCCATTGGAAGGCCCTGTGTTGCCAGTTACCTACTCTTACCTTAAATATCCTTAAATAGAGAGAAGAGAGTGCTGGGCCCTCTGATGAGACAGTATTTTCGTGACTTACTGCTGTATTCGGGGGGAAGACAGCAAGGTAGGAGGGACAGCCTGGGTGAATATAGCTGGTTGCCAGTGGAGATACGCAGCTGTAGGGGAATTACAGCATTCCTGTGAGTCCTAAGAATGCTTTAGATCCAACTAGAGAAAGCACTCAATGAAGAGCTTTATTTGTAAACCTCTGAGAGTGCTGAGTTGATGAGATAGGCAGATTCAAGTCAGATAAATACCAGTTCTGTCCCTGGGTTTCTAAAAACTGTATTCCCTGCTGGAGGAATGTGTAGCAGCTCCTGAACCACAGCAGATATATGAAAATAAATCAGTGCAGGTGTGAGATTACCTTCATGCTGTGAACAGCAAATAGTTCAGAAGTTGCCTATTATCCTGTTCATGCATCCATCCCTACAGCAGAAGTAAAAATTTCCAATCCAGGCAGGGTTGTCACCATTTTACCATTCTGCTTTAATTCACCTGTGTTCAGGAGCCAGGACTCTTTACTGTGTAATTAGGATTATTTTTTTTATCCCTAGCTTGGATCAGGACAGACACCTGGTGAATTGCTGAATCCACTGGTTCTTAATTCTATTTTAAACAAAGCATTACAGTACAGTCTTCATGGTGATACCCAGCTTGCTTCCAATCTTTCTTTTGCCCTCAAGTATCTTCCAGAAGTGTTCAAGCCCAATGCACCTGATGCTCTGAGCTGCTTAGAGCTAAGGTACAAGGTAAGAAAGCATGCAGAAAGGTAGAACAGTGCAGTTATGCCATGGTTCTTATGTACCATGGTAGAGTGAATATGTTCTTAAGAATGGAGTAAAATAATTGTGTAGTGGAAGTTACAGGATTTATTTAGCTTGGCCATTGCACTACATTATTAAAATACAGACATTAAATTGTTGAAATACTTGTATTTTTGGTAATAATCTTGTAATTTCTAACAAACAACGTAGTATGATCAGCACTGTGATTTCCTTTAGGTTGACTGGCCTCTGAACATTGTCATTACTGAGAGCTGCATGAATAAATACAACAAGATCTTCTCCTTTTTGCTTCAGCTGAAGCACATGGTGTGGACTCTCAAGGATGTTTGGTTTCACTTAAAACGTACTGGTAAGGATTAGGAATGAACTAGAGAGCATCCTGTTTAAAATGCCTTTAGCACCTTCTGCTAGACAGTTACTTGTAAGCAGTCACATCAAGCTTCAAAAGCCACAATTTCTTTAAGAATCTTCTTTGGCACTTTAGAGAGACTGTACTAACAAACCTTCATTACTTTAAAAATCCTGGTTTTAGACGGTCTCTGTGGATGCTGATGATAATGTGTTTCTGGTTTTCTTTTCAGCTTTAGTGAGTCGTGCATCAAATTCTGTTCAGTTTCGACAGCTCCAGCTGTATAAGCACGAAATGCAGCATTTTGTGAAAGTTATTCAAGGTTACATTGCTAATCAGATTCTTCATGTTACATGGTGTGAATTTGGAAACAAACTGTCTTCTGTGGGCAACCTGGAAGAAATTCACAGAACACATGCTGAATACCTCAACAAAGCCATCTTCAGGCAAGCTACCATTCTTACTTTTACTTCAGATATTTAAGTTAATGGAGTGACGAGTCGTAGCCTAATGTATTTGTGCAAAACTGACTTCTACGTGACACACAAAGTAGTTTTTATATATGAAAGTTTTTATGTAAGGACAACAAACTTCATGGCATGTTTATGAGGTCTATACTTTTCTGATGCTTTTCCTCATCTATCCCTCCTTTTCATTTCCTTTGACTCCTTGAGTTACCTCCTGGTGATATGGAGGGAGAAGAGATGATAAAGAACAGAAATTATGAACAAGAGAAGAAACCTCTTCCTTCATGTCTCTTTCAGTTTTAATCAGAAACAACTTGTTAGAGCTGCTGTTTGGATACCAGGGGGTGGGATGAGAGGGGATTAAAGTTTAAAGAGACTCAGAGCATAATGTTTTTATATGTCATCTCTTTTGCAAATGCAGATATCATTCTAGAAATCAGAAACAGTGGGGCAAATATCAGTTTCTTGGAAGTGCAAGCAAATTATGTTAGTTTTAGGCACCTTGTTTGAAATCTCCATTACAGTTGGGTACAGTCTTGTGGATTTTTTTCAAGCAATTACTTCCTTTAACCTAAAGGATTGTCACCCCTTTGTATTTTTAGTCTTACCGCCAATAAATTATGTCACCTAATTTCTAAAGTTGTGTTTTTTTCCTTTTAGGGGTCTGTTGACAGAGAAGGCAGCCCCTGTGATGAACATCATACATAGCATCTTCAGCCTTATTTTGAAGTTCCGCAGCCAGCTCATCTCTCAGTCATGGAGCTTCGACGCAGGGAAGCAAATGGCTGTTCATCCCAACTTCGGTCTGATGCAGCAGTCATACAACACCTTCAAGTATTACTCCCATTTCTTATTCAAAGGTAAGAAATTGCATAAATTTTAGATAGAAGAAAAAATAACTGACAGCTGAAAAAATTACAAAGATGTTTTGGTAGTGTAACGCAAAAGTAAGAACATGTGTGTACTTAGTGTTAAAAATGTAATTCCCAAATGAAAACTGCATTACTGTGGTTTGCAAAGATCTGCATATCCATTAATTAAAATATCCACACAAGAAATCTAACAGATATCCCAAAACTGTCTGTAAGTTTTTGCTAATCTACAAAACAAATATTTGGTATTTAGCTCTATGTATGTGCATACATTTTTTCTTTTCTCTGGAATTGAGTTCTGGAACTTTTTATTGGCAGCAATGAGAAATACCTAGATACCACTTCAAGTAATTTTAGATATATATGCACTAGTTGAGTATTACCATGGGTATGAGATTTGAGAATTCTGATTCCCATGTTGGACTAAAGCTCAGAGAGCCTCCTAGCACTAGCTGGAGCTTAAAGCCAGTGCTCCAGGCAAGTGTTTTTCAGCTACACACATCATTTGCCAAATGTTCTTTCCTTTAACATGATAAAATTTTATCTGTCAGCTTAGGCTACAGTGTGAAGAAATGGTTACCTGTCTTTCCTCTCCATTTCTCTTTCAGATCTTCCTTGTATTTTTAGTACAAGTTCCTTATCCTTCCTCTAGTACAAAAGTGGTTCATGGGGTTTGGGTTCCTTTTTTTTAGAAAATCCCGACTTCCTGAAGGAGGTGCAACTGTTTTTCTTAGATCTGCTTGTCTAGAATATTTTCTAGTCAGACTATATTCTTCAGGAAATGAGCTGCCCTTTTTATTCTTTAAGGGTGTCCAAAAATGGTGTCAAAGGACCAAAAACAGATATTTCAGGATGAGTTAGAATGGCTGCTTCCAAATTCTACAGGAAGTCAGAACACCTCTGGGAGCCGCCTAAGCCCATACTACGAGATCTATGGTTGCTTCATGGACAGAGATTAATAGACCATTCCGTAAGGAAATTTGATGAGTGACCCAGTTCTTTACACCCTCATTATTAAGCACTACAAAGCAAATGTGTGCTTGTTCATCTCCACTTGTACCTTCAGTCACCATGTATTGTAAAATGCTCTCTTTCCACAGTGGGTTGATCCAGAATCCATTGAAAGCCAATACAAAGTTGTCTGGACTTCAATGGCTTTGGCTCGGGCCCTGACTTCTAACAATACACTTTCCCTTTTTCCTTGCATGCTCCTGCTGCTTGCTAATTCCCTTTATATTAGTGCATGGGATATTTGTGAGCTTAGGGAGTTTCTACTGGCATTTTTCCTTGTAATTAAGGATGTTTAGAGCAGTTGGTTTGTTCATTCATAGAGACTGAGGGGGTTTGTCCCAGGAATTTCTCTTTGGTTTTCTCTCTCACAATGGACTTTGCTCAAGAAAACTTCAGCAGAGCTGAAGGTCACCAGAGGACCTAAACGTGCTTCCTGGTCAGTTGAAATTATGATAAGAACACACTACCTAACTGTGAAAGATTCTATGATTTCCCTGTTTCTTTGAATGCAACTTGGTAAGGAAATGCTTTGTTAGAATAATACACTTTCACTCAGAACCAACACATAGTCTTTCTTTTGCATCTTTTTTGAAATAGTTTCATTCCAGAAAGAGATACTGGACTTAAGTTGAAATGTACATTCGTTTTTATTGTCCTCAGATTTCCGCATTAGGCTTTTTTTTTTTTTTAATTAAAAGGCACAGATACTGTCAAGGCTGACTTTGGAATATTAATCTTAGTTGAAGCTTCTTTTTTGTTTGTTTTTCTTGCAGTGGTAACAAAGCTTGTAAATAGAGGATACCAACCACATTTGGAAGATTTTCTGCTGCGAATCAACTTTAATAACTACTACAAGGATAACTGAACTCTATATAGAGTAAGGATCATTGATAACATAGTAAAACAGAAACTATATATATATATATATGCTTATGATTTATAGAAGCTTATGCAAATGCCATGCAAGGGGCATTTTTCTTCAGTGAAATAACCCACTATCTATAGCATGAAGAAAATACCCACCACATACAGAGCATGATGATGCTTAAAATCCACCAAACCTGCCCATTGTTTGATCTGCTGAAAATTGATGTTGTCATTAGTGCAGAGATAGAAAAGCTGAGTGCCTGATCTTAACACAGGAGAGAGTATAAAACTGTATATCTGTTAATGTGTAAATGTTGTATTTTCAGTGGTGTGAATTTCCTTCAATGTAAATACATGTATATGAAATAAATTAACATACTTTCTAAAACTGCACTTGGCAATTACTGGATAGCTCATGCCAAATTTAGTTTCTTTATACCTAATTTAAGCTGTGCATCTTATTTTGTGGTGATTATGTAAAACACCTAAAACAGAAATTCAGCAACTGAAGCAAAAAAACCCTGTAATTCCCAATATATTCCAACTACTGCTTTTAATGGAAGGATCCATTTTCAATTTGCTAATAATTTTCCTTTGGTTATTTCTTTTT
Organism: Pseudotriccus pelzelni; assembly: GCA_035584735.1. NCBI lineage: Eukaryota > Metazoa > Chordata > Aves > Passeriformes > Tyrannidae > Pseudotriccus > Pseudotriccus pelzelni. The sequence continues at coordinate 19,034,618 of JAWMRA010000041.1, read as the reverse complement.
TCTGTATTGTGACAAGAGACAACTGAACTTTCAATTTCATGGTATGAGAAGGTTTTAGAGAGGCAGTCAGCTTTGAAATACGTTGATTTTGAGATCCTGGAGTCATAGTTGCTTAAAATGTGGATAATATTCATCAGGAGTTCTTTGTCTGATTAGGGAATGCTTATTTAAAGGTGCAGGCCTGGCTAGCATGTTAAGAATACCATGGAATATTGAATAAGATTATTTTCTGGTGATGTATAGGTAGTTTTATGATTTTTTTTCTGAAATAGAAATAAGCATTAGAGTCAGAATATACTAAATTCAGCTGACCTGAGTGTTTCTGCTCCTACTCTAGTTCCAAAGTCAGAGTAAAAACATGGTAATGCACAGTTGTAACATACATGTTCTATGCTGTTTCTTTATCTGTGATGTATTTAACTGACTAGCTGCCTTCTGTTCTACAGAACAGAGGATTGAAAGAGCAAGTGGATTGCAGACTGAGCTATTTTGTTGCCTGGGTAGGCAGAGAGCTATTCTGGGAATTCGTAGGACTGGGCGTGTTTGTGCCTTCTGGTGCAGATATGAAGCACCAAGACGTTCCACTAGAGAGCAGCCACACAGCTTCTATGGGGAGCAGTATCTGATGTTTGGGACTTTGGAGCTTGGCACTGCACTGTAACTGTAGAAAGACAGAGTTTTCTCTTTCCCATGAACCCAGTGTAACTCCTGGAGGAACAGCACACATACCTGCAGTCTGCTCTCCAAAATGCCTGAAGGCTGCTGACATAGGCAGCCAAGAGAGGGTAGGAAGAGGGAAGAGAGAAAAAGGGATTCAGAGCACCTAAATGAAGGTCCTGGTTTGATTTACACAAGAGGAGCAGCCTTTTCTCCCTTGACTTCTGAAGGAGTGCTCCTTGGTGAAGGAAAAGAAGGGCAAGCTTAGTAATAGCTAAAAACTTCTCAAATGCAAGCCCTGATGAACACTGCAAAGTTAGGACTTTAGGTGCGATCTTAGAAGGATGATCTCCTTCCTCAGAGACAAAAGCCTTCAGAAAAAAATGAGAGCAAAATACAGAAATTAAGACATAACCCCACATACCACTCCCCATTTTCATTGCTGAGCACTATGCTATAGGGCATGGCTTAGACCTTTGGCCAGCTCAGGTTAGTTGTGTCCCCTCCCAGCCACTGGCCTACCCCCTGGGCAGGGGCCAAGGGAGGGAAGACAGCCTTGACACTGTGCAAACAACAGCCAAAATACAGCTGTGTTATCAGCCCTGGTTTAGCTGCAAATCCAAAACATAGCACCATAACAGCTTGCTAGGAAGAAGGTTAACTCCATCCTGTCCGGACACTGCACAAAGGAAAATTAACTTTGATTTGGAAAATACTGCTTGTTTAGAAAGGGCAGTTAGGAAATACCAAGAATGTCCTCAAACTGGAAAAACTAATGATTTATCTTCAACTTTTGTGGTGTTATATGAGCACTTCATGTAGAAGTGGTTGTATTGGCTCTGCAATTTCTGCACAGTAAAACTTTTACGTGCAGGGGACTGAAAATTATCGACAAATCAGAATTCTGATCTACACCTTGGCACTGGTAAATCCTAAATAAAGGTGGAACAGTGAAAGCCCCACAGCCAGCACAGCTACAGTGTACAGAGCCTGCCAGAGGCAGCTCAAGAGCATTCCCTCCTTGACCTCCTTTTGCCCTGGCTTCACATTCATTGATAAGGGAACTGCTATCTCCACTTCTGGGGAAGAGTTAAAGGTGGATGGATCCCCTTTTGTTTTTTGGCTGCAAAGGAACAGAGGAGAAAAGCCAGTTTACATAGGAGGACTGTGGTAATGCCAGTCCTGGTCCTGAATTAACTCAGGGGAAGAGCATTTCAGATGGGAGGTTTCCTGTGTGACAGACTGAGGGGGTAGAAGCTGCCTATTACTGACCCCAACACTGCCCACAGTCCTTTTCATTTGTGTGTGTAGCTCATGCACCACACCACAGCCTGCTGCTCAGGGCATGGAAGACCTGTTCAATCACCAGCCAGGCCTGGGAGCCAACATGGCTTTGCTGTCTTCAGCAAAATCGCCTAATCTCTTGGTGCTTTAGATTTCCCACCAGAAAAAATGGTAATAGTGGCCATCTTTCTTTGTGCCACTTCAAAAGAAAAGTGCTATTTAACAATGTAACAATCTAATGTTGTACTGTATAGAAATGTCAATTTCTAAACTGACTGCAGGATAGAAAACACCTGAAGTAAGTTTCATAGGTCAGCTTTGTCTACAAAAAAAATGCTGTTTATACTTGCCCAAAGTATTGTTAAATCTCACCTGTGGGTTTACCTGCTGAAGGTGCATGCTCAGCAAGAGCTCTGCAGTGCTGCAGCACTGTCCTTGCCCAGCCAAAACAGCAGCAGGGGAGGAGAGGAGCAGCAGGGAGCTTCAGATTTTTTTCCATGCCTTGGAGAGACAGATAAGCTTGTCTTTTCCCTTTGGGTTTCTGCTCCCATGTTAATGAGGCATCTGCTGCAAGAACTGCACAAACAAAAGAAGGTACAGTCTATACTCTTGTGCCTGGAGCTTTATCACTGCTCCTCATGTCCCTTGATTTATATATGCCATGGTGCCTGCCCTGACACAGGGAAGCTGCATCCCTCAGTTCCATAGCTGATCTGGGAGTGAGGGAAAAGTGAAGTGTTAAGGGGAGATGCAGGGACTGAATGCAACATTTTTACATAGTTGAGAGGAACTGAGAACTGTCACTGCACACAAAAAACCTCTCACTGTAAATGCAGGAAGCACAAAGTCAAATGAAGAGATGTAACAGAGGTAGTGGCTGCATTATTTAGAACTCAGCCTTAACTGTGTGATCTTACACTGGATGTGACAGCATTGTGAAACCCTCCTGTTGGATTCACATCCATTACCCCCAGCTGTCACCCAGCTCTGGAAGGGTAAGTGCCTGTTACTGCCTCCACTTGTCTCATCAACTGTGGTCAGAGGTAAAGCTGCCCACATCCCACCCACCTGTGTTAACAATGCTGAAGGGCTGCTTGGACATTGCTGAGCACAACTGAGCAGCCAGAGCATGTGGCAATGTGTGACCTGATGAAGGGTGCTGTCTGGAGGGAGATACACACTCAAATGTGAAGCACAGAGCTGACAAAGTCAAGTCAGGATAACCAAGGCCTGAATTTGCTCTTTCAGTGGACTATGTCTGGATGCACTCCATGCAAAGGCACAGGTGGCAGGTTTGACATACACCCACTTCCATCACAGACAAACTCAAATGCAGAATACCAGAAACCAACCTGTTCAACAGATATTTTGGAGTGCAGAGATTTCCCCCAGCTGAAGCACCCCGAGGAGCCACATGTGTGTTTAAACAATTTCGTTTAAATAAACTAATAAAATACAATTTCACTTTCTACCCAAAGGCCTATTTCTGTAAGCAGAGTTAAAATCCCATCCTGCATCTGCTGACATCAGGTGATGCATTTAATTCCTGTGACATAAGGAAGAATTTAAAAGAGGTATCAGCATAGGTTTATGGCCAAGTAAGTGGGAGGGAGGTTTCCCTTTGAAAAATATGAGGGCCCTTACCTTGCTCCAAGCATACTACCAAAATAGCTGACAAGGCAGGAAACCTGTGAGTTCACTCCTCAGAAAACACTGCAAAAATATAAAGTGAGGTTTCTGTGATACGACCTGGCCATCTGATATTAACAGAGCAAATACTTCTACAGAAATTAAGTTGGCAAATAGCATGGTTAACAGCAAAACTGTTTCGGGAAATAGGCATGAACGAGAATATTAAAATTGCAAGTTTTATTATTTTTAATAAAAGAATCAAATCTGTAGCACTTACCAGGGGAAAAAAACCCACAAACAAAAAACCCCAAACCCAAGACAACCCACAAAACATTCCAAAGTAAGAGCTGACAGTAAAACATTGAGCAATTGTAGATTCACAAGCTCATGAAGCAGAATTACAGTGAAATCTTACCAAGTCATGAGAGAAGCCCCACTACTACACGAGACTATCCGGAGACACATCTCCAAGAGGTTTCAATTTTGCAATCTGGGTACCACTTGCTTTTATGCAAGGGTAGTTCAGGATGTATAGCCACAAGCTGTCTTAAGTATTTCCACAGAAAGCTGTTGATAAGAAGAGTAACCACTTCGAGTGCAGCTCAGAATCACAGAATCAACTAGGTTGGAAAAGATCATTGAGTCCAACCTGTGACCGAACACCACCCTCTCAACTAGACCATGGCATTAAGTGCCACATCTAGTCTTTCCTTAAACACCTTCAGGGATGGGGACTCTACCACCTCCCTAGGCAACCATTCCAATGCCTAATCACTTTTTCTGTGAAGAACTTCTCCCTAATGTCCAACCTAAACTCCCCTGGTGCAGCTTAAGACCATGCCCTCTTATCCTGTTGCTGGTTGCCTGGGAGAACAGACCAACCTCCACCTGGCTACAACCTCCTTTCAGGTGGTTGTAGAGTGATGAGGTCTCCCCTGAGCCGTCTCCTCTCCAGCTCACAACAAAAGCTCCCTCAGCCTCTCCTCACAGGAATTGTGCTCCAGACCCTTTGCCAGCCTCATCACCCTTCTTTGGACACTCTCCAGCACCTCAACATCCTTCCTAAACTGAGGAGCCCCAGAACTGGATGCAGCACTCAAGGTGCATCCTAACTGGTACAGGGGAAGAATCACTGCCCTGCTCCTGCTGGTCACACTGTTCCTGATACAGACCAGGATGCCATTGGCCTTCTTGGCCACCTGGGCACACTGCTGGCTCATGTTCAGCTCACGTTCAGCCTGCTGTCAATCACAATTCATCACCATTCTCTGGGCCTGGCCGTCCAACCAGTTCTCAACTCAACGAAGACTGCACCTGTCAAACTCCATGGCTTTTATACAAGCAGAATATCTGACCAGTAAAAAATATTATTTTCAGGTTTACCTATTGCAAATACAAACTATAAAAATAAAAAAGCAATTTATGATTCAAGTATTTAGACTCTCAAATGCTATATTCCCTTCTCTCTGAAGAACTGAGCTAAGAGATAAAGTTCTTACCTGGACAAAATTTGGTCTAATTGTCCTGAACAACCTCTTGCTTCCACACTGCTCCAGGAACAGCAGAAGAAACTATCAGCAGAGACAAAACTATGACCTGCCTTCTGAAATGAGAGTGCTGGAAGAGCACAAGCATTCCACTTGGCTTTGGATCATCACACTTCTTCAAATACAAAGCACTGATGTTACTTCATGCACTGGTAAACTGAGCAGTTTTCAGGGGATGTTCAAGGATGTCAGTGCTGTTAGACTATGTGAATACACTCCATATTTCTATCCGTTGGTGAACATCTATGACAAATACAACTTTAGTAAGTGGCACATCAAAGCAGCTACACGAGTGCTGCATTCATCATTTCAACCTTGCTAGACCTATCACACTTGGTCAACACGTAAGCAAAGAATCTATCTAACAGCAAACACCACCACATTTTTGTTTCTCACTGTAGGGTTCATTTTTGGTTTTTAAGGATAAAATTGCTAGTAAATTACTTCAAAGTATCTCTTTCCATGATTTTGGCATTATAGGTGGCAATAATTTGGTAGTTAATTAAAACTGTCCTATGTCCAAACACAGAGTTATAATATTGTTCTCCTTCTCCGTACCACTATTAATATAGATCCACTCAATGTCCCTAAATTATTATCAGAATGCCATTAAAAAGACTTTATCCCTTAGGTATGGTTAAAAATCATTACATTTCAGACCACTCTGTTAAGCCAAAAGCTCGGACAGAGCCTCCTCTAAAACTCTGTTCCCCTCTGCCTCCCACAAGGAAGGACATAAATTAAGAATCATAATCAGCCCAGAGTTATGTCGATCAGCTTGGAGCAATGTCTTCCCACTCCATTACTCCCTTCTGGACCAGGCACAACATTAGAGAACACTGATTCTGCAGGGAAACGTTTGAAGCCTCTTTCAAACTGCTGGCACACTTTCCCTCCCTGGTGCAGGCCTTTTTACCCAGCCCTGACTTTCTGCCAGAAGTTTCCATTAAATGGTTTGGTTCCATCTTCTTAGGTTCCATTAAGTTCCATCCTAGAAGATGATCAGCTACACTGGCTGGCATTACTTACTGCCTACTTCTTTGAGGTGCTTCCTCTTTCAACTGCACCACTCTTCCATGGGCTATGTAAATACACCTTTGAGTTTGACCTTTTCTGTAAGAACTCCAAAACCTCACAGAAAGTGCTGTGCTTGTCAGAGATTCTTGTTTATCACCAATCAGTTTCTTCAGCTTGAAGGCAGGACAGAGTGAATGTTTACATTCAAAACATTGTCTATGTATTGCAGAAGCAAAAAGGACAAACTATTAGTACAGACAGATAAGCAGCAGTCCAACTGTTCTCCCCGTTTTTCAACAGCTCGTATTGAGGAAGACTTAAAAGAGCACAGTTCTACCTGAGCTAATGCCAAGTTTGCACAGGGGTAGTGGAAGAATTTACTTGAGTACATGTAAATCACAGTGTAAGGCAGTGGTCTCTTTGGAAAAGAGAAGTCTTTGCATTAAACCAAACTTTGCAGCTATCTGAACCAGTCTTTTAGAAAGAAGTTCAGAAAGCTGAGTAACAACTAATTACAGAATAAGTCTCTTTTGCTAATGTGGCAATAATGGCAACCAACTTTCCCCTGAAACCTCAACTGAAACGTTACCAGTAAGTAACTTGCAAGCTCCTGTTCTCCTCCCACATCCTCCATCACCTTTCACACAAGCTCAAATAGCACATTTCTGACTGGCAACTTCCAAGTCAAACATTTTTCCAAGACCATGTAAGTAAACTAAATGGTGCAAGACTAGACTGGGAATGGAAGAACCCCACTGACTAGTGTGATGAGCAGGTACCCCACCTACATGCTCCTCATGTAGCGAGACTGAGAAGCTCAGAAATAAATATACAGTGAACCTGGATTTGAGTGCTGGGGTAGTTTAAGGTTCACACTAATTTGGATCCTGCCTGAGACACTTGGCTTACAAACTTCACTCATGAGTTTAATAAATATTTACACGTGCTGTATGCAACATACTGAACCTGAATAAACCTCACCACCAAGTTTTCAAGTGCAAATGTATATAAACTCCCTTCATTCTGCTCTTAGAAAAAATTCAATTCGAGCCTGCCCTGCAAAAATTCTCTGAAAATAGATAATGATTAAATACCAATCTCAAGGTTCACAAGAAATGAACTACTTAATTAAATGAAACATAGCTTCAAATAAGCAACACTGAATCTGTTCCTCCCTTAAAGAGGACTAAAAGTCTGCATCAAGAAAGCAGTAAATAAATATTAGAAGTACTATTAGTTAAGACATCAGACAAAAACAGATCAGATTCCTGACTTGCTATTTTTGTCTTCACATAACAACAACTCCATTTGGATGTTCAAAATTCAGCCTGCCTCAGCATAAAATATTGCTTTATACTTGTGATGTAGTATGGATAAAGGAAATACTTTCAGTCTCAAAACATTTAGATTACTGATTTATAGGAACTGTTAATTGTCACGGGTTTGTTCCAATGATCAACACTTGCTTCAAATTAAGCACAGCTGAAAAACGCTGCAGATGCATCCAAATGTAGGGTTGTTTCAATAACTTAATAGCACTTTGATGTTTGCCTTGCTGAATTCTTCACTGCTGAAGGAGGATCAGAGTCTTCAGTTCACAGCAAAAAACAAAACAAGGCAGTTATGAAGATCATGTAACACAGAGCTCTGAAGCCCAAAGCGGAGGTTTGCTGCAATATGGTAATCTGGTTCTGGTCTCTTCAGCACAAGCAGCTGTAGCAGTTGCTCCCTCCTCTTCAGCATCTTCCTTTACCTCCCTGAAACCTTCTGCTTCTTGGAATGGATGCTCTAAAAGTTTCAGTACATTTCTTACCTAGAGAGAAAACATTGCATGGTTATGAGAATTTAGAAAGTGAAGAGAAAATGATGTGGAGAAGAACTTCACACCAAATAATGAGTATAATGTACTTAATACATGAACTCCAGACAGCCAAATATTAAATAGGTGAACAATATACATATCAAATAAACTCAAATCAGAAAATCAGTAATTGTAACTGGATTTGTATCTGCATGGGACTCAAGCTCAGATAATCTGAAATGCCAGTACTTTTCTCAAAATAGATTAATTTCTCCATATTCTACATGTTACATTCTCTGTGCCAAACCCCACAGGTGAAAACCGTAAGACGTGGCAGGGGAGGTTTAGGTTGAATATGCAAAAAAAAAAAAAAAAAAAAAATGTACAGAGAGAATAATCAGACACTGGAATGGGCTGCCCAGGGAGGTGGTGGATTCACTGTCCCTGGAGGTTTTTGAGATGAGACTGGATGTGGCACTTAGTGTCCTGGTCTAGTAACCATGGCAGTGTTGGATCAGGGGTTGGACTTCATCTCGGAGATCTTTTTCAGCCCGGCTGATGCTACAATAACACTCAGCACAGCAAGGAACAAGTATAAATCAATCCTCAACTGCCTCCCAAGATTAACACCACCCTCAAGAAAGAAAAAGCAGGGGTAAGTGTCTTGTCCTGGGGTCAGCCTACAGTAGCTGGTTCCGAGTCAGATTTCTGATTCAGTTATTTGTTCTGCAGTCATTAAGATTACAGCCTCCTCAAAAATACAGACCTCCGGAACAGTGAATTCCCAACGCCCTTACTGCCGAAGATGCCAGACCAAATCTTGCCAAGCATAATGTCAGTCATCTACAGCAGCACTACAACAGATGCACGCAAACCTAGAAAGAGTGTAAGTATTAACAGCGTACCTCTGAGAAATCCCCATTTTCAGCTGCTTCTATGGCATTCTGGGCAATATAATTTCTCAAGATATATTTTGGATTGTTTGAATTCATGACCTTCACATGATCAGTGTTCCAGACATCAGCATCACTAACACTTTCCATTTCTTTTTGTAAACGGACTCTGAAATTAAACAAGTGACAACAACTAGTTTGGATCAAGAATCATATGTGGAAGTTAGTATGTTTCCTTGCTTTGAGATCCTTAGTTTGCAGTTCTTAATAAATATTACATCATCTATAATACTCTCAGTTTATAAAATGCAGCATAACAACAGAATATAAAACATCACTTCATTCATGAAAGCAGCACTACAGACTATCAGTAGGTCCTGACAAGGCTCAAGGAAGTGGCAAACCACAGCTTTTGTGTTCTCTCAAAGTCAGATCAAGACATTGGTGCATGGTGTGTTCTGCACTGCTCCACAAAGACTCCCACAAAAGACTGTCTTGTCTTTTAAGTATTTCTATGCTTGTTTATTGATTAAGGTTTTGCTGTCCTGTTAAAAGCAAAGGGATGCAATATAGCTGAGGCAGCTTGATCTACTTTTTATGAGTAATACTTACTAAAATTCACCCCCACTGGAGAAAAAGGTAAAAAAAGGACCTAATCCACACAATACAAACAACTAATGCTCTACTCAGGGGTTTTGTTTACAAAAAAACCCTGTTAACACTTAGGCTTTAGAATAGTCTGGTCATCGTTTTTCCTGGCCATGATTTCTTTTACAGTTACTGTTTGATTAAGAATAATACTACTTGATCTCTACGTTAATACATAGATTTTTCTTTCAGAAAAAAAATTTCAAAGGATAAAATGCTTAGAGGTCAGTCAGTTGTAGTTACTGAGCACTTAAAAGTTCACAACTAAAATTAGTCTCTGTTAGAATCAACATCAACACTCTTGAGGCACTTTTAATACTAGATTTGAGGCTAGGTGATTTCTACACCCTCACCCTATCTCAAAATCCAGTGAACAAAATACAAAGATGCCCTTGAACTTTCACAGCAACAAAGACACTGATCATGGAAGCAGATAATATTCTGAGCTGCATGTCCTCCTTATTCCTCCTAATCTGCGTTTGAGAGAGGGTGCCTTTCACGAGACAGGCACATCGTTCTCAAAATGCAGAAATAAAATACCGTGCTATGAATACTGAGCAACTTTACCTGTATTTCTCCAGCCATTCCTTCCAGTGTCTTTTATTTCTGCTAAGTAAATCAGCGGCTGTTAACTGCTGCAGTTTAGAGAACTGATCAATGCGTTCTAATTCTTTATTTAAGTTAGCTTTTGTTCCAATTAATGCAAACAGCTGCGGATTAGACTGAGCCAACATCAGCATCATTGACAGTTGTCTGGGAACAAAAAGAACAAACACATAAGATACTGAAGTTGAGCTGCCTGTCAAAAAGCAACTCTTAGCAATCAAAGTAGATATGAAAACATTCACAACAAACTATGATTTAGAAAGAACAGAAATTCATAATTAACAAAACCATTTTAAAATTATAAGTTATGCTAATTTTACTGTTCTTTCCCCCTTCTTCAGTATAATCCATACTTCTGTGGTATATAAGGAGCAGAGAGTAGATTTTCAGAATTACCAGTTGAGTTTAGTTGTGCAAGCCTCATCAAAATACCCTTGGAGCTTTGAAATTATTTTGGAATAAAAAATTTGATCTTGCTTAGCTATCAAGATAATACAGAATTCACAGGTTTTGTTGTTTGGGTTTTTTTATTTCCTTAACACCTACTGATTTTATCAGTACTAATAAAAACCTAAATGATATGGAGAAAGATACCTCATTTGAATTGCATGGGACAACACTATGTTTAATGTTTTCAGCGAGCCAGTCTGAATCACAGAATGCAAACTGCTTTTTGGTAATAAATTCCTAACAATATTCAGACTATTTTGTTTCAAGTTTGACTAGGACTGTATCTTTTCACATTTTACTGTGTTAGCTGGTGCTGTACAATAGTTCCACCTTATTTTTGGTACCATGCCAGCTAACTTTTATTTTTCCTGGATTAATAACTAAAGTACAGCATAAAGTAAAATTAAAAAAAAGAGTAGCAGTCTCTCAAAATACGTATGCTTATCTCCTCTATGAATGCATTTATAAACAAAGGAGAAAATAAATATTATTCCCTGGCCTCAAAAGACAACTCAGTATATCAGGTTATATTTTTCTACTTTTAGTAAGCAGCTGATCTGGTGGGTGCTTTGATTTCTGAGTTTATATAAATTACTACCCAAATATGATTTATACATCTGGCATGTCTACCTCTCTGATATCCAAGAGCTGCAATTAAAAAAATCAGTTATGCACTCACCCATATCATGATGATTTATAGCTGCTCTTCACGTTTCTCTAGACCTGAATGCAGTGTTTAAAAAGTACTGTCTCATCTCTATCACACAAGCTATACTCATATTGTGGTATCAACACACAGAAAAAGCTGAAAAATTTGGTAGGTTACCTCCATGCAGCACTTATTAAACAAAGTGTGGGGGGAGGGAAACATACTGGAAATACCTTTATTTTTTCCCTCATCTGCAAGAAGTGAAAAACGGATGCAATTACTTTTATAGGCAGCAGTTGAACATGCTCAGAGTAGCTGGACTGCAGAAAAAAGTGGGTATTTAGGTTATGCTTAGGCCAGAACATTGCTGGCTGAAAGTGACTTTTTTGCTTACAGTACATTAGCAGAACACAGTAGCATTACAGTTCACATCCATTTCTTCGGTAAAATACTTTGCATCACTTCATTATTTGGCACTCTCATTGCCTCAGTCAGCAGAGACAAGGGAGGCAAAAAAAAAGACCAACTAAAGCTTGGAAACTTTAATCCAAGAGCCAACTGCTGCAAGCCACAGGTGTAGATCATGATGCATCTACTTGACAGTGACATTTCCAGTCTTAAAATTATTCAAATATTACATACCATGCAGAGTTCATTATGGTTATACTGAAACTACAAGCAAAGCCAAAAGCATTTAAGTAGGATAATACCTTGGATCCATCTGTGGTTTAAAAGCAACTTTCAGTTCTTCCACAGAAGCACACTGATTTGTAAGCTCTTCTAAGAAATCTTCAAATTTTGAAGGATCAGTGTCTACTGAGAATGAACTCAGCAAGTAGAAAATATTTGTGAAGTCTCCACCTGAAAAAGTGTGGTATGAGTAATGCAACTAATAAATCAGCATGAAAACTGGTCCCATACTTCCTTCCTACCTCCCCCTACAGCAAGTACAGGTCACCACTCTGAAGAGGCAAATAAACTGTTCCCTCCGCGAGGGTGCAAATGAGAGACAGGAGCCCTATATAAAGTAACAACTACTCCACAGTTCACAATAACGTAATTATTTTTCAGTCTTTTGTTCTTCTCTCAGATGACAATGTAGTTGCACAAGGCTACTTTCTTGTAAGATCAAGATATAAATTATATTTTAGGTTGATTATAGGTACTGATGGGCTATTAAATAATAACCTGTGCTTTTCACCAACCTGTGAGATGCATGGTTTCGAGGAGTTCAGATACTAGCTTACTATCTTCTTCTAATTCCAGCTGGATTAGGCCTAGTTTTTTCCTCATCTTCTGCAAATAATGCTTCTCAAATTCTGCATCATATTCCTCTTCCAGGATGAGTTCACTTATTTCCAAAGGCAGCTCTGGAACTAGAGCTTCAGCAAGTTTCCCCAGGTTCCACTTGCAAACCTCCGGCTGTTTGTTGTAAGCATAGCGCCCTGTATTATCAGAACCATTGCAAATGTGCTCAGGGTCATACCTACAAATGAAGAAATAGTTAGCATTCTTCTAGTTAACTGGACACCAATACTGTGAAAAGGAGTACTTTTTTTTATTTTAGTCTGCTCTAGGAACTAAAAAATTTGAAAAGGAACACTCCTTGATTCTTTTCCTAAACCCATGGGCTACAGTCTAACAGTTAGAAATGTTGTGAACAGTCAAAAAGAAGTTTAAAAGAAGACAACTAGAAATAACTTCACCTACTTTGCCATAAAGAGAATTAATAAAACTACTTTAGAGTCAAAATACTGAGCAACCATGAATACCAGGACTGTTCTACACAGCAAGTACACATGCACATTTCAAATAAAGCTACCACACTGGCCTGTCCATGAATCCAAAAGGGCCGTAGTCAATGGTCAGTCCAACGATGCTCATGTTATCTGTGTTCAGCACACCATGGCAAAACCCAACACACTGCCACTCAGCCACCAATCTTGCAGTTCGTTTGGTTATCTAAAAACAAATACACTTCTGTCATTTTTCATCCCAACGTATTTCCAAGCATTTCCTAGTCTGAACTGATGTTTCTCCAGCTCTGATGGAAGCAGATTCTGGCAGTATGCCATACACAGTCATCTTATGGACAGCTTGCCTCTCTCCTCCTGTTAGTAACTGCCCTGTTAACTTTGTCTCCCATTTTCTCCTATTCTCTCCTTCCATGCTTGTCTTTCAAGTCAACTGAATAGCTTTAAAATGCACTGGAGACAGGCTTCAGTACTAGTCTGGCCATTATACAAATATATTCTTTTGCCTATTACTAATTTTGAAGACTAACTACAGGCAGGAGAACACATAAGCAAAGTCTAAGAAATAAAATTACCTATATACAACAAATGCCAGTATGAAGTTATTCTGGTTTACCCAGTATGTAGGAGTGATTTACAGGAAGTTAAATGGTTTACACATAAAAATTATTCCCTGAGAACAGGTTTTAGTGCTGATAAGCACTTCCCTCAGTTTGCTGAGAGTAGAAGAAAGCTACAAGATTAAGTAAAAATATTCCAAGAATGACTATTTAAATGCAATTCTTTACTGAATGCATGCTTCATCAGAGGTATTTCTGCTGCTTAACTGAGAGTTATTTTAATGGAATCCTTGACCGCAATCACTGCATGAGCCGCATCCACCAAATAAATAGTGGAATATTCTAAAGTAGTCCTAATTATTTAAATATATTAATCCACCCGTTAATCGGAAGTAGTATGTGCTATAAAATCTAAAATTTAGGAAGCTAACCTGTTTTTTAAATAAACTTAAGTAGTTCTAAATACTTTACTAAATTGCTCTAAGTAAAAATTTTATGTAGCCATTAGCTAAAACTTGTAAATCAAATTATTTTCATAGCTAAAAATCACTCATCTTCCCAAATAGCTATCAGTGTTCAGAAATTCAAAGCAACTATTTGCTCCAGACTGCAGTGTAAGTGAATTTCATTAAGGTTCAAAAAACTATCTAGGAATTGTTTCTCTTTGAACATTTCTATGCCTCTGTCTTCGAACCCAGAACGTTTCTATTTTTCTTTTTTCTAAAACATATGCAGTCAGGTAAGGAAATAAAATTAGACAAATCTTTCTCTGACAGGTAGTGAAAACCACAAATGATGCTTGGAACATAAGCTTTTGGTTCACCTTGAGATCCCATGCTTCTACTTTTTCCAATATTCTTGTGGGAGGCACTTTACCCATTTTTCCTGAACACTCCCTCGTGGGGCAGCTGGAAGCCAGCAGCCAGCCACATGTGTCCAACACAGATTACTTAGGCCCTAAACCAGGAGGAGAGGCACACCCTGCCCAATATGGCTCTGTGCCAGGAAGATGGTAGAGGTTAAAAATAAAAAAACCTGGCCACCAGGGCTGGGATGAAAGCACTCCAGTGGCAAGGCAGTTCCTTACTGCTGGATGTCTTTGTATGAATGCATCACACACCACTAGTGTTGTAGTAAAAAAGAAATTCCTCTAATGAGAATGCCCAAAAGAAATTAAAGCTTGGGTGCCACTCAAAGACAGGTATATTGACGAGAAAAGATACAGCTTTGCACTCACTTCGACCGTTATTCTTTTTGATCAACATTTTTCTACTGCTAGACAAACTAGAAAACAAGCATTTTGTACATATAAATAAGGGCACTATCTGAAGGACACGCTCATTTAAATTTAAACAAGAGCAACAAATTATTTGAGAGGTACAGATAATATTGTTTGTTTTCTAGACAGTGCTATGAAATGCAGTCTCTTGTACTTTTTTTTTCTCCATTTCTTTCACAGTGCAAAAAGAAAGATAAAGCATGTTAGATTTGAGCTGACAGCACTTTCCTGCTATTAAAAAAGATGGATGTGTTTGTCAAATTAGAGAAGGGACTGGGATGCTTTTCAGGTGGAGAAAAGTCTAGAAAGTCTCCACTAAGGGTGAGAGAAAACACAGGAGGCAGTGCTACCAGAGACATGGAGTGCAGACAGGCAGAGGCAGGAGAAGCACAACAAATAAACAAAAAAAATGAACATGGGGCAATGAGAAAAGAATGGAAGAGCGTGGGGGGATGGGCAGGGAGTGGGATGGGGCCCAGAAGAAAACCAGTAGTAACTGGGCCAGGAAAAGCAGGAAGAGGCAGGACTGGGCACACACACATATTCACAAAGATCCCCCAAGTCCCATGGCTTTTCTGCCATCAGGAAGTAAACATGCCATCAACTACATGCACACAGTGGGTGACAAGCCACCCTTCTCCTCATCAAGTGATTTGTAGTCAACAGTCTTGTTTGTAATTTGGAAAAATGAGACACAGGAAGTGACTCAGCATTCTCACTATTTTATAAAACGATGCTTTTCAAGCCATGTGTCAGTACTATCAACTCATCATCTCACAGTCAGGGCCAGAACTTTCTCTCACAGTCTAAGACAGTCTCAGCAAATGCAGAGAAGTCTTGGGATGCTTCCCCAGAGCAGGCAAAATCACAATCTACTATTAAGAAGGTAAAATTGTTTTCACTGGTTAGATCACTATCAACACTGCTTTCATCAATAAGCAGGTCTACTTAAGAGTGCTTTCTTCAAAGAAAAGAATAGTTCAGATACTGAGATGATAAAAAGTATTAACGGACTCCAGTCATCTGTGCTTGCAGATGAAGTTCCTAAAGATGACCCCAATGGATTACGAAGAGACTCTAATCTTCCTTACCTCTTTGAAGAAAGCAGCATTCCTCTGAATACTGTTATCTGAATAAGCCTCCTGGATTTCCGGGTAGAAAGTGCTGATCACATAATCAAGCATCTGTATTCGAATATCATTTCGGTTAACGCTGGGACCCTTGCGTCCAGTGTATTCATCGGGAGGTTTAAAAATTTCAAACGAACCAAACCTGTTTCAAAATAATAAAAACATGTTTCAGAATTATCTGATACTATTAACTTCATTTGATATTACATATAGTAAAACCATTTACTGTTGTTGTAATAACAGCACATTGTCTCTTAAGGCCAACCCTTCAACTGACTGTGAGAAAAGACCTCCAAGATTCCTACACCTACAATAAGGCTCAGCGGCTCGGTATAAAGGAAACACATATGTCCACTGAACCAAACTGACAGATCATGACCCTAGCCAGTACTGAACACAGTTCAATAAAGTTTCTTACAAACACTTCTACAGAAGAATTCTTATCCTGAGTAAATGTACAGAAATTGGACTTTAATGCTAGACTGTATATCAAGCATATGAGAGGTTTTTCCACATATATATACACACACAAGCACACATACACATATAAACATACATATGAAGGCACATATTCCTTATATCTCACTTTCCTCTAACATTCTGTTACCTTTCAGGAAGCACTGCACCTTCCTGAAATGCCTAATGGCTTCTGCTGGAGCAGGAACCTCATACACTTATCAGGCAGGGAAAGTACAACCGAACTTTGACAGTACTACATTAGAATTGGAATTAAGGGTAGAGCTACAATCCACCTATTATCATCAAAAAAAGCATGGCTTCTGTGCAGGCATAAACATGAAAAATCTCTTAATAAGTCTGCAGAACTTACTTCTTTCTACCAGGTTAGCATCCCTAGTGTTTTATGTGTCTCTGTGCAAAGACACCAGCTCATCCCATCTGCTGGGCAAGAAAAACAGCTTCCTACAGCCCAGCAAAAGAAGTTCCAAGCCTCCAGAACAAGAAACATACAAACAGTGCTGTTAGGGAAATACACTTAAAATGGTATTTTAAAAAACTGCTCTGCTTGGTTTTAAAAGAAAAACAAACAAAACAGTCACCAAAATAGGTTTTTACCTTAAAAATGTGGAGGCTATTCTCAGAACAACTGTACACCTTTCATTTTTTGGATTCCCATCATAAAATATGTCACGGACGACTTTTGAATCAGATGTCACACATGTCCCAGCCCTTGTTGTTGGTATTCCCAGGTGAAACATCGCCTCGCTGCACAGGAACTCCCGTATGCTCGACCGCAGGACTTTCCGACCATCAGCTTGTCTGCAGCAAGAAGACGTGGACAGCTTTTAGGCTATAAAGGCAGGAACTCTTGTCTCCTCTGTAGCAGTGGAGAAACAAAAACCTGAAAGTGTCATGCTCTGTCCACAGTCCCACACAAAAGTAATGGTGGCATATCTGAAAACAAAAGCTGGACTTTCAAACTTCTGTTAAAGTTCAATTATATGGACAAAACAGCCTTGCAATGAAGACCACAGACGAAAACAAACCTTCCAGTTACACACATCCCCTCTAATCATTAACTCTGTTGGTTTCATTGATGCAACAGTCTTTCCAAAAAATGAAACAAATTTGGACGAGTACAGCTATTTTATTGTATATTAAGTGAATGGTTTCTTCTTAATAAAATGAAAAATATTATTTTGGATCTTTCTGGGTAAGTAATCTAGAAATGGGGTGTTAAATATGGGCACACACAGCATGCATTAAAAAACCCCTATCTGAACAGACAGAGAATAGCAAACTAGCTTATTTAATGGCTATTAAGTAAACAGAACAGACGCAGGTGGTTCTCAGCCCACACTTCCAGCTCTTCAAAAGCCCCAACAAGAAGGAGAGCTGCCCAGGGCAGATATACGATCCTACTACCATATCTGGGATTTTTACTGTGATTTCCTTAAGAAGACCTGAAGAAGGCTGTCAAAGGACCACATGCATGAAACTAAGGTGTTACCAAGCCTGTGCACAGCTGGAACAGAAATATGGGAAATGTAAGTGGGAAAAATTACATGAAATATTTAAAGTAGCGCAGACTCATGTGACTGATGAAGATACACAACCCTTGCAAAAATTTGGTCAGTATGCCATTTTGGGGGCTTTTCCACTATTCCCTCCCACAGCTGGGAAGAATGGGGGGACGGACCAGCAGCATAACCAAACACCCACATTTAAATACCATTTGCATGGGCCATAGGCCAGCAAGCACCCAGGTGGGTATTACGCAGTGCCGTCCCCACTGTCATCACGGTCTCTGTCCTCCCAAAGGGGGAAAACATGACACTGAAGTAACATGCCACCTGAAGGAGATGCCGTTATACTTATTTTCCAGAGGAAAAGTTTGCAACCTCCTGGTCTAGCATTTATGTATTACACTGGCTGCTGCCAAGATTAAAAAAAAATAAAAAAATCCACGAGCGCTTAAGGGGTGACCTCTGCCTGGGGAACGATCCCCAGCACGGAGCCAGCCCCTCGCTGAGGCGATCTGCGGGCCGGCAGGCCGGTCCCGGTCCTCCCTGCACAGCGAGCTTGCCCCGCAGGGGACACCGGGCGCTGCTGCCCCAAACCCGCGTCTCGCCGGGCTGTTCCCACACGGTCCCGCCCCGCTCCCCCCGGGCCTTACCGGGAAAAGGGGGTGATGCCGGCGCCCTTGAGCTGGATCTCCCAGCGCTCGCCCCGCGGGCCCAGCACCTCGCCCAGGTACATGGCGGCGCCGTCGCCGAGCTGCCCCGCGAAGCTGCCGAACTGGTGCCCGCAGTAACAGTGCGCCGCGGGCTCCGCGCCCGCCAGCACCCGGTTCCCGCTGAAGTACAGCGCGGCCTCGGCCTCCGCCGCCTCCGGGTCGGCCGCGGGAGCCTCCAGCCCCAGCAGCGCCATGGCCGGCAGCGACATGGCCACGAGCCGCGGGTTGTGCAGCGGGCTGGGCCGCACCCGCGCGAAGCAGGCGCCGGGCACGGCCCGCGGGCCGCCCTCCTCCGAGGCGTCCACGGGCAGCGAGCGCAGCGCCAGGTTGTCGAACCGCAGCGCGCCCAACCAGCCCCCGCCGCGCTCGGGGCCGCCCGGGAGCTGCTCCATGGCCGCTCCCGCGGAGCCGCGCCGGGCCCGGCCCGACGCCGCCCGCAGCAGCCTCGAGGGGAAGCGGCAGGCGCTGCGCCGCGCCGCGGCCATGCGCCCCTGCCGGGCGGGCGGGCCGGGGCGGTGCCGGGGGGAGCCCCGCCCGGCCAGCGGCTAGCAGGGAACGGGACTGGGCGCGGCGGCGGGGTGGGGACGGACAGCGGGTGCGGGGCGGGGCCCTGTATAAGCCCTGGCCGAGCGGCGCTACGCCGCATCCCGTCTCGGGGCATCGCGGAGAACAGGCGTCTGGAGCCGCCACCGCCCTGCCCAGGTGCCCGCACCGGTGCGCCGTGCCCGTGCCCTCGGCCAGCGCCCGGCCCTTTCTTAGCTGCGCCGGATCCGGCCAGGCAGGGAAAGCCGCGGTGGCGGCTCCCGTGGTCTCGGCCAAGGCTGTCCTGGCTCGGCGTCTGGCGGGGCTGGCTGGCACTGAGATGTCCTGGCTAACGAGGGGGGGGAAATCGAAGGAGAGAGAGGAGCCGGAGAGCTCCCCAACCCAGGAGGAACGGGGACTGCTGGTGCAAGCCATGCTGGAGCACGGCGGGGACCCGTGGGACTGTAAGGTGGTCGGGCAGGTCCCCACGCTAGAAGCGGCGGAGCGGCACTGGCTGAACTACGTGTCCTTGTACCATCCCAAAGGGGAGAAGAAGTGCTCGGCGCTGCAGTGGCTGCTCTTCAACCTGGCGCGGGCCTTACAGGCGGCGGTGGAAGAGAAGGAGCAGAACATCCAGAGCCTGCAGGACAGTCTGCAGCTGGCCCGCGACGAGGTGCTGGCGCTGCGGTGCGACAGCTCCCGGCTGAGCGAGCAGGACGAGCAGCTGCGGGAGGAGCTGCGGGCCGAGGCGGCCGAGAACGCCCGGCTGAGACGCAAGGTGCAGTGCCTGGGCACCCTGCTGTCCTTGGGGAAGGGTCTGGGTCGGAGGAAGGTGGCAGCTCTCAGTAAGGGAGACTGGGACCCAGAGGTGTGGGGTGGGGACGGCTGGAGTTTGGAGGTGCGGGAAGAGTCGTCGGTGCAAGGCGCGTGTGCTGGGGCTGCGAGGAAAGTGAAGCCGGTGGAGGGGGATAGAGGCCAGGGAGAGGGGGATGTGTCCAGGAAAGAGGAGGTTTGGAGAAAACAGGAGGAGGGATGGCCCGTGTGGGTGAACCGAATATGGACCTTGGAGCAGTGCACTCCCTTCACCCACGAGGCGGCGAAACGGGTGGTGATAGCCATCGGGCTGCCCTGGCCCAAGGTGGGGGCAATTATCAGAGCCCTGCCTGCTAATGAGGTATTGGGAGGAGAGATTTTAAGGCTAGTGATCAGAAATCTGGGAGAGTATGAGCCCCTCAAAGACAACATGGAGGGGGCACCCTGGAGAGATGTCCAGGAGGTGTCAGCCTACGTGTGTGGGAATGTCTTACTCCGAGCATTAAAGCAAAGGGAGAAACCGGTGACCCCTGACTTCGATATCTTTGAGGTGCACGTGGAGCAGGGGGATGTGGGGGTGCTGGCCTGCCGTGTTCCTGAGCTGCACAAGGGATTTTTCATCAGCATGGGATCTACTTTAATTGGGCGCCCCCTGGGTGAGTGCATGGCTACCTTGGAGAACATGGGCACCCTGATGGGACTCAAGGGGAAAGGGATGGCAAACAAGGACAGGATTGGGGCGAAGGGGAGGAAATACATTCCTAGACGGACAATTTGGAGATATTTAATAAGCCAAGGGGTGAATGAAAGAGAGCTAGATAGTCAGCCCACAGGAGTTTTACTTGCCAAAATGAAGAAAATCCTTCAGGAAAAGGGGATGAAGCAAGAGGAGATTTGGGAAAAACTGAGGCAGATGAATCTATCGGCTCCTCCCACTGTCCCAAAGAAAAAGCTATACCCACCTTCAGAGGACCCTAAAGACTAGGAGTCCCAACCCCTGGTGTCACTGGGATTAATTTACATTGCACTGACCTGGTGTGCAGCGGGGAGGGGCTGTGTGGAGGTACTATGTCTGTTCAAGGGGGGTTGGGAGAGTTGCTTTCTTAATTGCTATGTGATAAGAGACAGCATTATTAGATTATCAGGGTCCTCTGCTCCTGGCTAAATCAGTCTGGATATTGGGAGTAGGAAAGGGTAAAAGAAAGGGAAAAGAAGTAGAAGCTTAACTGTGGGTAGGGTAGGATAAACTGGATGGGTAGATAACTCTGGTAAAAGCAGGTGCAAGCATTTTAGGAATGAATCTCCTGTCTTAGTTCAAGGTAGATTTGTCCAAGGGAAAATTGTTCTGCTACTGCCTCAGAAAGAGAAGTGATCGCAGGCTTCCTGAAGTCAGTGATGTGCTGATCTAAAAGTAAAAGAGTAATAAGTGTAGTAAATGAAGAGTGTGATGTAGTTCCAGCCAAAGATCTGCCTCTTCCCATCCCAGTACCCATATGGTACAGAAGGGCCATGAGGAGGCTCAGGGTGTGCAGTGAAGGCTGATTAGATTTATAATCCCTATTTTCATGCTTTCTGTAGAAGTCCAGTGGAGTACATGGGTGTTGGAAACCCCTTGCAGCCCTGGAGTTTGGACTAGATGGTCTTTAAAGGTCCCTTCCAACCCAAACCATTCTGTCAACTGTAAGGCTGTGTTGGGTAATGGCTTTGACTCCTGGGAGTGGGCACCACTTGAACAGTTGCAAATCCCCTTCAAGAGGCTGAAGGAGGGTTTGTGTCAGTTCACATTTGTTGCCACTGACAGAACAGCAAGGTGGACAGAGGCAATGGCAGTGTGTGACTAGTGCCTACATCATGCTTTGGTGTCTATGTGAAGTATTGAATGGATGTGGTCCTCCAATCTTAACAGGTTCATATAAAGGAAACCACTTGACAGATGCACCAGACCAGAAGTTCCTGGAGGGCATAGGAGTGCATTAGTAAACTCACATCTCTTACTGTCCACAGTCCTGCAGAGAGCTGGAGAGAGCTAATAGGTTCAACACACAGCTGAGGAGTAGCATGCCAATATAAAGTAACGTGAAAATCCACCCCCTCCCCCCCACCCCCAGAAATGTGGCCCTGTCCATACTACAGGTACAAGGGGGAAGGCCCAGAGAAAATCTAGGGTTGACTGTGTTTTGTATGTTGGGAAACAGAAGTAATTGGAAACAAAGAAGGGTAGATGAGACCCACTGCCAGGAAATCAAAGAGAATGTTTATGTCTAAGGTTGGTAAGATTGGTCTTCAGGATCAAACGTGGCTGTGAAATCAATCACAGATGTGAACCATGGAGTGCCTCACTGGGAACAGTTGTCTTCGAGATACTTAATTGTTGCTTTAAGACAGCATCAGGAATGTTGTTAAAGCACTGCAGATGCTGTTTGTTGTGTTCTGCTGGCTTCTAGGTTTAAGAACAATGGTTTGGATAGGAGCATCACCACTGCTGTTAATAATTTTTTATTTCCTTCAGAATATATGCCAAAGGAATTTTAATGAGATCTGGAGATGATGCGGATGACCTCAGATGTTTGGTTTCCTAGCAATAAGCATTTGTTAGTTCTTCCAGAATTAACTGACTTCACCTGTAAGACAGCATAGACTGGACGAAAAGACTGAACGAATAGATTGGATCCCAGTGTGGGTCAGCCACAGAAGTTGCAGATGATACCAATGGTACCTTTGCAACCTGAGATGGTGGGGGATGCAGTGGTGTCACCTGATATGCTCTTAATTGTTCAGGTGGTGCAGTTTTTGTTTTGGCCACTGAGCATGTCTAGAACTAAAATCACACCATCCACAGGTATCCACAAACCCTACAGTATCCGTATTAATCCTCTAAAATGGGGAAAGAGATGGAAAATTGACATGTGAGATGTGCAACTATTCTAGAATACTCTGAAATGTGGCCAGTATGTACATGAGTTGTGTGTCTCTTATGATTGCAAAGTCTCCATCCTTGGAGATACTTAAAAGTATCTGGGGACAGTCCTGGGCAACGAGGTCTAGGTGACCCTGCTTGAGCAGTGACTTGGATCAGATAATCTCAAGAAGTCCCTTCCAAACTCAATCGCTCTGTGATTGTCTATGAAATTGGCAGTAATTTTGAATCACAGA
Organism: Pseudotriccus pelzelni; assembly: GCA_035584735.1. Taxonomy (NCBI): domain Eukaryota; kingdom Metazoa; phylum Chordata; class Aves; order Passeriformes; family Tyrannidae; genus Pseudotriccus; species Pseudotriccus pelzelni. The sequence goes on along the minus strand of JAWMRA010000041.1, from coordinate 19,011,528 downwards.
CAAGGTAAATGGGTAACAAACTTCAGACTGCTGTTTAATGCAGTAGCAGTGATAACTACCAAATGTGGCAACTGCCAAGTTAAAAAAAAAAAATCAGACAAAACAACAAACTGTAAGAGGTTAAATTAAATAATATATCTGTTGTACTCAAGCTCAATTTTTAGCTATTAGAACAGTTTTTTCAGATAGATCAGCTCTATTCTTATGGACAATACAACAAAAAGATCCCATATTACAAGGGAAGTGTCATCAACTGCTTTTGCAAATGGAACACTAAATGAACCATATGTGCTCATTCTGTACACTTGGTTGTGGACTGCTTGAGGATGTTGCTGCTCATCAGTGCAGCATGTTAGCATGGCATGGTGTTTGGTAACAGTGCAGGCTGTGCATGTGTTGTCTCACCTGTAATGGAAGAGTGGGAGGCTCACATAGACCTGTGTCTCCACCAGGAGAAGACCAAAGATGTAGTATTACATCCATTGCTGGTGTACATTCATTTGGCTGTTCTCAAAAGCAGGATTTTGTTACAGACTGAAGGACTAATGATGTCTGTCTGGTTCCTGAGAGGCCTAGCTGGGAAGAGGTCAATGTGACAGCACACAGAAGAGAGCTGAGAAACCAGAGAGCAGACAAGAAGTTGCAAGCCTGAGACCACCTCGGCGGCGAGTAGGGAACTGTCAGAACTGGGGACTGAACTTGTGAGCTGTACATTGCTGGCATGACATATCTCTGGGTTGGTTTCCAAAAGTACTTCTGTGCAGCACTTAATGCACTTAATCCTGTACTTGTTATTAGTTATTATAGAAGTCGCATTGTTCTTTATTTTTATATACTTCGTTTCAGAAGGAAAGAGTGTGAGTACCTGCCCAGCTGAACATTTTGCCTTCGTTGCTAACAGCTGCGGTGCCGTCCAGCCAGAAGCTTTCTGAGCACCCAGAGTGGTCTGAATGTCCTGGGAGGAATGCAGGCAGACCAGGGGGTGGCTTGTGAGCAAGAGGTCCTGCTGGAGCACACAGCCCCACAGAGCTGAGGCCCCAGCAGCGCTGGCAGAAGGGAGACAAACAAGTGCCTCTGCTGCTGTTCTCCAATATGTAAACTGCCAGATAAGATCCTGCTAGTGCTTGGTCAGCTTGCACAGGGATCAAGGCTGATGTGGGAGAGTCTAGTAACAGCAGGAGATAAAATAAACCCAAAGGGAGAACCAGGAGTCTTGGGAAGCCAGGCTGCCTGCATCGGGTATCCCTGCCAGTAACACCATATAAGGCTGGAACTGCCTGGGTAATGGCATCAGAAATACCACAGTTAGGTATGGCTGTAGCAAAACCAAGACCAATGGGGAAGAAGTAACTGGGGGCGGTTTGTTTATTTGGGAAGGATATGGGTGGAGGAGAGGAGGTGGCAAAGGTGGGCCCTGATGCTGAAGAAGATGAGGTGTGAAGTCCAGTGAAGAAGACAAGAGAGCTCCAGCTGATGATAGAAATGTGAACACCTATGGTCCATAACAACAATGACCTGCAGATTCCAGGCCTGGGAGGCTGGAAAGCATCACCTGAGGTAACCCACTGGACTCACTCCATCAGGTCTGTGGACATTTGTTGTGGAAGGGAATGAACCTGCACCTTGGGACTTAAAAAGCCTGCTATTGACTGTTGGCTGTGTGTGAGAATCATTAGATCTGAGATTCAGAGTTTGTAATTTCGTAGCTGTACCTTACAGTTTTCATAAATATGTAACTTGATCAGTGTATGGTACTTAGGTTATTTTTCAGTTTGGCTGTGTTCCTTCTAGTGTGTTCACCAGTCAATAAACAGTGTGCCTCAGTTATGTCTCAGGTAACTGGTCTGAAGAGGAGAGCCACACCTCAGCACAGTCACAGAGCTGTGGTCCATGGAGTCCAGCTGCTATGGGAGTGCCACCAGCCTTCGTCTAGCAGGCCTGAGCATCCCAGAGAGCATTTAATCCTGTATTGACAGGCCCAGGACAAGGTCTGACTTGCCCAGGAACACCGTTATTGGCCTGCCTGTGCACAGTTACAGAGGCAGAAATCTCTGTATGTAGTGGCCAGGCAGAAGTTGCTGATAACCACAATAAACCATCAAGGCTGTTACAGGTTCCCCAAGTCCTCCCACTTTGCCCAACATTAAAAAGCAGCACCAACAAGCCTGCCAGGGTGGTCATGGTAGATGTGGTTTTGGGTAAGATGCCCACAGTCTCCAGGTGCCTTGGAAGAGCAGCAGTCACTCAGTGCAACAAATAAAAATATGTTAAAATTTTTAGAAGAATGAGAGTAATAGTCTGCTGAGGTGTTGGGTCTTACATGATAGGCAAATTAAGTCTATCCTTGAAACGGGATAAATTAAACAATTCACACCAATTTAGGTAATTTTAAACCCATGATTATTACACGAGTAAAATGATGGTGTAATTAGCAGTGTAATTTGTTCTTTTCTATGAAGTACCCTAGAATCAATATAATTATGGGAGATACTTATTTTTTTTAAGGGAGGGTAAAATGGTATTGCTGATTCATCGAGAATCTGCCTCTCAAGCATCAATACAATCACAAGAAGAAAAAAGATAAATGAATGCATACCACAAGTCATTCAGGATGATCCTGTTTTGTGTCATTTTAGGTAATAGCAGGTACCACATGGGTGAGTCAAGACTAAACCTCTCCAAGGTGTGCACATTTACCTTCTTCAGAATAGCCTCAGAATCCATTAGCTGCCTGCACTTGAAGCTGGACATACTCGGTAAACCACGTGCAGTCAGTAGATGGCACCAAATTATTACTATTACTTGTGCTTTCCAGCTAAATGCAACAGTGTGTCTCAGCTCTAAAGAACTCGGGCTGTAATCACGAGGTGAGAGAAAACGGGCATGACAGCAGGAAGGTGGAGAGAAGATGTTCAGTGGCAGGTGCTGAACACCGAGAACCCTGCTGCCCTCACACAAAGGTGAATCCCTGAGCAGTCTTGCCCACACACAACTCCAAGGATGGAACAAACACTCCTGCCGGCCCTGGAGAAGGCAGATACAAAGTTTAGTCAGTGCAGAGACACATCAAATTAATAACCACCACACTGTAATCAAGTACCACTCTTCATTACTTTGTTCAGTTTCTGAATCATCTCCATAGCTTAAAGTGGGGACATCTTACCACTGAAAGAATGTCACTTAGCTGGGAGGAAACACAACCTATTGAAACTGGAAGAAGCATATAAAGGTTTTTGGTGGTTTTTGTGTTATGGGTTGTTTTCCTTTTTTGTTTGTTTGTTTCGTTTTTTTATAAAGTCTGATCCTTCCCACTTACCTTCTTGCATCAGTCATCATACATCAGTACCAAGTATCTTGGATAAGGTGTGAAAGTGGCTGTTTGCATCTTCCCCCACCAAACTAACACCAAAGCTTCCCTGTGTAGCACTACACCAACTGACAAAGCATCCAGCAAAAGCGTTTCCTCACTTTGCAGCACAGCCACCCCAGCAGGAAGCTACCGAGGAGGAGCTGGTGCCAGGCCAAGTGTCAGGACCCAAAGGACAACACGGTCTTATAACAGAACAGTGCACAAATGCCCCCACCTCCCCCCTTTTCCCTACAGGGAGTGAGGGTAAGGGTAGCCCTACCTCTGCTCTGCTAACCCTAACCCTCAGCAGAAAGCAAGCTTCCTTCTGCAGCAAGGCAGAAGGCAAGTGACAAGGGAGGGGATAATGGGACAACCCCTGCCAGCTCAGGCTGGGACCTGCTGAACAGGAGAGCTGCTTCTGCTAGTCCTGGTCTCTCCTAATGTACAAACTGACACACAAGACCTGCTGCTGTGGGGACATGCACAGCTGGTGCATTTTTTCACCTGAAGAGGGAGTAGACTAATTTCAGCTTTGTATCTTTGGAGCTACTTTTCTCCTGTGCTTGATGTTTTCCATGCGCATTTCCACAGCCAACTGCAAGGGCTCAGCACCACACTGAATTTTGTCCATCAGTCAAACCCTTCTCCTGCAAATACTTAAAAGCCCACATATCTTACAATAATGTCAGTCTCAAAACACTCCAGTCTAAAATAAAAGTTTATTTCAGTTTTAAAAAGAAACAGGGAAATATGTACATATCTTAAGAGTTACACAAGTGATAACGTGCTGTTTCTTTTCCATGTCAGTTCCCACTGCCTGGCACTTGGAGATAACTTGATGTGTTTCTCAGCGCCTTTTAGATATTTGACAACACACACAAAAATATAGTTTCCAGTGGGAATCCCAGAAATTTTAATCCACCTCAGAAAGTCAGTTTTTAAATTTTGTTCAGTATTTGGTATAGAAAAGACACTTCAAACGTGACCTGGGCCACCAGTGTGCCTGTAAGGCTGGCGTGCGACACTCAAAGCAGGCAGCTGCCTTCCACCTGCATGGAGGTGGCAGACTGAGGCTGCCTGACCCAGCACTGCTTGAGAGCAGAGGTGCTGTGCAGCCTGTCATCTGCCAGTCCCAGGGACAGCATTTGACTGCAGGATTTAAAGTTGTTCCTTCCACCTGAGTGGCTTACCCAGCACTTCTTTGCAGATGCAGCTCCAAGTGCAACCAAAGGGAACTTTGCCTGATCAAGGGAAACAGAACTGCGCTTTGCTTTACATACAACCAATCAAAGAAGTACAGACCACTGACTGACAATGCGTACAGACAGGGAGCTATTCAGATGTATGTTATCTGTATGGAATCCAGCTTATATACTTTCGGTATGAATACAGGGTCTTTGTATTAATACATGTTTTTAAGAAATTGTCATATTGATTTACCTGGCTCAATTTGAAAGATTAAACTCTTTGCCACTCATTCACCATCTTTTGCACTTAAAGGGTCTTTAATTCCCATGTGGAGAACAGTACTTTAAGCACATATGACTGTGCCTGATTTTAGGCCAATGTTGGAGCTCTTTAATGGTCTGGGACTAAGGCCAGCATCTCCTCGCATGACTGAGCACTGGAGACATTAAAAGAAAAGCAACAACAATAAAATCAACTCACTGTAATTAATTCTGGACTCGGAATTTAAGTACTCACTTTGAGCAGTCAAGTCTCCCTGCGTGTTCAGTAGGGCAGGGAAACTATCCTTTCCTCTTTTAAGCCATTACATTTGGTAGGCAAGAAACTAGTTCCCCTCCTTCAGCATTACAATCAGATGCTCCTCAGCAGGAGTTAATTAGTTCAACTAATGTTCTTCAGAAAAATGTGTCAGATAGTGAAATTATCCTGTACTAGCTCTAGCTAATCAGTGCTTGCTCTCAGTAAAAATACTGGTTAATAAGTAAAACAAATGCCTTCAACAGAAATGGTGGTTAAAATATTTTATTTTTTATATAATAGAACATACTGCTGTTTACTTTAAATCACTTTAGAGTAAAGGCACACATTGTTAAAAATACTTCAAATTTACATCACATGTACAAATGCCTAAAACAGATGTACATGTCACCAAAAAAAATACAGTATGGCTTCATAAGGTTGAGACGGGGCTGGGACAATTCAACATATATTTAAATTTTACAGGATGCTGTCAACACTGAAAGGACTGACTAGAACAGAAAAGAATGGACCTGAAACACTGATTATGTTATATAAAAGTACAACACATTGAATATACAACATAGAGAATTTGTGTAGGGATTCACAGAACTGTTAGTTCTGCAAATTCCTCACCCTCCAGTGCAACTGAGTAAACAGTGCATGCATATGATCTGCCAATTTGCAACGGTGGGAAGATAAATTGCAAGTTCTCCATCCACAAACAGGTTCCTTGAAGAATCTGCTGATATGTTTTGTAAAAAAAAACCCTGAAACAATAGACTAAAGGTACTGACTGGAAAGAATAACTGAATAACAAACAGACAACTTAGATGGTAATCACTTCTGGCTAAAAAGCATAAAACATGAAGTCTGCAAGAATGCTCCGTGACAATCATTTAGCATTAGTCCCACCCAAGTTTAAGGCTCCTATCTAAAAATTCACTTTAGATTTGTTTTCCTTCGTGTAAAAGTACCTGAGCACAGATATCAAATATCTACAGAACTTTTAAAATATCTGCAGATATTTTAAAAATCTGTAGATAACTTAAAGCAAAAACATCAATATATTGAATTCTACCAGCTAAATATTCTTAAAAAAAAAAACAACCAACAGAAAAACATTTTGGTAAGTCAGTAAAGCCAGGAGAAGAGTGAGCTTAAGCTTTTGCTTTCTTCTTTTAAAAATGTACATAAAATGTGATAGAATTATTCAAATAGGACTGCTTAATTGTAAACAATACATTAAACGTTTTTTAAAAACAGGAATCAAAATTCAGGCACTCTACTCTTCTATAAATTGTTTACAAATGCTGCTTTTCCTCTTGCAAAAAATGGCTGGTGGTTTCTTAAGCACTGATAGATAGAAAATAAAAGGACCTGCCCCCACTGTATTCTGTATTATCATTTACACTTTGTGTCCAAGAAGCATGAATTGCTGTCATTCTCATTTGCGAAGGTTTATTCCCTGCACAACTGTAAGGCCCAGAAAGGCACCTAGCATCATCTTAAGAGCTCTGCAGGATCGGGTTAGATTCAGTAAGTTTAAAGGTAAACATGCACTTCAATAATTTGCTGCACTGGAACTCATAAAATTTTCAAAGTGTCAAGGCAGAAAAGCATCAGGTTGCATGGACAGACCAGCTCCCAGCTAAGTCAATGCCGTCACAGAGAGGAGCATCAGACCCTTAACTAAATTTTAAAAGCTCAAAAAAGACAACACTGCACAGAAGATACAGGTACATACTTTCAGCAAACAAAAGACTATACAGGACCGTTTCTAACACAAGGCTTTGGAAATACATCCCACTAAAAGTGGCTTGTTGATTTTATTGAGCCAACTGAAAACAACAAAGAAACACAAAACACATCACACCTTTTCTTCCTCCTGCCTCACACGTTGGTTCCCATCTTTCATTCCCAAAAGAAATTAATACAGATAAAAACCTCACTTTAAGCAACTGTATAAGAGCCTGAGAAGCAAATGGGACTTCCATTCATATATATCAGGTTAAAACTCTGATATGACAATGTTATCTGTACTGTTGAACTGGGACTAGCTGATTGCAGAGGGCACTTTACAATCACTGACAATCCTGTATAAAGGGAGGGTACAAAAAAATTCCTGTGAAATATGAAATTAGAATTTAAAAAAAAAGAAAGATTGATGATGGATGACTGTTCTGGATAATTAAAAAAGAAAATAACAGCAGTCTGTAGTACCCATAATTCTATGTATAAATAGCAGGTAACACAAATCAAATGCTACAGCTGGTTTGAAAAACTAAATTGAACATTGCTTTCCTATTAAATAGATTAAAATATTAATCCACCAAGAAATTACATTGATAAATAAAATATTTTCATGTATCAAAATGAGGGGCAGGTACTACCAATTCCAGACTTCTTATCCCAAATATGAAAGGTCTGAGAAACAAAAGTAAATTGTACAGTAGTTCTAGCCTCTTAAGTTTACAATACTGAATCCAGCAGGATTTGGCTAAATAATACAGTTTAAATAAGCTAATCTAAAGGAACAGAGTGTCCTGTAAACATCTGACACAAACCACATTGCATTCTGATGGGGTGGCTAGTCCTTCTCTATGCAGTAGAAAGACAATTCAACTGGTGATGGTAACAAGGGATGCAATCTAAAGGCAACGTTCCTGTTCTTCAGTAAGGCTTGTAAAAAATTTGAGCAGTGTACGTATGACAGCCTGTACAACTCTGAAATTCCTGGAAAGCTCTTGAATTAAAAGCCTAAGTGTTTTACATATAAAACACACATTGAGAAGATGTCCTTTTAAATTATGTGTAAAAGTGTCTGGCACCAGAAACAACCACTTGGTATTATTATACCTAAGAAAAAAAAGCAAAGAATCACTCAAGACAAGTGTCCCTGAACTTCGGCAGAGATGTAGCCGATTAGGTTACTTGGTGTTGTCCTGTTCCTCTGGAAAAGACATCATGAACACACACTCTTTAAGCTGCCTGTACTACATCATCAGTAATATATATATTAAATATACAGTACGCATATATAATATATATATCTGCATACACATTTCTTTTACCTCAATCTGGAATCATCTGGTTTCATGCAACACACTTACCAGGAATCAAAACTATTAATTAGGTCATAGCTGGTGTAAATTTAGTATCAAATCTTTTACTATATAGTGATTGACATTGCTCAGCATCAATCAGCTCGGACTAGAATCGTCATCTTCTTTCAGGCCAGTTCATGGGTTGCCTCTATCACCCTTTTTTCAGCCCCCTTCTTCACACAGTGCCTCCACTGGATGTTCAATGCTGAGGCACCTCTGTCAGCCTCTGAAGATAGCTCTGTGCTGCTGGCATCGAGAGAACAAACTGAACTGTCCTGTGACCTATTCGGTAGCAGCCATATCCCAGCAGTCCAAAAACTGTTGCTTTTAAGACAAATTTGAAAATCTTACTTGAAGTTGATGGAGGAGGCACACTGAAACAAAAGATAAAAACCAATATTAATATCTGCATGGCTAGAAAGGGCAGGTATTTTCCAGTCAAAAAAAGGATCTTTTCTTTCCCTTTCCCCCTTGTAGTGCAGGAAATTTTCAGGTAACAGATGTATCATGAATGAACAACACATTCTTTCATGTCCAAGGGCTACCTACAAATTAAACAATAATAAAGCCTTTTATATTTATGTATGATACCACTCTTAATGGCTAGGGTCTCTCTAAATCTTATTTTAGACACCTAAATACACCATCTAGGTGGGTCACGGTTTTTTCTGCTTTTCATAGACTCTGAAGAGATGAGTGAGGTGGTTACATAAACACAGTAAACAGATGTGATAAGATAAAGTGTCAATATTTGAAAGGCTCTATTATCCTAAAGCACCACAGACCAATACTACCGGGTCATATTACAATCCCTTCTGTGTTTCTGAAGTCCTGACCTTTGTGGCTTTATAGGATACGCAGTCTGAACGTTTTTGCTCTTCAATTCTGTCTTTTAAAAAGCATATACATCTATTTTAATAGGTATCTGGAACAAGAGTTCACCAGATACATGGCTTAAATCAGCCCATATTTAGGTATACACATTAAAACAAGTCATTGCTTACATATACAGTTAAAAATAGGCTACAAGCAACTGTGACACTAAGCTTGCCAGAGCTAGCAAGCAAAAGCTTTAAATCCAACAGTTTATATTTTCCTGAGATAGACTGGGAGCCTGGTTCTGGTTTCACCATCTTCTATAGGCCAAATTTGAATTCTCATTTTAAAAGACTTTAATGAGGACCAATTAATTTTCTTTCTAGATAAGGACATTCTCATCTCTACTTCCCTCCATATTCAGCTATTTACTTTTTTTCCTTTGGTGTTTTTCTTTCCTTTGCTGTAAGCACGATCTGCAAGCACTGCATAGCACATCAGTGAGCTGACAGGATAGGGATGACAGCAGTGATGTTTTTTCAAGCCGTGACAACCGATCAAAAAAATCTCCAAAGAAACTACTGCTGGTTTTTAGCAAGTGAAGTAGTCACATCAACATGTAGGAAAGGACGACTGTTACCTCATTATTTCCTGGATCTTTAAGTCAGAATTCCAGTTCTTCTCAATTCCAGGTACATGACCCATGCCAACAACACCAACTACAACAGCTGGGATATACCTTCTAGGCTCATCTGAGAAACAGAGGTGGAAAGAAGGGAACACACTCATAAAGCACTAATTTTAAGCTAGAAATAAACAGCAGTGTGTGAGAATACAAAATTCATTTTTCCAGGACACAGGGACTCTTATGACCAGATACTGAAACCCTGTTCCGTACTCATCTCACCTACTGCCTCTTTCTCTGGAAGTCTGAAAAAATCAGCAGTTTTTGGATTTTCAGGAATCACTTGTTTTGTAAACAGACATAGTTGGTGCTCATACTCCAGCCACAGGGTGAAAGGCTCAGCAGATGCAAGGTAAATTCATTTCTTTCTTTCTCTGGGTAGATCATGTTTCTTCACTGCTTATCAGGAACAGCCCTGGTCTTTGCTGTCTACTGAACAGAGAGCTTTCTCCACCACCTTTGGACAGTGGCAGCTGGTACATACCCAAACCGTGACAACACCTGGGCTAACAATCGGAGAACAACGCTTGAGTCTGTGAAGTTTACTGTTACAGACCTGGCCTCAGCAACTGCAAAACCCAGACCACTGACATGCAGCAGTAGACCAGTCAGCCTTAGAGCACTGGAACACATGCCAGCTCTCACCCTCACCTCCCAGCTACCATCCAAATTTCACAACACCCCGTAGAGATCAAAGTATTGCTCCTGCTCTATGTGGTATCAACCAAAGAGATTAATAACCCTTCTTAATTTTTTAAGCACTGTATCTTATGTGATGTGTGGCATTCATGAACAGAACATCCCAGATTTCCTGAGAACTGAACTCTAAACCAGTACACAGAGAACACCTTGCTGGTTATGACATCTGCTTTAAAACAATTACTTTCTGAAGCTCGAGGTAGTTCTATCTGTTTTGCTGCTTGCTTCAGCATGTATGTCAAGTAAATATCTCGTTCCGAGACAATCGTTCGATGAAGATCAGGGAATTCTCCAATCATTTCTGCCATCATCTGCTCCAGTAAATCCTTCTGTTTGCATTTCTCCACATCATCTTTACTGAAAGAAAGGTAAGTTTTCTCAGTATCTGTTATGCTTTTAAGAGGCCAACACAGACAAACCAATGAATACAAACAATTGGGCATTATACACATTATTCACCTAAACACATTCTACAGTTCTCCTCCCCCAGTTATCCTTTCCAAAAGGGAAACAATCTCCATAAACCTGTAAAACTGGATACCTAACAATGCCTCTACAGTGAGGCAAAGGCAAAGAAGAAAGGTCACTTGCCTTTAGCCAGTTCAACTGGATTTTTCCCCTTCCCACTTTAAAAGCTGACAACTCAACTCAGCAAAAGCACTAGGGCTTCAAAGGCAACACTTATCATGGTGCCCACTTTCAGTCTGTATTAAAAGCTTAGAAGAGCCAACACAGAGCACTCCTCAGGAAGCAGATCACTGAACACACAGAGGCTCTACTTAAGGAACAAAAAAAGCACACCATAAGGCACAGTGTGAGAGGACAGAAAGAGATCTGCAGATTCTTGGTGTCAATCAAACAGGTCTTCAGCACGGAAGTCAAAGTTTTAAGTCAATTCCCAGAACAGAATAGAAAATGGGCAGGAAATGAAAAATAAGAACTGCAGGAGTAAACGTAATGAGCTTTTCTAATTTTTGTAGGTGCTGTAAACCCTTCTGTTTGCACCCATAGCTGTGGTACAGCTTGCAGCAACAGAATTATCTGGTTTTGCATGTCTACTGAAGAATTACGTCAAACACACTTCCTTTAGTTCCCACGATGAAAAGGACACTACAAATGTTAACAGGGGAACTGAAAGCAGAAATGCACTGCTAGCTTCCAACAGATCACAGAAACATCAGGCTAAATTATTATTACATTTTCCACAGATTCTCATGTGGATGGTTGGGTACACAGTATTCCTTTCCCCTGTACCCTTCCCAATGATTTCCCAATTATAAATACCTTTCCATTTCAACCTCTATCCACATGTAATGTTTAAACATCAATTGTATGACAACAACCAAGATGTTACGGCCAAGCTTCAGGGGGAAGCTGGCATGTATATACCACAATTATCTTAATACTGCAGTTGAAAACCAAAATGTTCTTAGGCTAGACAAAGAATGGGACAAAATGCACAGGAATATATCCTCTGATGTCCCCCAAAACCTTGGAAACAGTCTCATGCTGGTATTAGACAAATAGCAGTAAGAAAGTGAAAGGCAGTAAGAAAATGTACTTTGTGAATGAACTGTAGTTTATGGCTTGAAAGAGGATCAAACTCCTTCTACAGATTAATGTAACAGCAAGTATTTACAGGAAATGACAATTAAGTAAATGCTAAAACTGCAAAACAAGTTTGATTGACACAAAAACAGTTTGAACCCTGGCCCAACTTTAAAACCCTGTAAAAAATGCCATATATCACTGCAGAGCTCCAGTCACAGGGTAGGAGAGAGGCACTGAGATTCAGGGACCAAGAACTTTAAGAAGTTTTTTGTAAATACACTAGGAACTCTCAAGCACCAAATCTTTCACTTCACCTGTAAGTAATGCATCAAAAGACAATTAAAGAAAGAGCTGGAACAATATCAGGAAGGAAGCTTTCTTTTCAAAAATAGCTATTACTGCAGGGTAGTTTGTCTATTTATCCTTCTTGCTAACTTCAAATTTTATTGTATCAGGCTGTGTACCCTTACACTAAAGTCAAACCGAGGAACTGAACAATTCACCCTGACAAACATATGGGATGCTTATTCATACCTGATTGGGTCAGACAAGAAGCAAAGGCCCCAGCCAAGCTTGACTTTTTGCCAGAAGGAAAGTGCAGCAATTGCTCTCTTAAATGTAACAGGGATGGGTCGGTCACCAAGATGGAATTTGCAGAAGGGTACTTTGCTGGCCTGAAAGAGAAGATAAAAATCACTAGTCAATATTTCATACTGCAGCACAGGACATCCTTATTAATAGAATGTTAACATTTTATTGTGTTGTACAAGGTATCTTGAAAAAGAGCAAGTAGTGTCATGCTTCAGCGTAAAAATATTTTGGCTTTGCAGAAAATAAAATTTACAAAATACTAGTTCATAAAGGAATAAATCAGCTGCACAATGTAGTAGGTATTACAGTTAAAATATTAAGTTGTAATGCCACACTCTTTAGGTTAATTTTACTGAAGCAGAAAGCTTCTGCTTTCTACTACATAAGGTGAGCATCTGGGTCTGAATAAAGCTGAGGTGAAACACCTGTGATTATTTCACTTTTACCTAGGATTTGTCAGGATCATTAATTTTTCAGTTTGTCATGGTAAAATATATTTAAGTAGGAGGTTATGAAACAAGAACCGATACCAGATACCACAAGATAACATGAGGTGAGACTTGGCTATAGCTCATATTGCCAAATTTTAGCATAGCACAGACTTTCTAGAGAATTATTTCCTAGGCACAGTTGTTTAAAAATTTCAAGCAATCAGTTTAGAATAGGACAGAGCTACTCTTTTTTTTCTTTCCCACTCAAAATGTTTCATTCTAGTCTGGAATGCTCAAGAAAATACACCTTGAAAAAGTTTTCTTTTTATTAAGGATAAATACACTAGATTATTCCAGATTCTTTATCAGCAATGTTATCTCAGATTTCCTTATTAATACATAATTTCCATAAAACCAGCAAGATGCATTCGGCAAGGTGGATACATACATGGAAAATAGTGTCCCAGTGTTCCCAAACAAACAAACAGACTAGTATAATACACAGCTACTGTTTAATTCCATATATCACGGATGGCAGCAGTACAAAAGGGAATGTTAAAAGACCAGATGGGGATAACAGAGCAGTCAGGTATTTCACTTCTCCAGTCTTTCCAGATTAATGTGTTAGATCTCATTAATACTTTAGAGCTGGTTTTCAGAGCCTGAAATCCTGACACCACCAATGGTGGGACCACAATCAATATTCAGAATTCAAAAGCAATTACTTAAAAGGAACTAAATTGTTAATGAAAACAAGTGCCATCAGAAATATCATCAAGAAAAACCCTTATTGTTTGAAGCCTTTTTGGAGTTGCTTTTTGGAGTATGCACTTACGGCTATAAACTTTTGTACCTTTGAGTACACTTTGAAGCCAAAAATTATTCTTATTTTTCATTGGTTTCAGCAGAGGTATGGCCAGAGTGCTCTTTCAAGTTAGTGACAAAATGAATTTATTTAGTTCGACTCTGGGAGCAAAAGGCCAGTAATCTGACCTCAGAAAAGCTATTTCAAGTTCGTACCTCTTTGAAAGCCTCCCTGAATTCTCCTCCTGGGGCCATTCCCAGCTGTTCTGTGATGTGAGCAGAAACCTTCAGAAGCAGCATTTGCATCAATCCAGACATGACTCCGTTCTGGCAGAAGAGGAAGAAAAACACACAAAAAAATAAATCCATAAGCTGTGTGGATTTCTAAGAATGCACTGTTCACAGTAATGAAAAAAAAATTATTTTAATGAAGAAGCAGCACTGAAGCTATCTTTGGAGCCAATTCACTGATCAAGACAGCTCATATTTCAGTTTTTATCAGTTTACCTCACTATGCAGCCAAAGTATTCTCACCTTCAACAAAAATGTATGGCATTTTTGGCATGTATGGCATTAGAGTTAAGAAAAGAAAGGAGGACAGCTTGACTTATTTCAGTCGATATTTACTCTGCCTACTTGAAGAAAGTATCTGAATAACTCTTCTGGATACAAAAAAATGAAGGGATCACAAGAGTATATTCCACTGAATGCAGAGTGAATACCACGTCATACAGACACTGAAGTGAATATCCAGTGGGCTAATCGCAAACACGTCCATAATTCTGGAAAACACTATGTTGAGGACTGGTTAGGTTAACACATGCAGAAACAGAGAATCTGGCATTGTACAAGAAATTGCAGTGCATGACTTTGTCACATAAGACCTTAGAAGAGACCTCACAGTTCTGAGTATGACTCACTCCCACAAACAGACCAAAGGTTCTCTGTTACTGTTTCGAACAGAGACTTAAAATCAAAAAAATTATTTTTAAAAAGAAAAAAAAAAAATCTATGTATTCTTATGCAAAATTTTCCTTCCCTGACCTTTTACAAAAAGAATGAAAAAAACATCTCAAATCCATTCAGAGCTGTCCCTTCTGTCCAGCTCTGGGTGTCCTCAAAACTTAGTGGATGAATGTTACCTGTCCCAAAACATAACCTGCACCTTGGTTACACACCTCCTCCAATTTGGCATCAGTCCATAAGGCTACCAAAAGGGGCACGGCCCCTTCTCTCACCGAAGGTTTATTTCCTGCTACATCACCAGCTTCACACAACTGAAGATGAGGCTACACAGATGAGGCCTGAGTCAATGTAACTGCTGGAAGTTATCAGAGAAAGGTCCTGGTGTTCATTCCTTGCTCAAATGACCCACCCTGTGCCAGAACTAATGCTTGTGTGGCCTCTCCAAAGGCTGTAGGCAGTTTCTGCAGTTAAATGGACTCGAGTCACCAAGGATGAGAACTGGCAAAAGAGGGGTCTATTTTCAAAGACAACTGATTATCTGCTTTATCATACTACAGACTAGCAATCACGGCAGAAAGTCAGGTGCCGGACTCCTGGAGGGAGCCGAGGAAGAAAGACAGTGAGAAAAAGTGTTTTCAGTATCCCTGAGATCAAGTTAAAAGTGCCTGGGGAACAAGCGTTTTCAGAAGTTCAGAGAAGATGCCCACAAAAAAAAAAAAAAAGTAGGATAATGCAGCCTGAGATTATTTATTGGCTGATCTCCCCTTCAGGATTGGTGCACCTGAAATTGCATTTTTACACTGTGACTGAAGATTCATTCAACTGGCTAACAGAGGGATGCATCTACAGAGTGTGTCTGAGTTGTCTGTGCTCTTAACCTGCATGAAACTGCTGTATTTGTTTAGCATCAAGGAGATAAAAGGTGACAAGCAGCCATATGTAGCAGCAACCAGCAATAACTGGCCAGCCAGACACTACTGGGGGATAAAGAGCAAAATGTACAAAAAATGTGGACAGCTAAACAGTAAAGGAGGTTTATTATCAATACCAGATTATTCAGTGTCAGATAAAGGAAAGCTGAACACAAAAGAAAATTAAATCCTGAGTGGATGGCAATAATTTTGTGGGTGAGATGTAACAGCCATAAACACAAAGCAATTCACAAGTGTATAGAAATTCTGCACAGGCAGAAGGATGCAAAGCACACAGGAAAGAGAAGGCAAAACACCAGTTTTATCAGCCCAATGTTCAACAGCAGTCAGAAAACAAGAAGAGTAAGAGGGATTATCAGGAAAAGAACATCATAGAAACATGAATGTGCTGCTGTACAGTCTTGGGCAGACTCCTGTCTTGAAAGCAAGATACTTCAATTAGAAAATGTGAAGAGAAATACCAAATATATGAGAAGAGATTAAACACATTAGATACTCACGAAGCTTGCAAAAGATGACTGAGGACGATACACTCTGCTGGACACTATGACTAGCATGGAGACAGTGAAAAGGACAGGAAAAGGGAGGAATATCCAGGCAAATAACAACTGCAGGCCTTTCCCCATACATCTGCTATTGGCAGCTGCCAGAGGGCTTCTGAAGAACATAAATCTTCCACTAAACTCAGCACAGGAATGCTTACACCATGTATGGGAACACAGCCTACGGAGGGGGCTTTGGAGGTACTCTGACCACATAACAAGTCACAGATCCAGCACCAACTGCAGAAACAAACCATCTGTACTTTCATCTGCAATTCTTTTAAAACCCCTAATTCCCATGGAAGAAGCCATCACAGCCTTGACACCCAGAGCCTGCAACTTGTTTTCCTACTGCTGCAAGCACAATGGAGGTTAGACTTTAAAACACAAGTGAAGGTAGCAAGTGAAGAGCAGTCTGCTCTTGGCCGTATGGATGTTCCCATCACCTACCAATTCACATTATATCAATTTTATTTAACAGGACAACACTGTGGGTTACCTAGACATGGAGGTCTATACTACAAAGTGGAAAACAAGAGCTCTTTTCACTAGCCAGAAGCATTCTGAGAACTAACATTACAATATATTCCTCCACAAGTAACTTCAGACAAAAAGAGGAGGTTAAGCTAAGATTCCTCTGTCACTAGCTCACTTTCTCTTCTGCCCCAGAACAAGGTTTCTCAACTCCCCCTCTGCATCAGGACTAGCAACCTTAAACCACAGGGAGATGATGCAGCTAAAAAACAAGCCCTGTTCAGACTAACACAGGGCCACTGTATGGACACAGAAGGGAAGTGGAACCAGGAAGTCAGGGGAGAGGATAAGACAAAACCTGTCTTACTATTTAGGTTCAAGCCAAGTGTTACTGTGCAACTTCAGGTTATCCACATTCGAGCCAAATATCAGTTTACACGGTATTGCTTTGCTTAATGGAAAGCAAACAGGTACTTCTCTGCAAACAACTGTAACGGTTTTGAAATTCAAGGACGGGCTAAAGGAAACCTGGTTTTAACCAGCAGCAACAGCTTGATAAGCAGTGGATGCCAATGACCCACTGGAAGTATGTTTGTTTCATGTTAACATTCTGCTCAATTTCTATCTTCAATTAAAAGTAATGAAATGCAATTTTGCTGCTTCATATTTATGTATGTGATTACAAAAAAGACAGACAGTTTGTTTAGGTTTTTTTCCTAATTCCCTAATTCAGGATGAAAGTTGCAGCCATTTTGACTTTCACTGTAGTTTTTGGGCCTGAATCCACATTTCAATTTGAGAAGGCAGCTAAAGCATAACTAAGCAACTTACCAACTGTTTTGATTCTTAGTAACAAAAAACAAAGTCTTTAGCATGAGACAGTTGGACTGTTCTTCCTAGTTTTCCCTGTATAACCCACGCTGCTAGTGAATCAAAAGGGAAAGGTTGGGGTTTTTTTCAGTTGAGACTATCAATAGAGAAATATGTTCTTTAAAAGACTCAATGTCCAAATTTTATTATTTGCATTAACCCTGATGACAAAGGAAACTAAGATTAAGCTGTAACAATAGGAAGGATCCTTGTATTGTCCTCTGCCTTTGAAGCCAACACTGTCTGTATTTCCTACGTCTGCACACAAGATCACTTCAAGAGCTGGTTGGAAGAGGTAATTACAAAGCTGCCAGCACGAATTTACATCACAGAGAAAAAAAAGTGTGGTATTTTATTTTCATTGTCCTTTTCCTCTTAATAGAGAAGGACAGCAAAAACTGTTGTATTTAGCTTTGACATTAAAAAAATCTTACAACTTCTGAGCCCGTTTACAAGGTCAGAAGATCCTCAGCTATGCTGCTCTGGTGGTTGTGAACATGCATTTTTTGGCTACATGCATCAGAATAATCCACCTTACCTAAAATAAACAGATGGATGCAGCAATTCATGCAATATTCAAGGGTTTTACAATGTTCTTTCCTTTGATAGAGCATAAATAAAGAAAACAGGAAAGCTGCGTTATTGCCTAACTCTGAGTCAGAAAGCCTGCTCTGAAACACCATGTGCACACACAAATAACCAGCCCCAAGCCACTGCAAGTGCTTCTGCAGATTATATTCCTATTGGGGGTGCAGTCCTGGAAATTCTCCAATTACATCAATAAAACAATTCCAATATACAATTAGCACACCCCCAAAATAACAATCTATGAATTTCTTCATCCAACCAGACTCAAGTGTCCTATCATTTTTAAGTCAACTTTGTGCTGTTTCACTGTGCCTAGCTTAAAATTACTTTAAATACAAGCTAACTGGGTGAAAGTGAAAAAACACAGGACAACACTTGTTCTGCACACACATCCCAGACATGTCAAGCTGCCAGGGTAGTTACAATTTGAATAGAATCCCACACTTTTCAGCCCTGAGTTTTCAAAAACCTCCCTCAGGGTCTGCTGTTATTTAGAAACTATTCAAAAGACAAGTGGATAGGAATTAAAACTAGGATGAAGCTGGAATGCATCTTGCATCTTAACAGACAATACCAAAATTAAGTGCTCCTTAAATAGCTGTGATACAGATGCAGATTGCAGGAATAATAATTGCAAAGTTAAACTTGTGTCCTGCAAATGGAGCAGCTGTTAAATACAGGAGGATTCCTGCCAAGGTCAACAGCTGCCCAAACGATCCTGTGAAACAACCTGCCAAATGATCTTGTGAAACAAAAGTCCTTGATGCTCCATCTGGAAAAAAGAAAATACCCAACCCTAACTTTGCCACTGTAACAGTATTCTCACTTAGGACAATATTAGGTTCCCAGCTGATGGGAACACTGGTTTTGGTTGCAAATTGCCCTTGCAAATTGACAAATTGCCCTTAACATAAACCTTTAATTCTCACTGTAGAAATCATACCTGCTTTATAGCTTGTTGAAGTTTTTCCAAATTTATTTCTTTGGCTTCTTTTAGTAATGTCTTTTCATCCATCTTCAACATAGAAACTCTGTACTGGCATAGTTCCACCACAACTACATCAGGCTGCACTTCCTGTATTGTCTGAAAAAAATGAATTTATTTACACTGCTTTAGAAAGGCATAAACAGAAATGCAGCCAATATCAATACTTTAAAGAGAAAAGGGACTTAAAAAGCACATCCCAACAATCATTTTCAATTAAAAAAACAGTGGAATAGTAAATAAGACTTCTCCAAATAGCTATGTATTAAGAAAAATATTAAGGAAGATGACAGCAAACTGCCTTGGTTCCTGGATGCTGTGAGACAGGAAGATGAAGAACACCTTGTGCTGTGGAGGGGAGCAGGAAAGAAACACCTGACATTAAACTTTTCACATTCACAAAATTAATTTGACCATACTCTGTGACTACTTGCAATCTGAGTTAGAATACACTTTGTAAGAACCACGGTTGATGATTTTGGCACAAGATTCCTTCCCCTCCAGCTCCTGAATAAAGCCACTCTAAACTGCAGATTTCACATGAGGTACAGCATTAAATTGTTCCTACTTGCACCATTCTTGAGAATAAATCCAAGTTTGGGGCAGCATGGTTTTACAGCCAAGTATTAATACAGGCAACATAAGTTTCACTAGTGAGACTTCAACTTGCAACACCAGCACTGTATCAGCATTTTTTTTAAGGACAAATAAAAATATTTGAGATGGGAGAGCAATGTATTGCATCAAAAATTATTACTATAACATTGTCTGCCTCTCATCCCACAGTGGTGTTAGCCTTTCAACAGCCAGCTAGAAAAAACAGAGCCTGAAGGTTACAGCACAGAAACAGGTCAGAGAGCTGGGCTTTATTCTACTTAATGCTAAGCTGACAACATTATAAACATGCTGCTGAAGCGATCACACTTAGCATTTACCTTTACTACATCCTTTTTGCTGCTGTCACTGAAGTGGGCTGTTCCAACCACATATACTTTAGAACCATCCTCAGTGTCAAGCTCAGTCACAGTGCTTGGTAAAGCAGGCTTTTTCTGCCTCTTTTTCAACTTCATCTCCAGGAGAATTTTAAATGCATCTGCATCAGCTGTAAGTGTAAACAAAAACAGAAAAGAAAAGCCCACATGATATAAAGCGCAGGTAAGTAAAACAGAAAATAAAAATGTCGCCACTAAACAGCAGAGCAGAGCTAAAAGGCCATTGATTTACCACTGTAATCTTACATTCATTTCTGAGGCTACATCATTGAGAGTGCCATCACTGGAGAGGCTGCCTCCAAGCATGGGTCTCAGTCCAGGTTTCCTACCCTGTGGACACTGGGACAGGTTGTCCACGCAGTTCAGTAAGGGAAAGAGAAGCTGTGTGGCAGGTGAGGTGGACAGAGAAGCAAAGAATACTTAGAAAAGGTATACACTAAATTAGAAAAAAAAAAAAAGAGCATTTTTTAAATTCTAAAGCAAAACTGTCCCCTTTGGGGATTTTTATCTATATTAAAGATAGCAACACATGTACACTGGTGTGAATATGCTGGCAGTCACCTGCACATATTGGCACATATAGGATACCTAGAGTACCAACCTTAGCCTTTTCCATGATTAACACACCAGAGATCAGTACACAATTGAAAATTAAACCTCAAGAGGTAGTTAGGTTAGGAAACCAATCATTTTTCCCTAGTTTCAACAACAAACTATCTAAGATCAAAATGGTACAACGTGAGTTTAGCCCATCTATGTCAAGCCTGCCATATGGAAAATGGGAGTATCTATTAGTTCTGTCACAGTTGCTTGTTAAATGCCAGATAGCCTCATTAACTGAGATAGAGAAGCTTTAACTCAACCTTGCTGGGAAATACAGTGCTGTAATGCATCTTAAAAAAAAAAGTATCAAGCAGGAAAGCAGAGTTTTGTTTCCAACCAACTCTCTTTCTCTGGCAAGCTGCTGAACAAGTTAGCAGAGGTCTCAAGTGGTCTCCAGAAGCCTGGAATAGGATCATAATCCCAGGGGAAAAAAAAAAGGTTAGTGAACAGTTTGCAGGCAGGATGTCAAAGATGCAGATAAATTAGTCTCCTACCATACATTCATTTCATGAATCTGTTTTAATCTGTGGTTCTGGCCCCAGATCTGTCCCACAAATACTTATAAGACTTTATGTAAAAAAACCCACAAAACCCAACAAAACCAAAACAAACCAAAAAACCCCCACCCAAATAAAAAAACCCCACCCCAAACAAAAGCAACCTTTCAACATCCTTCTCAGTCAGAATCTTAGCAGCCTATGACTTCATGGTCAATACCCAAGAACCTGATGTGTTGCAATCAGTACTGTCTGAGCTAAGACAGTGTTGCTGCCAAAGCAGATGACAATGCTAAGGAGGAGGTAGGGAAAACATGACTGATAAAGGAAGAAGAGGTGGAGCTGTTGCATTTGTAGCACTCTCAGTCACGTAATCATAAAAGCCACCATAGCAGATCAAACAAAATCTACCTAAGCAAATATCCTGCCTCCCACAATGGTCAAAAGTGGATGTCTAAGGGAGATTATGATAAATGGGGAAGTATATACATATACTCGGAACTGGACTGAATAATGTTTCATGTGAAGAAAAACTGCTGCAATGGGGCAGTACCAGATGTTATAATTTAAGGACATAATCAAGGAAAACATTCTCAGGAGCAGTTATGGTTTTTATTAAACCAACTCTCGTATCTAGAGAAAAACGCAACATAAATTAATCTGCTTCTTTAAGTCTGAATACATTTCCCATAGCTTTAGTCAAGGCTTTGTTTGTTCCCATGAAAGCTGAGATCCCTGGGGATTATTCAGCAACTTCAGCATTATAGTAATGTTGCTGTTACTAATTTGCCCTAAGGTGGTTCAGAGCCTATTATTTGCCAGAAAGCACAATCTGAACGTTCCTGTTGTTATAAGTGAGCACTGTATACATTAATATCACAACAGTATATCAATATACATACAGCAAATCCTACAAAGCCTTTATTTTCTCTTCCTGAGAAACAAATGCCTGCCATTATTTGATCCTTACCACTGACAGGTAAGGATCGATATAGTTCCTTGGCTTCACAGGACAGTTTTGGTTGCAATACTTCTGTTCTTACATCCTGCAGGCCTTCATATCAAAACATTAGCATGCTAGCATGGGCAACGCATCCCATTTGAGACAACTGATCAACACCGAATTACTAGATGCCAGACTGCTGAAGCAAACACATACTTACACATCAGTGGCTTAGTAAGCAATGACTGAGCTCAAAACAGTATCTGAGCGTATCTATTACGTCTAAAAATATTTACATTCTTTTAAAAGTTTGGGATCAGCAAACTGACAATCGATATGTCATTACTCTTTCTAAATTTGATTTATACAACTGGGCCTCGAAACAAATTATGAACAGATTAAGTCAGATGTGACCTCATTCACACCTCCCTTTGTGCTAACAGCCACATCACTATTAGCTAAGGAAAAGTTAAGGATATTTAGTTTAATATACTTGCAATGCGATACACCCTCCCCAGTCAAACCAGAAACATACAGATATTCTGCGATACACTGGACGTTTCCTTTGGGCCATCTTCTGGTGCATCAGAGGAGGACATTGGATCTGCAGCAGCCTGTATGAAACAAATTCAAAAGGAGGCTGGGAATTATAACGAAATGTTTTAATACATCTTTCCCTTTGTGAGTTTGCTCAATTTGAACCTATATATAATATTCAAGCAAGTAAGTAATTTAAGCAGTGTCACAGTTCAAAACATCTATGGTTTTACAACTATTTTTCTCAGCTGCATAAGTGTGAGAAAGAACATATTAAAAACTACTTCATACCTATTTTACAAGATAGTATTTAAGCCTGATGTGCAGCTTTAAAATAAATTGGATTCTAGATAAAAAGAACAAATTTATCTCTAACACTACTATAGCATTTTATGTGTTGGAAACTAAAATGTGCACTGATTATTTCAATATAATTTAACTCAACTACCAGTCAGCATTAGTCTGTCAGAAGTCTGAAAGTTAATCAGCACTCACAAGACTGAACACATCCATTCTAGAAGAGTCAGGCCAAGTATTTTATTTGTTGGAATAAGTGTAAGACAATTACGCAAAATGCACACCCAACCTTACAAAGTCTATGTGCATGATGACTTTATACATATATCAGAATTCAAAGTCAAAAAGAAACATGGCATCTGCATAGTTTTGCTCTCTACAAGATCAGAAGGTAACTGAAAAGATTCCCTACAACTGACTCTTATGTATTATCACTAGAAGTACATAATGCAGGTCTTTGGCTAACAAAAATCTTTTTTATTTTTAATTAACAGGCAAGTTTTAAAACCCATGCATAGAATTCAATCAATCCCAGTTATTCAGCCAGAGTCAACCAAGCCAGAGAGGCAGAGTTAGTGCAGAAGAGAGACTTAGGAAAAAGGGAAAGCTAAATCATAAATTATCTTTAGGCACCTACATTAATTCAAAGTTTAATCAAAATGATTATTGGGAGAACTTGGAATTCCTGAACAATATTGAGTAAAAAAATTAGACAGGCTGTGAATACATCATAATTCAAGTACTTTCCAAGTGAAAGGCAGCATTACTGAGTCAGCAAGCAGGCAGCCAAGCTCTCCTGAAGGATGCCAGCCTTTTAGCTAACGACTGGTTTATTTACTTTGTACTTAACGTGGTAAGATTTAAAGCAAGACTGTACAAAGCACATCCAATTGTTAAGAGCTTTCAACAAGAGTAATTATTTTCTTCTTGCATTCCATTATGCTGAACAGGAATTTTCAGAAAATAAAGCCTGGGTGTCTTACCGTGGCCCCACTGAAGGCAAGGAAAAATTTATAATACATTTCATGGAGCAAACTCAAAAAGTAAAACAGCTTTACAGTGCGAAGTTTAAAATACTCACAGCAACAGATCTTCCTTTCATTACAAAGCAAAAGTCTGTTCATTGACAACTGCAAACTGCAATTACACTGCAAACTGCAATTATGTTCACAAATCTAATTTAACATCGGCTCAGTTTTTGATCACAACATATGGCTTGACTCTATTGCTTGCATACGTTAACTCTAGTCACAAAAATATTTTGGAAAAATTTATCCATCTGTAACATATGGAATTAATCCTGTCACTTATGCTGGCTAGGACCACAACACTGCAGAGAGAAAAGCACTAAGCCATCACATAAGGAATCTGTTGTTCTTTTTTTAAAATTAATTAACAGGACAAAAGAACTGACATTCTTGTATCTCATAAGATAAAAATTTTCTGAACTTCCCCAATTATATCAGAAAAAGATTCTGAGATACATGGATATAAAAGCAGAAGAGAAGGAACAGAAAGGGCAGAAAAAGCACGTCACTTTAATGTGGCAAGGAACTTAAACCATGTACAATGCGATGATTTGTATCTAATCAACTTCTTTAATTGACTCACAAAACATTTTTTCCCCCTAAATGTTTAATCTCATAGGTTAGGCTATTTTCTGCAATCCCTCTCTTGCAAGTGGATTAATACAAAAGACCCTGTTCAGCTTTTGCAATTGGAGGGAAAAGGATCCTGCAAAGAACTTAAATGTGGCAAAAAAATAACACTCAGCTCCCCATCCCCCGGTTTTAAAAGGGGTCTCACGCTGGTATTTTCAACCCTAAGACTCTGCAGAACTTCCCCAAGGATGAGTGGAAGAACCTGGCTGATTCAGTCTTGACCTTCCCTGCACTTATACTGAGAAACAAACTTGTCTCCAAGCCCTACCTCAGGCTGTTGCTCCTCTTGCATCCCTGCAGCGGAGGCTTATTTTCACCAACCACACACGAACTGCAAGAAGTAAAAAGAGAGAATTAAAAATTAATGGCATCACTCAGAATACTTGCTTAAAAATTCTAAGGGGGGAGAAAAACGCAGATGTGTCTCTACAGTTTCCAATAAAGGCTGAAGTAATAAAAGTGGCAAACTGAAGATGCACAAATATCACTTCTTCAACTCTCCTGCTGTTAAAATAACCACATCAAACAACAGAAACAAACCAACAGCAACCCCCCCATCAGTAGGGTAGAACTAGCCTGTTTCAGTATCGTTCTTGAGGTGGCTCTAAATTCAGAGCACAGTCCTGTTCTCAGTCACTGAGAGTATCTTAATAAACATGGGCAGATTTCATGGGAACTCAGAATTTGCTTTTTTTAGTGACTTAAAAATCCCTTTTTCCTCCAGATCAGTTCATAAGTAATTGAAGATACAGTACGGTGGTCAAAAGGGTTTTTGCAATAGCAAAATCGTTCTGTATTGTCCAAATAAACTACACTAAGACAGTTTTTAGGCAAATTTTAGGAATCATCTGTATTTCTAGGACTTCACTGCTACATGGAATCGGAGAGCAATCACAATCTTAACATTCAGCTAGAGTCACACACATTATTATTTCATCAGCATCATGTGATCACATATATTTAGAAATATACCAGGGTGAGAACATCAGTAAGATCATATCTGTATGAAAAACCCAGGAAACTGGGTTTTCAAACCCTTAGTAAATGGTTCCACATTTTAGTTTAACAATATGGATGAAAGAAGGAATCTTTAAAGTCCAGAGTTTTTCCTGAAGCTGGGGAATGCTATGTTTTGACTCAGGTGGTACTCTAAGGGGATTGCACAAGACACTGAATGGGTGACTAGCACTCATTCTGCTTATTTTCACTGTTATCCCACTAAAATTGAAGCACTCAAAGAAAGTGCTGCTTCTTTACTACAGCATTTTGGGTTATCTCCCTTTGACTTATTTCACAGTACGTGTGAACAGTGTTTTATTTCATTAGGCTGGAGAGCAGCCCGGACCAACTTATTCATACAGTACGTTTGCAGTCCTGCTCTAAAGAGTGGAGGGACAAGTTTGGCTCCTGCCTAATGCTCAGGTGGTGTTGGAGGAAAGCTGCATGGCTGGCTATCTCTATATGACAGTGTATTTGAGCACACAAATGTGATGGGAAGCCTCCCCCTTCCTCAAATGCAACAGTCTCCTGCAGTTAATTAGTGCACTGCATCCTGATTTCTAGCCTTTACTTTCAAGTCAGCTGTTCTGCTTGCTAGCTTTGCTTAAAATACGTTTCTTTAAAAGAGTATTTGCCTGGGCAGTGTGAAGCATGTGAGTGTAACTTTAACCACTGGCACAATTCCCTCCATGTGCTTGTGGAGGGATTTCGGCAATTCCTGCCTTTACACCGTCCACTGCTAGCGGTCAGCCAGCAAAGGAGATCACAGCTGCAGGCTGGGCAAGAATAAAGCGGAGTGGCCAAGATCCCAGCTTCTGCATGGTCCCTGGAGCAAAATCCCCATGAAACCCAACAGAGCCCCACGCCTCAAGCAGGCAACACTTACAGACTAAGCTCCCGAGCTGCGAGGCAAACACCTCATTAAAACAAAAATACACGCTGCAAACAGTCTAAGAGGTTCAGTAAAACAAACTATTCAAAGAAATGAGAGAAGTCTGCACAGGCAACATAAGCACTCCACCGTTTCTGCTACAATGCATAATTCAATTTTAAAACAGGACCACGCCTTGCCATCTTCCAAGGAGTCAGGCCAAGGAAACTTGGATGTCAGAAAATGGCAGGTGAAGCTGAGCTGCTCTTTTGTGCTTTTCAGTGTTTTCACAATTTACATGTGGTGTGGACAGATCTAAAGAAGCACAGCAGGAGGAAACCCCTGCCAGGAGACCTGCAACCTGAATGGGACACACCAACCCATGGGCTCCTCACTCCAGACTGTCTGCTGGCTTTGTGAGTTTAAGTGAGCCCACAGCCTGTTTTTAATCCTATCCTGTCTCTGATAGACTGGTTTAACTACTTGTTGACTTAGGCAGTAAACTAGACTAAAGAGCAGATTCAGATTAAAGCACAACCTTCCTTCCCCCCCCCCCCATGCTACCAAGGCATTTTAACTCAGATGACCAAACAGCTGTAGGAACAACTGCAACAGCATAACTGGAGGGATAGCATGAAGCAGAGATGCTGAAACCAAATGCCCTCTGAGAACATACTTGTCCAACTACAGCATCACCCAGAGTATACCAATACTCTGATGCTCCGCTCTGGGCTTGGTTCTCAACTGATTTATGTGCAAAATACCACAGCGTTTTTCTGCCAGTGAATCAGCTGGCCCTAAGCACAACCGAAATTTCTAAGCTTGGTTAAGGTCTGCTGGTGTTCGAAAACATGTCTCTTAACTACAGAGTGCTCTTAAAAATAGGAAACTGCAAGTTTTGGTTAAAGAATAGACTTCTGTACAGAAGCACTGAGTAGTATTTTTTCCCACCAAGTGACATTTTTGAAAATCTCATCCCATTCTCACCACTGACTAAATTATATATCTGATACTGGCAGGTGAGAAGCAGGGAGAGAAAGCAAGAGATCTTTGAAGTTTACTCATGCTAACTAGCGCTGCTTTTCAACTGACCTGCACAACCTTTGGAAAAAGCAAAGCTGTTTGTTCACTGTGGTTCCCACTTCCAGCCTTGCAGGGAACCCACGGCACAATGCCTTGAAGGCCAGATGAGAGACTGGGCAGCCATAATAACAGGCAAGTCTGTCACTATTTTCTTCTAGGACAAGCTCAAGAAATGGGCCCATAAGGAATCTCACGAGGTTTAACAAGACCAAGTGCTACACCTGGGTCGGGGCAACCCCTGGCATCAATACAAGCTGGGGGATAAAGGGATTGAGAGCAGCCCTTCTCAGAAGGACTTGGGGGTGCTGGTGGAAGAGAGGCTGGACATGACCCAGCAATGTGCACTCACAGCCCAGAAAGACAACTGTGTCCTGGGCTGCATTAAAAGCAGTGTGGGCAGAAGGTCAAGGGAGGGGATTCTGCCCCTCTGCTCTGCTCTGCCCCCACCTGGAGTGATGCATCCAGCTCTGAAGTCCCCAGCACAGGAAGGACATTGACCTGTCGGAGCAAGTCCAGAGGAGGCCAGTAGGATGATTAGAGGCATAGAGCATCTCTCCTACAAGGAAAGGCCAAGAGAACTGGGTTTGTTCATCCTGGGATAAAAAAGGCTTTGGGGTGCCCTAATTGTAGCCTTCAAGTACTTGTAAGGGCCTACAAGAAAGATGGAAAAGGACTTTTTATAAGAGCATGTAGTGACAGGACAAAGTAAAATGGCTTCAACCTGAAAGAGATTAAGTTTAGATTGGGTATTAGGAAAAAATCCTTTACTGTGAGGGTGGTGAAGCTCTGCAACAGGTTGCCCAAAGAGGTTGTGGATGGCCTGTCCCTGGAAATGTTCAAGGCCAGGCTGAGCAACTTGGTCTAGTGACAGGTGTCCCTGTCCACGGCAGGGAGGTTGGAACTAGGGTGACCTTCAAGATCGCTTCCAACCCAGGACATTATATGATCCTGTTCTCAAGTACTCAGATCTGCTCAAATTCCAGTGGAGGTGAAATTTTCCATGCAGAAGACCTCTTTCTGCATCCACCAGAGTACAGACAAGTCTGGCTACTCAGCTAGCCAACATCCTCCTCAGCAGCAAAGACAAAAGTCCATTCCCCCACATTTGGGGAATCAGTCAAATACCTTGGACTCCAGGCCGACCTAGCTCAACCACACTGAAAAGGAGCCTGTAAATCCACGTATTCATAGAAGACTTCTGTACTCCACAACGCCTGAAATATAATCTTCAAACCTTTGAGAGAAGACTGAACATACCTTGCTGTTACACAGATAACGAACTGAAGCACACAAATCTGTAAGCGCTTTCTTCCACCATGTCCAACAGCAATAAAAAGTGCTGATTCAGATCAAATCCTGGCAAACATCTGAACAACTTAAATCCATGCCTTTTCAAATTTCTTAGAGCTTGACTTCTCAACCTGTGTTTTCTTCTTTTTTTCTGAAGTTTAACTTCCTAAGGCAACAGGGCACTTATTTGTCTGTGCATGCTAACCCATAGGTGAATTTTAAACAGACTTGGCAAGAGTGTCACAGCCATTTAGAGGTGCAATGCACAGCACTGCTCCTCCAGGAAAAAGAGATCACTGGAGATTACAGGGGGCAATGCATGTGAAAAAGACATGGTTGGCAGAACCTGCCAGGGAACAGAAGGAAATTCAATCCCAAGTTGTAAAGCTACAGGCAAAAGAAGCTGTTCAGACAACTATTTATTGTGTTCCATAATATGTATACCATAACATCTCATAACCTCAAGTTCTTCTACTTACCATGAGATTTGGCATGAACATGTGAAACCAATCAAATCCCCCTTCTCCAGCTACTTCAAAGGCCTGTAAAAGGCCTCACAAAATAAATCACTGGAAATCTCAGACACGACAGCACATTTCTTTCAGACAAACTGGGAGATGCAGCTTCTAGGCACTCAAAGATCAGAGATTAGAAAGTATTTCTGTTCTCTTATCTGCCAGGAGAATGTCTTAATTGGGGATTCATTTTCCTGCTGAGAGCGCAACCAAGAAAATTCCTGGAGCTAGAGGAAAGGAGGAGGAGTCTGATCTGGCTCCTTATAATCCATGAAGACTAGGCTTTGCCTCTGGAATTTTCTTGAAATGAATCCTTAAGGACTGAATCCCCAATTCAAACACCTTTTTTTCCCGGCAAGTGGAATTCTTGTGCTTGTTGCATCTGTGCTAGTCCAAGGGGGCCTGCCATTCATTGGTCATTAAAAATTGTTCTTTATATATATGTATCTGTGTGAACAAATGAAGCCCTTTTCCCAACTCTTAAGATACCCAGGCAACCAAACAGGAATTTCTGAGACCACCAAAAGAACTGCAAGCCTAGAATTTAGCCATTACTCATCTCTACTGATAGGCACCTATTTCCTGTCAAGGTCTTCTTGTCCTGACAGCACACACATGACAGCCATTTCACACTGGCAAAAGCACTGCTGAAGAGGAACTGTATTTTTCCCATGCATATGGGCATTATTCTCTTCCCCCCAAAATAACAAGTTCAACATCTTCTAGCAACGTTTATCCTGCAGAGGTTCATAAAGCAGAGTGAGAAAGACCTCCCAGCCACACTTATGTCACATCAGCCCTCCAGGTTTCCTAATACAAAGCAGCGCTTCCTCTCTGCGTGAAATATGCTCATGAACTACTGGCTCACTTTTCATACTTGGTAGTCTTGGCTAACCAAAGTGTTTCGGTTCTAGCTGCATATTTAGGTATCTGAAACTCTCTTATCTTGCAGTCTCAAGAACACAAGAGGTTCACACACTCACAAATCAAGGGTTCTAGCAAGGCAAGTGAAAGAACAAACGCCCTTTCCTGTTTCTTTTCAGTGATGCAGTTCAGTGAGAAAATTCAAGCACAACACAGGGCATGGACAGGCACATTAAGGCATCCTACAGTAGGGCTGCATTTCTTCTATTATTATGTTGTTTAAATTTGCTTTCTTCAGACAGTGGTTCAACTCAATCGATAAAAAAGTTCTCAAAAAGCTTTTGTGCTCCAACCTATAAAACAACCTAGTCAGCTACTCTTTAAAAAGAAGATTTTTATTGAATATTTTCCTTCTGCTGAACTATAAAGAAATTCAGAAGCAGCATTTGCTTTCCTCAACATGTTGACGCTGCAAGAGGGAAATAAAGTTCTCTCTCATCTTATAATTGCTCTATACTTCCTATGAGCTGCATACACATCAGAATAGCTGGAAAAGATACTGGGAGCCACCTAACTACCACAACTTGTGTCACCCTTTTATTGAAAGGGACAGGCAACAATCTTTATGTTTGATCCTCCGACAAGCAAAGCTAAATGCATCTATTAATGCTTTTGATAGTTAAAATATTCATGAGCATTGCAGAAGGTGTCCACATCTCTTGGTACTCAAAGTATTAATCCTCTAGCCTCTGAGATCAGATTATATGTACATCCCTGTTTTATAAATGAGGAACTGAGGTGTATGAATGTTTAAATGCATCTACAAGCCTGACCTCTGGTAGCTAAACAAGCAGTTAGAAGGCTGCTGGAACTTTCAAAGCATTTCAATTTTGCAATCTGAATTTTCCTTTGTTTTTACTCACTGGTCCTTCTTCTAAGATCGTCACACACCCTGCAGGATAGCACTTCCTCATAGGAACATGTCAACACCACTCATCCTTGTTCCTCTAAAGTTGCTGTGGGAAAGATGAGAGGTAGGCTAAGGACAGAACTGTGGAGCAAGCTGTTGAAGAATAAAGTGGGAGTTTTCCACTGAGAATACAGCACACCTCTCACAGGTCATGCTACAACTGAGACAAAACTGACCTGAGCCAAATATACGCCACTGGCCCACACAAAAGACTACGTCACAAAGAGACCTGTGTGCCAGAGCCCTAACACCAGTATCCCTGGCCAGAACACAGCTCCCATTAGCTTGGCATGAGATGCAGCAATAAAAATTTATGAGCATTAAATGTGCTGTGTTTCATCTTCTAAACCAGCAGCGCAATTTCACTAGCAATGGATATTTGGTTTAATCTGGTATATATACTGGTATAGCCTGCACACTTCAGATTCTTATTAGGCACTGCATAAGCATAAGCACATCTCATTTGAATGCTGCTACCCTTTAAAAGGATCACTTACTTTATGTAAACAGAAGAGGCATATTCAGAAGATACAGACCCAACTTTTCTCTCACTGACAAACTGTTGTAGTCATTAATTACTTGCTGTTTGGAATACATAACAAAGCACTCTCCATTTTTAACATTTAACCTACTAAGAGGCCAAAACCAAATTAAAAGATACCCACTTAGGTCTTGACACCATCCTCTGCAATGGAAGGAGAGGATTTAAGATTGATGAGGCATTTTCCATACTTATGCACACAAATCTTACAAATGTTTACAAACAATCATCTGCTCCAAATGGTGTCTTCTCTGTTGATAGACTACTCATACTCAGAAGGATGCATCAGCTGAAACCTGACTGCCAATTAATGCAACAGCCACAAATTCAGAAATTGGAACGTATTTCAAAACTATCACTAAGGTGACCTGCTCCACATATTGCATGTTATCTCTTTGACACTACCCACGCCTTTGAAACTGAGCAACTGGTTCTGTAATCACAGATGGTTGCAGAGCATGGCTCTGGTTTCTCATGACTCAGAAGTTCACAAATTTCAAAAGAGATTTCTACCCTCTAAGCATCAATGAGACATTCCTGCAAAATGAACTCTGCAGATATATGCAGCCTAAACTCAGGTACCTGCACACTGGGGTCAACATCCATCTGCACGCTTCAGAAGTTAAAAGTCACAGACAACTGTACTAATGTTGTTTGAAAGGAGTTGTTGGAACATGAGAGTATCTGTCCTGGGACACTAAATGCACAGAAAACACGTTTACCAGCAAAAGACAAGAGGCATTCTCATATGTTTTGGGGTTTTAAAAGTTACTGCTGTTACATTGACTAGGGCTACTTGATGAAATGAGTACATATGAGGTGAATCAAGATGCTAATGCACAGCAGAATTGAGAACAAACATTTACCCAAATCCTTACTGTTTTAAGAGTTTGTAAAGAGATTGCTAAATTTAGAAACGTGGGACAGAAAGACCACACTGACTGGCCCAAGTCTGGACAGGCACTCAGAAGCTGACACTGTTTTAGAACATCAATCCAAATCACTTTTCTATTGTATTCCAATATGAATCACGTGAATTCAGGGAAGATTTGGAACCAAAATAATTTTATTAGACTTTCCTGTGATCAGCACACTGGAGTAAGATATCAGTACATCTCCTCCCTCCAGGCCATTTAAAGCTATGAACCAAGTGATACTTCTGATTCCAGGAAACCCTTTGCAAAACACTCTTATGCAGAACAAAAGGAAAAGAGCACAGCTGCTGCATGTGTAGTTACTATGGAGTTCTACAAAAAACGGGTTTTCCACTCTGCCCATTACCTACAAACAGCAAGCAAAGGAAAAGGGTGAAGAAGTTCTGCCATGGACAACTAAGTATCGGCTTGGAAGATACTGGATTGTGGTCCATAAAACTTGGAGAAGTTGTCTTAAATTCCACATACATACTGATATTTCACATGTCAATGGCTGGCTGTTGAGATATGCAGAAGCTGGTTCTCAAGAGTACTGGCAGACACTAATTTTTGTTATAAACACTTTTAAATGCAATCCTTATGAAGGTAAAATCCATATGGGATTCTGTAGAAAAAAATAATTTTGCCCAACTGCCAAGCACAGTATTTATCAGTAGTATTTTTTTGCTTGCCCCTTCCATCCTAGTCACCAAACAATAGCAGGGAACAAGTCGACCTACTCTTTCAAAATTGTTAGGTGACCACAAAGCTGAAAACAGTTACATGACATGGGCCCAAGTGCTGGCAACAAGCAAAGACACACAGCTCTACCATGTCAGGGAACTGAAGAAAGAGGATCAGGTTTCAAGACAGACCTAAGAGAGACAAAGCTCCAGGAAAGCAAATTCCAGCCTGCAGACACAGGAGCCCCAGGATAGTGCTAACCCCTCAGTACTACAGACACACCCACACTAACCAGGAAAGCTGTCTTGCTTCGAAGTCCATCTAGCTGCTGCACCACCCCTTTAACACTTATAGCACCCTGCACCTGACAAATTCAGTGATTAAAAAAAAAAATAATCTTTTCTCAAAAGATTATTTCCATGATTATCTGCTGCCCTCCAAAGAAATGAGAAAATCCCTCAGCAAGTCCTGATAGGGGTTCCTCATTCACAGGTCTTTTTTGTGGTCTACACTGTAACTAGAGCTGGATTCTTGTCCTTCTGAAGGACAGCTCCCAGCTGTGCAACACACCAGACACGCGCCCTAGCGAGGCAAGATCTGGATCTCCAGATGCACCACGCAGGTGACCGGCGATTTTTTTCAACTTCATCAGCAGTCATGGTGTTGTTCAGCCGTGGTACAGGTTCTTGCTCCTTCTCCTAAGCGTGCACACCCTTCCTGCACAGAGAGACAGACCTCTCACCACACATTCATCATGTTGCACTGTCTGTACAAGGTTATTTTGCAGACAGCCTGTAGGGCTTAGCCACTTGAAAACATGAACTCCCAGAGCTCCAGTGTAGTCTCTCCTGCAGCCAGATATGCAGCGTCATCAGGATGCTTAAATTTTTGCATGTGGATGTGCTAAGTCCCTGCAACCCTCAGTAATTTTGATCCAAACTGCTAAGCAGGTCAACTAAAGGCAGAGGAAGGAAGGAGGCAGGAGGACAAAACAGCTTCTCTACCTTTTTTTTATTAGAAGAAGTATAAAGGAAGAGAAGTTGTCCCTGAGTGCATGCATGTTTTTGTACAAATCTATAAATTGTGTAAACTGCAGTTAATATTAAAGTTATATGCCCCGAGTCCTTTTTCAGGAAGGAAGATAAATATTCAATGCAAAAATTTTAAGTTCAAATATTGAACGACACATGTTCATAGCATCTCAAATTTGAGTGGCCCTACACAAAAATTTTCAATAACTGAAGGTCTGACTTCAGAAACAATTCACACAGGCATTTGCAAATAGGTTTCCAATCTAGTAACAACCCTCACCAAGAGAATATATTGGTGAGATTTTGTACAATATAATTTATGACAGACAACCAGTACTGCTAACCAGTGTGGAGTTTCCCTGACAGAAGGAGAGCTGCAGAATCTTTTTTTTCTCCTACTGGCACTGGCTGGCAAAGCTCATGCTGTGATATCACTTCAGACAGACACAGTTACACACCACTCCCATTAAATCTGGAGCACACGTATCTCTGGCCTGCTTTCATTTCTACATTTTCAAAGGCTGCCCCAAATCTCTTTCTTTGCTTTTTCTGAATAGCAAATAAGGAAAAAGAAGATGCTTCCCAAAAAGTATTATTTTTAAAAAAGCACTGGTACGACTCTTCCAGAAGAATATGCCAATACCACGTGTTTTATTCACAACTGTGGTGGCAGCAGCAGCAATGTTTCATCATATTTACCATATGGAAGAAAGAATTCACTGAAAAATAAATCTAACTCTCCTAGAATTGAATTAATATCCAAAGTCTACAGTTAAGATCCAAGAGTGCCAAACACTGTGGCAGTTGAAATTCACAATCAGCAACTCAACTTACTGAAACTTGAAAGTCTACTGAGAGCCACAAACAGCAGAGCACAAACTAATGCTACAGTCACAACACAGAATTTTCAATTAATACACTCATTTAGCTTAGGATAATTAAATGGACACGCATTTTCCTCCTACTGTGTAAGGGAAATCCCTGAAATCTGCTAGGTTTGGGTCTTTAAAAATATTTTTTCCTTTAATCTGTTAGCTTTCCAAGACAGAATACCTGCATTAATGAACTGAACAGTAGGTGAACAGGGAGACGTGAGGTCACTCCAAGCACCTTGGATATTTCTTGGGACTACTACTGTCACCACCATACATGCAAAACAGCGTCTAACTTGTAAAAGCCCATGCCATGCTCTCGCTTTTCCAAACCATCGGCTGCAACTTTCTGCAAAGTTTTACCAAAGAAAAATACACTCTTTCTTCCTGAAA
This sequence comes from Pseudotriccus pelzelni, assembly GCA_035584735.1. Lineage (NCBI taxonomy): Eukaryota > Metazoa > Chordata > Aves > Passeriformes > Tyrannidae > Pseudotriccus > Pseudotriccus pelzelni. Next base: position 18,975,877 of record JAWMRA010000041.1, on the reverse strand, counting down.
GCTAGCAAAAACATAAACACCTCTGTTGTATGGATACCTGCATCAGAACATGTATTTTCCTCAAGAGAAAGGCCTAGACTATGCCTAGAACACGAGTTATGTTCGAGACCCGAGTTAATTCGAACTATTTTCAGAGACGAATTCCGAGAAAGCCACAAGTATTTAATGAAGGGGGGGGGGGGGAGGGGGAAGAAAAACTGAGTCTGGGCTTTTCTGCAGCTCCCCGTTAGAACCCAACAAACCCACGCCCTTATTCCCAAACACCTGGGTCAGGTACAGCAGCACGGAGCGCTCTGTCCACATCACGCCACCACCTCCTCGACTGCCCAACCCAGGGAACGGCCGTAACGAAGGCGCGGACCCGGCACCTCAAAAACGGCCCCAAGGGCCGCGTTTCCCCACAAGTTCCGGCAAAGCAGGGCAGGGCAGAGCAGCGCGGGCCTTCCCGCGGGGCTCCGGCCAGAGGCGACGGGCAGGGGCCTCCCGGTCTCTCCTCCTCCCCTCCGGAGCGGGCCCCAACGCTCCGGCCAGCCCGCTGCGAGGCGGAGCTCGCCCTCCCGCCCGCCGGGAGGCCGCCCCCGCCCGGGAGGCCCCTCGGCCCAGCCGCCCGCGGGGTCACCGGCGGGGCAGCGCCGGACCGACCCCGGCCGCCCTTCCCCGGGGCGCCGAGCGCCGCCCGCAACTCTCCCGCCAGGCCCGGGGAGCGCTTCCAGCGGCGGGAGCTCCCCTGCAACCTCCCCGCCCGAGCGAGCGCTGCCGAGCGGCACCGCCGGGCCGGCACCTGGAGCGGCAGGGCCGGGCGCCTGCCAGCGGCGAGCAGCGAAGGGACGCGGCCGCGCCGCTCGCACCCCGCTCGCCTCCCGCGGGGCACCCGGAGAACCGCGGCACCCCCTCCCCCCGAGCACCCGCCACGACGGGGCTCGGCCCCAGCGCGGCCCCCGCCCCGCTGACCTGCCGTGTCGAGCCGTGCCGTGCCGAGCCGAGCCGAGCCGTGCCGGGCGGCGGGAGCGGCGGAACCGCCGCTGCCGGGGCGCTGCGGGCGGAGCGGGCGCGGGGCGCGTTCGCGGGACAACGTGCTGCACGAGTCAGCGCCGGGGCGGGGCCGCCGCGGGGCACCCTGGGCGCTGTAGTCCCCGCTGCGTGCCCGGGCGCGGGGCAGCGGCGGCAGCGGACTACAGCTCCCGGCCGCCGGCGCCTCCTCCCTCTCTCGCCCCGCGCGGCTCCTCCGCTGGCGGCCACTCCGCTGCGGCCCCGTGTCCGCCGAGGGGCCGCCGCGGGTTATTGGGGTTTCTGCGGGAGCCCCGAGGCGGAGCGGGAGCGTGCGGGGGTACCGTCAGCGGGTTTCGAAGCACCTTCAGCGTCCCTGAGGGGCAGGGGGCCTTCTGGCCGGGAATTGAGCCACGTCCTCTTTGAGGCTGCTCTCCTTGGTCAGCTGAAGCAGCTCAGCGGCCGCTCTCACCCGAGCCCGGCTCGGTGCGGGAGGTCCGGCTTGGCACCGACCTTGGAGTCTTGGGCTGGGAGCCAGCAGCGCCTCCCCGCCGGCGGTCGTGCCGTGGCTGCCGGCGGCTGTGCTGTGCTGGCCCACGCGTGGCGGTCCTTACCAGTGCTCTGGAAATGTGTAAAGGTGTGGGGCTGCACGGGGTGTCCGCGTGAAAACATGCCGTGGTCGGGGGTCTAATGGAGGTTGAAATCGGAGGGAAATCAGACTCCAGTTGACGTCATCTCCGAAGCCATCCGTGACTTCCTCGATGTGCAGTCCTGCTTTTGCCATGGCTGTTCTGGCCGTTCACTTTCTCTCTTCGCAGCGGGCCTCTCTCCTGCTGGAGAAGAGTTAATGTTTCACGCACGAAACCTGAAAAATCTGTGTTGCACCACCTGTTCAATCACAGCTGCCATTTAATCATACTTCAGATTACCAGGCTGACACGTACAAATCTTTTATTGGTGAAGAAAACATTTTTTTTTTCTGGAAGGACGTGTCGAGTCGATTAAAGCAGCTGATCGTTGTCTCTATCCCTTTTCCTCCTTTTTTCTGTTTCTGGTAGGTCACAGTTCAATGACAGTATGGCTAAAGCACCCATTTAGTCTAAGCACCCATCTGTTGTCTTAATACATTTTCATTAGAACAGATTCGAGGATATGTTTTCTGATCTTTTCTTAACTTTTATTTGCTTCACAGCCAGGGTTAGTTTAAGACTGAGCTGAGCTTTAGAAGCATGTGGTACATAGAAATCAAGTCCAGACATGTTCAGACAGTTGGGAATTTTACTTCCCGTTTTGTGTAGTAATAGTTTCAGTTTGCTGTAAGAGCACAGAGCAGGCATTTCATCTGTGAAAACAATGACATCAAAACACATCAAGTAGGTATAAGTTATGCAGCCCTTCAGTTCTGGGGGGAAAAAGCCATCCAGTGTCTGACATAAAAGGAAGAAAAATTTGCTCTGGGCATTTTAATCTAGTGCTGTTCAACCAATTCCAAACATGTTTGGGTTTTTTTTCCCCACAACTGGTCGTTGAAGGCCACCGAGAAAGATAGGACACTACTAAATGAAAGAACAAGTTGGTTTCTGCTTTTGGGGACCGTGCCAGATGGCTTTCTTTGGCATTCAAGGACATCTGCCCTTTGAGTAGTGCCATTTCTAGATGCGGCTGTTCCCTGCTGACCACAGCTGCTTTCTTCTGAGTCTGCTTCTAATCCCACCTCTTCCATGCATCCACCTTGCCCTGCCACAAGCTTTCCATGGCACCCGATCCACCGTGGGGCTGTCCTGTAGCAGGTATAATCCTGTGAACGTGTGCTAAGCAGCACGTGAAGGCCCCACTGCTCAGCAACTTGGATCTCAAGTCACAGTAGTGTCGCTTACACAGCTGATTGCAGGTTTTATCCTCTTACTTTGATTTGGTCAACTCTCAGTGTGTGTCAGCCTTACACAAAATTTGTTATTTGCAGTATAATATGTTTGGTTCCAATTGTTTGTCCTAAGTCACTGTTTTACTTCTTTTTAGCTGCAGCTCCTCCTGCTGCACCACCACCAGTGTTTGGTGTAAACTCTGTGAATCCCTTGATAGACTATAGATGTGTTCCCAAGCTTCCCACTGCTTCAGCTGCAAAGGTTCAATGATTTTTCAGTTAGAGCTTGGGGAGCACTGCCTCAGCCTGCAGGAAGGACCTGATCTGATCTGATTGGCAAGCCCTGTTTGAGTGGGAATACTGTGAACCTTGCTGACCTGTTTTTCCTTTAGCTCATAACGCTGCACCCTGATTATGTGAAGTGTTGGTGCTTTCATGTACAATTACTTGAAGCAGTGTTTCCTTTGCTGGCTCAGCAAGAACTGCAGTGGCTGAACGTGCCTTTACAAGAACCAAGGCAAGATGCAGGTCTCTACTGATACAAAACAGTGTGACTGGAGATTCTGCCTGTGCTGTTTCAGCCTGGTCTGTGCTGCACAACACTTCTGAAAGTGAAGAGGGAGTGCTGAGATAAGGGGAAGTTTATCAAACAGTAAAGACCTCTGCCAGCACTATTAGAGGTGTCCTTGTGCTAGGACTGTGACGGGGATCCCCCTGAAAGCTGTGGTGTCTCTGTGGGAGCCTGTGTGACTGTAAACTGTGTTTCTGGTCTGTATTTAGAGAAGGTTGTGGTAATTAAACGATCTATTTATTAGCAATTGCAAGATGGTCACTGTTGTCTGCTAAGTGGCCTAGTGTAACATGTAAATTCTTAACATTTAATACTTGAAATGTCTTCTTTAAATGTTGCCATTGATGTGGGATTGTTTTGAAATCAATGGCAAATGCCATCAGTGAAGAGAGGGCTTGGTAGGTGATTCATGGATTTCTTCAGTGTTTCAACTGTCCTTAAAATGCCCTCTTTTTTTGTATTGAGACTAAGCCCCACTAAATGATTACCAGCCACAATGCAGTATATCTGAAGTAGTTTTGCTGTGTAGCAAGTCAGAAAGGCTCCTCATGCACATGCCACTGTTCTTAGGCGTAGGTGTTTCCAGGATGGGGTAGGAGCGAGGATGGGAAGCATGCACTTTTTCCTGCCCTCTTTTCCTCTCTCCTTCTTTCCCTTCCACCCCTTTTTCTCTCTTTCTTTTTCTTGACAAGTTATTTTTACATAAGGTTTTTAGAGAACTGATAGCAGTGATGGGGTCATTATCTAGAGTAGCTCAGTTGTCTTCAGTGATCTTTGGTTTGTAGTCAGTAGAGACCCAGTGCAACATTTGCATCAGCCCTTGAACAGATTGCCAGGGAAGTCACCAGGCTGTTTCCTGGATGGCCATAGGTCTGTCCCTGTCACATCAGGTTCTTAAGAACTTGTAATAACAAACAATTCATCACTACCACCAAAACAGCTCTACCATTAAAAACTGAGCATTAGGAACTGTTGTTCCAGCGTCTGACCTAAACTCGTGTTTGCTCGTATCCCAGTCTCCAGTAGCTCATGCCCTGCTCTCTGTGGGTCTAGAGGACAACTTTCTTTTTGGAGGAGCCTTCACCTGTTTAAACATTGTCACATCTCCTCTTGCCTTCTCTACACTGGGAAGCCTTAACATTTCCTCCACAACCCAGCCTCATGTGCACTTGGCTGGGGGCCGTACTGCTCACTGCCTGGAAAACGCCCCTGGACGCACCCTCGCTGACGCCCCCCATTCCGCAGAACCCTTCCCGCGCCTCCGGCGTTCCCGGCCCCGGGCCGTGCGGTTCCCGCGCCTCCGGCGTTCCCGGCCCCGGGCCGTGCGGTTCCCGCGCCTGCGGCGTTCCCGGCCCCGGGCCGTGCGGTTCCCGCGCCTCCGGCGTTCCCGGCCCCGGGCCGTGCGGTTCCCGCGCCTGCGGCGTTCCCGGCCCCGGGCCGTGCGGTTCCCGCGCCTCCGGCGTTCCCGGCCCCGGGCCGTGCGGTTCCCGCGCCT